>CM064873.1:27722129-28322129 GCA_032719365.1 Prinsepia uniflora
TCACAGCTTTTGGTTTTAATGCCCTTCAGGTTGATTACGGATGCGATTGCAGCAGAGACTGGGACTTTGCACACCTCCTCCATCGATCCTTGCGCACTCTGGATGCCCGGTTTGGGCAGTGGCTCGTGGTTATCCCTTGTCTGACACCCCTTGTTGGACGGGAGCAGGGCACATTCCACGGTAATCCCGGGGGGATTGGGATGGGTCCTGTCAACTTGGTATCAGAGCAAGGTTGCTCTTTTGTGTGCGCAGGTCGAGGGTGTGATGTCTCTTTGGGCTGCAATTCGTTATCAACCTGATAGATAGTTTTTGGGTTTGGATAGTGGATGGAGTGTGATTGGCCCGATACGCCGTGCATTAAGGTGATTCGACCCAAGTGGGGTTGATTGTGGTGAACTGGTATTGTGGGACCGTCGGTTCGGTCATGTGATATTGGATTGTTGTGCTGCTAGGTGCAGCCAGGTTCGGGGAACCTCATGTGAGTAATGGTCTAAAATGTGAACCCTTGTGGTGGTTTCTAGTGTGAGGGATGTTGGTTCATCGGAGTTGGCCGATGACCTAGTGGTGGAACCCACGTTGATGGGATGGTAGGATTGGATTCGACGTCTATTCGATGTCTAGACCGCGGGGTCGGTCAGGTTGTGAATTTTATATTACGGAGAGCTGTTTGGTTCGGTTGAACCATAGGGTGTGATTGTGGAACCCTAATACTAAAAAGGTAAACCTTAATTGTGACTAGTGGATGAGAACTTGTGCTGCGACGAGCGGTTGAGGTCATGGATGACCATGTGGATAACTCTAGTGAGTCTTGTCAGAATTATGAGATCCGATCTACGGATACGGTTCTGAGATAAATTATGGAATCCCGTGTTGGATCGGGTATTGGTGTGATGTGTGGATGCGGATCTCGATAGCAATGACAGTTAGTCGGAAGTCATATGGAGATGACTGGCTATCGAGGGTAATCAGTGTGGTCATAATACTTGGGGATCAGGGGACGTTCGGGGAACGTTCATTTTCCTGATGAGGATTGTTAGAATAGTGGTACCCATAGTCGTGAGGTACGGGATCGTCGTTCCGTATGAACGGAGATCCAGGATTGTCGTATTTGCACACGGTGTGCAGTATGGATGTTTGCGGGTTGGTACTTTTGTGCTGATGCTAGTATGGATGCCTGTGTGCTGATACTAGTGTTGTTGATGGAGTGTTGGTGCTGGTACTAGCGCTGGTGCTAGTGTCGGTAATGGTGTTGACGATGAGCCACAAATTGGGGTGTGACTCCGTCAAAATGAACATATGTTCGGTCTTTGAGATTCGGTAGTGGTTGAGTGATGGACTAGATGGGATCCAGTTAAGATTGTGCTGTGATAAGTCCCAATAGTGGTGAGATAACCAGTAAGGAGTGGATTAAAAAGGGTATAATTGAGACTTGAGTAATCTTGGGATGACGTCCCCTACGTCATGATAATTGGTGGATTTGGGGGAATTGTTGGCAACTCCAAAATTTGTGCGATTTTATGTTTTTAAATATCCCTAAAAGGTACATGGAAATGATTAAAACTGGAAAAGACGAGGAAAAACCATTAGTGGTATAAAGGTAGGAATTTGTAATTGAGAACTTGGGAAACCGAGTGTTGAACCTGTAAAGGTCGGGATGTGCGAACGGAACAATAACGGATTGATTGTGGACACGGGGTTGTCCAAGTGAATTGAGGAGGTAGGAAGTCTAGTGGTTAGACTTGACGTCTTGTTGGGAGCATGTCTGTTTCCAACATGGTTGGAACCTTAGTGTCGAAGAAGTTGTGATTGGGGAACGAGAGTGGTGCTCGTTTTTGGTGATTGGTATTCCGAAGTCATTGGGGTTGACTTCTTGCTTTCTGCCCTGGCAGACATTGACTGTAGTTACCAGTACGTTGAGCATGTATTGGTTGGTGAGCCCGTGTGTGTTGTGAGGTCCTTAGGAGAAGCTACGTGTTCGAAAGTAGGTAAACGAGATTTTTCATTTTCTGCTTGGTGGCAGACGATGTTGGGGTACATGGCGTAGTGAGTGCAATGAGTTTTGTTGCATCCACGTAGGATGAGTTTTGGTGTCATCATTTTGGATCATCCTTGGTTTTTCCTAGGTGGAATGACAAGGATTGATACAAGGTAATCCGTGAGAATCCGCAGTCTCGACGTGTCTCGTCGTTGACTGATCTGTCTAGTTGTGGGAGTCGGTTGTAGATCGTTGTGGCGATCTAGGATTTTGACGTTATTGTCAAGGACACAGTGTCTATCTGGGTCGTGATCTTGATGATTCAGATAGGGGGAGAGTATATCACTCTTACCTTGGTACGTGAGTCGTAAATGACGAGGTTGAACTTCTTTTCGAAGTGGGGCCCGTATGGTATTCTACTCGGGTGAGTAGGTTTTCAAGGTAGTTGAATTTTGTCAACCTTAGACGTGTGGAGGTTGGATTGGCTTCCCTATGAAGTCAATCAAGTGTATTGAACAGGTGACCGATAGGTTCGGTTTTTGGTGTGTCTTGGTAAATGTGAACGAGATTTCGGGATTTGGAATCGAATTTCTGGGTGACGATTCAGGATTCGATTTTGGAACTTGAAAGTATATTTCTGAATTTGGGTACGGAATGATTATTCCAAATGCTAGCTTACGGAATAATGATTTCGGATTCGGATTTGGATATGAATTATAATGGGATATCTGGGTTTGGATCCGGGATTTCTTACAAAGTTGCGGATTCAGATTCGGAAGTGGAACTAGATGTTGGGTGGAGTTTCGATTTGTCTCATGCTGGATTGGGCAAACGTACTCCATTATTGGAACGCGTTCGGCTATGACCTAGGTGGTTGTAGTCTGGTTATTAGGTAGATGTGTGTACTTCGTACATGGTTCGAGGTACAATACTTGTAGACTTGTGATGTCTAGTTACGGTATACGGGATATACCCGAGGTGTGTCGGTGAACGTGTTGGTAGTCGGATTGGTTCCGATACCATGGGATTGGTTGTGGACCGGACATTACTATGCAATGGGTCATGGTAATTCCGATGTGTTTAAATTACACACAGGTCGTGTGAAATGTCGATAAGGGTATTGGTGAGTCGAGTACGTTGGTGGCATGTGTAGCCACGAGTGAGTCTAGTGTCAGTTTTCGACTGACAACAACTGTGTGGTGACAGTTTGTCAGGATGTGTCAACATAGATCGTTGAGTGGGGTCAGCTGACTCCTAGTGGGAGTGGGAAAGGAACCGTCGAGTTGTTGCGTCAACGAGAGGATGGATTTGACAAGTGGTGTCAAATTCGAAACTAGTAGTTTCAGTCATTCGACGGGGTCGAATGTAATCGTTGCGTTTTGAGTACTAGTGGTACGTTTGGGCGTAGACAAGTTTTGTCTAAGTAGTTGGTGTACGGGTGTACACGTGTTGCGTGGTCGATTCCCCTTTCCACGGGGTGTTTGTGGAATCAGGATAGTCGAGTTTCGAGAGTGAAATTTATTAAGGAGGGAAGTACGTTGAGATTAGAGCGGTTGGAATTTCGAGGATGAAATTTATTAAGGAGGGAAGATTGTAACGACCCGTCCCGAATTCCGGGATTAGTTTAGTGACTAATCTTGATTAGCGAGGTTGAACGGTGGTTAGTAGGGCGGAATCGGATAAATTGTGCAAAATAACCGTTTTGCCCCTGGTCGTGAGCAAAATGTTGACTTTTTATTCGGGCGGTCAAATGGACTTTGACCGATGACCGTGACGTAGTTCGGGACGTCACGAGTTCATAGACAGGTGGCACGTTCGATTCCGACATTCGTAGAGAAAGTTATGGTGTTCGGAAGTTGAGGGGTATTTTGGTAATTTGGCTTGTTAGGGGCCAAATGTTGACTTTTTGATCGGGAGGTCCGATGGGCGAGGGCCAAGGACCGTTACGTAGGTATCGTCGATACGAATCCAACGACAGGCGGCATGCCGAAATCGGAGATCCGACGACGACGTTATGGTCAAGGAAACGAACTAACGAACCGAGGCCGGGATTAAAATAATAATAAAATAATGAATAGTGACCGTTGACCCTACACACCTGGATGAGTGACAAGTGTCACTCATCCCTTGAAATCAGAATCCATGTTTTTGGGGGAGACCTCATGATGATGTTTAATTAATTTTTAATTAATTAATTAATCTTTTAATTTCCATTATCCCTCCCTAATTTTCTTAACCGTGTACAACCAACCCAGCTTCTACCCAACCTAAAATCCTCTGCCATTGCTAAGCTCGTGAGTGAGAAACTGAGGGAATTGTGAGGTTGAACTGAGTTGGGTAAACACGAGAGATCAACAGAGAAGGGAGACTCAAATTTCGGATTTTTGAGTTTAGGAGGGAAATTCGATTACTGAGTGTTAGGCCGTGAGGATCGAAATTGAGCTCACATTCAGCTTTCTGGGATCAACACGAATCGATCTGCAACAAGAACGAAGGTAATTGGGGTCGAATTGAGGAAGAACAGAAGGATGGAGGTCTCTGAAATTTCGAAGCTGAGTCGTGGAATTGGAGGCTTCGTTGGATGCAATTGTTGTGGGGAAATGACTCCTCATGATCCCACGATGCTTCTGGGTTCATCAATTGAAGGAAACCGATCGAGATCGATGGACCTCCATTGATGAACAGTGACGGTGCTCGAGTTTGAGTCGTGACGATTGAACACTGGATTGAAGCAATTGTGTTGGGGGAAATGATCTACGGAGTCCATGGAAGCTTCTGGTTGAATCAATTTCAGGATATCGATCGAAATGGATGGGGTTCGAAGGATGAACAATGGACGGGTGTTCTTGGTGTTCATCATCGAATCGTGGAATTGTAGGTAATGAATTGTGTAATCAATGTTACAGAACTTAAATTAAACTTAAAACGAAGCTAATGGAATGATCAATTGATGTAATTAAGGCTGAATTGATAGGATTGGAACCGGGTCGTATCGCGGGCACACTGGACCCGTTTACCAGACAAACGGGTTGGGCTGGTGACACTGTAGCAGGCGCGTGGGTTTCACGCGCAGCCACTCACGGCGGCGCGTGACGGCGCGTGGGCGCGAATCTCGAGGTGAGGTCAACATGACTTCTGTCCTATTTAATGTAACGGACATTTTGGAATTGGTTTCGTGTCGATCGGACACCGTCTCGATATTGTTCGGGATGTCCGAAGGTTTTAAATTAAGTTTAAAAATAAGTAAAAATTCGGGAAAATTACGGGACTTTGATAGGATGTTAATGTTGAGGTTAGTGACCCTCTAATGTGACTTGGACAGGATTGAGAGTCCCGGTGATAGTGGTGTGGCCCGGGAGGGCCGGTGGCACGCGTATCGAGGCACACGGTTAAAACGGTCTGTGAGTGGACTTTGGTTTTATAAATCCTATGCATGCTTAAATGTGTTATATGGTTTATATACATGATTTCTATGATGGTATTTGTGAGTATTGATTTTGGGTATGTTGCACGTATTTCGAGGTGTTTTCCGTATTTCACGTGTATCGGGATTAACGGTTTATTTGTGGTTTTGCATGCTTGTGGTTAAATAAATATTATGATAAAATGGTTTTTATATTGGAAAGATGAACTCGGGCTTGAGGCCCACTTGTTTTGGAAATTTCGGACTTGGAGTCCATTTGAGAATCGGGCCGGGGGCCCAGTTGGTTAATGAAATCGGGCTGAGACCCATTTGAGTTATGTTATCGGGCCAGGGGCCCAGTTGATTTACGAATTCGGGCCGTGGGCCCAGTGGGTTTATAAGTCGGGCTGCGGGCCCAGTTGGTTTACAAATCGGGCCGTGGGCCCAGTGGTTCATAAAATCGGGCATGAGGCCCAGTTGGATAATAAATGTGATTTCGGGTCAGGGACCCTATATTTTATAATGGTGATTTTGGGTCAAGGACCCTAAATGGAATTATGTGGTTTTATGGAAATTTCGGGCAGGGCCCAATGGTAATAATATGATAAAAGGATTAAATAAAACTGTTTTCCATATACCATCTGGACACAAGGATATATGATGGTCTCCTCCAGATGTCTGGGACACTGGGGAAGTCACGGTGCATTGCCTGCGAGGGGTCATTATACGGAGCAGCCGGACCGTATGATGACTCAGGAGCAGGATTGCTATGATTGACGTCAGGGACGTCAGACATCAGGGATGTCAGATATATGGACCCGGAGAGACCCCGGGCAGCACGCGTAGCTTATGAAACCGTGAGACATGACGTCAGGGACGTCTAGCATCAGGGATGCTGGTGATGGTAATGGTAAAATACGAATTAATGAAATGGCTTTTCCGGGTGGATTTATGATTGTGTGATTTTAATGAATTAATGTTCATTTATGGTAGTGGGTGGTGACCCACATGGTCGTATATGTATGGTGGTGGTATTCCACGGTTTTGGGCTGAGTTCCCACACTTGGTTTTTGGTTAACGGTTTTTGGGCTAAGGCCCTAAGGGCTCGGTTGAGCAAACGTTTTGGTTACTGGTTTTTGTGGCATGCATACGTTTTTATTGGAGGGCATAAATGTCTTATAAATGTATTTGGTAAACTTAATGGTTTTTGTCCACTCACAGCTTTTGGTTTTAATGCCCTTCAGGTTGATTACGGATGCGATTGCAGCAGAGACTGGGACTTTGCACACCTCCTCCATCGATCCTTGCGCACTCTGGATGCCCGGTTTGGGCAGTGGCTCGTGGTTATCCCTTGTCTGACACCCCTTGTTGGACGGGAGCAGGGCACATTCCACGGTAATCCCGGGGGGATTGGGATGGGTCCTGTCAATCCCAGCCTAACAACTCGAGGGTATACCACCCCTCATACGCCGCACCGTCTAGTAAAAAGGTAGCCAGTAACACTCGATCCTCCGGTGGGCAATGCATCACTGCGAAAATCCGTTCAAGTCTCGTGATCCACCTCTGGGCTTCCTCAGGGTCTGCCCCACCACTAAACGTCGTAGCCCCGAGTCGCTGGGCTCGCTCAATCGTAGCACTCTCTGTCCCTCTCGCCGCTTCATCTTCAGGTTGTGGAGGGGGTTCACGTCTCGGAGGCATGGTCAACCACACACTGAAAGAGGCATAGAAGCAGTCAGACAACCTAAACACCCCTCACAACAGACACAAACCACAAACCTATGCTCTGATACCAATTGTCAGGACCCACCCCGGTTCCACCCCAAAAATCGAGGTACATCCTGCTCCCGTCTGGCAACCCAAAACGAAAGACTGTAACACCCTCAGAAAAAAAAACACAAATTACATTGTCAGACGCAGGAGAATTTAAAACACAACAAGTTAACCGTTATACAGAGCATAGTACCAAAAACAAAGGAAAACAAAACCGATGCACATAGTACACGCACAACGGAAAACTGAAACCACTCCGGGGTCACTCTTGCGTACTCTATGCCTCCAATGCTGCCTCAACGTCAAAACCCCCGCGCTAGCTCCACGACCTGGAGGGCAGTTAAAAACAGAAAAGTGTGAGTGGACCAAAAAGAATAAAAGTTTTGAAAATCATTTTATAAACAAACCAGGGTTTGGCCCTCCGTTTGGAAAACATACATGCATAACCTAGTATCTAAAAACCTTTAAATCACGTAATAATCACCATGAAAACAGTTATAGAAATCACGTCATAAGCATCATAAAACTGTATCATAAAACATAAATACCAAGCAATCATTATCCGATCAAACCTGCTGGACCTATCCGAGTCTTTAAACTCAACAGGCCTACAAGGGAAATATCAGTATATATCCGAGTCTTTAAACTCCCGAGTTTTTAAACTCAATCCGGGTCTTTAAACCCAATCCGAGCCCGTCCCCCGTCAAACATAATCCGGGTCTTTAAACCCAATAACCAGATCCAGCAAATCCAATCCAAAACCATTTGAAAACCATTTCTAAAACCGTACCCAAATCCGAATCCGAAATCACCGGTCCGATACCCTTCCTGCGTCCAGAACCGTCATTCCAAACCCAAATCCGGAATTCCACTTTTCAACTTTAAAACCAAATCTCGCTTTCCAAAATCCGATTCTAAAAACGAAAATCTTGATCATAGAATCATGTTTCAAAACCCCGTTATAATCATTGAAAATCAGTTATAAGTTGAAATCCCAAAATCATGGCATCGAAAACTGAAATCAAACCGTTCTCGTAAAACGTGTGAAATACGTCATTTCTCGAAAAACGTGCAATCATGGAAAACACTTATAGCATATTCAATAAACATGAAATATAATTAAAACCATATAACAATTATAGAAAAACAGTTATGCATGCTCAATTATAGAGAAGGGGTCCACTCACAGTTCCCGGGTACGTCACTCGCGTCACGTACGTCCAGTACGTTCCTCGGCCTCCTCGGGGAATTCCGATCCTGCCACAAGTCACCAAAACACGTCACTAACACGTCCACTAAGGTCCTCTTAATTTCCCACAAAAATCCCCGGGTCCTAAACGTAACGAACCGAGACCCTAAACCTTCGATCCCGCAGAACTAACTCGAATCGACGCCCGATTAACCCAAAACCTATCCCAAAAGATTCGTTACAACGTCTAGACCAAAAACCTAGTTGAACGTTTCCCCAGAAACCACCGCATGCGCCTCCACGCGCAGTCCAAAGTGGCTGCGCGTGGGCTCACGCGCCTGCATAGTCACTGTTCATCTTCAACCTCGAGCCCGTGCACTGTTCCGGACCGGCGTGGCCGGTTCTCCGCCGTTCGTCCACCATTTTTGTCCTTCTTTCCACCATTCTCTTCGTCCTATACCCAGCAATCTACTCCCCTCAACCAAACACGACAACACGACCCCTAAGCTGTCTCCCCAACTCGAAACAGAAACCATTCAAATCCCCTGTTCAAGCTCCAGGCCCACCGTGTAATCCCCCGTCACGGCTTCGAACTCTAGAGCTCCCTAGGACTCTACTAAACTCACTAGACCTCACCAAACACCTCGACTTAGCCCCTACCTTCACGACTCAACGTTTGAAATTCATGGAAAAACAGGGCATATAAACGGGTGGAAGAAATTACCTGTGCTCCGGCTGCCACCGCGAGCTCCGCCGTGCCTACGCGTCTCCTCTCGTCCTCCTCCGTCCTCTGGACACCACCACCAGCCTTGAATGATCATGCCCGATAGCACACCACCCAAACTCCCTCTCTGTTTCCCCTGAGAACTCACCCTCTCCTCACACCAGTTTTCTTCACGAAACTCTCCCTCAAACTCACTCATCAGTTCTCACTTAATCTCTACTCGCACTCACCAAATCACAGCACCTCACACCGCCCTTCACCTGATCGATTTTCCTCCCAACTCTGTCTCTGTTTCTCCCTTCTTCAAACAAACACGATGCACACACTCTGCACAATTTTAAAACACACCGTGCACCCTAGAAGCCACTACACACACACACCACGTGTCACAATCTCATGGCCCAAACTAAAAAAATATCCAATCTCTCCTGTACACTTGTCCCAATCTCATCTGCACAAATCCCAATGCACCCAAAAGACCAAAATGCCCCTGTGAGTTAAAATTACCGTTTTGCCCTTCGCCGTTCTAGACCCGTATCTCGCCTGTCCAATGTCCGATGAAAACGTGCTGCCTGTCGTTGAACTCAGGACGACGAGATCTACGTAACGGTCCTAGGTCAACGTGTCAAAACCTCGTCACACGAAAGTTCAACTTTTTCCCCTTCGTTTGCCCAAATTACGGTAATGCCCTCAACCTTCCGAACATCATAACTTCCTCCTCGGATGTCGGAATCGGGCGTGCCACCTGTCTACGGACTCGTGACATCCCGAACTACGTCACGGTCATCGGTCAATGCCCCATTAACCGCCCATACTAAAAGTCAACAATTTGCCCAAGCTAGGGGCAAAATCGTCATTCTACGCTCAAAGTCCACCTGTAACCGAACTAACCACCAATTACGCTCACTAATCTGTCACTAATCACTTCACTAATCCTGTTTCTCGGAACGGGTCGTTACAGTTGTCTCCTCCAGACGTCTCGTAGTATCGTGAAGTAGTCACGGGGCATTTTCCCGCGAGGGGTCATTGCACGGAACGACCGGTCCGTATAGTGACTCAGGACTAGGGTTTCTAGAGGTTAAAACCTCCCCCTAGGGATGGTCATTGACCTAGGTGGACCCTGGGGAGACTTGGGATTTGAGACCCCGGGTAGCACGCGTAGCTTGGAACCGTGACAGTGTTGTGATTGTGACATCTCGGATGTCAGACATCAGGGATGTCGAGGATTGGTTTTGGGTTAAGTCCCTACTGATTTGGTTTTGGGCTGAGTCCCACTGGTGTGGTTTTTGGGCAGTGGCCCGTATGATTGGTTAGACTTACGGTTTTGGGCTAAGGCCCTAATGGTTTAATGATCTGAGAAATGGTTTGATAAATGGTTTTCGAATGCATGCATACTTTTTAGTGAAGGGCATAAATGTCTTCTTTTTATGAAATGATTTTATAAATTATTATTTTGTCCACTCACAGCTTTTCGTGGTTTTAATACCCTTCAGGTTGTTCGTGGATGCGGGCTGTAGTGGAGATCGAGACATCACACTCCTCCTCCGGATCTTGGCGTACTCTAGAAGCCCGGTGGGGCTAAAGTCAGAACATTCCCTTGTCTAACACTTCGTGTCAGACAGGATCAAGCACATCGCGCGTTAATCCCGGAGGGATTTGGGACGGGTTCTGACATGGTGACTCATGTTCTCCATTAAGTGACACATGTCACTTGTGAGAAGGAGCTTAGTGGCCTGCTGTGGCC
This sequence comes from Prinsepia uniflora, assembly GCA_032719365.1. Classification (NCBI taxonomy): domain Eukaryota; kingdom Viridiplantae; phylum Streptophyta; class Magnoliopsida; order Rosales; family Rosaceae; genus Prinsepia; species Prinsepia uniflora. The sequence goes on from CM064873.1 coordinate 27,732,935, forward strand.
CACGGGTGGTGTGACTTGAAGCTTATGTGTTAATAACAAGCAAAAGAGAAAAACAAAGAGAATTGATCCGTAACAAACGTGCAGACATCAACCCACCCTAAAACACTGAGGTGTTCAAACCAATTAAGAGGAATAGGGAATCAAAACAAGAAGGAAAAAAAAGAGAAAAAAAAGGAAAACCGAAACCCGTATCCTCAAATTCGAAAAGGAAATTGAGATTTTGTATTTGAATTTGAGGACTTCGATTACGAAAATTGAGCTTGAATTAAGTCTTCTGAGATCATTTCGAGTTGAACCACTTCAAAAACGAAGGAAATTGATGAAGAAAAGGCCAAGAACAGTCCCTGCAAAAATTGGAAACAGTCGAGCTTAATTCGTGTAATTGGTGGTAAGGAAATATGCAATTGATTTTGTATTAACATTTAGAATGATCCTAAGATGCTTCCTTGTTGATTAGAACGAAGAAACAGATGAAAATTGGACTGAATTGAGCCCGTGACCCTTTCGAAAATTGATTTGGAATCGATCGATTGAGGGATGAATTCATGAAATTAAGTTTACAGATCCCTCATTAAGCTTAATTAAATGGAATTCGATGAAATTGAGGTCAAATTGATGGATTTCTAACCGGGTCAAGTCGTGGGTTCACGAACCCGTTTTGCAGACATACGGGTTGGGACGATGACACTGTTCATCGGCATGCGGGTTCACACGCAGCCCATTCAAGCCGCTCGTGGAGGTGCGTGGTTGACTTTCTAGGGAAGTGTTCAACACACTTTTTGATGTTTTCGACGATACGGACCTATTGACACAGGTTTCGAGTCGATCGGACATCGGTTCGGGGTATTTTTGGGTATCCAAAGTACGTAGTTCGTATTTAAATAATCTTATTAAATCTCTGGGGTTAGGGGATTGTTATACGAGGCTATTTTACAACTCAGTGACCGTAAATTGTTATGTTTGACATGCCGGAATATTCTCGAGACTTCGGAAGAGTGAATAGCTCGAGATTGAGCAGCTTGGACGATGTGTGAGTGGATATTTATTTTATAAACTGTTATGCATGCATTGTGGGTTGGTGCAATTCCATGATGGGTGACCCCCTAGGAAGTTGCACCGTGAGCTCCCGAAAACAAAACCGTGAGGGCAAGGGCAAAAAGGCCCAAAACAGACAATATCGTGCTAGATGGGTCGGGTCCTAACATGCATAGTTAAATGTTTTACATGATTGATTGCATGATTTGAGTTGCAATGGATTGCATGATGATTCAATGTGATTATTTGTTGATTTTATGGGTTATTAAATCGGTTTTCGGGCATGTTTTACGAGAATTGTGAAAACGATGTTTTGGGCTAGGCCCAAGTTTGAAAATGGTGTTTTGACTTGGTTTAAAGTCAAGGATTGTGTTGAGAGGTTTTGGGAGGTAATCCCCATACAGTTTTCAGTGTGATTGTGATGAGTTCCTAGACGGTCGAAGCTAGGGGTGTTTCCCAGACGACCGAAGCTTGGAGTGGTTGTATTTGTTTCCTAGGCAGCCAAAACTAGGGGTGTTCCCAGACGGCTGATTCTTAGGGTATATCTGTGTTCCAAGGCAGCGGAAACTCGGGGTATTTCCCAGACGGCTGATGCTTGGGGTTATTGACTTATTGTTGGTTGCCTACGCGTAGTGCTGATGTGATTGTGTGATTGATTGTGCACTTGTGAGTAGTGTTGTTAGATTATTGTGTTTGATATTTGAGTACTGGTGACGAGTGCTATTATCAATGGTCCTTGTGATTGGTTTGATGATTTTCATGTGATTTGGCTTGAGAGCTGGTTGTTCATATTTTTTACTCTATGTATGCATGTTTTATAATTGAAGGGTAAAGTGATCCGTTTTGAAATGTGTTTTCAAACGATGTTATTTTTGTCCACTCACACCTTTGTTTTTTTATTGACCCTCCAAGCCGTGGTACGAAGTTCGGGGCTGATCGAAAGGCGGAGGCATGAGCGGAAATCAGTATAGTCATCCATTGTCTGACAGGTGCTGAACATAGAGAATATTTGAGGGTTGGGTTTTAACTCGAAAAAAATTATAAAAGTTTTTCAAATTTCTTTATTTGAATCAAAATCTTCCCCAAACATTTCATATGATTACATTGATTTCAACCATTTGTTGGTGTGTGAAACATAGAGAATCCTGTTGATGGGAAGAATATTGTAGTCCTCATGAGGTTGCTATTCGGTTTTCGGTGCAGGGCATCCGCATTTTTTACTAGGCGGAGCACAACAGATTTGGCCTGGGCTTGGATGCACATAGGCTAAGGGGTTGGACTTCTACCCCAATTCTTTTCGGGCAGGGCAACATTGGATCAAGGGCTGCTTTAATCTCCTTGCCGAACTTGGGCTACGCTATAGGCCCACCAAAGCCAATTACAGCAATGCAGCCCCACCTTATGCTTCAAATGCTATTTTTATTGTGCCAATCATTATAGCAGTGATAGGTCTTCAATTAAGCATTATTTTATAGTATTTTATATATTTTATATTTAACTTTTATTATTAAAATACTAAAAAATTGGAGAAAATAATATATTTTGTGGGAATTTTGTAGAATTAAATAAAGCTTAAAATTTAAAGCGTTTTGGCAAAAGAATCGTCCCGATCGGAATTCGAAAGAAGGTGTACGCCAATATATCGAAGTCATTAAATACGAAGTCATTCTATTATTTGTTGTCGTTCGAAATGAATGTGCTGCTAGTTTACTGTACCATATGGGACTCACTAATATATGAAAAAATGTGTGTGATATTTTTTGGATTTATCCCTTCCTGTAAATCGGATGGAGGGATAAAATTGATATTGTATTTTACATTTTTAGTGCAATATGAGTCCAGTAAGTACAAAAATTTCCTTTACTTACCAAGTCATTAAATACGAAGTCATTATATAACCTTTGTTTATAGAATTTTTAATGCCCCACCCAATAAAGTTCCCTGTTGAGTATCCATTCCATATCTTTGATTCAAATTGTTCATTGCTTTTGTTTTAAATGTAACAAAATTTTTAATTTTTCATAAGTAGTATATCATTTGTTAGAAGAACTGAAATACAACTGTTTAGTACTTTGCATGTGTACCTTCAAATGTTTGTGATGCTGGTGAAATCAAAGATGATTTTTTATTAACTGCTTTGACAATATAACATGGATGATGGGCAAACCATGGAGGGATCTTTATCCCAACGACATATCATATGTAGAGTTGGTCATAAGGAAAAGGTTGGTAGGAGAGTTTTAACAATTGTGTTCCTGAGTTTTTTAGGGATGTTTTCAGGGGATTAAGTGAGGCGAAGGCAAAAGCAATTGATGACTTGGGCTTTAGGGCTTTGCGTAAAATGGCTCAGACACAGTTGGACCCTTTTTTTTTTCCTTCACCAGTTCATAAGATAGATGCCACCAAACCATCCATTAGCTTCCATGGGAGGGAATTTAAGTGGGGACTGAAGGAGTTTGAAATGATCATGGGGGTTCGTAACATTGGGACTGAGAACCACTAGGAAGCTTCCATTAGCTAGACAAATATAAAAAACTTTTTTAGGTTTCATTTAACCAACTCCGGGTGGCTAAATGTTGATAACATAAAGCTAGTTATTCAAAATAGTCGGGCAGTAGGTGAAGATTTTGTTATTGGATTCTTGTTGTTTGCAATGGCCACAATCCTATTCCTAACTAATTTCGTCAAAGTGCCACCCCATTTTTTGAGTCCCTATGCAACAATGGGCCATTAAGCGCTGTATATTGGCCTAACATTTATTTCAATTTCCTGATTGCAAACGTTAAGGCATTGGGTACAAATAAGATTGAGTATCTAGTTGGTTGCACAATGTTCATAGAATTATTCTATGTGCATGTTGTGGGGGAGGCATTAATGAAATGGAGAAAACTAATCTATCCTATAACAAAATGGGATGAGAGCAAGTGGGTTGAGGTGTACAAAACAATCCAACTTGTAGACAGAATAGATTCGCCCAAACTAGAGCTAAACCTGACTGGCCCAATGGAGGATGAATCAAAAAACAAGGATTGCATGGAACAGGTCATACATGAGATTTGTGGGTTGCGGAAGGACATTGAACAATTAAGGGAAAGAGTTACACATGTGAACGAGCAATACATATGACTGAAAAATACCATTGAGATGAAGATGGCAAATGTCACTTTCGATGACGACCCGACCAAAAAGTAGGTTTATCTACCAAATTAATGTATCCCTACCCAGAAGTATAGGTAGTGCTTTTTGGTTAACATGTGCAACAGCATAAAATTTCATTTTCCTTAACTGTCATTGTGGTTGTAGTGTCCAGGTATGTTAATACAAACCTTTGCTACTGTATTTGTTTATTACTTGGTAGGCATGTACGAAGGTAAAAACTGTGATATCCACCTACAGTGCCACCTCCAAAAATCCTAGTGAGCCAAGTGTGGGTTAGAAAACCCCATATAAAAGGCTGCATTCAAACAGAAACACTGGGATTCAACTACGTGAGCAAACCCCCGAAGCGGTGTCGCCCAAGATGGCTGAGTTGGTGGATGCAGAAGCTAAGGAAACAGAATCCATCGATTGGACTGACTCAGATTCTGATGTAGGGGCAATTGTATGCAATTGTGATGCTTTAATAGCATACTCATTCGCTGCTCAACTCGATGTGAGGTAATTATGATACATTCTTTGCATACTTTACGTTTCCAGATACAAAATTTTATAGTGTCATACATCGTACTACTCATTAATCTGATCCTATTGTTTATATGTTATTATTGTGGATGAATCATGATCCTATTATTTATATGTTCTTATTTATACTCACTTTAGGGTCATTTCGGGGTAGATTGCTTTTGTGAAAGTTCACAATCTTTGTTTATAAGTTCCTTGCTTAATTACATACATGACATTACATTTCAATAACAGATGTGTTCCTCTTTTGAGGATATCATATACAACACTATTAGAGGCACCAACTAAAATGCCAATGTTTAATTACCAACTAATGTGGCTATAAGTTGGCATTACATGTCATTTGCCACATCACTTATTTTAATTACATAATTATATGTTTTGTCAAATAAATACTGTCTTTTATTTACCAAAAAAATTTAATAATTACTCTATTTTTTTTTAGTTTCAAAACTACTTTCCATCGAACTACGGCTGACGATCACCACTACAAGAAAATATACCGTGTGTTAGGACCCGTCCCAATCCCCCCGGGATTAACGAGGGACACGCTTGATCCCGTCTGGCACGGAGTGTCAGACACGGGAAATTCCAACTTTAGCCCCCTCGGGACTTTAGAGTACGCCAGGATCCGGAAGAGGTATGTGATGTCTCAGTCTCTGCTACAGCCCGCATTCGCGGTCAACCTGAAGGGCAGTCAAAACATTAAAAGCTGTGAGTTGACAAAACAATAATTTATAAAAACATTTTATCGAAAGACATTTGTACCCTTCAATAAAAAGCATGCATGCATTCAAAAACCAATTTATCAAACCAATAGGGTCATGGTCCAAAATCGTAAATGAAACCAATCATACGGGCCACTGCCCAAATCCATGTTGGACTCAGCCCAAAACCAGTACATCATATATCATATAACATATACATATAAATCACATAACCAATCCTGTCACGATTTCTAAAACTACGCCTGTGCTACTCGGGGTCTCAAAGCCCAAGTCTCCCCAAGGTCCACCCAGGTCAATGTCCGTAGATCAATGACCCTCCCTGGGGGTTATAATCCATAAGCCGTCTTAAGAGTAAGGTACTCAACGGGGGTGACTCCACTCAGTTAGTGCTCCGTGACTACTCCGGGGCCCATCTAGGCCAACGACCCTCCTCGGAGGAGACAATCCAAATAAAGGAATGACAAGACCCACCCCGATTATCACCTCGATAACCAGGACAAACTCTGCTCCCGTCTAACAATCAAATTCTAACAGACCAACATAACTGCAATAACCACAAATCATACATTGTCAGACCAGGGACAAGTTACAATACAACCAGTCAACAGTAGCACATAGCATAGTTAACAGTACAAGATAAGAATAAAATCCTACTGTGAGCTGACTACACGCGCAACGGGAAAACTTCATGCCTCTGCCCCTACCTCGACGTTAGCCCCAACGTTCGCACCACGACCTGGAGGGTATTTAAAACCATAAAAGTGTGAGTGGACTAAAAATAAGAGTTATAAAAAAACACAGTTTTAAAAGCAAAGCAGGATTTACCCTCCGTTTCAAAACATGCATGCATAACTAAGTATCTGAAAAACAAATATATAAACCGTATAGCAATTGTTATGGAAAAATCATCATAAAACATGAAACACGACATATGTCATCAACCAATCGAACCTGCTGGATCTATCCGAGTCTTTAAACTCTCGAGTCTTTAAACTCAATCCAAACCTCAATATAATCTGAGTCTTTAAACTTCCGAGTCTTTAAACTCAATAGGCCTACGGGGGAAAATCATAATATCCGAGTCTTTAAACTCCCGAGTCTTTAAACTCAATCCGGGTCTTTAAACCCAATCCGGGCCCGCCCCCTTATATATCATATCCTGGTCTTTAAACCCAATAACCAGATCCAGCAAATCCAATCCAAAACCATTTGAAAACCCTTTCCAAATCCATGTCCAAATCTGAATCTGAAATCACCATTCCGAAGCCAAGTCGGCATCCGAAATCACCATTCCGAATCCAAATCCCGATATCCACTTTCAAGTTCCAAAACCAAATCCCATATCAAATTCTCGAAATCCGGTTCCAAAACCCGAAATCACATTTCAAAATCACTTTTCCAAAATCCATTATAAACAATTAACATCAAATCATATTAAAAGTTCCAAATCATAGTATCCAAATCATTATTAAATCATAGCATAAATCCATATCTCGAACTACATGTCGAAAAGCGTATAAATAGAAGAAACAACTCAAAAATCGTATAACTATGTAAAGCAGAAATATCATAATAAAAAACATAAAACCATATTTGGAAACATGGAATAAGTAGATAAAAACAGTTATGCATGCTCAGTTAGACAATAAAAGTCGACTCACAAAGTTCGAACGCGTCAATCGCGTCCCGTACGCTCCTCGGATGCCTCAGGAATGTTCTGACCTATCAAATGTCATAATTTCAGGTCACAAACACTTCAATTAAGCTCACACTAGTTTCCCCAATTTTTCAAGATTTTTAAACGTAATTAAATTGACCCCTAAACCTTCGGACACTCAAAACTACCCCGAGACGGTGTCTAATCGACTCGAAACTTGTCCCAAAATGTTTGTTACATTGATTAGAGTGAAAACCATGTTGAACACTTTCCCAAAAGAAGCCCCACGTGCCCTCACGCGCCACCCAAAGGGGCTGCATGTGAGAGCCATGCGCGACACTGTTCATCATCGTCAGCCTCCAGCCAGCCCGGTTCAGACTGGTCCAGACCAGCCCAGTCCGACTGAGCCGGCGAGGCCGGTTTTCATCTATTTCCAATCCAATCTCGATCCTTTCTTCACCATTAGCTTTGTCCTTAAGTTTAGGTTTGATCTAACTAACTAAATCACGAAAAGAAGTCCTATTTCATACCTCCCAAGTTCGAACAGAAAAACCACAGATTTCAGCTCCCTGTTCCCGGCCACCACTAGCTTCTCCGGTCACTAGTTTGAATCCCTGAGTCCAAAAGTAACCTTTAGAAGCTAAACCAAGCACCCAAACGAAGTATTCATCGATTACAAACTAAACTGCCATTTCTATACAGGATAGAGAAACAGAGTTTTGAAATTGTTTACCTTCACTCCCTTTCTCCCCCGTGGGCACCACCACACTCCTCACGTCGTTATAGGTCGTCTGCACTCACTAATAACCACCACAGATAGCTTCACAATGGTATGGACCTTCACGGTTGCTCACGGTTTCTTCCTCCTCTGTCCCTGTGTTTTCTCACTTCTCACACACCCTTCACTCAGTCCTTCACTCAGACACACTCACATAGATCACAAGTAAGCCCCTGATCTCTCACTCAAGCATACTGAACTCACACACTACTCACAATTGAACCAACTGCACAATTGCCCTCACTGTCTCTGTTTTCTCTTTATTTAATCGATCAAACACTTTCGATTTGGCTGGAACCAACCAGAAGTAAACCATGTGTCCCCATCTCCGAATGTATGGTGAAAATATCCAATAAAGTAGGGACAGATTTCCTCATCCAATTGCTCACACAATTCTAGGTTGCCAAAAGACCATTTTACCTCTAACGTCCAATTTACCATTTTACCCCTCATGTATTCAGCTTCATATCTAAATCGTCCGACGTCCTATGACGGTGTGCCGTCTGTCGTTGAATTCAGGTGATCGAGACCTACCTAACAGTCCTTGAATTACGTGAAAAATACTTGTCGTGTAAAAAGTCAACAAATTTCCCCTTTTTAACCAAATTACCAAAATACCCTCGAACTTCCGAGCATCATAACTCCTTCCTCGAATGTCGGAATCGGACGTACCACCTGTCTATAGACTCGTGACGTCCCGAACTACGTCAGAGTCATCGGCCAACGTCTGTTCGACCTGCCAAACAAAAATTCAATGTTTGGCCACACTATTTACAAGGGTAAAAACGTCATTTTTATACAAAACTTTTTCGAGTTTACATTTTTGCCCTTTTTGAAGTTCCGGACCATTACAATCTACCCCCTTTAAAAAAAATTCACCCTCGAAATTTAATGAAATAAATAGGGGTACTATTCACGCATTAAAGCCTCGGGTTCCCAAGTTGCTTCTTCCACATTATGATTCCTCCACAGTTCTTTTACCAAGGGAACCGTCTTCCGCCATAGTACCTTGTCTTTACGGTCTAAAATCTTCACAGGCTGCTCCTCAAAACTTAAATCTTCTCTAAGTTCGACGGGTTGTGCTTCCAGAATGTGAGAATCGTCACGTATGTACTTTTGGAGCATAGAAACATGGAAAACATTATGTACCTTAGCCAGATCTGATGGTAATGCCAACCGGTAAGTAACAGGACCAATCTTTTCTAGAATCTCGTAGGGTCCAATGTAGCGGGGACTTAACTTCCCTCGTCTGCCAAATCGTACAATACCCTTCCAAAGGGATAACTTAAAAAAGACCCAATCTCCTATTTCAAACTCAAGATCTCTGATTCTGCAGTCGGCATAGCTCTTCTGTCGGTCCTGAGCTTCCTTGAGTCTGTCTCTGATAAGTGCAACCTTTTCCTGGGTAAGGTCTACCAGCTCTAAATTCGACAATTTCCTTTCACCCACCTCAGTTCAACACAACGAGGTTCTACACTGTCGTCCATACAAAACTTCATAAGGGGTCATTCCAATGCTCGCCTGATAACTGTTGTTATAAGCAAACTCCATCAGTGCTAGGTGTGACTCCCAAGTACCTTGAAATTGCAAAACACAAGCTCGCATCATGTCCTCTAAAATCTGAATGGTCCATTCTGATTGTCCGTCTGTCTGAGGATGGAAAGCAGTGCTGAAATGTAGCTTTATCCCAAATTCTTCCTGCAGACTCTGCCAAAACCGTGAGGTGAATCTCGGATCTCTGTCGAAAACTATCGATTCTAGAGTACCATGCAACCGGATGATCTCATCAATAAACAACTGAGCAAACTGCGTCATCTTGAAATTCTCCCGCACTGGCAAGAAATGTGCAGACTTTTTGAGCCTATCCACAATCACCCACACACCATCATGACCTTTAGGCGTCTTGGGAAGTTTAAACACAAAGTCCATCATCAGATGATCCCATTTCCACTCTGGGATTGGCAGTGGCTGCATCGCTCTATAAGGTCTTTGTCGTTCGGCCTTCACCTGTTGACAAATCAAACATCTACTGACGTACTTAGCAATTTCACGCTTCATACCAGACCATCAGTAATGTTCCCAAAGCGTACGGTACATCTTGGTCCCATCAGGATGCATCACATAGGCTGAACTGTGAGCCTCATCAATAATCTCCTTTTTTAGTGCTTCATCCTTAGGTACACACAACCGTCCTTCTTTTACCAAGGCTTCATCCTCACGAATTCCAAAATCATGTCTCTCCCCAGCTTCAACCTCAATCTGAATAATGCCCAAAATGGGGTCCTGAAATTGAGCATCGATGATCTGATCGACAAGGACATGCCGTACATGAAAACTCGCTAGTAACGCTCCTTGACTATCAACGGCCAAATCCACTCCAGTTTTATGGAGTTCAACCAAAAAGGGCAAACGAATCATCCTCAAATGTGAAAAAGAGCTCGCTGACTTCCGACTCAGGGCATCGGCTACCACATTAGCTTTCCCCGGGTGATACTCGATGGTGCAATCATAATCCTTAAACAACTCTAACCATCAGCGTTGTCTCAAATCAGCTCCTTCTGGGTAAAGAGATACTTCAAACTCCGATGGTCCGTAAAGATTCTGCACTTCTCACCATATAAGTAATGTCGCCAAATTTTCAACGCATGTACCACGACTGCAAGCTCCAAATCATGAGTAGGGTAATTCAGTTCATGAGGTTTCAACTGTCGGGAAGCATAAACAATCACCTTCCCATGCTGCATCAAAACACACCCCCAGACCTTGCAAAGAGTCATCACTGTATACCTAAAACTCCCCACTATCATCCGAAAGGGCCAACACAGGAGCAGATGTCAAACGCCTTTTTAACTCCTGAAAACTTTGTTCATAATTCTCATCCCAGACAAATCAGACTCCGTTCCTAGTCAACCGTGTCAACGGAGCAGCAAGAATATAAAATCCCTTTATGAAACGCCGGTAATAACCAGCTAACCCCAAGAAGCATCTAATCTCGGTCACTGTCTTTGGCTGCTCCCAATTCGCTACTACCTCAACTTTCTGAGGATCCACGCTAATTCCTTCGGCTGAAATCACATGGCCCAAGAAACCAACACTAGTAAACCAAAACTGACATTTACTTAACTTCGCATATAGTTGATTCTTCCTCAGGGTATTAAGCACCATCTTCAAGTGCTTCTCGTGCGCCTTCGCACTCATCGAGTACACCAAAATATCATCTATGAACACAATGACAAAACGATCCACGTATGATCGAAACACTCGGTTCATCAAGTCTATAAACGCTGCTGGTGCATTAGTTAAACCAAATGGCATTACCATAAACTCATAATGGCCATACTTGGTTCAAAAAGCTGTTTTGGGTATGTCCTCTTCTCTAACTCGCAACTGATGATAACCGAAGCGAAGATCGATCTTAGAAAAGTATCGGGCTCCCTTCAACTGATCAAAAAAATCATCAATCCGAGGTAGGGGGTATTTATTCCTGATTGTCACCTTGTTCAGTTGCCTATAATCAATACAAAGTCTCAAGCTTCCATCCTTCTTCTTGACAAACAAAACTGGAGCTCCCCAAGAAGACATACTTGGTCGAATTAACCCCATATTGACCAACTCTTACAACTGCGCCTTCAATTCCCTCAACTCAGCTAGCGCCATACGGTAAGGTGTTTGAGAAATAGGTTGCGTACCTGGAATAAGATCGATATTAAACTCAATGTCTCGGTGGGGTGGCAATCCCGGAAAATCCTCCAGAAAGACGTCTGGGAACTCCCGCACTACCGGAATATCCTTCGCCTTCAACGGTTCAGCACGTGTGTCCACCACGTGAGCCAAGTATCCCTGGCATCCCTTCCTTAACAACTTGCTCGCCTCTAGAGCCAAAATAACACCAGTAGGTAGCGCTCGCTGTTCTCCTTGAAAAGTGGTCTTTGGTAACCCCAAACTTCGAAAGGTCACCCTTCTATCGAAACACTCGATAGAAGCATGATGTATGGTCAACCAGTCCATTCCCAGAATAACATCAAAGTTATGTAAGTCCAATAGTATCAAATCAGTCACTGGACACTCTCTCAAGATATGATTCACCACATACACCTCACCTGTGGGCGTACACACACCCACATCACAACCTAGTGCGGACACCTCTCTATCCGCCAACAGTCCATAACTCCGCGATATAAAAGAATGGGTAGCTCTGGGATCTATCAAAGCATGTACATCATGTCCAAGGATCGTAAGCATACCTGTCACCACGCCAGGTGCTGACCGAGCCTCCTGTTGTGTCATCACAAAAACTCGAGCCTGGGGTCCCGAAGATCGACCTCGTCCCCTCGAACCATTAATAGCTCCAACACCTCCTCTAGTGCCTACTACCCCTGAAACTGAAGCTGTACTCCGACCCTGCTTCGACGTGCCACCCTCCTGGGGTAAAGACGGACACTCTCACCGGAAGTGACCTCGTTCTCCACAGTAATAGCAAACATTACATACATCCCAACTGGGTCCACCACTATGTCTCCCGGTGGAAGCAACTTATGTCGCACTCGCCTGCGGGGTCGGCTGTGCTCTAGATATTCGGAACTCGGAACTCTGGAAACTGCTCAGTCTACCAAATCGATCACCACCCGCGGATGAAGCTCCACTATAACTGCCCCTCTTCGGGGTCCTTTGGCTCGCTGCTCCAGGAAACGGACGCTCTCCGCGTCGTCCAACACTCGAGAACTGTGGACGTGCCAGCAAACTAGCCTCCACTAGTACTGCAGCGTCAGATAACTCTCCGAGGGTAGCAAAAAATTCGGCCGTCACAATAGCTCGTATCTCGCCTCGCAGGCCAAGCTTAAGCCTACGACATTTCTCAGCCTCCGTAGCGACAAAGGCAGGAGCAAAACGTGATTACATCAGAAACCTCTGCTCATACTCTGCCACTAACATGTTCCCCTATTTGAGCTGTAGAAACTCTGCCTACTTAGCATCGTGGAACGAACGGGGATAATACTGATCAAGGAACCGCTCACAAAATGTCTCCCAGGTCACTCTATGGGCATCCCAACCTGACAGCTCAAGGGTATACCACCACTCATATGCGACACCGTCTAGTAAAAAGGTGGCCAGTAAAACTCGATCCTCAAGAGGGCATCGCATCTCCGCAAAAATCCTCTCAAGCCGAGTATTCCACCTATGGGCTTCCTCAGGATCTGCCCCACCACTAAACGTCGTAGCCCCAAGACGCTGGGCTTGCTCAATCGTAGCACTCTCAGCATCTATCGCGTCCTAAACCTTCGAACACTCAAAATTACCCCGAGACGGTCTCCGATCGACTCGAAACTTGTCCCAAAATGTTCGTTACATCAGTTAGAGTGAAAACCACGTTGAACACTTCCCCAATAGAAGCACCACGCACCCTCACGCGTGACACTGTTCATCATCGTCAACCTGCAGCCAGCCCGGTTCAGACCGGTCTAGACCGGCCCAGTCCGACTGAGCCGGCGAGGCCGATTTTCATCTATTTCCAGTCCAATCTCAATCCTTTCTTCACCATTAGCTTCTTCCTTAAGTTTAGGTTTGATCTAACTAACTAAATCACGAAAAGAAGTCCTATTTCATACCTCCCAAGTTCAAACTGAAAAAACTGAGATTTCAGCTCCCTGTTCCCGGCCTCCACTAGCTTCTCCGGTCACGGGTTTGAATCCTTGCGTCCAAAAGTAACCTTTATTAGCTAAACCAAGCACCCAAAAGAAGTATTCATCGATTACAAACTAAACTGCCATTTCTGTACAGGATAGAGAAACAGAGTTTTGAAATTGCTTACCTTCACTCCCTTTCTCCCTCGTGGGCACCACCACACTCCTCACGTCGTCAGAGGTCGTCTGCACTCAATGATAACCACCACAGATAGCTTCACAATGGTATGGGCCTTCACGGCTGCTCACGGTTTCTTCCTCCTCTGTCCCTGTGTTTTCTCACTTCTGACACACTCTTCACTCAGTCCTTCACTCAGACACACTCACATAGATCACAAGCAAGCCCTGATCTCTCACTCAAGCATATTGAACTCAAACACGACTCACAATCGAACCAACTGCACGATTGCCATCACTGTCTCTGTTTTCTCTTTATTTAATCGATCAAACACTTTTGATTTGGCTAGAACCAACCAGAAGTAAACCACGTGTCCCCATTTCCCAATGTCTGGTGAAAATATCCAATAAAGTAGGGACATATGTCATCATCCAATTTCTCACACAATTCTAGGTTTCCAAAAGACCATTTTACCCCTAACGTCCAATTTACCATGTTACCCCTCACGCATTCAGCTTCATATCTAAATCGTCCGACGTCCTATGACGGTGTGCCACCTATCGTTGTATTCAGGGGATCGAGACCTACCTAACGCTCATCGAATTACGTGAAAAATGCTTGTCGTGTAAAAATTCAACAAATTTTCCCTTTTTAACCAAATTACCAAAATACCCTCAAACTTCCGAACATCATAATTTCTTCCTCGAATGTCGAAATCGGACGTGCCACCTGTCTATAGATTCGTGACGTCCCGAACTACGACACAGTCATCGGCCAACGTCCGTTCGACCTGCCAAACAAAAAGTCAACGTTTGACCACACTATTCACAATGGTAAAAATGTCATTTTTATACAAAAATTTTCCGAATTTACATTTTTGCCCTGTATTAAATTCCGGGCCGTTACAAGGAAGGTATATGAATATATATATATATATATATATATCAAAACACATTCATAAAACCTTTCAAGGGATTCATGCCCGGTCCCCATAAACCGTCATGAACGAGAAAATCCATTTAGGGTCCCCGACCCGAAATCACAAATGTAAACCAAAGGGGCCTCGTGCCCGAACTAATGACTTAACTGGGCATCGTGATCGATACCTCAGGGTCAGTCACGATTCCAATCGTAGTGATACGTGCAACCATCCATCCAGGACCGCCCTCAATTCTAGTATGTCGTCGTGAACGAATCAACCGACGCGACCACCAATAGATCATGGTACACTCATCACCGATCGATATCCTAAACCATCAGCACTCTGAAGTCGAGCCTCCATCGGCTGCCCGACAACGGATTGTGCATCGTGACCTCTCCGGAAGGAACACATCCCCGTCTGGAGGCGAGCGTCGTGTCGTCCGTCACCGTGCACAAAACACTCGCCACAACCACGACTCAGTCCCGTAGGTCATCAATAGGACTACATGCCCGAGACAAAACCAAATGGGTCTCATGCCCGCGTTTATCCTTTTTAAATCCAAAACCATTTCATTTAAACCATCGTAGAAATACAAACCCGTATAGGCACCGTAAAAGGCCTAAACCTCGAAATACATGCTAATACGTAACCACACACAAATGCACTCATGGCATCACAAAACAAGTACTAAAACACATAATAAACATTTATGCATGCATCAATTTAGAAAACAAGGTGCACTCACAGACCATCTGAGCTTCCGCCTCGATACGTGTGCCACACGGCTCTCCTGGGCCAATCACCGTCATCGGGACTCCCAAACTCGTCCAAATCGTAATAGAGGGTTACTAATTACTTAAATAACTCCTCACTAAAGCCCTGTAATTTTCCCGAATTTTTAACTATTTTAAAACTCGATCCTAAACCTTCGGACACCCCGAAACCCATCGAAACGATGTCTGATCGACACAAAACCAGTCCTAAAATATTCGTTACATCAAATAGATGAAATTACATGTTGGAACCTTCCCCAGAAAGTGGGCCACGAGCAGAAGCCCCTGCACGTGGAAGCCACGTGCCCAGGAACAGGGTCATCCCTGACCTCGCGACAGCTGGTCCGAACCTGCTAGTTCGGTCCGATTTACAGCCCGGTCCAAGGTTGTATCTTCGTCATTTTTCATCCTTCTTCCTCCATTCCAACTCCTATACAATCCTAACAACATTTCCAATCTAACCATGTCCTCAAAACCAAGAAACCAAGCCTAAAACCTATTGGTTCTAAAACCCATTTTGAACCAAAACTTCCATTCGATGTTTAGGGCACTTCTAGGGGTCAAAGGTTCATTCTAAGGGTTCCAATAGGTTCCTAGGATGACTTGAAAGAGATTGGAAAGATCGATTTGGCCTAACTTAGATGGAATTGGGATTCGGTGGGTAGCCACCGAAAATCCTCCAACCACCGTTCCCGGCTTCCTCAGCCGTCCTAAGCCTCCAAAACCTTCTCCTTAGCTTTTTACCAACCTCCCAAACCTAACCTAATCAACATCTAAACTCCCTAACGACCAAAACTGAAAATTGAAATTTGAAAACATACATGGGAATTGGTTTTACCCCTGCCGTGCAATCCACCGCCGTCCACGGCGGCTTAGCCGTCTCCCTGCCTTGCCTTGGTTCACCAGCCATCCTCAACTCCTCTCTTGGTCCTCAGATTCAAAGATGGGCAGGGTTGGTGTTTGGGGTTAACTGGGTTTGGATGTGGATTGAATGAAATAGAGGGAGAGGGGTGGTTGCATGTGTCTGTGTTAGGGAGGCAATGGATGGGTGACACTTGTCACTCATCCATTGGGCCTGGGGAAAATATTTGGGCCCCACTCAGGACAAAAGTCCACTTTTGTCTCGTAAAACGTACAGTTATGAATAGTACCACAAAACTTCCTTGAACCGTAACTTTTCCATCGAACGTCTGATTTCGACGTGCCGCCTGTCTACGGATTCGTATCTACTCGATCAACGTAACGGTCCTTAGCCCTCGGTCATCGGACGGGGTCGTTACAACCTTCCCTCCTTATATAATTTCGTCCTCGAAATTCAAACCGACCTAATACCGCAACCAACGGTGGAATCCAATACGTCCCTCGACTCGAGTGTTCTCGTGTAACCATACACATCCGCCATAAGCCCCGTACCTGTCGGTACGCACTACCACCGGTGCCTCCAAAGCTCCAATACACCTTTAAGAACTACATGTCGGCTCGTAAGCCTCACTCGAGACGAACGTCGACGTCTCGCCTGTCACTCCCCAACCATTCCAAAGATTCCTCAACTGTCTCACGATAATATTCCCTCTGCTCCTAGCTTAGCATAATCAGCAAGGTAATTCACCCTACTGATTACCAGATCTCGGTCACTCACTTGTCACCTTTAGTGATGCCAAGTACTTTCTGCTCTTTGAATCACTCAAATTTGACCCACAACCTAGGTGTTCGGTTCTTACACCCTCTTTGAACCCTTAGCTGTCAAGTCATTCCTCGTCATTCCCACATCTAACAGATCAGTCAACGACGAGACACGTCGAGACTGTGGTTCCTCTCCAATTACCTCGTATCGATCCTTGTCATTCCACCTAGGAAAATCAAGGATGATCCAAGATGATGACATCAAAGTTCATCCTATGTCATCCGCCGGCATCCAACATCATCTGCTAAAGAGCAGAAAATGAGAAGTCTCCTTCACCGGCTTCTAAGTCGAGAGCAGTTGCAACCATGTTGGAAGCATGCTTAACTGTTAATATTCCTAAGCTAGAAGTCCTTCTTCCCCGACTAGGAGTATTTTATGATAATTACTGTAGTGCTTAATCCTTCCTTCAGGACTAAACACGTCTATAGATTCTCTTCGGCTTCTTCCAACTTTCCGACCAACGACGACTGTCAATATCTATTGTAATGACCCGTCCTATTTCTCACAATTAAATTTCTCCTCAAACAAGCCTACTCGAAACTCAGGAGGTATGGTCAACCACAGTCAACCATAACCAATCCGAAATGGACTCTCAAGTCCTCAGCTCATCCAGACACCATCCACGTGTCCGTGACTACCGCTTATGCACATCCAAAAAGGTGTCAATTCATCCTAACCTGATGTACCGCTCGACTGAAGAGTCACATCAGACTCCTGCTGTGATATGCAGTTAAATCTCTGCATACCACCATATCTGACCAATTCTAACCAATTCTGACTGGTTGGTCGCTAATCCCCACGACAGTACTCGATCCTCACGCCTCAACTACTGCTGGATCCAATCCAGCCCATCACTATCCGTGATCCACTCCCGGACCACAGATACCGAGCATATGCCTATCTCGACGGAGTCACATCCCGACTTGTGACTCATTGTCATCACAATGACCGGCACCAGCACCAGCACCAGCACCAGCACCAGTACCAGTACTAACACCAGCACCAGCACACGAGCATCATCATCAGCATCAGCATCTAGTGTGCGAGACAGACAACCTTGGATCTTTTCTCATACCGAGCAACGACCCCGTACCTCTGTTCAAATTGGAGTAACTCTGCCTCCCTCGTACCCAACAACTCTAGGTACAGTCACCCTGGCAACTCATACGAGAAAAGGAAACGTCCCCTGAACGTCCTCGATTCCTAACAACCGTAACTTCAACCACTCTCGGTAGTAGTGCCTACCACAGACTCGTGCATACCTAACCACCAGACATCGCTAACGAGACGCTACATCCAACGGAATCAATCACCTGTACTTACTACTTCGTAGGGCCCCACACTACCAATCACGACATACCTATGGCAACCCCGGTATCGAATGTCGAACCAAGACGATCTACGATTCAATCCTACTAACTATCGTACCGATATCCTAACTATCAGGTTGATGACGGGCTATTACCACCGCAGAGACATCACATCCTCGACCTTCGCTACACTCAGAGAGCAAAACCTGATCTGATACCACCTATCAGTATCAGAGCGTCCTGAGTATCATATGAGCCAACCTGCTCTGATACCACCTGTCAAGACCACGTCCCAATTCCCCAGGGATTAATGAGGGACGCGCCTGATCCCCGTTCGACACGGAGTGACAGGACCCATCCCGATTATTCCTCGATAATCGCGAATGATCCTGCTCCCGTCTGACTATGATTTTAAAATACCAAAAGTAGTCCAAATATATATAAGTACATAATATAACATAACCGACAACACACATAGTCAGACCAGGGATAGGTACGTCTTTAGGACGGTTGACTATCTCAGTCGTCGACCGGTTTACAGAGCATAAGAAATATTTACAAACAAGGATTAAAGTCCTACGCGGTCAGAACTCGAGTATGCAACAGTCTGTTTATTCTTCTGCCTCAATACGAGCCTCAGTACCTGTGCACGAGCCTGGAGGGTACAAAAACAGTAAAGGTGTGAGTGAACAAAAATAAAGGTTTAGAAATACATTTATCAAAATAGTCTTACCCTCCAGTTTTCACAAACATGCATGCATATCATATAAAACATGAGTTCGATAAATCAAAGGTAAAAGAAAACAGTTAATTTAATTCAAAATCAATCATGATACCACCATCCTCAACATCCAATCTTAATATTCAATAACCCGTCACGATATCAATGCAACGCGTGCAACTCGGGTGTCTCACGTCCGAGTACCTCCCCAGGATCAACGACGTCTGGGGTGATATCATCTCCAGGATCAACGACGTCTGGAGGATATCAATATAAACTCACACTCCTGAGATTGAGCCTCCCTTCGGAGCTACTCATCTCCAGGCAGTGGATCGTGACTACTCCAGGATCTACGACGTCTGGAGGAGACCATCAAATCACCAAGGATGATATCACAAATCAAGAATCTCATTTCAAAACTATTTAAATTTCAAAATCAAATCAATAGTTTAATAGGGTCTCTGCCCGAAATAGAGCTTTTATAAAGCACAAGTAAGTTTCACAACTTCATATATAACACAATGTCTAACAGATAATTTACAAATAAATTTCATCAATTAAATCATGTAACTTAATTTCAGAGTCAAACTCCATCTCAAATCTCAGGCCATCGCTCAAAATCACAATTTTATGATTTTCTCGAAATTCGTGTCCAAAAGCAATATAATAATAATATAATATTCCCAAAATCCAGAAATCATCATATCACATTATTAATCATGGAAAATCAATTTAAATCATACTATAAGCATTTAAAAGCAGTTAAAGCATATATGCATGCATTTAGGGTAGAAAACAAAAGCCCACTCACACACCGTCCAGATTGCTCGGATTCGAGCTGTTCGTTCTCGTCCGATGTCCCGAGAATATTTCGACGTGTCAAACATGTAATATAGGGTTACTAGAGTATCATATAATCTTAGGTACGAATTTCCGAATCGTCGGAATAAAATAATATTATTTAAAACATAACCTATACGCTTCGGATACGTAAAACTATCCTCAATTTATCTCCGATTGACCCGAAACTGACGCCAATAGGTCCGTATCATCGAGAACATTAAAAAGTATGTTGAACCCATCTTCAAATTCCCGGTCACGCGCCCTCACGAGCCGTCGCAAGCGGCTGCGCGTGACAGCCACACGCCGTGAATAGTGGCTGCTACAGTATCTCTCTCTCGCCCGTTTCTCTGGTATTCGGGTTGTAGACCCGCGATCAGACCCGACTCGTTTTCCCTTGATTCTAACTCAATTTCTTCCGTTCTTTCACTCATTAATATCTATCCAATCTAACTGATAGTTCTGTGCCTTCAATTGAATCAATTAAACCATAAAACGCTTCGACTCACGAAGAACACTCATCGGATCCTAATTCGGGTTTGATCTCAAATCGACCTGTTTTCTTCAATTATTCACACCAGAAGCACCATAGGACCATAATGAACACGAAATCAAGATCAATTTCATGAAATTTTACCTCTAAGTAACTCGACTCAATCTCGATTTTTCCAAACAGTTGCAGCGTCTGTTCTTCACGATTTCACCTCCAATTTTTGTTCCAATTGATTGGGTTCGAGTCGTTTAGCTCCCAGGAAGCTAAATCTCACCTCAATTTCACACCAAACTGTCTCAAAAATTAAAATCGAGATCAAGGTTTTTGGATGGTTTTCGGGTATGTGCAGCACGAGTTTCCTCTGAGTTTTGTTCGGTTTCTTCTCGGTTTTTCTCTCCAAATTGTCTCTAATCTCTTACTCAATTACACTTGAATCCACTGCAATCGATCAAGATGAATATAGGATGTTCTCTGTTTTGGTGTTTGAAGGTTTTGGTCGTGTACGGTTACTGTTCATCAATTTAAAATCTTCAATTAACTAGTTAATTTACTCCTTAAGTGCCACTAATCATCCCTAAGAAGTGACATTTGTCACTTGATGCTTTACATGAGTCATTTAATGGCATGAATCAGCAAGTCAAGTGGAGTTGTAATTATCCTTCCACCGTTCAAGTATAATCCACCCAAAATTACCATTTTACCCTTCTTAAGCACAATTACCATTTTACCCATACACTTCACAACCCCGTAACTTCTTCATCCGAACTCCGTTTTCGACGTGTCACCTGTCTACGGATTCAGCGTTCCGAGACCTACACAATGGCACAAGAAAAATGTACAAACAGTATACCAAACAAAAAGTCAACTTTTAGCCATATCCTTCCAGGGGTAAAAACGTCATTTTCACATTATTTTAATATTTTACAATTTTTGGATTTTTCGGGGCGTTACACGGAGTGTCAGACAAGGGAAATTCCAACTTTAGCCCCCTCGAGATATCAGAATGCGCCAGGATCCGGAGGAGGTATGTGATGTCTCGGTCTCTGCTACAGCTCGCATCCGCAGTCAACCTGAAGGGCAATCAAGACATTAAAAGCTGTGAGTGGACAAAACAATAATTTATAAAAACATTTTATCGAAAGATATTTGTACCCTTCACTAAAAAGCATGCATGCATTCGAAAACCAATTTATCAAACCAATAGGGCCTTGGCCCAAAATCGTAAATGAAACCAATCATACGGGCCACTGCCCAAATCCATGTGGGACTCAGCCCCAAACCAGTACATCATATATCATATAACATATACATATAAATCACATAACCAATCCTATCACGATTTCTAAAGCTACGCGTGTGCTACCCGGGGTCTCAAAGCCCAAGTCTCCACAAGGTCCACCCAGGTCAATGTCCGTAGATCAATGACCCTCCCTGGGGGTTATAATCCATAAGCCTTCCTAAGAGTAAGGTACCCAATGGGGGCGAATCCACTTAGTTAGTGCTCCGTGACTACTCTGGGGTTCATCCAAGCCAACGACCCTCCCCGGAGGAGACAATCCAAAGAAAGGAAGGTATATGAATATATATATATATATATATATATCAAAAACATTCTTAAAACCTTTTAAGGGATTCATGCCCGGTCCCCATAAACCGTCATGAACTAGAAAATCCATTTAGGGTCCCCGACCCGAAATCACAAATGTAAACCAAAGGGGCCTCGTGCCCGAACTCATGACTCAACTAGGCATCGTGCCCGATATCTAAGGGTCAGTTACGATTCCAATCGTAGTGATGCGTGCAACCATCCGTCCAGTGTCAGGACCCACCCCGATTATCACCTCGATAACCGGGACGAACCCTGCTCCCGTCTGACAATCACACTTAAAAGTAACACAGAGCATATTGTTATACAAAACGGGCACAAAAGTCCTACTAAGACTATTCTCGCAACGGAAAGCCGTAAAGCTCTATTCCTCTGTCCTTGCCTCAACGTTCACCTCGACGATTTCACCACGACCTAGAGGGTAATTTAAAACCAGAAAAGTGTGATTGGACGAAAAATGAATAATAGTTTCAAAAACAATTTAATAAACAAACCACGATTTTTCCCTCCATTTAAAAGAAAAAATGCATGCATATCGATATAAAACAATAAAATATTCGTCATGAAAACATTATCAGACAAGTATGAAACACCAAGATCAACATCCGATCAAATCTGCTGGGTCTATCCGAGTCTTTAAACTCAATCCAGGCCTCAAATATAAGCCGAGTCTTTAAACTCCCGAGTATTTAAACTTAACAGGCCTACGGGGGTAATAACGTAAATCCGAGTCTTTAAACTCCCGAGTCTTTAAACTCAATACGGGCTCGCCCCCGTCGAACATAATCCGGGTCTTTAAACCCACTAATCAGATCCAGCAAATCCAATCCAATCATATTTAAATCATTTCTAAATCTATATCCAAACCCGAATTAGAAATCACTATTCCGAAGCCGTTCCGGCGTTCAGAACCGTCATTCCGAACCCAAATCCGGAAATCCCCTTTTCAACTTTAAAACCAAATCTCGATTTCCGAAATCCGATTCTAAAATCGAAAACCTTGATTATCGAATCATGTCTCAAAATCCATTTATAATCATTGAAAACCAATTATAGATTGAAACCCCAAAAACATAGCATCAAAAACATAAACAGAGTATTTCTCGTAAAATGTGCCGAATACGTAAATTTCTCGAAAACGTGCAAATACGTAAAACAGATATAGAGCGATCAATAATCATGAAATCATAATCAAAACCATAAAACAAGTAGATAGAAACAGTTATGCATGCTTGGTTAGAAAGAAAGAGTTCACTCACAAGTCCGAGCGCGTCAATCGCGCTCCGTGCGCTCCTCAACTGTCTCATGACTGTCCCGTCTTGTAAAAAACCACAAAACCGGGTCACAAACACTTCATTAAGGCTTAACCTAATTTCCCCAATTTTTCGGGATTTTAAACGTAATTTAAACGGAACCTTAAACCTTCGAACCCTTGAAACTAACCCGACCCGGTGTCCGATCGACACGAAACTTGTCTTAAAATGTTCGTTACAATGATTAGAGTAAAAACCATGTTGAACACTTCCCCGGACTCTGCCCCACGCGCCCTCACGCGCCGCCCAAAGGGGCTGCGCGTTGGCTTCACGCGACTGAACAGTAACATTGTTCATCGTCTGCCTCAGCCGTTCGACCGGTCTGAACCGGCGAAGGCTGTTCTTCGCCATTTTCCATCCATTTTCAATCCTTTTGATCCCCCTAATTTCTTCCTTGTCTGGGTAGTTGATTCCACTAATTAATTCATGATAAACACTACACAATCCTACCAGCCAAAGCTCGAAGAAAACCCAGAAATGTCGAGTTTCTGTCTCCGGCCACCCACGACCACCGTAGGGCTCTAGGTCGATACCTAAGGTTCCTAACACCTTTCTGGAACTAATAGGATCCTTAGGATACCTCGAAACTCCTCCAACCTTCATGACTTTCAAATTGAATCAAACGGAAAAAACAGAGGACAGTAGAAGCTTACCCGTGTTCTGTCCACCGCCGTGCTCGCCGCCGTGCTCCACTGAGTCCACACGACTCCTCTCAGGTCACTGAACACCACCACTCGTCCAATTTTGATGGTTGATCAACTGGGGTGCACAGCCATGCACGGTGTCCTTGCTGTGATTCCTGGTTTCTGTTTACAACACACTCACACAGTCACCGTCCAACCCTTACTACACCACGATTAACACTCTTCCAACCATTCTTGAACAAATACTCAAGCCCCAAGCATGCAAACACTGGGAATCGATCAAGAAATCTCACGGTCTCACTCTCCCTGTTTTTCCCTCTCCGTGAACAAATGCACGACTAACAGCCGTGTAATTTGTAGCCGTGCACACACACACACACCACTAGAAACCTCTAGGAGTCCCCCACGTGTCCATCATCCCATGGAATGACTTTAAAATATCCAATCACTCTTCCCCAAATGGCCTTATCTGATTGGCTCAAGTGCAAAAGACTAAAATGCCCCTAGAAGTCCAATTTACCATTTTACCCTCCATCTTCCTAGAATCACAACTTAACCGTCTGATGTCCGATGACAACGTGCCGCCTGTCGTTGTACTCAGGACGTCGAGACCTATCTAACGATACCCGTTCTACGTGAAAACTAAGACTCCAGCAAAAAGTCAACATTTTCCCTCGATTTAACCAAAGTACGGTAATACCCTTAACCTTCCGAACACCATAACTTTTTCTCCGATTGTCCACATCGGACGTGCCACCTGTCTACGGACTCGTGACGTCCTGAACTACGTCACGATCAACAGTCAACGCTCGTTCAACCTACAAATAAAAAAGTCAACTTTTGGGCATACTATTCACAAGGGTAAAATCGTCATTTTATACAAATATTTTCCAAATTTTTACCCTTCTTGAAGGTATGAGTTGTTACAATCTAGCCCCCTTAAAAGAATTTCGCCCTCGAAATTCAGTGAAATAAGTAAGGGTACTATTCCCGCATTAAGGCTTCTGGTTCCGAAGTCGCTTCTTCCACCTGATGGTTCCTCCACAAAACCTTAACCAAGGGAACTGTCTTCCCCTGTAGCACCTTATCCTTCCGATCCAGAATCGCTACAGGCTGCTCTTCAAAGCTCAAATCTTCTCTAAGCTCAACAGGTTGTGCTTCCAAAATGTGAGAATCATCCCGTATGTACTTCCGAAGCATAGATACATGAAAGACATTATGTACCTTTGCCAAGTCTGCTGGTAAGGCCAACCAATAAGCAACAAGACCAATCCTCTCCACGATCTCATAGGGTCCAATGTAGCGAGGACTTAGCTTCCCTCGTCTGCCAAACCGTACGATCCCCTTCCAAGGAGGTAGTTTCAAGAAAACCCAGTCTCCTACCTCAAACTCCAGATTCTTTATCCTACGGTCGGCGTAGCTCTTCTGTCGGTCCTGAGCTGCTTTCTGGCCATCTCTGATCAGTGCAACCTTTTCCTAGGTAAGGTCTACCAGCTCGGAAGTCGTCAGTCTCCTCTCACCAACCTCGGTCCAACATAACGGAGTCCTACACTGCCGCCCGTACAAAGCCTCATAAGGAGCCATCCTAATACTTGCCTGATAACTGTTATTGTAAGCGAACTCCATCAAGGCTAGATGCGACTCCCAAGTACCCTGAAACTGTAAAATACAGGCTCGCATCATGTCCTCTAAAATCTGGATGGTCCGCTCAGACTGTCCATCGGTCTGAGGATGAAAGGCAGTACTGAAATGTAGCTTTGTCCCAAAAGCTTCCTGTAGGCTCTGCCAAAACCGGGAAGTAAACCTCGGATCTCTGTCAGAGACTATCGACTCTGGAGTACCATGCAATCGAATAATCTCATCGATAAACAACTGCGCAAACTGCATCATCCTGAAGTTCTCTCGTACCGGCAAGAAATGAGTTGACTTCGTGAGTCTATCCACAATCACCCATATGCCATCATGTCCATTCGGCGTCCTGGGAAGCTTAAACACGAAGTCCATCGCCAGGTGATCCCATTTCCACTCTAGGATCGGCAAGGGTTGCATTGCTCCGTAGGGTCTCTGTCGCTCGGCTTTCACCTGTTGACAAATCAAGCATCTACTGACGTACTCAGCAATCTCACGTTTCACACCTGACCACCAGTAATGCTCCCGAAGTGTACGATACATTTTGGTCCCTCTAGGATGCATCGCATAGGCTAAACAGTGAGCCTCATCAAGTATCGTCTTCTTCAGTGATTCGTCCCCAGGTACACACAATCGTCCGTCCTTAACCAAGGCTCCATCCTCACGAATCCCAAAGTCCTGTCTCTCTCCAGCCTCGACCACAATCCGAATGATGCCCAAAATGGGGTCCTGAAACTGAGCATCAATAATCTGATCAATTCATCTCATGAGGTTTCAACTGTCGGGAAGCGTAAGCAATCACCTTCCCATGCTGCATCAACACGCAGCCCAAACCCTACAAAGAAGCATCACTGTAAACCTCGACCTCCCCACTATCGTCTAGAAGGGCTAACACAGGAGCAGATGTCAACCGCCTTTTAAGCTCCTGAAAAATCTGCTCACAGTTCTCGTCCCAGACAAATCGGACTCCCTTCCGAGTCAGCCGTGTCAAAGGAGCAGCAAGAATGGAAAAGCCCTCAATGAAACGCCGGTAATAGCCTGCTAATCCCAAAAAGCTCCTGACCTCAGTCACCGTCTTGGGCTGTTCCCAGTTCGCTACCGCCTCAACCTTCTGAGGATCCACTCTAATAACCTCGGCTGAAATCACATGACCCAGAAAACCAACACTGGTCAACCAAAACTGGCACTTGCTCAACTTCGCATACAACTGGTTCTCTCTCAAGGTGTTAAGCACTATCCTCAAATGCTTCTCGTGCGCCTTCACACTCTTCGAATACACCAAGATATCATCAATGAACACAATCACAAAACGATCCAGGTATGACCGGAACACTCGGTTCATTAGGTCCATAAACGCTGCTGGAGCGTTAGTTAATCCAAAAGGCACCACTACAAACTCATAGTGGCCGTACCTGGTCCGAAAGGCTGTCTTGGGTACGTCCTCCTCTCTGACCCGTAGCTGATGATATCCGGAGCGAAGATCAATCTTCAAAAAGTACCGTGCTCCCTTCAGCTGGTTGAACAAGTCATCAATCCGGGGTAGGGGATACTTGTTCCTAATGGTTACTCTGTTCAGCTGCCTGTAGTCAATACACAATCTCAACCCTCCGTCCTTTTTCCTGAAAAACAATACTGGCGCTCCCCAAGGCGATACACTCGGTCGAATAAATCCCATATCGACCAACTCTTGTAGCTGTGCCTTTAATTCCCTCAATTTGGCTGGTACCATGCGATAAGGAGTCTGAGAGACAGGTTGCATACCTAGGAGAAGGTCAATAGTAAACTCGATGTCTCGGTGAGGGGGCAATCCTGGCACCTCCTCTGGAAAGACGTCGGGAAACTCCCGCACAACCGGAATGTCTTCCGCCCTCACTGGCGTAGCACGTGTATCCACCACGTGTGCTAAGTAGCCCTGACATCCCTTCCTCAACAACTTGCTTGCTTCAAGAGCGAAAATAACACCTGTAGGGAGTGCACGCTGATCACCCTGAATAACTCCTCACTAAAGCCCTGTAATTTTCCCAAATTTTTAACTATTTTTAAACTCGATCATAAACCTTCGGACACCCCGAAACCTATCGAAACGATGTCCGATTGACATGAAACCAGTCCCAAAATGTTTGTTACAACGAATAGCTGAAATTACATGTTGGAACCTTCCCTAGAAACTGGGCCACGCGTCCACACACGCCGGTAGAAGCCTATATAATGTGTATTTCGAGAACTGTAAGGCGATGCTGCCAAAATTTACCTCGGTTGAAACTTCACCTCGTAGGTCACAAACTAAACAACATAGAACATGCACTCTTGAATGGAATATGGTCAAATCATTGAAGGCATACAGAGATGGGCGGGGTTCGAAATCGGATAGATATAATTATCTACTGACATTGATTCTATTTTGTGGAAGTAGGCACAATGGACAGAGGATGGATGCAAATGTTGGATAGATCTTCTAATCAATATTTGATTAGGATCGAAAGCTTCATCGCTTTTGCACGTAGTCACTGTAGTGATCCAAGACGCATATTATGTATGTGTCGTAAATGTAACAGCTGTTGTTGGTGTCGCTGAGTGATGTTCATTTGCATCTGGCACGAAATGGGATCATACATAACTACACTAATTGGATTTATCACGGTGAACATAATTTTACTGCATCGACATCTTCAGCTCACGGGAACCGTCGAGATGATAGTGATTCAGATAATTGGTGTGATAATGATCAATTTGTTGAGATATTAACCAATATCTTTCTCCCCTGCATTTGATGATATAGATGAGGTTGCCCCTATGTGTAATGACTCGTTCGAATATCGTGATTAGCGAGAATTTATTTAGGACTCATCGGAAATTAGTCGAGAATTATCGGACGATCGAAGTAAAATGATGATTTTTCCCATAGATAGGTAAAAATGTTGACTTCTGTCCCGAGAAGTCATTGGCACGTGGATCGAAGTCCATTACGTATATTAAGACAATATGAGTTTGTAGACAAGCGACACGTTATAATCGGATATCGTACAGAAAAGTTACGGGCCAAGGACGATTTCAGAAACTATTTAGAGTTGCATGAAAATCGATGCGGTTGACTTTTGGGTTTGTTTGTTAGTGGGCCTAAAAGATCTAGCCTGGACCAATAGATGAGTGATAAGTGTCACCCATCATTTGGCCCAAATCCACACATACATGCATCATCTCCCATTCCTTTCATCCATTTCAAACCAACCCAAACCCCACCCCAAACCTTCATCATCATCTTCTTCAGCCGAGACTACACACAGAGAGACTGAGAGTAAGATGGTGAGACTGAAAGACTGAGACGACGGTGTGGACAATGGAGGCACGGCGGAACAGCTGGTCGTGAACCCATGTAAAATCCCTAGCTTGTTAGATTTGGATTTTTGGTTTTAGATGTTTGGGGGCTCGTCTGATGCCAAGGTTGTGTGTTTTGAGCTCTTACGAGTTTGTAAGGATGGGTTTAGACAGCGGAGGACCCCTGGACAGCACTGGAAGGAAGCTGGAAGTTTAGCCATGTGAGGTTGAGTTTGAACATGTAATTTTAAGACTTTTCAGTTGATTTTGAGGTCCTAAAACCATTTTTGGGAGAGAGAAAAATGTAAAGGAAGAAAAATGAAGAAAAACGGTTGTCGGATGGCTGAATTCTGGCCAGGTCGAGTTCGCAGGTCGAACGGCCTGTTACAATAACCAGATCAACCCATTAGGAGGTTGAAGGTGATGATGTGGCCGTCCACGTCATCCCTGTCAGGCCATGCGACCAACTAGAGGACGAGACGTGGCTAGGTTTCAGTCTAGATAGAAGCTGACATGGTAAGGCCATATAAGACTTGTTAGACCATGTGGACCAGTGAGATGGTGCCATGTGTCAGTATGTTAGGATCTGTCAGGTGACGTGACAGCTGACGTGGCATACCACATGAACCAGTAAGACGGTGCCACATGGCAGGGTGTTAGAGAGATGACATACTTCTCAGTGACACGTGGCAGTACATGTTGCACCAATCAAGGAGTGCCACGTGTCATGTTACCAGGTATGTCGGATGTCAGAGTTGTCAGGTTGCCGTTAGTAAGTGATGTCAGCGTTGATCGTCGTGGACCAGACTTTGATCGGCTCGTGAGGGCTGTGGGCACGAATTTCGAGATGAAACTGATCTTATGTAAACGGTTTTGACGATCTAAATCCAATGGTAGTAGTTTCAGGTCGATTAGAAGTTGTTTGATAGGTTATTTGGAGGCTTTAAACCTCAAACAGCGTGTTCGGGACACATTTACTACTCTGGGAGTTTTGAGGGTTTATGATTTGGACTTGTAGAGGTTGATAGTGACCTTTGGGTATGATTTGGAGAGGTCCAGAAGTTCTAAAGACGTTGGATTAGCCTCGAAGTAGCTTACGGCGCGAGATTTGAGTGTGCAACATGGACGGTCTGTGAGTGGACTTTGATTTCTAAATGATGCATGCACATATATATATATATATATGTTTTGATGATTTATGGATATGGTTTGAAATTCCCGTTTTATTTTATGGCTTTTAATGAGGAATTTCATGATGTTTTGATATTCGGTTTTGAATGATTTCATGGAGATGCGTGAAATGCTATTTCGGGCTTGAGACCCAGTTGGATGTTGACTTTGACTTGGATTACAGTCAAAGGTGATTTTGAATAGTGAAATGGTTTTCAGATTTGGAAATAATATTCGGGTTTGTGTCCCAGTTGATTTATGGTTTGATTTTGGGGATAGTCAAATGTGAAATTGAACAATGTTTTGATGTAAAAATGATATATCAGGCTGTGACCCTTAGGCCAAACTTACGTGAGACTGAATAATATTTACTATTCATTATTACTTTGCCAAACTTACCATTTATTGTCTCCTCTTATGAACAAAGTTACTAACTTGACCGTCGGGGAACTTTAGGCCGGTACTATACCGGTGTCTGTACTAATGGAAGACCCATGACTCTGCTAGTTGACAAATTACGAGGAAGGGCACGCATCACTTGGTGATTAGATGCCAAGTAATTGACTGTTAGATCATTTCTTGTTTCAACAGTTTGGTGCCGTCTGTGGGAAACTAACTAAGTCTACCCACTCTATACCGAGCTGAGCACACACTCGTCTGACGACGGCAGACATGCCAGGTGACCAGGATCTCACCAAGATGACACCAGGACAAGGATCCAAGGCATTGAGAGACAACTCTCCCAATTTTCTTCAAATCATTGAGCAGCTGCAAAACGACATGGCCGAGGTAAAGTCTAAGGGTACACAGGCCGAGTCGAGATGCTAGGCACTTGATGACCCGTACACCGAGATGGCTGAGCAACTCTAAGTTGCACAGGCTAAACTCAATGCTAACCAAGCTCGGGTCGGTGCCAAGGAGACTGAGTGGGTGGTGGTCGAGTGTGCCGTGCATGTTGAAAGGAACTGCCGAGCGGTAGGAAAGGAAAAACTTCACACACCCGCTGAACCAGCCAAAGGGCCAATTCAGATGCTCATCATGCCAGGTGACAAGCAAGGCAAGACGAGGATATATCGAGATGCTCGCGACGCCCTAAGTGAAGGTTCCCGAAGACACTAGTAACCTCTCGGTAACCAGGATTGTGGATAACACTCTCGGCCCATAGGGAAGAGGACAACTCGGCACTGATATAACTGCACCGCTCAGTGGACTCTCCCAGACACCAGCTGGAGGGGTTTCCCCTGGAGCATTGCATAAACGGCTCGGTAGGCTCGCCAGATGACCGACCAACAACAGCATCAGGGACCACTATCCCAATCCTCTTGCGGGGACACCGAGCGGTCTAGACGGGTCGGTCAGCATCACGAGGGCCCCTAGATTTGTCCCACAGGAGGGACACTGAGCGATCAAAGCAGGTCGGAAAACATTATCACAGACATCGAAACTTGTCCCCTAGGAGGGACACCGAGCAGTCACCGCAGGTCAATAGGAACCCTACCTCGAGGCATACCGAGATGGGTGATCGCTTCGACCGAGGAGCACCATAACCGTCCAAGGCCGACTCACTTGTCCAGTAGGTCAAGCTTTTGAAGATCCCACTCTACATTGGGAAGGATGATCCGTGAACCATATAAATAAGTACCACTTGACCGTGGCCCTCAAGAACCTCTCGAACGAAGAACAATGCCTAGTTTTTAGCTCCATGGTTACCGAGGTAGCTATTAAATTGTTTTGCAAGTTGGAGACTAGAAGCATAGACTCATTCGAATAACTCACATCCACTTTCATGAACCAATTCATGATCCAGACTAACCTTTTATTTTCGGTAGAAAACCTTTTTTAATTGAAGTAGGGGGCAAATGAACCACTACAGAGGTACACAACCAAGTTCAGCCATGAGTACTCTGGATGCACCTAAACAGATGACAGAGCGGCTTTTACAGCCTTCAAGGGCAGCCTCCGGGAATCTCGCTTCAAGTATGCAACTCATACTCAGGGTTGGACAACGTGTAATGATAATATGAAATAGGCGGCGATACATGCTAAGGCTGAGATGCTGAGCCAAAAGGTAGACACACCCACGACTAACACATACCAGCTACTCCAGACTAACTCGGTTACAACTTACCAATTGAGTAGTCAAGGCTAACAGTAGAGCTCAAACTAGTGTCCTCAAAACCAAGGACAACAGAACTATGGAGGAAAATGAAAGTGGTACCCTCATAGTAACAACCTATATAGCCCGGGGGAGAAAGGAAAGAACTCAAACCATCAAGACAGACAACATGGGTAAAACCACCAAGGGGATTGACCAAAAAATGGGAAAAACTCGTTCCTTAGTCAAAGTATGAGACCTACACCATATTCAACACCCCCTACAAGAATGTGTTGCTTAATGTCGAGCACATGATTCCAAAATCCACCTGGGCACCAGCCAAGGGCAAACTCGGCAACGACACGGGAACCTACTACTAGTATCACAAGTACAACGATCATAGAATCGACCAATGCGTGGCATTCTGAGACCTAATCGAAGCTCTGGCTAGAGATGGAAAGATCAACCAGTTCCTACAATATGCACCACCTCCACCTTGCAATCCACATATCAACACGATCATCGAAGTATCATCTATCTCTTCCCCACTGACCACCAACTGGGCAAAGAAGAATTTCCTGCAAACTGCCAAGCAAAATCACCATATCTTCAGTATCGAGGATGGGCGATCAAAGAAAACCACCAGGCTTGAATGGGAACCCATCACTTTCTCAAAAGGATCAGGAACGAGGAATCATCTATCCCCACGATGACCCAATTGTCATCGTGGTAGAGATATCCAACTTTGATGACCAATGTGTCATGGTCGACATTGGGAGCTTTGTCAATGTCCTTTTCATTGAGGCATTCAAACAATTGGGCATATCGGAATCCAGTTTGGACTGTTCCTCCACACCACTCTTTGGCTTTATCGGGGACTCCATTGTTCCACATGACACTGTCACTCTTTCGCTCTCCCTCAGGTCACATCCACAGAAAGCGACGATACTCGCACCTTTCCAAGTAGTGGATTGTCCTGCAGTTTACAATGTCATCCTAGGAAGGGGGATAATCAACCAAATTAAGGAGGTGGTCTCCACACACCTGTTCTTGGTTAAGTTCCCTACCCACATGGGTATTAGCCAAGTCCGCGAGGACGTACAGCTCAGCGGCACCAATTCAACCACCGAAGAAAACAATGGTTATGACAGAATCAGCCTTCGATTGAAGACCCTAGGTATCATTCGAAAACACCACATCCACATCGAATTGAGGAAGTTGAGAAGGTCGTGTTCTCCTACAACTTTGCAGATCGGAAGGTAAAAATCAGAACCACTCTTTCCCCTAATATGTGGTCACAACTAATCAAATTTTTTCAAGAAAACTGTGAGGTCTTCGAGTGGTCATATGCCAACATGTGTGGCATATCCACTGATGTCATTTTCCATCGACAGAGCATCAAACTTACTTACCAACCGGTCGAGTACAAATGTCGCTTCTGCGATGCAAAAAGAACAGAGGGCATATAGGCCGAAATAATCAAGCTCAGCACTACCATTTCGTCCAGAAGGTAGCCTAATTTTATTGGGTGGCCAATGTGGTCCTAGTTGTTAGGACCTGACCTCCTCTATCAGGACCCGACCCATCTAGCACCATATTGTCCGTTTTGGGCCTCCTCGCCCTCACAGTTTTGTTTTCGGGAGATCATGGTGCATCTTCCCAGTGGGTCACCCATCATGGGATTGCACCAGCCTCAATTCTCTTAACTTTGGAGTTCCGACCGGACTCAAAAACAGTGAGCCCCAAAAGGCCTAGTGCTAGATAAGTGTGTGCCTACACTTTTAAGGTACAACATCATGCCCCTCCACATCACCATTGTTGACAGGACCCATCCCAATCCCCCCGGGATAAGTACGGGATGACCCTGCTCCCGTCTGACACGGAGTGTCAGACAAGGGATATTTTCGACCTTTGCCCTCCCGGGCTATCAGAGTACACCAGGATCCGGAGGAGGCATGTGATATCTCGGTCTCTGCTACAGTTCACATCCGCTGTCAACCTGAAGGGCAGTCAAAACATTAAAAACTGTGAGTGGACAAAACAAGAGTTTATAAAAACATTTAATAAGAAGACATTTGTACCCTCCACTAAAAAGCATGCATGCATTCGAAAACCATTTATCCAAAACAAACCATATGTGGGACTAAGCCCAAAGCAGATATAAACCAAGGTCGAAAGGACCACAATGAAAATGACCATACGGGCCACTGCCCAAATCCATAAGGGACTCGACCCCAAACCATAAAGAAACCAAGTACACGGGCCACTGCTCAAATCCTGTGCACACCTCTGCACACCACATATCATATATCATATATACATCACATACATATATATAAGTCACACAACCAATCCTGTCACGGTATCCAAAGCTACGCGCGTGCTACCCGGGTCTCAATCCGAGTCATCTCAAAGTCAAGGTCAATGTCCGCAGACCACTGACCCTACCCAAGGTAATAGTAACCATAGCCTTCCTGAGAGTAAGGAACCCAACTGGGGGGTGACTCCACTCAGTCGGTGCTCCGTGACTACTCCGGGGTCCACCCAGGCCAACGACCCTCCCCGGAGGAGATAGTAGAACATGTAAAGGAAGGTAGACGAACATATATATACATAACATAAACATTCATGACCGGTTCCCCTGAACCGTCATGAATCCATAATATCCATAAACAGGTAACATGCCGGTTCCCATAAACCGTCATGTACCGTAATAACATAACCGAGGTAACATGCCGGTTCCCATAAACCGTCATGTACCGTAATAACCAACAAGGGTTCATGCCGGTTCCCATAAACCGTCATGTACCGTAATAACATAACCGAGGTAACATGCCGGTTCCCATAAACCGTCATGTACCGTAATAACCAACAAGGGTTCATGCCGGTTCCCATAAACCGTCATGAACCTGGGAATCCATTTAAGGTTCCCTGACCTGAAATCAAAACCGTAAAGTGATTGTGTCTCGTGCCCAAACATAGGACATCAGCTGGGCACCGTGCCTGGAATCTGAAGTCATATGCCCGAGACAAAACCAAATGGGTCTCATACCCGAGTTTATCCTTTTATAAATCCAAAGTCATTTCATTAAAACGAATAAAGAAATACAGACCCGTATAAGCACCGTATAAGGCTTAAACCTCGAAATACGTGCTTATACGTAACCACACACAAATGCACCCATGGAATCATCAAACAAGTAATAAAACATACAATAAACATTTATGCATGCACCAATTTAGAAAACAAGGTCCACTCACAGACCGTCCGAGCTGCCGCCTCGATTTGCGTGCCATACGGCTCCCCGAGCCGATCACCGTCACCGGGACTCCCAAACCTGTCCAAATCGTAATAGAAGGTTACTAACTACTTAATTAACCTCCCACTAAAGCCCCGTAATTTTCTCGTATTTTTAACTATTTTTAATCCCGAACCTAAACCTTCCGATGCCCCGAAACATATCGAGACGGTGTCCGATCGACACGAAACCAGTCCCAAAATGTTCGTTACATCGAATAGATGATTTCGTATGTTGGAACCTTCCTCAAATTCCCTGCCACGCGCCCTCACGCGCCGCCTGAAGTGGCTGCGCGTGGGCTTCACGCGCCTGCTACAGTACCTGCTGACGTCATCGCTGACGTCAGCATGACGTCATCTGACAGCTGTCAGGTCTGACATGTCAGACTCTGACAGGTGCCACGTGTCAAGCTCCCATTGGTCCACGTCACTGTGCTGTCAGTGCCACGTGGCAGTCCCTGATTGGGACACGTCACTGACATGTCAGTGCTGACTGTGCACTGACATGTGACACGTGTCGCACTCCTATTGGCCCATTTTCTGACATGTCAGCTGACATTGTCAGATCTGACAATGCTGACATCATCGCTGACATGATGACGTCAGCATGATGACATCACCTGTCATCTCTGTCCTCCCGCGGGTCGACCCGAATACCAGTAACCGGGTCGCCGTGACCCGCGGCTTGACCCGGCCGGTTCTCCCTGCTCCGGCCACCATTTTTCCTCCCGTTTGTCCCATTCTACTCCACTCAACCTAACCTAGAGTTCTATGGGTTTAAAAACTAGAAAACGGGTCGAGGTAGTTACCTGTGATGCCGAGAACAGTCGCCCAGCCTTCGGCCGTCCGTCTGGGCTGCACCGCCGTCCTCAGCCGTTCCTTTTGATCCCATTAGCCTCCTCGAGTCCCCAAAAACCCAACCAAATCATTAGTTTCGATCCAAGACCCATAAAACCCAAGTTTTGAATTTCAAACCCCTAACCTACCTTTTCGGGTTTCCTCCCGCCGTGAGCCGCCGTGGCTCTGGCCGCCTCCGTCCTGTCCTTCCTCGTCTCACTCACACTATCACCCTGGTCTCAGTCACTGGTGGTGAGGGGATGTGTGTTGTGTGTGTTGAAGAAAATGGAGAATATGGGTTAATGGGGTTTTTCGGGTTTGTGAGGAAAAGGAAGAAAATGAATGAAAATGATGGTGGTGTCGTGGAAGAGAAGAGAGAAGGAGATGTGATCAGATGAGAGAAGAGAGGATTGATGGTGAGGATTAAAAGGTAGGGTTGAAATGGATGGTTAGGATTAATAGTTGTTAGGTTAAATTATAAAATAATTAAAATAATAATATTTAATTATTTAGATCCACATTTTGGGGGATCAAAGCAATGGGATGAGTGACACTTGTCACTCATCCATGGGGCCCACCAAAATATCCACCCAATCAGATTTCGCCGAAATGTCCCCGTCTCGAAGTTCGTGCATAGTGAAATCGAACTTCCGTGACCCATAACTCTCCCGTTCGAAGTCCGATTTCAGTGTGCCGCCTGCCTATGGATTCGTATCGTCCTTATCTACGTAACGGTCTTCGGCCCTCGGCCATCGGACCTCCCGGTCAAAAAGTCAACTTTTGACCCCTTTTATCCAAAATTACCAAAATGCCCCTAAACTTCCGAACGTCATAACTTCTTCCTCGAACGTCGGAATTGAACGTGCCACCTGTCTATGAACTCGTGACATCACGAACTACGTCACGGTCATCGGTCAAAGTCCATTTGACCGCCCGATTAAAAAGTCAACATTTTGCCACCATCAGGGGCAAAACGGTCATTTCGCATCGTTCGTCCGATTTCGCTCTACTAATCACGGATTAGCCTCACTAATCGTGATTAGTCACTAATCTAATCTAGGAATTTGGGACGGGTCGTTACAATTGCCCTCGCAGGAATGTGGGATCGTTCACCGATCTTTCCAGAACACGGGTCTTACACTAGTCAAGAGCCCTCTAGGGCATGGCGAATGTGCATTGATTTCACTGACTTGAACAA
This sequence comes from Prinsepia uniflora, assembly GCA_032719365.1. Classification (NCBI taxonomy): domain Eukaryota; kingdom Viridiplantae; phylum Streptophyta; class Magnoliopsida; order Rosales; family Rosaceae; genus Prinsepia; species Prinsepia uniflora. The sequence goes on from CM064873.1 coordinate 27,770,461, forward strand.
GGCGTGGCCCAAGGATAAATTCCCCTTACCCAAGATAGATCAACTAATCGGCGCAATGGTAGGACATGAGCTCTTGAGTTTCATCGATGCCTACTCGGGCTACAATCAAATCTTCATGCACCCAGCAGACCAATCCACACAACATCCAAGAAAGACCAAGGACTGTACTACTACAACATCATGCTATTGCAGGAGACACCTATCAACGTCTCGTGAACTTTATGTTTGTAGACAAGATAGGGAAAAAAAAGGAGGTCTACGTCGATGATAAGCTCGTCAAGAGTAAATCAGAAGACCAACGCATCCCTAACCTCTCACGGATGTTCAACGTGCTCAAAAAGTACAGAATGAGGCTAAACCCAGCTAAGTGCATATTTGGGATTGGCTCTAGGAAGTTTCTAGACTTCATGATAAGTCAGTGGGGAATCGAAGCGAACCCAGAGAAGATCAAGTCCCTCATCGACAACCTCAACTCGGTCACAATGACTTACGTTCGTCGCTGTAATTAAGTCGGTCGAGTGCTACCGAAGGATGCGTCGACTTCGTTCCAAGTCGTCCAAGCTCGACTTCACCCTCTGGATTATCTCTTTTTCTTCTGAGGTGATCTCCTCAGTAAGGAACAGACTTGCACACCGAGACCACAGTCAGACTCAATACAGACACTTGGATAAAAAATATGAAAACATAAATGCAAGCACAATATATGACCGACACAGAAACACCGAGACGATTAAGCATTTTCCTTCTAAAACTTGCTAGGTATTGGATCCCCCTCGGTGTCCCCTTCCCAATTCCCACCGAGTCTGGAAGAATGAGATAAGTCCCCGGCCAAGAAATACCACCTTAGTCAAGAACTTGGGGGATTTCTGTTAACACTATATCTGACCAGACTTACCAGACCCTATACCTAAAGCCCAAATACCAAACATGGGCTAAGCCCACAGAGCTTACGTGGCCCTGACAATAGGCCAAAGATGGGATGACATGTGGAAACATCTCCATACTCGATCTGCGTAACACGTGTCAACATCAAAATTGAGTAGCATTTGGCCCACATCGAAACTAAGGGAATTGAACATCTCACTTACCCATATATAACGGTATATATTTCACAATAAATGTAACTAATATTTACTATTTACTATTGCTCTGCCAAACTTACTATTTATCTATTCCTCTTACAAACAAAGTTAATTTGACCGTTGAAGAACCTTAGGCTAGCACCACACTTGTGCCCGTACTAACAGAAGACCCATGCCACTTCCTAATTGACAAGTTACGAGGAAAAAAACACGACACTAGGTGATTGGGTGTAACAACCCGGACCTTCAGAAAGGGTAAAAATGTAATTTTGGAAAATAATTGTATAAAATGATGATTTTACCCTTATGAATAGTGTCTCCAAAAGTTGACTTTGTGATTTGTAGGTTGAACGAGCGTTGATTGTTGACCGTGACGTAGTTCAGGACGTCACGAGTCCGTAGACAGGTGGCACGTCCGATTTGGACAATGGGAGAAAAGTTGTGGTGTTCGGAAGGTTAAGGGCATTACCGTAATTTGATTAAATAGAGGGAAAATGTTGACTTTTTGCTGGACTCTTAGTTTTCACGTAGACTGAGGACCGTTAGATAGGTCTCGACGACCTGAGTACAACGACAGGCGACACGCTGTCATCGGACGTCGGACGATTAAATTATGATTCTAGGAAACTGGAGGGTAAAATGGTAAATTGGACTTGTAGGGGCATTTTAGTCTTTTTTCACTTGGGCCAATCAGATAAGGCCATTTGGGAAAAACAAGGAGAGTGATTATTGATCGATTCCCAACAGTTGAAAACTTTGGGTTTGAGTGAGTGATCAAAGACGATCTGGTGAGTGTCTAATCGTGGTGGAGTGAGGGTTGGACGGTGTTTGTGTGTGGGTAGGAAGCAAAAACTCAGGGAAACAGAGACGGTGTCGAGGAAAGTGGTGCAACCACAATTGAGCAAATCGATCCAAACAAGTGCGAGGGATTGCTAGGAAGGCTGAGGATAGCCTTGTGAACCCAGAGGAACACGGCGGCGAGTACGGCGGAGGCTAGAACACGGGTAAGTTTTTCAGTCCTCTGTTTTTCCAGTTTGATTCAATTTGAAAGTCGTGAAGTTTGGAGGGGTGTCGAAGTATTCTAGTGATCCTAGTAGCTTTAGGAAGATGTGAGGAACCTTAGGTAGTGACCTAGAGCCCCACGGTGGCCATGGGTGGCCAGAGACAGAAACTCGAAGTTTCTGGGTTTCTTTCGAGCTTTGGACGGTAGGATTTTGTAGTGTTTGACACGAATTAGTTAGTGGAATCAATTACCCAGACAAGGACGAAGCTGTTGGGATTGTTTGGACATAAAATGGATGGAAAACGGCGAAGAACCGGTCTCGCCGGTTCAGAACAGGCGACTGCCGGAGAAGACGATGAATAGTGGTTACTGTTCAGGCGCGTGAAGCCCACGCGCAACCCCTTTGGGCGGCGGGTGAGGGCGCGTGGGGCAGAGTCTGGGGAAGTGTTCAACATGGTTTGTACTCTAATCGATGTAACGAACATCTTAGGATAAGTTTCGTGTCGATCGGGCACCGGGTCGGGTTAGTTTCAAGGGTTCGAAGGTTTAGGGTTTTGTTTAAATTACGTTTAAAAATCCCGAAAAATTGGGAAATTTAGGTTAAGCTTAAATGAAGTGTTTGTGACCCGGTGGTGTGTTTTTTGACAGGTCGGAACATTCCTGAGACAGTTGAGGAGCGTACGGAGCGCGATTGACGCGTTCAGACTTGTGAGTGGACTCTTTCTTTTTAACCGAGCATGCATAACTGTTTTATCTACTTGTTTTATGGTTTTAATTGTGATTTCATGATTATTGCTTATTATATACATGTTTTACTTACTTGCACGTTTTTCGAGGCATTTTCGTATTTCAGCACGTTTTACGAGACATGTTCTGTTTATGATTCTGATGCCATGATTTTCCAATTTAAATCTAAACTTGGTTTTCAATGATTATAAATGGATTTTGAGACATGATTCGATAATCAAGGTTTTCGGTTTTAGAATCGGGTTTCGAAGAGCGAGATTTGATTTTAAGGGGATTTCCGGATTTGGGTTCGGAATGTCGGTTTTGAACGCCGGAACGGCTTCGGAAAGTGATTTCGAATTCGGGTTTGGATATGAACTTATAAATGGCTTTCAAACGGTTTTGGATTGGATTTGCTGGATCTGATTGTTGGGTTTAAAGACCCGGATTATGTTTGACGGGGGCGGGCCCGGATTGAGTTTAAAGACTCGGGAGTTTAAAGACTCGAATATTACGATATTACCCCCGTACGCCGGTTGAGTTTAAAGACTCGGGAGTTTAAAGACTCGAATATTACGATATTACCCCCGTACGCCGGTTGAGTTTAAAGACTCGAGAGTTTAAAGACTCAGATTATATTTAAAGCCTGGATTGAGTTTAAAGACTCGGATAGACCCAGCAGGTTTGATCGGAGGTTGACATTGTTATTTCATACTTTTCTGATAATGTTTTCATAACAAATATTCGATTGTTATTATCTCGTTGTTTTCTGTTACTTAGTTATGCATGCATGTTTTCTTTTAAACGGAGGGCAAAACCTTTATTAGTTCTTAAATTTTTTTGAAACTTATACTTCTTGTTAGTCCACTCACGTTTTCTGGTTTTAACTTACCTTCCAAGTCGTGGTGAAATCGTCGGGGTGAACGTTGAGGCAGGGTAGAGGCATAGAGCTTTACGGTGCTTTCCGTTGCGAGAATAGTCATAGTAGGACTATTGTGCTTGTTTTGTATTACACTATGCTCTGTATTACTGTTGACTCACTGTATTACATTTTCTCCCTGGTCTGACAATGTATGCTCGTGGTTGCTTGTGGTTATTTTGGTACTTTGAGAGTGGTTGTCAGACGGGAGCAGGGTTCGTCCCGATTATCGAGGTGATAATCGAGGTGGGTCCTATCAATTGGTATCAGAGCATAGGTTTGTCGGTTTGTGTCTGTACGGGGTCGTGTTTAGGTCGTTTTTACTAACTCTATGCCTCTTTCAGCGTACGATCAACCATGCCTCCGAGACGTGAGCCCCCTCGACGACCTGCTGACGAAGTAGCAAGGGATGCAGAGAGTGCTACGATAGAGCGAGCTCAGCTTTTAGGGGCTACGACGTTTAGTGGTGGGGCAGACCCAGAGGAAGCCCACCAGTGGATTACCCGACCTGAGCGGATCTTCTGGGTGATGAATTGCCCTCCGAAGGATCGCGTGTTGTTGGCTACCTTCTTGTTGGTCGGCGCAGCGTATGAGTGGTGGTATACGCTTGAGTTGTCAGGCTGGGACGCCCATACTGTGACTTGGGAGGCTTTCAGGGAGCGGTTCTTGGATCAGTACTATCCCCGCTCTTTCTGTGATGCCATGGAGGCGAAGTTTCTTCAGCTGAAACAGGGGAGCATGACAGTAGCTGAGTACAAGCAGAGGTTCCAGATGATGTCTCGTTTCGCTCCGGAATTTGTGGCCACAGAGGCTGAGAAGTGTCGCCGGTTTGAGTTGGGTCTATGAAGAGAGATCCGAGCCATTGTGACAGCTGGCACATTTGCTACATTCAGGGAGCTATTAGATGCTGTTGTGAGAGTAGAGGCTAGTTTGCCTACCCGGCCACAGTTCTCGGGTAGTGTGCGACGCCGCGAGCATTCTTTTCCTGGATCGTCGAATCAGAGGACCCCGAAGCGGGGCAATTACGGTGGTACTTCATCGGCCAGTGGTGCCCGGTTTGGCAGGCCATGCAATTTTCAGAGTTCTGGATTTCGAGGAGCTAGAGCACAACCGACTTCGCAGGCGAGTGCGACTTCTGTTGTTTCTTCTTGGAGGAAGAATGATGAACCCGGTCGGGATGCCTGTTATTACTGCAGAGAGCGAGGCCACTTTCGGCATGAGTGTCCGTTATTACCCCAGGAGGGTGGAGCAGGCCAAGGTGCGGCGGAGCCAGGAAGGAGCACTGCTTCAGTTTCAGGGGCGGCAGGCACTAGAGGTGGTGGTGGTGGTGCGACGAGTAGTTCGAGAGGACGCGGCCGGTCATCAGGACCCCAGGCTCGAGTCTTCGCTATGACCCAGCAGGAGGCTCGATTGGCACCCGGAGTAGTGACAGGTACACTTACCATACTTGGCCATGCTGTATATGCTTTGATAGATCCCGGGGCTACTCATTCTTTCGTAGCTCGGAGTTGTAGTTTGGTTGCGTAGAGAGAGGTGTCTACCTTGGATTGTGACTTGGGGGTGAGTACACCTACTGGGGAGGTATTTGTGGTGAATAAGGTTCTGAGAGAGTGTCTGGTGTTGGTAGGCGAGGTTGAGTTAGTGGCAGACTTATTACTGTTGGATTTGCAGGACTTCGATGACATTCTCGGCATGGACTGGTTAACTCGACATCATGCTTCTATCAAGTGTTTCGATAGAAGGGTGACCTTTCGGAGTCCAGGGTTACCGGAGACCACGTTATAGGGTGATCGGCGTGCACTCCCTACAGGTGTTATTTCAGCTCAAGAAGCCAGCAAGTTGTTGTGAAATGGATGTCAGGGCTACTTAGCTCACATGGTGGATACACGTGCTACCCAGTGAGGGCGGAGGACATTCCGGTTGTGCGGGAGTTTCCCGACGTCTTTCCAGAGGAGTTGCCAGGATTACCACCTCACCGAGACATCGAGTTTACTATCGACCTTCTCCCAGGTACGCAACCTATCTCTCAAACTCCTTACCGCATGGCACCAGCCGAATTGAGGGAACTAAAGGCGCAGTTACAAGAGTTGGTCGATATGGGATTTATTCGATCGAGTGTATCTCCTTGGGGAGCGCCAGTACTGTTTGTCAGGAAAAAGGACGGAGGGTTGAGATTGTGTATTGACTACAGGCAGCTGAACAGAGTAACCATTAGGAACAAGTATCCCCTACCCTGGATTGATGACTTGTTCGACCAGCTGAAGGGAGCACGATAGTTTTCGAAGATTGATCTTCGCTCCGGATATCATCAACTACGGGTCAGAGAGGAGGACGTACCCAAGACAGCCTTTCGGACCAGGTACGACCACTATGAGTTTGTAGTGATGCCTTTTGGATTAACTAACGCTCCAGCAGCGTTTATGGACCTAATGAACCGAGTATTCCGGTCATACCTGGATCGTTTCGTGATTGTGTTCATCGATGATATCTTGGTGTATTCGAAAAGTGCGAAGGCGCACGAGAAGCATTTGAGGATAGTGCTTAACACCTTGAGGGAGAACCAGTTGTATGCGAAGTTGAGCAAGTGCCAGTTTTGGTTGACCAGTGTCAGTTTTCTGGGTCATGTGATTTCAGCCGAGGGTATTAGAGTGGATCCTCAGAAGGTTGAGGCAGTAGCGAACTGGGAACAGGCCAAGACAGTGACCGAGGTCAAGAGTTTTTTTTGGGATTAGCAGGTTATTACCGGCGTTTCATTGATGGATTTTCCATTCTTGCTGCTCCGTTGACACGGCTGACTCAGAAGGGAGTCCGATTTGTCTGGGACGAAAGCTGTGAGCAGAGTTTTCAGGAGCATAAAAGGCGGTTGACATCTGCTCCTATGTTAGCCCTTCTAGACGATAGTGGGGAGTTCGAGGTTTACAGTGGTGCTTCTTTGTAGGGTTTGGGCTGTGTGTTGATGCAGCATGGGAAGGTGATTACCTACGCTTCCCGACAGTTGAAACCTCATGAGATGAATTACCCCACTCAAGATTTGGAGCTTGCAGCAGTGGTTCATGCACTGAAGATTTGGCGACATTATTTGTACGGTGAGAGGTGCAGGATCTTCAAGGACCACCAGAGCTTGAAGTATCTTTTTACTCAGAAAGAGCTGAATCTGAGACAGCGCCGATGGTTAGAGCTGCTTAAGGATTATGACAGTACCATCGAGTATCACCTGGGGAAGGCTAATGTGGTAGCCGATGCTCTGAGTAGGAAGTCAGCTAGCTCTTTGTCGCATTTGAGGATAGTTCGGTTGCCCTTGTTAATTGAAATCCGCAGGATTGGAGTAGATTTGACTATGGATAGTCAGGGAGCGCTACTAGCGAGTTTCCACGTACGTCCTGTTTTGGTTGATCAGGTTATTGATGCTCAGTTTCAGGACCCCGTTTTGGGCATCTTTCGGATTGAGGTCGAGGCTGGAGAGAGACAGGACTTTGGGATTCGTGAGGATGGAGCCTTGGTTAAAGACGGGTGATTGTGTGTACCTGAGGACGAAGCACTAAAGAAGACGATCCTTGATGAGGCTCACTGTTCAGTCTATGCGATGCATCCTGGGGGGACCAATGACAGGACCCATCCCAATCCCCCCGAGATTTGTGCGGGATGACCCTGCTCCCGTCTGACACGAAGTGTCAGACAAGGGATATTTCCGACCTTTGCCCTCCCGGGCTATCAGAGTACGCCAGGATCCGGAGGAGGTATGTGATATCTCGGTCTCTGCTACAGTCCACAGCGTATCCAACCTGAAGGGTATTAAAAACAGAAAGACTGTGAGTGGACAAAAATAAAGAGTTTATAAAAACATTTCATATAAGACTTTTATACCCTTCACCAAAAAGAATGCATGCATAGTAAAACCATTTACTCAAACACATATGTTTAAACAACCATAAATTGGGTCACAAACCTAAGTTCCGTAAATACAAGTCACACGGGCTCCTGCCCAAAACCATTTACAGAAAACCAGAACATAGTAAATATATGTGGGAACTCAGCCCAAATCCATTTATTATTATAAACACAATTTCCCAAAACCAATTGAAATCATGTTTATCCATTATATTTCATATCCAGAACCTGTCATGGTAAAATAAAGCTACACGTGTGCTAACCGGGGTCTCAAACCCAAGTCTCTTCAGGGTCCACCCAGGTCAATGTCCGTAGATCAATGACCCTCCCTGGAGGTAATGAACCATGCCCATCCTGAGAGTAAGGAACCCAACTGGGGAGCGACTCCACTTAGTCAGTGCTCCGTGACTACTCCGGGGTCCACCCAGGCCAACGACCCTCCCCGGAGGAGACAATCATATATAAAGGATGACATATGAAAAACCGTTTGAAATCATTATTTAAATTTTTCCAGGATTCATGCCCGGCCCCCATAAGCCGTCATAATCCATAAAATCCTTTTGCGGGTTCATGCCGGTTCCCATAAACCGTCATGACCCGTAAATCCATTTTAAGGATTCATGCTGGTTCCCATAAACCGTCATGACCCATAAAAACCATTTGTAACACATAACTGGGCGCTAGGCTCGAATCCACATAGAAACTGGACCTCAAGTCCGATTCGTAAACCAACTGGGCCTCCGGCCCGATTCCGTAAATCAAATGGACCTCAAGTCCGATATTTACCTTTTCAAATCCAAAATCATTTCATGAAACTATTTTCAAACCATAAGAATGGAAAATCGGAGTAAAACCGGAAAACCTCGATTTACGTGCAAGTACGTAAATCGCCTCGAAATACGTGAAACCATATAAATCACAAGCATCCAAATCAACATCATAAAATCATATTCATAATCCATTTGGAAATCCAAAATCATTTCATTTAGAACAATAAAGACATACAGCCCCGTATAGGGCCGAAACCTCGAAATACGTGCCTATACGTAACCACACATCCAAATGCACTCATGGAAACACAAACAAGTATTTAAAACATATAATAAACATTTATGCATGCACCAATTTAGAAAACAAGGTCCACTCACAGACCGTCCGAGCTACCGCCTCGATTTGCGTGCCATAGGCTCTCCCGAGCCGATCACTTTCACCGGGACTCCTAAACCTATCCAAATTTTAATAGAAGGTTACTAACTACTTAATTAACCTCCTATTAAAGCTCCGTAATTTTTCCGAACTTTTAACTATTTTTAAACCGACCCTAAACCTTCCGACACCCCGAAAACTATCGAGACGATGTCCGATTGACACGAGACCAGTCCCAAAATCTTCGTTACATCGAATAGAACATTTCCCGTCTTGAACACTTTCCAAAATTATGGACCACGCGTCCTCACGAGCCCCTAGAAGGTCGAAAATACTGTTCATAATCACCTAAACCCTGAAAACCGGTTTTTTTTTTCTGGTTTTGGACCGGTTACTGTAGCAGTACTGTTCCGAACCGGCGAGAATTTTTTCAGAGGTTTTCTCCCTCTATTTTGGTCCGATTTCAACCCTAATTAATCCTATAATTCTTATTTCTTCATTCCCTATCATTTTTACTAATCAAAACAACCTAAAAACCGCATAAACCCATGGTTTGATTTTTGAACCCAACGGTTCAAACTTCCAAAACAGTACCCATGGCTTCACAGCCCTCCCAAGCTTCCTAAAACCTTCCTAACATGTCCCTAGCAACCTAATGGACTCATTAAAATCATTAAAAACCAACCATAACAACAAAAATGGAAAAATGGATCAAAATGGGCTAACTGGGCTACCTTCGGGTTTCTCCTCCTCTCGCCGCCATGGACGGCGGTTCTGGCCGGCAACCACCTCCTCTTGTCCTCTCTTCCATCCCTGGTCTCAGTCCTGGTCCTTTGAGTGAAGGTTGGGTGGGTTTTGGGTTGCACGGATGGAGGAATGGTGGGTGTGTGTGAGATCGGGTGTGTGTTTGAAATGAAGGAAAGGAAATGCACGGTGCATGAAGGAAAAGGGATGGCCTGTGGATGGGTGACACTTGTCACTCATCCATTTGGCCTCCATTAAATATCTGGGCCCCACTAAAGTCCAAAAGTTAAGTAATTTCATAATTCGTGCAATAGTGCACTTGAATTTCCGTGAACCGTAACTTCGTCGTCAAACGTCCAAATTCGACGTGCCGCCTGTCTATGGATTCGTATCGTCCTTATCTACGTAATAGTCCTCGGCCCTCGGCCATTGGACATCTCGGTCAAAAAGTCAACATTTGACCCATTTAACCAAAATTACTAAAATGCCCCTAAATTTCCACACGTCATAACTTTCTCCTCGAACGTCGGAATTGAACGTGCCACCTGTCTATGAACTCGTGACGTCACGAACTACGTCACGGTCATCGGTTAATGTCCATTTAACCTCCCGAATGAAAAGTCAACGTTTTTCCACGACTAGGGGTAAAACGGTCATTTCGCATCGTTCGTCCGATTTCGCCCAACTAATCACGGATTAACCTCATTAATCGTTATTAGTCACTAATCTAATCTAGGAATTTGGGACGGGTCGTTACAACCAAGATGTATCGTACACTTCGGGAGCATTACTGGTGGTCAGGTATGAAACGTGAGATTGCTGAGTACGTCAATAGATGCTTGATTTGTCAATAGGTGAAAGCCGAGCGACAGATCCCAGAGTGGAAATGGGATCACCTGACGATGGACTTCGTGTTCAAGCTTCCCAGGACGCCGAAGGGACATGATAACGTATGGGTGATTGTGGATAGGCTCATGAAGTCAGCTCATTTCTTGCCGGTGCGAGAGAACTTCAGGATGACACAGTTTGCACAGTTGTTTATCGATGAGATTATTCGGTTGCATGGTACTCCAGAGTTGATAGTCTCCGACAGAGATCCGAGGTTTACTTCTCAGTTTTGGCAGAGCCTACATGAAGCTTTTAGGACGAAGCTACATTTCAGTATTGCCTTTCATCCTTAGACCGATGGACAGTCTGAGCGGACCATCCAGATACCTTGATGGAGTTCGCTTACAATAACAGTTATCAGGCGAGTATTGGGATGGGTCCTTATGAGGCTTTGTACGGGGGGCAGTGTAGGACTCCGTTATGTTGGACCGAGGTTGGTGAAAGGAGAATGACGACTTCCGAGCTGGTAGACTTTACGCAGGAAAAGGTTGCACTGATCAGAGATTGACTTAAAGCAGCTCAGGACCGACAGAAGAGTTACGCCGACCGTAGGATTAGAGATCTGGAATTTGAGGTAGGAGACTGGGTTTTCTTGAAACTATCTCCTTGGAAGGGGATCGTACGGTTTGGCAGACGAGGGAAGCTAAATCCTCACTACATTGGACCCTATGAGATCTTGGAGCAGATTGGTCCTGTTGCTTATCGGTTGGCCTTGCTAGCAGACTTGGCAAAGGTACATAATGTCTTTCATGTATCTATGCTTCGAAAGTACATCCGGGATGATTCTCATATTTTGGAGGCACAACCTGTTGAGCTTAAAGAAGATTTGAGCTTTGAAGAGCAGCCTGTAGCGATTCTGGATTGGAAGGATAAGGTGTTACGGAGGAAGACAGTTCCCTTGGTTAAGGTTTTGTGGAGGAACCATCAGGTGGAAGAAGCAACTTGGGAACTAGAAGCCTTAATGCGTGAACAGTACCCTTATTTATTTCACTGAATTTCGAGGGCGAAATTCTTTTAAGGGGGGTAGATTGTAACAACCCGGACCTTCAGAAAGGGTAAAAATGTAATTTTGGAAAATAATTGTATAAAATGACGATTTTACCCTTGTGAATAGTGTGCCCAAAAATTGACTTTTTAATTTGTAGGTTGAACGAGCGTTGACTGTTGACTGTGACGTATTTCAGGACGTCACGAGTTCGTAGACAAGTGGCACGTCCGATTTGGACAATGGGAGAAAAAGTTGTGGTGTTCGGAAGGTTAAGGGCATTACCGTAATTTGGTTAAATAGAGGGAAAATGTTGACTTTTTGCTGGACTCTTAGTTTTGACGTAGACTGAGGACCATTAGATAGGTCTCGACGTCCTGAGTACAACGACAGGCGGCACGCTGTCATCGGACGTCGGACAATTAAATTGTGATTCTAGGAAGTTGGAAGGTAAAATGGTAAATTGGACTTGTAGGGGCATTTTAGTCTTTTTGCACTTGGGCCAATCAGATAAGGCCATTTGGGAAAAACAAGGAGAGTGATTATTGATCGATTCCCAACAGTTGAAAACTTTGGGTTTGAGTGATTGATCAAAGACGATCTGGTGAGTGTCTAATCGTGGTGGAGTGAGGGTTGGACGGTGTTTGTGTGTGGGTAGGAAGCAGAAACTCAGGGAAACAGAGACGGTGTCGAGGAAAGTGGTGCAACCACAATTGAGCAAATCGATCCAAACAAGTGCGAGGGATTGCTAGGAAGGCTGAGGATAGCCTTGTGAACCCAGAGGAACACGGCGGGGAGCACGGCGGAGGCCAGAACACGGGTAAGCTTTTACAGTCCTCTGTTTTTCCAGTTTGATTCAATTTGAAAGTCATGAAGTTTGGAGGGGTGTCGAAGTATTCTAGTGATCCTAGTAGCTTTAGGAAGATGTGAGGAACCTTAGGTAGTGACCTAGAGCCCCACGGTGGCCATGGGTGGCCGGAGACAGAAACTCGAAGTTTCTGGGTTTCTTTTGAGCTTTGGACGGTAGGATTTTGTAGTGTTTGACACGAATTAGTTAGTGGAATCAATTACCCAGACAAGGACGAAGTTGTTGGGATTGTTTGGATAGAAAATGGATGGAAAACGGCGAAGAACCGGTCTCGCCGGTTCAGAACAGGCGACTGCCGGAGAAGACGATGAATAGTGGTTACTGTTCAGGCGCGTGAAGCCCACGCGCTACCCCTTTGGGCGGCGGGTGAGGGCGCGTGGGGCAGAGTCTGGGGAAGTGTTCAACATGGTTTGTACTCTAATCGATGTAACGAACATCTTAGGATAAGTTTCGTGTCGATCGGGCACCAGGTCGGGTTAGTTTCAAGGGTTCGAAGGTTTATGGTTTTGTTTAAATTACGTTTAAAAATCCCAAAAAATTGGGAAATTTAGGTTAAGCTTAAATGAAGTGTTTGTAACCCGGTGGTGTGTTTTTTGACAGGTCGGAACATTCCTGAGACAGTTGAGGAGCGTACGGAGCGCGATTGACGCGTTCAGACTTGTGAGTGGACTCTTTCTTTTTAACCGAGCATGCATAACTGTTTTATCTACTTGTTTTATGTTTTTAATTGTGATTTCATGCTTATTGCTTATTATATACCTGTTTTACTTACTTGCACGTTTTTCGAGGCATTTTCGTATTTCAGCACGTTTTACGAGACATGTTCTGTTTATGATTCTGATGCCATGATTTTCCAATTTAAATCTAAACTTGGTTTTCAATGATTATAAATGGATTTTGAGACATGATTCGATAATCAAGGTTTTCGGTTTTAGAATCGGGTTTCGAAGAGCGAGATTTGATTTTAAGGGGATTTCCGGATTTGGGTTCGGAATGTCGGTTCTGAACGCCGGAACGGCTTCGGAAAGTGATTTCGAATTCGGGTTTGGATATGAACTTATAAATGGCTTTCAAATGGTTTTGGATTGGATTTGCTAGATCTGATTGTTGGGTTTAAAGACCCGGATTATGTTTGACGGGGGCGGGCCCGGATTGAGTTTAAAGACTCGGGAGTTTAAAGACTCTGATATTACGATATTACCCCCGTAGGCCGGTTGAGTTTAAAGACTCGAGAGTTTAAAGACTCGGATTATATTTAAGGCCTTGATTGAGTTTAAAGACTCAGATTATATTTAAGGCCTGGATTGAGTTTAAAGACTCGGATAGACTCAGCAGGTTTGATCGGAGGTTGACATTGTTATTTCATACTTTTCTGATAATGTTTTCATAACAAATATTCGATTGTTATTATCTCGTTGTTTTCTGTTACTTAGTTATGCATGCATGTTTTCTTTTAAACGGAGGGCAAAACCTTTATTAGTTCTTAAATTGTTTTGAAACTTATACTTCTTGTTAGTCCACTCACGTTTTCTGGTTTTAACTTACCCTCCAGGTCGTGGTGAAATCGTCGGGGTGAACGTTGAGGCAGGGGTAGAGGCATAGAGCTTTACGGTGCTTTCCGTTGTGAGAATAGTCATAGTAGGACTGTTGTGCTCGTTTTGTATTACACTATGCTCTATATTACTGTTGACTCACTGTATTACATTTTCTCCCTGGTCTGACAATGTATGCTCGTGGTTGTGGTTATTTTGGTACTTTGAGTGTGGTTGTCAGACGGGAGCAGGGTTCGTCCCGATTATCGAGGTGATAATCGGGGTGGGTCCTGTCATTGGGCGTTGAGTAATCGGCCGTTGGAATATTTCATGCTTCAACAGTTTTGGCCCCATCTTTACTTGGCCGAGACCTGTCCCCTATATAGGCCGAGATAGCCTTGTCCTCACTATCGGTCGAGGGTATCATGACTTTCATACTACTATCTGATGACTGGTCAACCTCTGAGTCATATCACCTCCCCTCCAACGCCGAGTTACTATCCTTGGACATCTACAAAAAGAAGAAAAAGAGAACACAACTCAAAGACCAACCCAAACTTTACCACAAACTCAACACAATTCATGATCAGTTCTTCATAAGTTCCTACTTTAATCGACGAAGTTAGAGAAATGCTGGTTTATTGTGTTTTTTCGCGGCGGAGAAGACAAATAGAAAATTGCATCATTGTAAAAGCCGTCGCCAAGTACTGATCGGAAATCGTTTTTGTAATGGACAGAGCTTCGCTCAATTTCTCATAAACGCAAGTGACAAAATCGGTAGAGGCCCTCTTCTATTTATAGGGCTCAACATAGATAACGAGTCGTCACTACCCTCAGTGGCCGACACGTATCATAACCCACATATATTCGAACGAAACGTGTCACACATCAAGTTGAGGGAGACCAACCGCCTCCTTCCTACCACCGACCCTTGTACACTCTCACCGACTCCACTACCGTCAGTCGACCCAGTTTAGCTTCACTGACTCCACCTAAGCTGACAGGACAACCATGATTTACCGACCACCACCAGGAAAACACGACTGAGCCACGAACACTGCTCAGTGGCAGCCTTTCAAATAAATGCCCCGAGCCTCCAACATCAACTTGTCCCGAAGCTACCCCAAGAATGCCACACTGAAAGGCCAAGTCAACCCTGAACACCACGACCACCCAGTGTCACTCCACACACACCGAGTCACTCGGTCGAAAAACGCACCGAGACGTTTTCACACATAGGCGACTGAGACTAGCTCACTGACCACCTTGGCCTGCCCACTAACCACATTTCACTTCTACCACACGCCCGAGACCAACTCGGCGGCCTCTCTCGATCGAGGGACTTGGGGGACTAGATGTATACTTCCCACCGAGTCTGGAAGAATAAGACAAGTTCTCGACCGAGAAATTCCACCTTAGTTAAGAACTCGAGGGACTTCTATTGACACCATATCCGACCAGACTCACCGGACCATATACCTAAAACCCAAACACTGAACATGGCCCAAGCCCATGTCGCTTATATAGCCTCGACAATGGGCCTAAAACGGAATGACATGTGGAAACATCTCCACCCACGATCTGCGTAACATGTGTCAATACGCAAATCGAAGAGCATTTGTCCTACATCGAAACTATGAGAATTGAACATCTCACTTAGGCCTCGTCATTGGGCCGGGTCGGCCAAGCCCGGCCAAAAATTTTTGGGCTTGGGCCTGGCCGGGTCGGGCCTATTTCATAATTTAAAAAATATCGGGCTGGATCGGGCGGGCTTGATCATAAATATGAAACCCCATGCCCTTTGTCGGGCCGGGTTTGGGTCGGGCTTTTATCGGGTTTTACGGGTCGGGCCTATTAAGCCCACTTGGGCCGGGCCTACTAAGCCCATTTGTACCTATCTAATTGTAAAAAAAAAAAAAGTGAGTTGAGTTTAAATATTATTATCGAATATTGAAATAAGCTAAGGATGGGTACTATTGGATTTGGAGAATTGACTTAACTTTTCGACCATAAAGCCGAGATAGGATAAAGAGGTCGCTAAGAAACTCGTAGATCTAGTGAGTTTTTTTGAATTTAGGGTTAGAGTTTGGTTTGGGCATTGGGCTTTTAAATGACACTAGGTTGAGATTTAGTTGGAGTTTTGGATTTTGGCTATGATAGTAGTAACAAAATTGGATTGAGTATCAATTCTTAATTTATAATTATTTTATATTTTCGGGCTTATGGGTCGGGTTTACCTGGGCCGGTCGGACTGGGCTTATCGGGCTTTATCGGGCTCGGGCTTATCGGGTCTAGTGGGCTTGAATACCCTAAGCCCAAGTCCAGCCTGTCAACATCCGGGCCGGACCAGCCCACGGCCCATATCTGGCCGAGTCAGGCTTTATGTCATCGGGCCTACCAGATACCCATAAGCCCGTGGGCTTCTGGGCCAAATGATGAGGACTAATCTCACTCACCCATATATAAAAGATATACATTTCCTAATAAAGTTAACTAATATTTACTATTCACTATTATTCTGTCAAACTTATCATTTACCGTTTCCTCTTACGAACAAAATTACTACCTTGACTATCGGAGAATTTTAGACCAACACCACACTAATGCTCGTACTAACGGAAAACCCACAACTCTTCCTACTTAACAGGTTACGAGGAAGGACATACGTCGCTTGATGATTGAGCGACGAGTAATCGACCATTAAGAATATTCTTTGCTTCAACAATATGCATTATAAAATAACACTAAAGAAAGTTACCAAAAGCAGTGTGTACTAGAAAACTTTACCAGTTACTAATGGATAAAAGCTTTCATTATATTTGTTGATTGCAATGGAATATTCTTCTGAACTATGAGCGAAAGAAACACATTTTTTTCTCACGTATGGCACAAGAATAAAATAATACATATTGCTTCGTCCACTTCAAAGATGAAACAATTGTTACAAATTTGTTACCAAGAAGATCTAGATTGTCTTTGCAACTTGAGGTAGAGATTTAAGGAAGGCCGGTGATGGCCTACGCAGAGTGTGATTCAAAAGGATCATCAGTGTCAAGAGAGTCAAGGCTCCCGCTTGATGTGCTGTGCCAAGCTCGACAGGCACATACGACAGCAATGTAGATATCCCCAGTGTGACCTGTGACAATGATGCAAGGTATTTGTAAAACATTACATACTAATGATATAATTCAAAAGGAGATCTATGTTTATAGGAGAACTATGTTTCTACGTATAAAGAGAAGAAAAGTAAAATGTATGGAAAGCTAGAAGATATATATACCTGAAGGCCAGCCATGCCAACAGCACTTCCAATTAAAGATCGAACTGCAGGATGCATGTCAAACTTCCTTGCCGATAACCATAAAGCACCGATAGAAAACAAAGTTGCAGTGGCAAGGATACGATGATCAAGCTACAAACAGGGAAGAATAATAATTTATCAAGGCTATTAATCATGTTTCAAATTTGATGAAATTAAAGAAATATTGATGTGAAGCTACGAATAATGAAATAGTGTTATCTATAACCTCTCATCTTCAAGAAGCTAATATCCAGTATAAGATCTAACAATCCTATAATTCCATAAAGCATAATGATCTGAAGAAAATGGTATTCATTACCAGAAATAATAATTTAAGCTCAGAGAAGATGGGGTAAATGCAGTTAGCAGAAAAACATTTCAATGCTTAAAAAACAAGTTTTCTTCAAAATGATAACATAATGACATTTCCTTTATTCTTAGACAAAAAAAAAAAAAAAAAAAAAGAAAAGAAGAAATTCATAGGTTCCCTCCCAAGAAAACCTTTTTCCAATTGTTCATTTAATTTTTGTCACTGTAGTGTTCCTTGTCATTATTAAATTCCAACAACTGATATCAAGGATATACTTCGATACCTGCACAGTAGATGTATTCTCAAAGAAGTTCCGTATTACTGGCTTCATCTCCAAAACATTTTCCGGGATCCATGTATCTCCCATCTTTGGAAAAGTATTATAAGCATGCCCCTGGAAATTCCACATGCAAGGAGATCATTTGCTCAGAAAAAGCCACATATCATCCAACTAGTTCATAGTTAAATCCAAGAAGCAAAACAAAATTTACATACAGCATCATTCCCGGCAACAAAGGCTCCTGATATAGCAGTTACTCCGACAAGTAAGCTTACGGGAAGAGCAAGTCGCTTCACCTTAGCTGCGCCGCGAATGCAAGCTAGAGTTTCAGCAGGTGGCTCAGGCATGACAACAGAAAGACCAGTCCATAAAAGGCCGCAGTATATAGCAAAGGCTGAAGTAAGATGAGCTGCAAGACGGTAAGGGCTTACTCTTGGCTGGACATACTCAGATGGTGGCTCCTGTAAGAAAGAAAATTATTTCAAAGATCCATCACTTTTACAAATTTCAATGCAAACCACAAGAAATAAACTATATGTCACCTCTAAACCACTTTTAACCATCCACCAGCCTATTAAACCCTGCCCAGCACCAAGGGCAAAAAGAGCAGAAAGCCGCAGTCCAAGCTGTATGGTAATATACCCCTTGCGAAGAAAATATGAGAATGGCAAGGCAAACATAATACCCAATGCTCTTCCCCACATACGATGTGCATATTCCATCCAATAGATGAATTTGAAATCTTCAATACTCATTCCTCGATTTACACTGCAAGAGATCAAGAAGTAGTTAATTCATAAGGGTCTGAAAATTACGTCAATTCCAATTGAAAGCAACAGAGTAACATCAATTGTGCGGTTAGTCCAGCCTACAAATCTTGGTAACAGAAATACAAAAATCTAGATAGACAGATGATTATGAAAATAAAGTTATCATCACATATAGTCCTTTCAGAGAACATATTTTCTGTTCACCTCGAGCCATCAAAGGATTGCATCTGCAAGGGAACTTAAGTAATTCTGGAAGGCTTTTAAGGTAATTTCAAGTTTAGATACAGATCACTAAAAAAAATGCAAACTAAAATGATTGCTCTATAAATCTGCCGTGTTGTTTCCACTTGCACTGACCGCTTATACTCAGGGGACTGCTTGTACTTTTCAAACTCAAGCAACCAGTCTTCATCTGAGAGAGGAGGGAGTCCCCCACTAAATTTCCAATCAGTCATTGAAAGACCAGATCGTGTTAGTCGTGTAACACCACCAAGTATCACCATACTAAACACCCATGCGGCAGAACCAAAAAGCCAAATGCCAACCATCTTTTGCACATGAGGTCCTCCATTTACAAGAAGCTTCAATCCCTCTTTATTTCCGATGCCTACAGAAGCCACAATGGACATATTCCTTGTAGCCGGTAGATAGTTACCCTGTGGATGGAAAAGGAAATTCCTATTGTATTAGTATTTAACAACACATCCAAAGCCTAACTAAGATTTCGAAAATTTGCTTTTGTACATTTTACATATGCATTCATCGTGGAAAAGTAGTTACTATAAAAATTAATGTCAAACTATAGAATATAAACATTAAAATCAGTAGATGATATGCTACAACTAAAAAGCTGCAGTTCCCTGACTCAATGGCTACTATAGAGGAGTCAATCCAAGATATTAGAATTCAGTGTTAACCTAGAAAACTTCAATCAAGGGTTGCCAATCCAAGATATTCACATTAACACAGATGCAGGCACTAAAATTTAACTACATTGAGGCTCTAATCCTTTATTCAAGCTACAAAGCACGTCAGTAACGTTTCAATCTGTAAGAAACATCCACTAAACAACTAAAACCGACATTAAATCCGTAGATGAAATTTTTTTGCATAAAATGCAAGCATTCAATCTTTGCAATGTTCAACCATCCATACGGAATATCCTTAGCCCAAAAACATAGAAACCCCAACCCTATTTTATACTAATAATAACGCATTTCATTCTTATAGCATTCCAATCAAAACCAATTTCTCTTTGGTTACCGTAAAGAAATGAAATTCCAAATACATTTATTCAGAGTCAAAATCTCGACATCCTCAATGGAAGGAATTTGATTATCAGAAAAATACTGCTGAAACAAAATTCTACAGCTAGAAATTGAAATGCAGCTGTGAAGCGTACTCGAATGCCAAAAAGTTGAATTTTAATTTCAGAATTTACTTTTCTAAAATGAATTGATTTCAAAGATCGAAATAGAAAGGAAGAGAAAAGGAAACCTTAGGCAGAGGTCGAAGGCCATCGAAGCATTTCCTTGTGACTCCCGTTGAGAATAATCTCGAAGATTGATTGCTCAACACCGTAGACGGCGTGGTTCCCCTTCCCCGGACATTGTAGAGAGCCGTGCTATTGTTCTTCAAAAACGTCACCACTCGACTCCGAAACATTTTTGTCTACACGTGTATGCAGTGGTTTAGCAGTGGTTTTGGGAGTCAGAGGTTTGGTGGCTGATCTCGGGCGGATAGCTCCAGAACACGTGTATGCAATACAATACACCCTCGTTTTTAATAAAATATTTAATTATTAAAGCAATTTTTGAGATTGAGAAAAGAAAATAAAAAAATAAAAAAAAGTTTTGGAGGTAACGCGTTCCCTCCAAACGCTGCCATCTGTGTCCTCCCTCCAGAAGCTCTCCTATTCCACTCAGCTTTTTCTATCTCTGAATTCGGTGACGGCCACCACCATGAGAGTCCGATCATGGCTCCGCTCGTTTTTTTTTTCTCTAAACTTTCTTTAATAATAAAAAAAATTTCATTTCTTTTCAAAATTTCCAGTTTAAATTACAGCCACATGATCATTTTCTTCATATCCAACGCTCGATTTGGGATGTGTATGTTGTGTACCGGAGAAATTTTGAGGAACTACACATATCAACAGTGGCGATTCCGATACAAAAGTTATACGTGACATATGCGGCACAATCGCAGCCATAAAATATTGAAGGGTTAAGATGGAGAGTTTGGTATGACCAAGTATAATCATAGCCTTACAATTTGAGTAAACAGACCACTTAGAACGGGACACGTAATAAGACCTGACCACTTTGAGTTAAGTTTTGTGAAACTAGCGGTGCGTTGTCTCCAAGGGTTCAATCTATAAAATTGTTATTTCACTTTGTTTTTTATTTTATTTCTTCAAAAGTCGTACGGACGGATATTCTGTTGGAACCAAAACCCCAATTTTATTTGTTGATTAAATTTGGCTAGTATTGTTATTTATAATTTTCTTTATTTTTGTTCCAAGTAGAAAAACGTTTCGGATCTGAGACGGGTCTGATGGATTTTATACGACAATGATGAAAGCAATCATTCTGTGGCTCTGAAAATTCGATTCCCTTTCAGTTTTCTGTTGTCTTTGCCTTTCAATTTAATTAATGTTTCAAATCTGACGCCATGAGGAAGAAGCTCGATACCCGTTTTCCTGCTGTAAGCCACTTCTTTGTCTCGCTCGTTTTTCTTCTTTCTTCTTTAGGGTTTGTTTTATTTTTTTCCCAGATCAGTTTTAATTTGTTTGGTTGCTGGGAGAACGAGGGAAGGAAGAGAAATTTTTATATGCTAGTTTTCCCCTTCTGTTTGCGCGTTCTCTTAGGTACAATACTGACGCATATTTCATTGATATAAACTATTTGGTTAAAGTTTAAATTTTTGGTGATTTAATGAGATTTTGATCGTGGTTTGAATTTTCTAGATATCTGTTCATCCTTGCTGTGGTTGTGAATTTAGCTAGAATTGATTTGTGGGTTTTTTGTTTTGGGATTTGTTTATTGTAGATTATTTTGCCTATTGTTAAAGTTAACGAAAGTGGTTCTTTGTTCAATGGGGTTTTGTGGGGACATATCATCTAATCTTGCTTGGTCAAGATGTGTTGATGACTGCATGACCTGCAGGTCTCCCCTTGCTCTACCTATAGTAAATATCTTTGTCACATGAGTATTTGATTTGTTTTTAAAATTGGCAAAACGATTTGAAAGTTTTATTTTAGGGTATGAGAGAAGGGGAAAAAATATCGAACTTTATTTTAGAGTTTTATTTTCAGTTCTTCATTTAACTTTATGATCGATATACTTCCCTGAATAACTCTGTAAGGCTTGTGCACTAATGGTCAAGAGTTGGGGATCTTAAGAAAGAAAGAAGGAAAGGAAGACATGATTCATCTTGAAAATTTTAGGTGGATTGGTAGCTTATATTCATTTACAATTTATCTTATATTTGAGGTATGCATTTGTAACTTCATGATTGAAATTTTACATGGATGACATACTATTTGGTATTTTATGTAGTGCTGTTGATTGTTGCTACAGTATTTACTGGTTCCCTTTTTTTCTGGAGAAGAGGGTATTTAACTTCTCCATAAATTTTTTGAAATCTCCTGTAAGTTTTGCATATAATTTGTGGGCGAAGATTGAATGGGAAAGAACAGAACTTTCAATTTTTAAAAGCACCTTTGTTGTCTGTTAAAAAATAAAAAAGCACCTTTGTTGTCTGTTAAAAAATAAAAAAGCACCTTGGTATACACTGTAGAGAGATTGCATTAATAATTAGGGTCTATGTCTCGGTGTTAGTTTCCTCAACAGTCGGGTTATCTTATTTCACATCTAAGGAGCACAGCTGTCTTCTTTATTTTTGATAGAACTTGCCATTTACCTTTGTGAGAGGCTGTGTATGACTGCTAGTAAGTTATAGAGAAGCCCTTGTCCTGGCCTTCAGTATGTTAGTATCGCTTTTTGAAAAGTACTAAGTATGTATTCCCCTTGTACATCCCAGTCTGAAGAATGACAAATGATGTCTAGTTTATTAACTTAAGCTTTAAACGTTTACAAGTCTTTAACGCTTCTAAGCAATGAGGCACTTTAGTATAGTGTATTCTGATAAAAAGTTTGATTCGGCAGGCCCGAATCAAAAAGATTATGCAAGCTGACGAGGATGTTGGGAAGATAGCATTAGCTGTGCCTGTATTAGTTTGTGAGTATTTCTGACTTCCTACGCTAGTGAAATACTAGCATGCCAAGTTGTTTCTGTTAATTTAGTATTTGTTGCTTATACATCTCTTGTATATTAATGCAGCTAAAGCATTAGAGTTATTTTTGCAAGACCTTTGTGACCGTACCTACGAGATAACCCTCCAAAGAGGTGCTAAAACCATGAATGCAGTGCATCTGTAAGTAAAATAATATTTTTTTTAAAAAATTATCTATTCAGTAGATTAATTGAGCTATGTATTTTATTCTGTTTTACAGTTTCTTAAAGATTAAGAACAGAAGAAACACATAAAGCAAGAATGCAAAAGGCTCTGCAAACAGCCACATCCCAATCTTATAATAAAGAGAAATGTCTCTCTAAATTTCTTAGAACCTTATGCCACAATTAAGTTTGGAAGTGCATTCTCTATCCCACTCCACAAAAAACCTACTTAATATCACTGTTCATTCAAGAATCCTATATATATGTTGGTTACAAAACTTTCTCCATCGCGCAAAATCTCTCAACAAGAATAGAAACGGAAGAAGCAGTAAGCTCCCAGTCTAGCCTTTTCATTTTGAAACGCTTATGTCATGATCTCAGGGCAACTGGATGTTAAAGGAATATAATAGCAGTATTTATAGCTGCTTCCTTGCTTATCCTGTGCCAAGAAGGCAATGAATAAATGCTAGGTCTACTCCTTTGGATAGTAATATAGGAATGAATTCTTCCAAACAGTTATCTGAGCCTTTATGTTGACCCTGCAAGGTAGTGTATCTTTCCAAATTATTTTGGATGGTTCTCAACCATCTAGTTCCGTATTTACACGTAATTATTCATTAATTCTGGAAGCTTCAATTGCCTGTATATAAACCTACTGGTTAGTTTTCATGTGCTATGTATGTTACCTTCTGGACCATCTGCTGTCTAGTGTCACATTGCGACAAAAATCTTCTTTTCATTTGTTATTGTCACTTTTTATTTTTTCTTTTGAACTTTTAATGTGACATTCTTTCTAGAATATCAACTGTCTACAAACAAGAAATATCTTTCTTATCCCTATTTATGTTGTTCAATCATATTTCTCTACCTTGATTGCAGAAAGCATTGTGTACAGAGCTATAATGTATTTGATTTTCTGAGGGACATTGTCAGTAGGGTTCCTGACTATGGACATGGCCATTCTGATGCTGGTGGTGATGATCGAGCCCTTTCAAAAAGAAGGTATGTTAGATGGTATGTTCTGTTATTTCACATTATCATAAATTTGATACATTGATTGAAACCTACTCACTCACATATTTATTCTGTCAGGAAACCACCAGGTGATGAAGGCAATGACAGTGATGAAGAGTTGAAGAGGAGCAAGATGGTAAAACTCTAATGGCACCCTACAATATAGTTCTTTATTTTTTTGTTCTTGACATATAATCAACTTCTTCGCTCATTATCTCACATCTGAGTTATTTAGATTTCTGATTTGTTTGTTCTCTTTTTCTATTGCATTTTAGGACACACTCAACTGTTGTGACATTTCTTATGGATTCTTTACTGTGTCCCTGTTGAGCTTTTACTTAAATATCGTGTGAACATATTTAAACAAAGTTTGTATATGGATTCTGAGTTGGCTTGCTTTTACTTCGTGTGAATAAGCTGATAACTAAGTAAAAATTGCAAAGATTTCCACTGATGGTGAAGACTTCTTTTTACTTCTCTGCAGCTTGAGGTAAACCATGGAAGCAGCAGCGGCAGGGGAAGAGGCCGGGGTCGAGGACGAGGCCGTGGGCGTGGTCGGGCTGCTGATAGAGAGATTTTGCACCATGAGACTGAATCTGAACTCTGCACATCTCTTCAGCAGACCACCAAACAAAATCAAAACTCTGGAATGGTGGTGGAGGATGCTTCCGAGTCAAAGGAGTTATTGAAAGAAAATATCAATGCCCTGGACGAGTCTGATCCTGCAATTCGAAGTTTTGATCTGAATGCTGATGTAATTGAGAATGATGACACAAAAGCAGCCGCAGCAACAGCAGCCCAAGCCTCGTCAGCCCAAGCCTCGTCAGCCCAAACGTCGTCAGCCCAAGCTTCATCAGCCCAAGCTTCATCAGCGCAATCTTCAGCAGCTGAACCTGCTTCTGAGGTTAAACCTGAAGAATATCCTGGGTGGTCACTCTCTGATGTGGACAGAATGGCCATTGACCCTCTTCAAATTGCACAGCTGAGCAGAAGGATAGACGAGGACGAGGAAGATTATGATGAAGAGGGCTAAATTGCAGTTTATTGTTCTAAAGTAGGCTAGGGGGATCAAGATCAATGGGAAGCTCTTGAATGAAAACTTAAATAAAAGTAGGGATACAGAAGCTGGATTAGTGACGTAAGCCCCAATGTTAGTATCATAGCATTTACTAACACATCCATTTCCAGAGGTAGCTTTTCTTGACAATAGCAGAGAGGTTAATCTCTTCAGTTTGACCCTCTCTCTCTCTCTCACCCTCTCTCTCTCTCTCTGAATCAGTGTTTGAAGATTATGGCACCCTTGGATGGTGGTGGATTGCCCTATAAGTGGGATGCCTCTTGATTTATTATGTTTGTTTTACATTTTAGAAACAAGTAGTAGACTCTTCACTCTTACTCCATCTTATCATGTATGTGTAAGATAGGAAGCAATTGTGTTAGGCTTTGTAATTCATCTTTCTGATGACTAAATTGGATACGTATCGATCTTTTCATGCTTTCTCATCTTACCTCCTATACAAATTTTACAAGACCACGGGGCATACGTGTTTCTGATGACGCTGCGATAATATCTCCACGATTGTTGATGTAAAAATTTCAAATGCCACAAAAATACCAATAGGCCTTGAATCTGGAGAAGAGAACTAAAATTCATGTAAAAGCTTTAGAACAAGGATTTCCGTAAGCCCTAATCCAACTAAAAATGGGAGAGATTCACCACTGGCATCTCTTACGGTTGTGGGTATAGGCAGGAATGACTTTGGAGTTTGGACGCATTTGAACGCACTCGAACTTTGCCACTAGCAAACGGCTGTAAACGCTATTGACTTCTGCATGTGGAAAGGAAAGTAGTAGAAGGAAAGCTCTCGGACTTTTCTGATATTAATCTTATAGTCTAATAACTTGTATAATACTCTGCACTACTACCGCTACAATTTGATTTTGCGGATATGGGGATAGAATTAATTATGGCCACACCATTCAGCACGACGTACTAACTTCCTTTTTAATTTCATTCAAATTTTACAAGCTGACTGACCTAAAAACAATTATGCTATTGATACATATTGACCGTGACTTTTTATAATTGATAAGAAGGTTAGCCGTACTGAAAGCTAATAATAATTGTTATCGAAATGGTATCACCAGGAAAAAAAAAATGAGTGGAAGTCATTTTTCCTTTAAAATTAAATCTTTTTTCTCAACGATAAGGGGATGGATCGGATTTAAATATTTACTTATTCTAACTAATTATCCTAATGCGGACTAGTTTCTACAGAGTGAACACAATTCCTTGCAATATTCATCAAAATTGCAATGGTTTCCAAAAGATTCATATTCCTCCTAGCATTAGTAGTGTTACTTGTTGGATCTTACAGCGCAACTGCTAAGGATGCTAAAGATGCTAAGGGTGCCAAGTGTGAAGCATCTTGGTGTGGCCACATCCGTAACATACGCCACCCCTTCCGACTAAAACATGATCCACTTCATTGCGGTGATGCAAGGTATGAACTGTCTTGTGAGCACAACGAAACCATATTATACCTGTATTCTGGAAGATACCATGTCCGTGCAATCAATTATAGCAACTACACAATCCGAGTGGTGGATGCCAATGTTTTTAAAGTTGATGCTAATTTCTCCAATTCCCTCCCTCGGTATTCATTGTCGCAATATAACTTCAGTCATAATTATGACCCCTATAGCACTGTTCTTTTCCAAGCTCATAAAATTCGGGGCTTTTATTATTACTCATCAGATTTATATTCCAATCCCCATTCCATTAAACTGTCAAAGCCGATCATTTTCATGAGCTGTGAAGCTCCTGTATTAGCAGGGGATGTGTACATCGACACTAGTCCTTGTATTAGCATGGGATGGCATTCTTTTGCTAAGATTGGTGATTTGAATGCTTCGGACCTGAGGGAGATGTGCCGCGTTGATCTTATACTCATGACATCATGGCCTGCTACTGCTAACATCATCAACAATTCCTCCTGCGTAGACGCCCACAATCAACTGCTCTATGGTTTTGAGCTTTCATGGTTACAGAGCAATGATGGAGGTCTAAAAGGGAGAAGATACCCTTGCTACATCGACATTCATACCAACAAAGTAGAATGTCCTAATGATTGCGAATATTTTGGTCCCTTGTCCAGTTGTGGTATGCATGTCACACACTTCACACATTCTGAACTCTGATTAATTAATTATTCTGCCATTCCTCCATTATCTGCCTACACACATTGTGACTCAATTTCATTAATTAAACAAGTCATCAATATTGTTGTATTTTTTGGATGATGCAGGAGGAACCACAGAGCAGATTCTTCTCAGTCTAAAATGTATGTTTATTCTTCCATCTCATAATTTCTTCAGTCACCCTGTTTCAAAATAGTTTAATTAAGTGGCCTCACTCACTCTATGTGTTTTCTATATTTATTGCAGTTACTTCCGAAATAATTATTACATACATCGGTGAGTACTAATTAACATGCATTATTTGTCTAACAATTTTTATTTTTCTTTTCAGTTAAATAATTCATCTATATAGATGTTAACGAATTTACAATTCTTATTTTCTTTTTTCCAGGATTACTGTCGCTTGCAGAAAGAATTATATTCGGATTTCCATTTGTGATTGCGTTTTTAATCTATAAATGGAAAAGAAGGCACTTATCAATGTGCGACGTAATCGAGAAGTTCTTACAAAGTCACAACCACCTCATGCCAATAAGATACTCCTACAAGGATATCAAGAAAATGACCAAAGGGTTTAAGTACAAATTGGGAGAAGGAGGTTATGGTTTTGTATACAGAGGAAAGCTCCGAAGTGGCCGCCTTGTAGCAATTAAGATGTTGGGAAAATCCTCCAATGCCAATGGACAAGATTTCATCAACGAAGTTGCTACTATTGGAAGGATTCATCATGTCAATGTGGTGCAATTAATTGGTTATTGTGTTGAGGGATCAAAGCGTGCTCTTGTATACGACTTTATGCTGAATGGCTCGCTTGAAAAATACATATTTCATACGCGAGGACATACTTCCTTGAGTTGCAAGGAATTATTTGAAATTTCACTCGGAGTGGCTCGCGGTATTAATTATCTTCACCAAGGATGCGAGATGCAAATTTTCCATTTTGATATTAAACCTCACAACATTCTTCTTGATGAGAATTTTGTTCCCAAGGTTTCTGACTTTGGGCTCGCAAGATTGTGTCCATTGGATGAGAGCAGTTTAGCTTTGACAGCAGCAAGAGGAACCATAGGATACATAGCTCCAGAATTGTTTTACAAAAATATTGGAGGTGTGTCTAACAAAGCCGACATATATAGTTTTGGAATGTTGTTGATAGAAATGGCCGGAAAAAGAAAGAATTTGAATGCGGCCGCAACCCATTCGAGCCAAATTTACTTTCCTTTGTGGGTTTATGAGCAGTTCAGTGAAGGAAAGGAAGTAGAAATAGAAGATTCCAGTGAGGAGGAAATGAAAATGGGAAAGAAGATGCTTATAGTGGCATTATGGTGCATACAATTGAGGCCTAGTGAGCGTCCTAATTCGATGAGCAAAGTAGTGGAGATGCTTGAAGGAGAAATAGAATCCCTTCAAATTCCTCCAAAGCCTTTCCTATATCCGCAAGACAAACCAGTGGTGGATGATGAGGAGAATTCAGAAACAACATGCTCATCAACACCGTTGAATGATGGAGGTGATGGTGATGCAAAAGATCTGTCAATAAGTTCAATTTGAAATTGGACTATCTGGTAGATTGATTTTAACATGCTTCTTGTAATATTTTGCTTTCATGATCTCAATAATTTTGGTAACCTCTCTTTCGTTTTTATTGGAAAGAACCAGTTCTATGAATAATTTTTTGTGAAATACCTTCAGAACTCTTTATTAATGAGTAACTCTAATCCTTATATAAATAACATTAGGGTTTAGTAAAATGTATAAAGACATATATACCCTTTCATAAATGACTAAATACACTTCGTACATTTACATGAATAGGCACACCCTATACTATTTACAATACTTCCCCTTGAAAATTCCATGTAATCAATGTTGTTTGACTACGCGCTAATATGTTGCCTCGTTAAAACCTTGTCAGTTAACAAAAACCCCAAGGGATAAAAATAATCCTAAGCGAAAGAAAAAGAGTGCAACACGTTTGGATCGTAATCGCATCAGGATATCTGAAGGTGGTTGAAGTCGTCTCTTTTGAAACATAAGTAAATAGAACGTCCTTGAAATAAAAATGCATTACAATTGTTACACCAAAACTTTGTCTGGTAAGTTCAATGGGAAAAACACATGGTCAAAGGGAAAAGATGAACAAATGCATATGAGTCGAATCATGGCATCATCAGGATACATTATTAATGGGATGACCATACTAAAAGTATGACTCGTTAAAACTTAGCCAGATAACAAAACCCAATGGGAAAAAATAACATTGGTCGTAGGACAAAAGTGTACAAGATGATCATGCGAGTATTCTTCAGGATACTCAGTATACTTCAGGATATTGGGTATTCTTTGAGATAATCCCCCTGAAATTAAGAACTTGGTAGATCAGCCAGTCTACCCAAGCCAATACCATGAACATGCTTCTGGAATGTTGCATTGGATGATGGCTTATTGTTGTTTCCTATAATGAAACTGATCTTCATTTTCCTGATGATGGTAGTATTATCCTAGTAGATAATCTTCGGTTCATTATTGGTGGAATGCAGTCTACAAGTACTTCGAATATGCCCTGTAATGGCTATTAGTCATATACATTCACGAGCTACTTTGTGAAGAGCTAAAATCTTCACATGATTCGAAGACATAGCAATAAGGGTCTATTTCTTAGACCTCCAAAATATTGTTGTGTTCCCAATGATAAAGATATAACCAATTTGAGAACATACCTTATGTGGGTTTGATAAGTGGCTTGCATCAGTATATCCAATAAGGTAATGCATAGTTCCTAGGACAATGGGGGTTTTATTCATTCCTCGATGCATAGGGATAGAATAAGCCCATATCTCACATACCATTAAGGTATTGGAAAATGTCTTTTATGCCCTCCAGTGGTGGCGTGTTGGCGCAGAGCTAATTGTAACTAGAAAGTTCCCATCGGATGAAATGTCTGTTCTAGTGCATTTGAATCAAGTACAATAATGTGCTTATTGCACTTAGATATGAAATTTTTGGTCTCACTATCTCTTCGTTATCATATGCTAGACGAAACGGGCCCTTTTTGGGATTTAGACTACAGATGATCATAGGCATCCTTGAAGGTTTTGCTTTATCCTCATTAAAGTATCTCAATATCTTCTGGATGTAGTATCAACATCTTCTAGATGTGATTTAATCAATAAACTTAAATCTCATTTGCACAATAATCGGGCTTCAAGTCATGACAGAACTTTGTTCTTCTAACATCCTTCATTTCAAAATCCAACTTCAGGTGCTTAGTAGTTTTTTTAGTTTCTTATAGAATACCAATCAATAGCAACTTGAAACTTGTTTTCTTAATAAACACGCATGAGTATTCTTCGTTATCCCCTCTGATTAAATACTCACTTAGACGATTATACCACATCCATCTGGATTATCTCAATATTTAAAGTGAACCTTCAAACAAGTTGATACTATGTTCCGTGGTTTGAAACTATTGGCATCGGGTATTTTAAGTCCTTCGTAAACTTTCAAATGTATCTTTGTATCTGTATCCCTATAGAGATAAGCAGTAACCACATTCATAAGCTGCATATTCAGTTTTCTAGAAACTATTAAACTTATAAAGTATGAGAACGTTATGTCGTTCATCACGGGAGAATACGCCTCCTCGTAATCAATCCCAAGGCGTTGAGAAAACCGTGCGCCATTAAATGAGTTCTACATCTCATAATCTTATCTTTCTCATTATGCTTCCTTATGACTACCCATTTAAATCCTGTAGGTTTAACATGAGGAGGTGTGAGAACTACAGGTCTAAACACCGTCCTTTTTGTCAAGGCATCTAATTCGACATCGATTGGTTTTTTCCATTTTGGTCAGTCTTCTCTACGTTAGAATTAATTCATCAACGGAGTAAGACTCGATTTTGTTACTAGTTATTATTTTGGTAGCAACCACAAATATATATAATCATTAATGATAATATCATTATGATTTAATATGTAACAACTCGTCTCGAATTATCGAGATTAATTAGAAATTAATGACGGATTAGCGAGGCTAATTGGGGATTAGCCGAGGATTAACGGACGTTCAGGGCGAAATTACAATTTTGCCCTTGAACGAGGGCAAAAAGTTAACTTTTGACCCGGGAGGTTCGATGGTCGAGGATCGAGGACCGTTACGTAGATCGAGTTGATACGAGTCTGTAGACAGACGACATGTCGAATTCGGACGTTCGATGAAAAAGTTATGGTTCACATAAGTTCCAAGAAACTATTTACGGCGGCACATTTTACGAGACAAAAGTGGACTTTTTTCCTCAGGTGGGCCCTAGATCTTTTCCTTAGGCCCAATGGATGAGTGACAAGTGTCACCCATCTATTGCTCACCTAACACAGACACATGCATATCCATTCCCCCTATCTTTGTTCATCCAACCCAACCCGATGAACCCTTAAACCCATTACCCTTTCCCCTTAATGATATGTGAGGCCATGAGAGGAATTGAGGGGAGTGGTGGACTAAGAGAGGTGGTGGCTGGCAGAAGGACCGTCGTGGACGACGGTGGGAGCTCACGGCCAAGGAAAAACCGTGACCCCTTTACATTCCAAATTTTGGATTTTGGACATTTAGGATGTTAGTTGATGATTGGGGGGGGGGGGGGGGGGTGGGGTTTGAGTCATGTTAGTCGTCCAAACCTCTGAAATTTCCCTGAACACGACAGTCACCGTCCCAACTCACCCGCGGCTGATGGCCTTCGATTTCGATGCGGTTGAGTTGGAACACTCCTAGAAGACTAAACCAGGCCTTGGTTTGGACCAACAGTCACCAGAAATCTAAATCCGATTTTCCCTCCAATTTTTCCAGAAATGGCTTCTCTGGTTTTCCTCACACGTTCTAATTAGTTTTAAACAATTTCAAGCCGTCCCAGAGGCTCGTGGGTGTCCAATTGTCCACTGAATTTTGTCCCCCGAAAGCTTCGAATTTCAATTAATCAATTTGATCGTGTAGCTGGAAGAATCAGACCACGTTTGATGCTTCAAAAAGGTTTAAACAATGAATACTTTCCAGCACACACACACCAGTGATCAAATTGCACTCAGAGCCACCGCACATGGTGGTGCCGCCCATGCCCCCCGCGGTCTGCTACAGTAACCAGGGCAAAAAGACCAAAATGCCCCTGGTTCAAATAATTAGCAAACTGCCCCTCACTTTCTAGACCCGTAACTCAGCCATACGAAGTCCGATTTCAGCGTGCCGCCTGTCTACGGACTCAGGACGTCGAGACCTACCTATTGGTCCTTGAGTAGCGTGAAAATTAATTGTCAAACGAAAAGTTAACATTTTCGCCCCAACCGTCAAAATTACGGTAATGCCCCTGAACTCCCGATAGTCATAACTTTTTTCCTGATCGTCCGAATTGGACGTGCCACCTGTCTATGAACTCGTGACGTCCCGAACTACGTCACGGTCATAGGTCAAAGTCCATTTAATTCATCAATCAAAAAGTCAACAATTGGTCATACCAATCACAAGGGTAAAAGAGTCAATTCACACATTAAATTACAATATTAAAATCCTCGAATTTCCGGGGTGTTACAACCTTCCCCCCTTAAGAAATTTCGTCCCGAAATTCAAAGAAACAAATGAGGAAATTGTTCTCGCATCTGAGCCTCAGGCTCCCATGTGGCTTCTTCCACATTCTGGTTTCTCCAGAGAATCTTCATGAGAGGGATTGTCTTTCGACGTAGTACCTTGTCCTTTCGATCCAAGATCTGTACTGGTTGTTCTTCAAAGCTCAAATCCTCCCGTAGTTCGACAGGTTGTTCCCCTAGTACATGCGAAGCATCATGTACGTACTTCCGTAGCATCGATATGTGGAAAACATCGTGAACTCTAGATAGTTCTGGAGGTAGTGCCAATCTGTATGCAACTCTGCCAATCCTCTCCACGATCTCATAAGGTCCGATAAAACGCGGACTCAATTTCCCCCGTCGGCCAAAACGGATAATCCCTTTCCACGGAGATAACTTCAGGAAGACAAAATCTCCCACTTCAAATTCCAAGTCTCGAATCCGTCGATCAGCATAACTCTTCTGGCGATCTTGTGCCGCCTTCAATCTCTCCTTGATAACACGAACAGTTTCCATGGTTAAGTCCATCAATTCCGGCCCTTCAGCCGCTCGCTCTCCTACCTCCGTCCAGCAGATAGGTGTCCTGCACTGTCGACCATACAGTGCCTCATAGGGTGCCATCCCGATGCTTGCCTGATAGCTGTTGTTGTAAGCAAATTCCATCAATGGCAAATGAGTATCCCAAGAGTCCTGAAACTGTAGCACACAGGACCTCATCATGTCCTCCAAGGTCTGAATGGTCCGTTCAGACTGTCCATCGGTCTGTGGATGGAAAGCACTACTGAAACGTAGGGTTGTTCCCAAAGTAGCTTGCAAACTCCGCCAGAACCTGGAAGTGAAACGCGGATCACAATCGGACACAATCGATTTCGGCGTACCATGCAATCGTATGATTTCCTTCACAAACAACTGAGCCAATCGGTTAGGTTTATAAGTTTCCTGAACTGGCAGGAAATGGGCTGACTTGGTTAACCGATCCACGATCACCCACACTCCGTCCACTCCACTCTGAGTCCTTGGTAACTTAAAGACGAAGTCCATGGTGATGTGATCCCCACTTCCACTCGGGGAATCGGAAAGTGGCTGCATAGCCCCATACGGTCTCTACCGTTTCGCCTTAACCTGCTGACAGGTTAAGCATCTTCTCACGAATTCAGCAATATCCTTCTTCATTCCTGGCCACCAATAATGGTTCTAGAGGGTACGGTACATCTTTGTACCCCCTGGATGCATAGCATAGGCCGAATAGGCCGAACTATGGGCCTCCTCAAGAATCTCGGCCCGTAACTCTGCCACTGCAGGTACACACAAACGGCCCAACTTCACCAGTGCTCCATCATCCCGGATGGTAAAATCCTGTCTCCCATCCGCATCGACCTCAATCCTGTAAATACAGAGTATCGGATCCTGAAGTTGTGCTTCGATGATCCGATCAATCAGTACAGGTCGTACATGAAAGCTGGCCAACAACGCTCCATGCTCATCTGTATCCAAAATAACTCCCGCCTTCCGGAGTTCCACCAACAAAGGAAGGTACACCATCCCTAGGTGTGCAACAGATCCCGCTGACTTCCTGCTGAGTGCATCTGCCACCACATTGGCCTTACCCGGATGGTACTCAATCGTACAGTCATAATCTTTCAGCAGCTCCAACCATCTCCGTTGCCTCATGTTAAGCTCCTTTTGAGTGAATAAGTACTTTAGACTCTGGTGATCAGTGTATATCCGACACGTTGCGCCGAACAGATAATGTCTTCAGATTTTTAGAGCATGAACTACCGCTGCAAACTCCAAATCATGGGTAGGGTAGTTCAACTCATGAGTCTTCAGCTGCCGGGATGCATAGGCGATAACCTTGCCAGCCTGCATCAACACGCAGCCCAAACCTTGCAGCGATGCATCACTGAAGACCACAAACTCTCCACTGTCATCCGGCAATGCAAGGACAGGTGCAGTGGTCAATCGATCTTTCAACTCTTGAAAACTCCGATCGCACAGCTCGTTCCAGATAAACTTCACTCCCTTTCGAGTCAAACGAGTCAATGGTGCATCAATTTTGGAGAAACCCTCCACGAATCTCCGGTAGTAACCCGCTAATCCGACAAAACTCCGCACCTCAGTCACTGTTGTCGGTCTAGCCCAGTTGGTCACCGCTTCTGTTTTCTGAGAATCCAGGCAAATCCCATCCGTCGATATCACGTGTCCCAGAAAACCAATACTGCTCAGCCAAAACTGACACTTGCTCAGCTTGGCGTACAACTGTTTTTGTCTCAGCTTCTCCAAGACCAACCGTAGATGTTCCTCATGTGCTCGGGCACTCCTCGAGTACACCAAGATATTATCGATGAACACAATCACGAACTTATCCAGGTAGGGTCGGAAGACCCGGTTCATCAGATCCATGAATGCTGCTGGAGCATTCGTCAAACCAAATGGCATAACCAGGAACTCGTAGTGTTCATAACGGGTTCGAAAAGCAGTTTTCGGAATATCCTCCTCCGAAATCCTCAGTTGGTGATACCCAGACCGCAAATCAATTTTCGAGAAGCACTGAGCTCCCCGCAACTGGTCAAAAAGGTCATCGATCCTGGGTAGAGGATACTGGTTCCTCAGTGTCACCTTGTTGAGTTGCCGATAGTCAATACACAAACGGAGACTTCCCTCTTTCATCTTTACGAACAGCACCGGTGCTCCCCACGGTGAAGTACTCGGTCGGACATATCCCAAATCCACCAACTTCTGCAATTGAGTCTTGAGTTCTCGTAACTCGGCCGGCGCCATCCGGTATGGTGCCTGGGATATAGGTCGGGTACCAGGGAGTAGTTCAATTGTAAACTCGATCTCCCACGATGGTGGCAATCCAGATAAGTCTTCCTGGAATACATCCGGAAACTCACATACCACCGGTATCTCGTCGATACCAGGAGTATCAACCTGCTCCGACACGACATGCGCCAGATAAGCCTGGCATCCCTTCCGTAGAAGTTTGGTAGCAGTAAGTGAAGAAATTACTTCAGGAGGCGAACCATCACGTTCCCCCTGAAAGATAACCTCCGGCAAACCCGAGCTCCGCAGAATCACTTGCTTGCTACAGCAATCGATGAGCGATCCGTGCTCCGATAGCCAATCCATCCCTAGGATTATATCGAAGTCGCGGATATCCAGAATAATTAAGTCTGCTGGTAAATCCACATCCTCAATTCTTACCGGGCACCTCCGAATCACCTGATTCACAAGGTATACGATGCCCATCGGGGTGCCAACACCCATTTCGCAATCTAAAACTGATACCACACAATCAAGCATACCAGCACAACTCTTCGAAATAAAAGAATGTGTATCCCCCCATCCATCAATACACGTACAAGAAGGTTTAAGATATGTAGTGTACCTGTAACCACGCCTGGGGCAGTCCTCGCCTGCTGTTGGGTCATTGCAAACACTTGGGCCCTCGGCCCTCCGTTCCGGCCGCGCCCACGCGCGCCACGCCCAACACCACGGTCACCTCCCTGACCGCGACCTCCATTAGTGTGGGAAGCCGTGCTCTGCACCACACTAGAGCCCCCAGCGTCTTTGTTCTTGGACAACTGCGGGCAATCACAGGCATAGTGGCCCTCCTCTCCGCAAGCAAAACAAGTTACTGGCCTTGGCCTGTCCGAATGCCCACCAGAAGCACCGCTCCAATATGAGCGCTGCCCAGAGTTGTATCCAGATCCTCTGCCCTGAGAGCTTCCACGTCGACCTGACCAGCCACGGCCCTTGAAGGATGAGGGTGCTCCCCTGTAGCCCCCTCCCTTGTTGTTCTTCTGACCTGATGGCCCACGGTGTGGGCGATCCTGACGTCGCCCCTCGCCTGAAGGCTATCGTGTCTGGTGTGCCGCCAGATTGGCCTCGACACGCACCGCAGCGTCGACCAAATCTCTCAGTGAAGCATGAGTAGCAGCAGTCACACTTGCCCGGATCTCCCCTCGGAGTCCAAGCTCAAACCTTTGGCATTTGTCCTCCTCCGTGCTCACGAATGATGCAGCGAACCGAGATAGTTTTCCGAAAGTTTTCTCGTAGTCCGCAACGGACATATCACCCTGCTCTAGCCTCAGGAACTCAGCCTCCTGCGCCGCGCGAAATGATCGCGGGTAGTACTGGTCTAGAAATCTGGAACGGAAAGCTTCCCAAGTAGTGGTATGGACAGACCACCCAAACATTTCGAGGCCGTGCCACCACAGGTAGGATCCTCCTTCCAGCAAGAAGGCCGCCAAAGTTACCCGTTCGCCCGGAGGGCAGTGCATCACCGAGAAGATCCTTTCCCATTTGGTGATCCAATCATGAGCATCCTCGGGGTTTGATCCCCCACAGAAAGGAGTGGCTCCCAACCGTTGAGCACTTTCAATGCTCACGCATTCCATCTCCCTTTCCAGATCCTCGTCTGTTCGAATATGAGGAATTCTCCTAGGAGGCATAACCAACTGTCAAGAGGCATAGATCAGATAACAATATTCTTAAAAGTCGAAAAGTAACTAGTACTAATCGCTAGTCTAGCATGCTGACCATACCCTAGTACTGACCACAACCTAGTGCTCTGATACCAAGCTGACAGGACCCGCCCCGATCCCACAGGGACCACAAGGGGACGTGCCCTGCTCCCGTCTGACACCCAATAATTCATACCAATTTTAACCTCAAAACATCAGATGCATAAATAACCAAATTTAAGTCATACAACAAATCTGAATTAAACAGATGTCAGACAAGGGATGAAATCCAAAATTACAAGTTGCGAGCACGACTCTAATATAAACCTGCGGGTAAACCACCCAACAGGGGTTCAGGTACGCAGAAGTAGATATATGCCTCAGCCTCAGGTTCCTCCTCTACCTCAGTATCATGACCTGGAGGGGTTACCAAAACATTAAGGGTGAATGGACCGAAACTCAAGTTTATAAAATCATTTGATAAGTAAAACATATAATTTACCCCTCCGTTTTCCAAACATGCATGCAACCGAATTTAAAACCATCAATCATATAATATAAACCATAAGGCATATAGTAAAACCGTAAACATAATTTTAGCCACTGCACTATACACTCCAATCCGACATCCCTGATGTCTGACGTCCCTGACGTCCAATAAGGTCACAATCACAAGGCTACGCGTGCCACTCGGGTCTCAATTTCGAGTTCAATCCCCGAACCCTGTTCGGTTACAGCATCCCCGATGCTTAGCGTCATAGACGCTGGACGTACTAGACGTCCGTGACCTCTCCGGGGTACCTCATGTAACAACCCGTCCCGAGAGTCGGGATTAGTAACGTGATTAAGGTGGAATTAGCGAGGCTAATCGGTGGTTAGTTGGTCCCGATAGGTCCGTAAGTGTAGAATGACGATTTTGCCCCTAGTTCGGGCAAAATGTTGACTTTAGTTCGGGTGGTCAAATGGGTGTTGACCAGTGACCAGGACGTAGTTTAGGACGTCACGAATCCATAGGTAGGTGGCACACCTGATTCCGACATCCGAGGAGGAAGTTATGAAGTTCGGAAGGTTGAGGGCATAACCGTAAAAGAAGGGGAAACGTTGACTTTTTGTAGAATTGGGTTTTGGTACGTTGACCTAGGTTGGGTAGATAGATCTCGTCGTCCTGAGTCCGATGACAGGCGGCATGTATTCATCGGACTTATGATGAGTAAATTACGGGTCTAGAACGTTGATGGCATAATCGTAATTTTGGAGTTAAAGAGGGGCATGTTGGTCTTTTGACTGTTTGGGCATGGTGCAACCAGATTTGGACAAGTGTCCAAAGCAGAAGGAGATTTTTAAGAGAGAGGAGAGGATTGTGACGCGTGGTGGGTGTGTAGTGGTTTCTACACAAATGTGCACGGGTATTTTAAAATGTTCAGCCGTGTTCTTCGAAGAGGAAAAAACAGAGAGTGAGGCTGAGGGGTGAAATCGATCGACGGCTGGGCAAGTGTGAGCTTGTGAGTAGGGGAGTGTGATCAGAGGGAGGTTCAGAGTGCAGGGTGGTGTTGAGGAGATTGGGAGATGCAGTGCTCATGTGTGTGTGAAGTAAGAACTCACGGGGGGAAAACTAGAGAAACAGAGAGGAGTTGGGGTGGAGGTGCGGTGGTGCGGTCGTGTAATTAATCAAGGGAAGCGGCAGGTGGTGCGCGGAGGACGGAGGAGGTGTGTGGATACCTAGGGACGCGGCGGAGTCCACGGCGGTGAGCGGCAGGAGAGGTAATTTCCAATTCCTCTGTTTTTCTGTTTTGTTTCAATTTGAAAGTCGTGAGGTTTAAGTACGAGTCGGGGTTTTTGGTGAGTTGTGTGAGACTTAGTGGGGTTCTAGAAGTGTTCTGGTGTAGCCACCGTGATGGGGGAGGACCTGGGTGGCCGGAGTGTGGAATAGGGGGTTACGGGCCGTCTGGTTTCGAGCTTGAGTCGACAAGTATGGGGCCGTGTTGAGGTGATTGAAGGATGGGGATGGATAGAGTAGGTCTGGATGTTGAGAATGGTGAGGAAAGGGAGGAGAACGGTGGCCGGACGGCGGAGAATGATTCTCGCCGGTTCAGCCTGCGACGGCCGGTTCAGCACAGGTTGAAGATGGCACTGTAGCTGGCGCGTGAGGCCCATGCGCAGCCACTTTGGGCGGCGCTTGGGGGCGCGTGCAGTGGTTTCCGGTGAAGCGTCCAACTACGTTTTTGTTCTAAATGTTATAACGAATCCAATGGATTAAGTTTCGGGTTCTTCGGACGTCGTTTCGGGATAGTTCTGCGGGGTTGAAGGTCTAGGGTCCCGTTTTAAGTACGTTAGGAATTCGGGAAAGCTATGGGGTTTTAGTATGAGTAGCGTGAAGTAGTTAGTAACCTCGTTATGGAATTTGGACAGGTTTGGGAAAGCCGAGGATAGCAAACTGGCCGGGGACGACGTAAGTGCGCGCGTATCGAGGCGACGCTGAAATGGTCTGTGAGTGGACTTTGCTTTCTAACTTTTTATGCATGCATATATGTTTTATATGATTTCTATACTAGCTTCTATGATTTGATTTATGGTTGTGATGGTTTATGATTGGTGCACGTTTTTCGAGGAAAATGACAGTTTACACGTTTTACGAGGTTTTGATAACTATCGTGATTTGAACCTGGTTTTAACGGTCGGATTTTAAGGAAAGTAAAGGATTTTGAAAAGTATTTTCGGGCTTGAGGCCCAATTCAAAGGTGTTTTCGGAAATGAGATTTCGGGTTTCGGAATCGGAATTCCGGGTGACGATTCGGGATTCGATTCGGGACTTGAAGCGGATTTCGGGTTTGGGTTCGGAATGGTTATTCTGGATGCTAGCTTACGGAATGATGGTTACGGACTCGGACCGGAAATGAGAAGGAAATGAGTTCTGGGTCTGGATTCGGAATGACGGTTATGGATGCCGGAAGGGCATCAGACCAGTGGTTTCGGATTCGGGTTTGGATATGGAAATGGAAAATGATTTTAAATGGTTTTGGATTGGATTTGCTGGATCTGGATATTGGGTTTAAAGACCCGGATATATGTGACGGGGGACCGGCCGGATTGGGTTTAAAGACCCGGATTGAGTTTAAAGACTCGGATATATTGATATTCCCCCGTAGGCCTTGAGTTTAAAGACTCGGGAGTTTAAAAACTCGGATAGATCCAGCAGGTTCGATGAATGAGAATGTGGTTTTAAATGTGTTTTGGGTTTTCACTGAGACTTGATGGTGATGTTTTGGGCAGTAGCCCGGATGAAATGGTTTTCATTGGTTATAATGCCTTCCGGTGATATTGGGGCTAAGGCCCGGGTTTTGGAAAAAGTAAAAATGTGCTTTGGTTTTCGTACATGGTTTTATGATATGAAATTGATATGCATGCATTGGTTTTCAAAACGGAGGGTATAAATGTATGTGTTTTCTGATAACTGTTTTGACCTTGACTTTTATTTTTGTCCACTCACAGTCTTTTCGTGTTTTCGATACCCTCCAGGTTGCTGTAGTGCGGGCTGTCGGTTGAGAGAGATGGAGACATCACATGCCCAATCCACAGTAGGCTCTGCGCACTCTGGGAAGTTTGAGGTTGTTGAGGTGGTTGGTCTGGAACTCCCTTGTCCGACTTACGTGTCACACGGAGGTTAGGCGGTTGTTTAGCCCTCGTGTCATGCGTACGTTAGACGGGAGCGGGGTTTAGCCCTTAATCCCGGGGGATTAGGGGTGGGCCCTGACACCTCATACGGAGGAGACAATATAACATGGAAGGATCTATACAGTGCAGTACCAAATACATTTTATTGATATCCACATGCAAACATATATGTACACATAGGTAAAATCTGAACTGATCGTTACGTTTCATCAAACGGGTCTCATGCCCAAACACCGTGAAACGTTCCATAACCGAAATTTCAATATCATCAAAACCATTTATTGGTTCCAGCATGTGAACATATAAGTAAATCATAAAAAATTTAAGCATGCAAGGTTTTAATGAAATCGGGCCCACTCACTGTACGATCCCGCTGCGAATCTGCGCGTAAGGACCTGTACCAGGATTATCGTACAATTCCTGTCAGTTCAATTCACACGTAAGGGTCACTACAAGTTATTATTATTTATTCAAAAGAAAGTTCGAAACAGAAACCGGTTCGGGGAAACCGTCGACACGTTTCCCGAGGCAACCGGCCCTAAACTGACCCTTCAAACTATCTCAGATCAACATGGTTAATTCACCAAAAATGTTCAGAATGAGGAGAGGAATAAAAGTCATGTTGATCGTGATCGGAGATAAGCCCCAACGCACCCTCACGCGCCGCCCAAAGTGGCTGCGCGTGAAAGTCACGCGCCTGACACTATAGCTACAGTGTCAGCACCTTCACCCGTTTGTCTGTAATTCGAGCCTGCCACCCGCGGCTTGACCCGGTTAATTACCCATCAATTCCTACTTCAATCCAATTTGATCCTAACATGTTATTTAAACATCTAATTTAAGTTCTGAGTTATTAATTAGCCAAATCGAATCCTTAAATGGCCCTTCGACCCGTGATCATCCAAACGGGTCAATCACAAGAACTCACTGGTTTTCAAACCATAATCCAATTAACCTTACAGTAAGCACCCTAGTATCAAAACAAACTGGAAAACACAATCAATTGAACCAACACTCACCTGGAAGTAGTCGTCCAAACCTCTGAAATTTTTCTGAACACGGCCGTCACCGTCCCAGCTCACCCGCGGCTGATGGCCTTCGATTTCGATGCGGTTGAGTTCCAAACACTCCTAGAAGACTAAACCAGGCCTTGGTTTGGTCCAACAGTCACCAGAAATCAAAATCCGATTTTCCCTCCAATTTTTCCAGAAATGGCTTCTCTGGTTTTCCTCACCCGTTCTCAGTTATCTCAGCATCAGAGTGATGCTCACACACGTTCTAATTAGTTTTAAACAATTTCAAGCCGTCCCAGAGGCTCGTGGGTGTCCAATTGTCCACTGAATTTTGTCCCCCCGAAAGCTTCGAATTTCAATTAATCAATTTGATCGTGTAGCTGGAAGAATCAGACCACGTTTGATGCTTCAAAAAGGTTTAAACAATGAATACTTTTCATCACACACACACCAGTGAACAAATCGCACTCAGAGCCACCGCACATGGTGGTGCCGCCCATGCCCCCCGCGGTCTGCTACAGTAACCAGGGCAAAAAGACCAAAATGCCCCTGGTTCGAATAATTACC
Source organism: Prinsepia uniflora (assembly GCA_032719365.1). Classification (NCBI taxonomy): domain Eukaryota; kingdom Viridiplantae; phylum Streptophyta; class Magnoliopsida; order Rosales; family Rosaceae; genus Prinsepia; species Prinsepia uniflora. The sequence continues at coordinate 27,812,909 of CM064873.1, forward strand.
AAACTGCCCCTCACGTTCTAGACCCGTAACTCAGCCATACGAAGTCCAATTTCAGCGTGCCGCCTGTCTACGGACTCAGGACGTCGAGACCTACCTATCAGTCCTTGAGTCGCGTGAAAATTAATTGTCAAACGAAAAATCAACATTTTCGCCCCAACCGTCAAAATTACGGTAATGCCCCTGAACTTCCGATAGTCATAACTTTTTGCCTGATCGTCCGAATTGGACGTGCCACCTGTCTATGAACTCGTGACGTCCCGAACTACGTCACGGTCATATGTGAAAGTCCATTTAATTCATCAACCAAAAAGTCAACAATTGGTCATACCAATCACAAGGGTAAAAGAGTCAATTCACACATTAAATTACAATATTAAAATCCTCGAATTTCCGGGGTGTTACAGGTTCGGTTGGAGGTTGAAGATGGATACTATGCAGGTGCGTGAAGCCCACGTGCAAGGCCTTCAGGCGACGCGTGGTGGCCCGTGGGGAGGAGTTTGGGGATGGTTCCAACATGTGAAATCATCTATTCCTTGTAACAAACATTTTGAGACTGGTTTCGAGTCGATCTGACATCGTCTCGATATAGTTCGGGATGCCCGACGGTTTAGGATCGGGTTTAAAAATAGTTAAAAATCCAAGAAAATTAGGGGGCTTTTATGAGAGGTTAATGAGGTAGTTAGTAAACCCTCTAAAATTATGTGGACAAGTTTGGGAACCCCGCAGACTGTGATTAGCCCGGGAAGGCGTATGACGCGCATATCGAGGCGGTAGCTCGGACGGTCTGTGAGTGGACTTTCGTTTATGAATCGATGCATGCATAAATGTTTTACAAGTGTTTTAGAACATGTTTTGTGATGCCTTGAGTGTATTTGTGACAGGACCCATCCCAATCCCCCCAGGATTAGTGCGGGATGTCCCTGCTCCCGTCTGACACGAAGTGTCAGACAAGAGATATTTCCGACCTTTGCCCTCCTGGGCTATCAGAATACGCCAGGATCCGGAGGAGGCATGTGATATCTCGGTCTCTGCTACAGTCCACATCCGATGTCAACCTGAAGGGCAGTCAAAACATTAAAAGCTGTGAGTGAACAAAACCAAAGTTTATAAAAGCATTTCATAAGAAGACATTTGTACCCTTCACTAAAAAGCATGCATGCATTCGAAAACCATTTAACCAAATGAAACAATAGGTGGGAACTAAGCCCAAAACCAGATTGAAAGAACCATAATGAAAATGACCATACGGGCCGCTGCCCAAATCCATAATGGTCTCAGCCCAAATCACAAGAAACCAAACATAAGGGCCACTGCCCAAAACCTGTGTAACCACACATATCACATAACATATATATATATATATCATATATACATATAATTCACACAACCAATCCTATCACGGTTTCCAAAGCTACGCGCGTGCTACCCTGGGTCTCAAACCCAAGTCTTCTCAAAGTCAAAGTCAATCTCCGCAGACACTAACCCTACCCGAGGTTATAGTAACCAGCCTTCCTGAGAGTAAGGAACCCAACTGGGGCGACTCCCACTCAGTCAGTGCTCCGTGACTACTCCGGGGTCCACCCAGGCCAACGACCCTCCCCGGAGGAGATAGAACAAGTAAAGGAAGGTATATGAATATATATATACATAACATAAACATTCATGCCCGGTTCCCCTGAACCGTCATGATCCATAACATCCATTCCATGCCTGGTTCCCATAAACCGTCATGTTCCATAATGACCTGACAAAGGTTCATGCCGGTTCCCATAAACCGTCATAAACCACAATGACCTTTCCAGAGTTCATGCCGGTTCCCATAAATTGTCATGAACTTGGAAATCCATCTAGGGTCCCTGATCCGAAATCATAAACCGTAAAGTAACTGGGTCTCGTGCCCGAACATATGACTCAATTGGGCACCGTGCCCGATATCTAAGGGTCAGTCACGACTCCGATCATAGCGATGCATGCAACCATTAATCTAGGACCGCCCTCAATCCTGGTATGTCGCCGTGAACGTATCAACCGATGCGACCACCACAAGATCATGGTGCACTCATCACCGATCGATATCCTGAACCGTCAGCACTCCGAAGTCGAGCCTCCCCAGGCTGCCCGACCACGAATCGTGCATCGTGACTTCTCCGGAAGGAACATATCCCAAACCGGAGGCGAGCGTCATATCGTCGATCGCCGTGCACATAGCACCCATCGCGACCACGATTTAGACCCGTAGGTCGTAATTAGAGCTATATGCCCGAGACCAAACCAAATGGGTCTCATACCCGAGTTTATCCTTTTGGAAATCCAAAACCATTTCATTTAGACCAATAAAGACATACATACCCGTATATGCACCGTATAGAGTCGAAACCTCAAAATACGTGCCTATACGTAACCACACATCCAAATGCACTCATGGAATCACAAACAAGTATTTAAAACATATAATAAACATTTATGTATGCACCAATTTAGAAAACAAGGTTCACTCACAGACCGTCCGAGCTACCGCCTCGATTTGCGTGCCATACGGCTCTCCCGAGCCAATCCGACCTCTCCGGGTCATCCTGACCTATCCAAATCATATCCAAAGGTTACTACTAACCTATACAAGTCCATATTAAGAACCTTAAACTTTCTCGGAAAAGTCAACGTGTCCCGTACATATTTCCCGAGGTGAAAAACCTCAATTTGAGCAACCTAACGATCTCCGATCGACCCAAAACTACGACCATTGGATCCGAATCGTCGAAACCTTTAAAATGACACTGGCCCCACTCAAAACACTGTTCACACGCACCCCACGCGCTGGCCAACGCAAAAGTCAACGTGTTGAAAAAGTCAACGCTGATGTCATGCATGACGTCAGCACTGACACATCTGACAGTGCCACGTGTCAAGCTCCCATTGGTCCATATTCTGACATGTCAACTGACATTGTCAGATCTGACATGATGACGTCATCAGTCATCCCTGTCCTCTCGCCGGGTCCTGTGATCCGGGTCGCCGTGACCCGCGGCTTGACCCGGTCGGTTCTCCGCTGTCCGACCACCAAAATGCCTCCCGTTTGTCCCATTCTCACCGTCTCACCCTAACCTAGGGTTCTATGGTTTCAAAAACTAGAAAACGGGTCGAGATGGTTACCTGTGATGCCAAAACCCGAGGCCCAGTTTCCTGCCGTCCGTCTGGGTTGCACCGTCGTCCCCAGCCACTTCATTCGATCCTATTAGCCTCCTCGAGTCCCCAGAAACATAACCCAATTATTAGTTTCGATCCAAAACCAATAAAACCCAAGTTTCGAATTTCAAACCCAAAACCTACCTTTTCCGGTTTCCTCCCGCCGTGAGCCGCCGTGGCTCTGGCCGTCTCCGTCCAGTCCTACCTCGCCTCACTCACACTATCTCCCTATTCTCAGTCGCAGGTGGTGAAGGAATGTGTGTTGTGTGTTTGAAGAAAAATGGAGAATATGGGTTATGGGGTTTTCGGGTTTGTGAGGGAAAATGAAGAAGATGGTAGCTGATGAGAGAAGAGAGGATTAGATTAGATGAGAGTAGAGAAATGAAAGGTGAGGATTTGAGAGATTAAATAAAATGAATGGCTAGGATTGAGTGATGAAAAGGTTAATTATTTAATTAAGTAGATCCACAAATTAGGGGATTTTAACCAATGGGATGAGTGACACTTGTCACTCATCCATGGGACCCACTGAAAATATCTGCCCAATCAGAATTTGCCAAATCATCCCTATCTCGAAGTACATGCATAGTGAAATCGAACTTCCGTGACCTATAACTTCTTTGTTCGAAGTCCGATTCTAGCATGCCACTTGCATATGGATTCGTATCGTCCTTATCTACGTAATAGGCGTCGGCCATGGACTACCGGTCAAAAAGTCAACATTTGCCCTTTTTAATCAAAATTACTAAAATGCCCCTTAACTTCCGAACGTCATAACTTCCTCCTCGAACGTCGGAATTGAATGTTCCACCTGTCTATGAACTCGTGACGTCACGAACTACGTCACGGTCATCGGTCAAAATCCATTTAACCGCCAGAATGAAAAGTCAACGTTTTACCCACGCTAGGGGCAAAACGGTCATTTTGCATCGTTCGTCCGATTTCGCTTAACTAATCACGGATTAACCTCACTAATCACAATTAGTCACTAATCTAATCTAGGAATTTGGGACGGGTCGTTACAATTTGTGTGTGTTTACGTATTGGCACATACTTCGAGGTTTTCGGTTGTATACGGTGCCTATACGTATTTGTGGTGTTGGTTTAAGTAAATGGTTTTGGATTTGCATATATGAAATCGGGCATGATGAGACCCATCTAGCTTTGGCTTTGTCTTGGGCATATGGCCATATTGATGACCTACGGGTCTGAGTTGTGGTCGCGACGGGTGCTGTGTGCAGGCGACGGACGATACGACGCTCGCCTCCGGACTGGGGATGTGTTCCTTCCGGAGAGCTCTTGGTGCACGTCCCGTTGTCAAGTAGCCACTGGAGGCTTGACATCGGAGTGCTGACGGGATAGGAGATCGATCGGTGATGTGTGCACCCTGATCTAGAGGTGGTTGCGGCAATGACATGTTCACGATGACATACCAGGATTGAGAGCGATCCTAGACTGATGGTTGCACGCATCACTATTATTGGAATCGTGACTGACCCAGAGGTGTCGGGTTCCATGCCCCGTTGATTTACGAGTTCGGGCTTGAGTCCTAGTTAAATGGTGAAATCGGGATAGAGGCCTAGTTGAGTCATGAGTCCGGGCTTGAGGCCTAGTTGACTTTTGGTATCGGGCGTGAGTACCATTTGTGGTTTTTCACGCTATATGTATATACAAATTATTTGTTGTGTCCACTCACAGTTTTCAGTGGTTTTAATGCCCTTTAGGTTGATCGCGGATGCGGGCTTGTAGTAAAGACCAAGACATCACACTCCCTCTCCGGATCCTGGTGCGCTCTGGAAGCCCCGAGTGGGCTAGAGACGGAACTTTTCCCTGGTCTGATACTTCGTGTCAGACGGGATCAGACATATCCCACATTAATCCCGGGGAATTTGGGACGGGTCCTGACACAATATCTCACATAAGCATGCATGATTTATCGATATTTCTTTATTTTCGAGTGTGGGTTCAGACTTTGGAGCGTCCCTCAACACCATTGTAGACCCATAATCCGGAATTATCTCATGCGATGGATTAGTTGATATTTAGAAGGATTCAATTGTGCCAAATTTATCCTCTTCCGGTGATGAGAATCCTTGGAACTTATTAGTCTACCTTGCTTCTGAGTAGGGACATATAACTGATTAGCCGCCATAACTGTACCTCGTTCGTCTAGGACGACTTGTCCATCTGGGACGATGCATCCTACTAAGACGTTTATTCTTGCAAATACATTTGCAGCGGGTATATGTGATCTCATCACTTCAGCTAAATTAGAGGAAGCGTGTAGCGTATTATTAGCTATACTATGTAAATCTAAAATTCTCCGCACTTCATTCTTACTTTGTATGGTTCAGGGATCATGATGAGACATAGTGGGGATGTTCCACGTCAATTCACGTCGTTCTTCAGGAATGTTTGACGTTCTTATTTTCCCCTAAAATTCTCCGCACTTCATTTTTACTTTGTGCGGTTTGGGGATCAAGATGAGACATAGTGATGATATTTTACGTCAATTCACGTCGTTCTTCAGGAACGTTTGACGTTCTTTAAGAACGTTTGACGTTCTTATCTCCCGCTAATAACGGGAAGACTGTCTCATCAAAGTGACTATCTGCGAATATATCAGTAACGAGATCACCTTTCAAGGGCTCTAAATAATGTATAATGAAGGGGGATTCATAACCAAAATATATGCCCCTCCTTGGTTGAGGTCCCATTTGTGTACGTTGTGGCGGCACAATTGGCACCTAACTGCACACCTAAAAATGCATAAGTATGAAACATTTGGTTCGTACCCAGTCACCAGCTATAACGCAGAATATCGTTGGGTGACAGTTGACCTCAACAGGACCAATATTGCTGCATGCAAAGTTGCATTGCCCCCGCACATAAACGAGAAGCTTGGTGTGCATTATCAAGGTTAATTAGTGTTTCTGCGATATTATTATGGGTGTGAACATGGGGAAACCAAATGTTCATCATCAATCCCAAGGGGTATGCAATAGTCAACAAATTATTTCGATGTAAACTCTCCTGTATTATCGAGTCTTATAGATTATATAAGAGAATCCAAGTGGTGTGGCCTTCAATTTAATGATATGAGCTAGGAGTTTAGCAAATGTTGACAGGACCCGCCCCGATCCCACAGGGACCACAAGGGGACGTGCCCTGCTCCCGTCTGACACCCAATAATTCATACCAATTCTAACCTCAAAACATTTAAAAGCATAAATAACCAAATTAAAGTCATACATAAAATCCGAATTAAACGAATGTCAGACAAGGGATATAATCCAAAATTACAAATTTGCGAGCACGACTCTAAAGTAATCCTGCGGGTACACCGCCCAGCAGGGGTTCAGGTACGCAGAAGTAGATCTATGCCTCAGCCTCTGGTTCCTCCTCTACCTCAGTTTCCCGACCTGGAGGGGTTGTCAAATCAGTAAGGGTGAGTGGACCGAAACACAAGTTTATGAAATCGTTTGATAAGTAAAACATATAATTTACCCCTCCGTTTTCCAAATATGCGTGCACCATAATTCCAAAATCATAAACCATATAATATGAACCATAAGGCATATAGCAAAACCATAACCATAATTTTAGTTGCTGCACTATACACCCCAATCCCGACATCCCTGATGTCTGACGTCCCTGACGTCCAATAGGTCACAATCACAAGGCTACGCGTGCCACTCGGGTCTCAATTTCCGAGTTCAATCCCCGAACCCCGTTCGGGTACAGCATCCCCGATGCTTAGCGTCATAGACGCTGGACGTACTAGACGTCCGTGACCTCTCCGGGGTACCTCATCCGGATGAGACAATACAATATGGAAGGATCTATACAGTGCAGTAACAAATATATTTTATTGATATCCACATGCAAACATATATATATACAGAATCAATCATTAAGTTTCATCAAACGGGTCTCAAGCCCAAATACCGTGAAACGTGCCATAACCACATTTTCCATATCATCAAAACCATCATTGTTTTAGCATGTGAATAAATAAAACCAGAAAACATTTATGCACACAAGGGTTTAAGAAAATGGCCCACTCACAGTACAATCCTGCTAGAAACCGAACGTATACCCTCGTCCTGGTACAAATGTACAATCCCTGTCAAATCCAAGTATTCGTAAAGGTCAAATTAAACCCCCAACATTCAACCATGAAAGCCTAGGTCGAAACCGACCCGGAAAAGCCGCCCGAACGCGCTTCCCAAGGCAATAAACCTTATTTTGACCAACTTAATGATCTCCGATCGACCCGAAACCACCGCCATTGGATCCGGATCGTCGAAACCTAAAGAATGGTGGTGGTCCCACCAAAAACACTGTTCACACGCGCCCCCACGCGCCGGTCAACGCGGCGGTCAACGGTGGAACAGTCCTGCTGACGTCATCGCTAACGTCACTGCTGACGTCAGCATGACGTCACTGCTGACGTCAGCATGACGTCATGCTGACGTCATCTGACAGCTGTCAGGTCTGACATGTCAGACTCTGACAGGTGCCACGTGTCAACATCCTATTGGTCCACCCTGCTGATCTGTCAGGCCACGTGTCAGATCTGACATGTGCCACGTGTCAGCACGGCACTGGTCCACGTCACTGACATGTCAGTGACACGTGGCAGTCCCTGACTGGTCCACGTCACTGACATGTCAGTGCTGACTGTGCACTGACATGTGACACGTGTCGGCTCACGGTTGGTCCACGTCATCTGACAGACTGACAGGGTGCCACGTCAGCACCACTGTCCTCAGACGGGTTGACCCGTTTTCCTGCAACTCGGGTCGATCAGACCCGCGATCATGACCCGGTTGCCATTCCTTCATTTCTGAATCATTTTCATTCCTTCCAATTCCTAATTACTCGCCTTAAATCCTAGATTAGTTCCACGTAATTAAAATTGAGAAAAACGGATTGAATCGAAGGCCTACCTCGAAGAACAGCCCTGGCCTCCCGTCGCCGTTTTGCTACCTCCCTGAGCTCCACCGGCCACGAGATCGATTCCAGTAAGTTCCTGGAGGTTCCTAGAGTTGGTTAGGATTCAAAATGGACCAATCAAACGTGGGAAATGGATTTACCAAAAATCTGGTTTCGAAACCGTTTCGGGTTCCCCTGCTTCCTCCCACGCCGCCGTCCTCCGCCGTGCTCACTGCCGCCGTTCAGCCTCGCCGGCAAGTCCCCAATACACAGACACAGAGAGTGGATGGTTTGCTGGAATGTTGGATCGAAATGGCTGAATGTGCTCTGCGGGTATGAATTATAAAGAAATGGAGGGAAGGAAATGGACGGCTCAGATTGAATCTCCAGATTAGATCAAGGGCTGAGATCTGATCTGGGGTTTTCAATCCAAAGGCTGAAATTTAAAGCTGGTTCAAATGTTTAATTAATCCAATAGTGGATCTGATCCAATCTAGCCAATGGGTGAGTGACACTTGTCACTCACCAGATGTCCTCCAATCAGATTTCCTGAATATAATATTCGACACGAAAACCGAGACACGAACTTCCCGAATTCACGTTTCTGACCATAACTTCCTCGTACGAAGTCCGATTTCAGCGTGCCGCCTGTCTACGGACTCAGGACGTCGAGGCCTACCCAACGGTCCTTGAGTCAACTGAAAATTAGTTGTCAAAAGAAAAGTCAACATTTTCCCCCGAGAGTCAAAATTACGGTAATGCCCCTGAACTTCCGATAGCCATAACTTTCACCCTGATCGTCCGAATCGGACGTGCCACCTGTCTATGAACTCGTGACGTCCCGAACTACGTCACGGTCATAGGTCAAAGTCCATTTAGTTCATCAATCAAAAAGTCAATAATTTGACCATACCATTCACAAGGGTAAAATCGTCAAATCACACATTAAATTACAAAATGAGAATCCTCGAATTTCCGGGGTGTTACAACCTTCCCCCCTTAAGAAATTTCGTCCCGAAATTTCAAAGAAACAAATGAGGAAATTGTTCTCGCATCTGAGCCTCAGGCTCCCATGTGGCTTCCTCCACGTTCTGGTTTCTCCAGAGAATTTTCACGAGAGGGATCGTCTTCCGTCGTAGTACCTTGTCCTTCCGATCCAAGATCTGTACTGGTTGTTCTTCAAAGCTCAAATCCTCCCGTAGTTCGACAGGTTGTTCCCCAAGTACATGAGAAGCATCACGTACGTACATCCGCAACATCGATACGTGGAAAACATCGTGAACTCTTGATAGTTCTGGGGGTAGTGCCAATCTGTATGCAACTCTGCCAATTCTCTCCACAATCTCATAAGGTCCGATAAAACGCGGACTCAGTTTCCCCCGTCGGCCAAAACGGATAATCCCTTTCCACGGAGACAACTTCAGGAAGACAAAATCTCCCACTTCAAACTCCAAGTCTCGAATCCGTCGGTCGGCATAACTCTTCTGGCGATCCTGTGCCACCTTCAATCTTTCCTTGATCACGCGAACAGTTTCCATGGTTAAGTCCATTATCTCCGGCCCTACAGCCGCTCGCTCCCCTACCTCCGTCCAGCAGATAGGTGTCCTGCACTGTCGGCCATACAGTGCCTCATAAGGTGCCATCCCGATGCTTGCCTGATAGCTGTTGTTGTAAGCGAATTCCATCAATGGTAAATGAGTATCCCAAGAGTCTTGAAACTGTAGTACACATGACCTCATCATGTCCTCCAGGGTTTGAATGGTTCTCTCAGACTGTCCATCGGTCTGTGGATGGAAAGCAGTACTGAAACGTAGGTTTGTTCCCAAAGTAGCTTGCAAACTCCGCCAGAACCTGGAAGTGAAACGCGGATCACGATCGGACACGATCGATTCCGGCGTACCATGCAATCGTATGATTTCCTTCACAAACAACTGAGCCAGTCGGTTAGGTTTATAGGTTTCCTGAACTGGCAGAAAATGGGCTGATTTGGTTAACCGATCCACGATCACCCATACTCCGTCCACTCCACTCTGAGTCCTCGGTAATTTAAAGACGAAGTCCATGGTGATGTGATCCCACTTCCACTCAGGAATCGGAAGTGGCTGCATAGCCCCATACGGTCTCTGCCGTTCCGCCTTAACCTGCTGACAGGTTAAGCATTTGCCCACGAACTCAGCAATATCCTTCTTCATTCCTGGCCACCAATAATGGTTCCGGAGGGTACGGTACATCTTTGTACCTCCCGGATGCATAGCATAGGCCGAACTGTGGGCCTCCTCAAGTATCTCGGCCCGTAACTCTGCCACTGCAGGTACGCACAAACGGCCCAATTTCACCAGTGCTCCATCGTCCCGGATGGTAAAATCCTGTCTCCCATCCGCATCGACCTCAATTCTGTAAATACAGAGTATCGGATCCTGCAGTTGTGCTTCAATGATCCGATCAATCAGTACTGGTCGCACATGGAAGCTGGCCAACAAAGCTCCATGCTCGTCAGTACCCAAAATAACTCCCGCCTTCCGGAGTTCCACCAGCAAGGGAAGATACACCACCCCAAGGTGTGCAATAGTTCCTGCTGATTTCCTGCTGAGTGCATCCGCCACCACATTGGCCTTACCCGGATGGTACTCGATCGTACAGTCATAGTCCTTCAGTAGCTCCAACCATCTCCGTTGTCTCATGTTGAGTTCCTTCTGAGTGAATAAGTACTTAAGACTCTGGTGGTCGGTGTAAATCCGACACGTTGCGCCGAATAGATAATGTCTCCAGATTTTGAGAGCATGAACCACCGCCGCCAACTCCAAATCATGGGTAGGGTAGTTCAACTCATGAGTCTTCAGCTGCCGGGATGCATAGGCGATAACCTTGCCAGTTTGCATCAACACGCAGCCCAGACCTTGCAGTGAAGCATCACTGAAAACTACAAACTCTCCACTGTCGTCCGGCAATGCAAGGACAGGTGCAGTGGTCAATCGATCCTTCAACTCTTGAAAGCTCCGATCGCACTGCTCGTCCCAGATAAACTTTACTCCTTTCCGAGTCAGACGAGTCAATGGTGCAGCAATTTTGGAGAAACCCTCCACGAATCTCCGGTAGTAACCTGCTAATCCGACAAAACTCCGCACCTCGGTCACCGTTGTCGGTCTAGCCCAGTTGGTCACCGCTTCTGTTTTCTGGGGATCCACGCAAATCCCATCCGTCGATATCACGTGTCCCAGAAAACCAATACTGCTCAGCCAAAACTGACACTTGCTCAGCTTGGCATACAATTGTTCTTGTCTCAGTCTCTCCAAAACCAACCGTAGATGTTCTTCATGTGCACGGGCACTCCTCGAGTATACCAAAATATCATCGATGAACACAATCACGAACTTATCCAGGTAGGGTCGGAAGACCCGGTTCATCAGATCCATGAATGCTGCTGGAGCATTCGTCAAACCAAATGGCATAACAAGGAACTCGTAGTGCCCGTAGCGGGTTCGAAAAGCAGTTTTCGGAATATCCTCCTCCGAAATCCTCAGTTGGTGATACCCAGACCGCAAATCAATTTTCGAGAAGCACTGAGCTCCCCGCAACTGGTCGAAAAGGTCATCAATCCTGGGTAGAGGATACTGGTTCCTCAATGTCACCTTGTTGAGTTGTCGATAATCAATACATAAACGGAGACTTCCTTCCTTCTTCTTCACGAACAACACCGGTGCTCCCCACGGTGAAGTACTCGGTCGGACATATCCCAAATCTACCAATTCTGCAATTGAGTCTTGAGTTCTCGTAACTCGGCCGGCGCCATCCGGTATGGTGCCTGGGATATAGGTCGGGTACCCGGGAGTAGTTCAATAGTAAACTCAATCTCCCGCGATGGTGGCAATCCAGGTAAGTCTTCCGGGAATACGTCCGGAAACTCACAGACCACCGGTATTTCGTCGATAACCGGAGAATCGACCCGTTCCGACACGACATGCGCCAGATAACCCTGGCATCCCTTCCGTAGAAGTTTGTTAGCAGTAAGTGACGAAATCACTTCAGGAGGCGAACCATCACGTTCCCCCTGAAAGATAACTTCCGGCAAACCCGGGCTCCGCAAAATTACTTGCTTGCTACAGCAGTCGATGAGCGATCCGTGCTCCGACAGCCAATCCATCCCTAGGATTATATCGAAGTCGTGGATATCCAGAATAATTAAGTCTGCTGGTAAATCCACATCCTCAATTCTTACCGGGCACCTCCGAATCACCTGATTCACAAGGTACACGGTACCCATCGGGGTGCCAACACCCATTTCGCAATCTAAGGCTGATACCACACAATCAAGCAAACCAGCACAACTCTTCGAAATAAAAGAATGTGTAGCCCCCGCATCCATTAATACACGTACAAGAAAATTAAGGATATGTAGTGTACCTGTTACCACGCCTGGAGCAGTCCTCGCCTGCTGCTGGGTCATTGCAAACACTTGGGCCCTCGGCCCTCCGTTCCGTCCGCGCCCGCGCGCGCCACGTCCAGTACCACGGTCACCTCCCTGACCGCGACCTCCGTTAGTGTGGGACGCCGTGCTCTGCACCACACTCGAGCCCCCAGCGTCGTTGTTTTTGGACAACTGCGGACAATCGCAGGCATAGTGGCCTTCCTCTCCGCAAGCAAAACAAGTTACTGGCCTTGGCCTGCCCGAATGCCCACCAGATGCACCACTCCAAGATGAGTGCTGCCCAGAATTGTGTCCAGATCCTCTGCCCTGAGAGCCTCCACGTCGACCCGACCAGCCACGACCCTTGAAGGATGAGGGTGCTCCTCTGTAGCTCCCTCCCCTGTTGTTCTTCCGGCCCGATGGCCCATGGTGTGGGCGATCCTGACGTCGCCCCTCCCCCGAAGGTTGTCGTGATTGGTGTGCCGCCAGACTGGCCTCGACACGCACCGCTGCGTCGACCATATCCCTCAGAGAAGCATGAGTGGTAGCAGTCACACTGGCCCGGATCTCCCCTCGGAGTCCAAGCTCAAACCGCTGGCATTTGTCCTCCTCCGTGCTTACGAATGAGGCAGCGAACTGGGAAAGTCTCCCGAAAGTTTGCTCGTAGTCTGAAACAGACATGTCACCCTGCTCCAGCCGCAGGAATTCCGCCTCCCGCGCCGCGCGAAAGGATCGCGGGTAGTACTGGTCCAGAAACCTGGAACGGAAAGCTTCCCAGGTAGTGGTATGGACAGACCACCCGGACATTTCGAGTCCATGCCACCACTGGTAGGCTCCTCCCTCCAGTAAGAAGGCCGCCAGAGTCACTCGCTCGCCCGGAGGGCAGTGCATCACCGAGAAGATCCTCTCCCACTTGGTGATCCAGTCGTGAGCATCCTCGGGGTTTGATCCCCCGCAGAAAGGAGTGGCTCCCAAACGTTGAGCCCTTTCGATGCTCGCGCATTCCATCTCTCTTTCTAGATCCTCGTCCGTTCGAGTATGCGGAATTCTCCTAGGAGGCATAACCAACTGTCAAGAGGCATAGATCAGAAAACAATATTCTTAAAAGTCGAAAAGTAACTAGTACTAATCGCTAGTCTAGCATGCAGACCAATACCCTAGTACTGACCACAACCTAGTGCTCTGATACCAAGCTGACAGGACCCGCCCCGATCCCACAGGGACCACAAGGGGACGTGCCCTGCTCCCGTCTGACACCCAATAATTCATACCAATTCTAACCTCAAAACATTTAAAAGCATAAATAACCAAATTAAAGTCATACATAAAATCCGAATTAAACGAATGTCAGACAAGGGATATAATCCAAAATTACAAATTTGCGAGCACGACTCTAAAGTAATCCTGCGGGTACACCGCCCAGCAGGGGTTCAGGTACGCAGAAGTAGATCTATGCCTCAGCCTCTGGTTCCTCCTCTACCTCAGTTTCCCGACCTGGAGGGGTTGTCAAATCAGTAAGGGTGAGTGGACCGAAACACAAGTTTATGAAATCGTTTGATAAGTAAAACATATAATTTACCCCTCCGTTTTCCAAATATGCGTGCACCATAATTCCAAAATCATAAACCATATAATATGAACCATAAGGCATATAGCAAAACCATAACCATAATTTTAGTTGCTGCACTATACACCCCAATCCCGACATCCCTGATGTCTGACGTCCCTGACGTCCAATAGGTCACAATCACAAGGCTACGCGTGCCACTCGGGTCTCAATTTCCGAGTTCAATCCCCGAACCCCGTTCGGGTACAGCATCCCCGATGCTTAGCGTCATAGACGCTGGACGTACTAGACGTCCGTGACCTCTCCGGGGTACCTCATCCGGAGGAGACAATACAATATGGAAGGATCTATACAGTGCAGTAACAAATACATTTTATTGATATCCACATGCAAACATATATATATATATACAGAATCAATCATTAAGTTTCATCAAACGGGTCTCAAGCCCAAATACCGTGAAACGTGCCATAACCACATTTTCCATATCATCAAAACCATCATTGTTTTAGCATGTGAATAAATAAAACCAGAAAACATTTATGCACACAAGGGTTTAAGAAAATGGCCCACTCACAGTACAATCCTGCTAGAAACCGAACGTATACCCTCGTCCTGGTACAAATGTACAATCCCTGTCAAATCCAAGTATTCGTAAAGGTCAAATTAAACCCCCAACATTCAACCATGAAAGCCTAGGTCGAAACCGACCCGGAAAAGCCGCCCGAACGCGCTTCCCAAGGCAATAAACCTTATTTTGACCAACTTAATGATCTCCGATCGACCCGAAACCACCGCCATTGGATCCGGATCGTCGAAACCTAAAGAATGGTGGTGGTCCCACCAAAAACACTGTTCACACGCGCCCCCACGCGCCGGTCAACGCGGCGGTCAACGGTGGAACAGTCCTGCTGACGTCATCGCTGACGTCACTGCTGACGTCAGCATGACGTCATGCTGACGTCATCTGACAGCTGTCAGGTCTGACATGTCAGACTCTGACAGGTGCCACGTGTCAACATCCTATTGGTCCACCCTGCTGATCTGTCAGGCCACGTGTCAGATCTGACATGTGCCACGTGTCAGCACGGCACTGGTCCACGTCACTGACATGTCAGTGACACGTGGCAGTCCCTGACTGGTCCACGTCACTGACATGTCAGTGCTAACTGTGCACTGACATGTGACACGTGTCGGCTCACGGTTGGTCCACGTCATCTGACAGACTGACAGGGTGCCACGTCAGCACCACTGTCCTCAGACGGGTTGACCCGTTTTCCTGCAACTCGGGTCGATCAGACCCGCGATCATGACCCGGTTGCCATTCCTTCATTTCTGAATCATTTTCATTCCTTCCAATTCCTAATTACTCGCCTTAAATCCTAGATTAGTTCCACGTAATTAAAATTGAGAAAAACGGATTGAATCGAAGGCCTACCTCGAAGAACAGCCCTGGCCTCCCGTCGCCGTTTTGCTACCTCCCTGAGCTCCACCGGCCACGAGATCGATTCCAGTAAGTTCCTGGAGGTTCCTAGAGTTGGTTAGGATTCAAAATGGACCAATCAAACGTGGGAAATGGATTTACCAAAAATCTGGTTTCGAAACCGTTTCGGGTTCCCCTGCTTCCTCCCACGCCGCCGTCCTCCGCCGTGCTCACTGCCGCCGTTCAGCCTCGCCGGCAAGTCCCCAATACACAGACACAGAGAGTGGATGGTTTGCTGGAATGTTGGATCGAAATGGCTGAATGTGCTCTGCGGGTATGAATTATAAAGAAATGGAGGGAAGGAAATGGACGGCTCAGATTGAATCTCCAGATTAGATCAAGGGCTGAGATCTGATCTGGGGTTTTCAATCCAAAGGCTGAAATTTAAAGCTGGTTCAAATGTTTAATTAATCCAATAGTGGATCTGATCCAATCTAGCCAATGGGTGAGTGACACTTGTCACTCACCAGATGTCCTCCAATCAGATTTCCTGAATATAATATTCGACACGAAAACCGAGACACGAACTTCCCGAATTCATGTTTCTGACCATAACTTCCTCGTACGAAGTCCGATTTCAGCGTGCCGCCTGTCTACGGACTCAGGACGTCGAGGCCTACCCAACGGTCCTTGAGTCAACTGAAAATTAGTTGTCAAAAGAAAAGTCAACATTTTCCCCCGAGAGTCCAAATTACGGTAATGCCCCTGAACTTCCGATAGCCATAACTTTCACCCTGATCGTCCGAATCGGACGTGCCACCTGTCTATGAACTCGTGATGTCCCGAACTACGTCACGGTCATAGGTCAAAGTCCATTTAGTTCATCAATCAAAAAGTCAATAATTTGACCATACCATTCACAAGGGTAAAATCGTCAAATCACACATTAAATTACAAAATGAGAATCCTCGAATTTCCGGGGTGTTACAACCTTCCCCCCTTAAGAAATTTCGTCCCGAAATTTCAAAGAAACAAATGAGGAAATTGTTCTCGCATCTGAGCCTCAGGCTCCCATGTGGCTTCCTCCACGTTCTGGTTTCTCCAGAGAATTTTCACGAGAGGGATCGTCTTCCGTCGTAGTACCTTGTCCTTCCGATCCAAGATCTGTACTGGTTGTTCTTCAAAGCTCAAATCCTCCCGTAGTTCGACAGGTTGTTCCCCAAGTACATGAGAAGCATCACGTACGTACATCCGCAACATCGATACGTGGAAAACATCGTGAACTCTTGATAGTTCTGGGGGTAGTGCCAATCTGTATGCAACTCTGCCAATTCTCTCCACAATCTCATAAGGTCCGATAAAACGCGGACTCAGTTTCCCCCGTCGGCCAAAACGGATAATCCCTTTCCACGGAGACAACTTCAGGAAGACAAAATCTCCCACTTCAAACTCCAAGTCTCGAATCCGTCGGTCGGCATAACTCTTCTGGCGATCCTGTGCCACCTTCAATCTTTCCTTGATCACGCGAACAGTTTCCATGGTTAAGTCCATTATCTCCGGCCCTACAGCCGCTCGCTCCCCTACCTCCGTCCAGCAGATAGGTGTCCTGCACTGTCGGCCATACAGTGCCTCATAAGGTGCCATCCCGATGCTTGCCTGATAGCTGTTGTTGTAAGCGAATTCCATCAATGGCAAATGAGTATCCCAAGAGTCTTGAAACTGTAGTACACATGACCTCATCATGTCCTCCAGGGTTTGAATGGTTCTCTCAGACTGTCCATCGGTCTGTGGATGGAAAGCAGTACTGAAACGTAGGTTTGTTCCCAAAGTAGCTTGCAAACTCCGCCAGAACCTGGAAGTGAAACGCGGATCACGATCGGACACGATCGATTCCGGCGTACCATGCAATCGTATGATTTCCTTCACAAACAACTGAGCCAGTCGGTTAGGTTTATAGGTTTCCTGAACTGGCAGAAAATGGGCTGATTTGGTTAACCGATCCACGATCACCCATACTCCGTCCACTCCACTCTGAGTCCTCGGTAATTTAAAGACGAAGTCCATGGTGATGTGATCCCACTTCCACTCAGGAATCGGAAGTGGCTGCATAGCCCCATACGGTCTCTGCCGTTCCGCCTTAACCTGCTGACAGGTTAAGCATTTGCCCACGAACTCAGCAATATCCTTCTTCATTCCTGGCCACCAATAATGGTTCCGGAGGGTACGGTACATCTTTGTACCTCCCGGATGCATAGCATAGGCCGAACTGTGGGCCTCCTCAAGTATCTCGGCCCGTAACTCTGCCACTGCAGGTACGCACAAACGGCCCAATTTCACCAGTGCTCCATCGTCCCGGATGGTAAAATCCTGTCTCCCATCCGCATCGACCTCAATTCTGTAAATACAGAGTATCGGATCCTGCAGTTGTGCTTCAATGATCCGATCAATCAGTACTGGTCGCACATGGAAGCTGGCCAACAAAGCTCCATGCTCGTCAGTACCCAAAATAACTCCCGCCTTCCGGAGTTCCACCAGCAAGGGAAGATACACCACCCCAAGGTGTGCAATAGTTCCTGCTGATTTCCTGCTGAGTGCATCCGCCACCACATTGGCCTTACCCGGATGGTACTCGATCGTACAGTCATAGTCCTTCAGTAGCTCCAACCATCTCCGTTGTCTCATGTTGAGTTCCTTCTGAGTGAATAAGTACTTAAGACTCTGGTGGTCGGTGTAAATCCGACACGTTGCGCCGAATAGATAATGTCTCCAGATTTTGAGAGCATGAACCACCGCCGCCAACTCCAAATCATGGGTAGGGTAGTTCAACTCATGAGTCTTCAGCTGCCGGGATGCATAGGCGATAACCTTGCCAGTTTGCATCAACACGCAGCCCAGACCTTGCAGTGAAGCATCACTGAAAACTACAAACTCTCCACTGTCGTCCGGCAATGCAAGGACAGGTGCAGTGGTCAATCGATCCTTCAACTCTTGAAAGCTCCGATCGCACTGCTCGTCCCAGATAAACTTTACTCCTTTCCGAGTCAGACGAGTCAATGGTGCAGCAATTTTGGAGAAACCCTCCACGAATCTCCGGTAGTAACCTGCTAATCCGACAAAACTCCGCACCTCGGTCACCGTTGTCGGTCTAGCCCAGTTGGTCACCGCTTCTGTTTTCTGGGGATCCACGCAAATCCCATCCGTCGATATCACGTGTCCCAGAAAACCAATACTGCTCAGCCAAAACTGACACTTGCTCAGCTTGGCATACAATTGTTCTTGTCTCAGTCTCTCCAAAACCAACCGTAGATGTTCTTCATGTGCACGGGCACTCCTCGAGTATACCAAAATATCATCGATGAACACAATCACGAACTTATCCAGGTAGGGTCGGAAGACCCGGTTCATCAGATCCATGAATGCTGCTGGAGCATTCGTCAAACCAAATGGCATAACAAGGAACTCGTAGTGCCCGTAGCGGGTTCGAAAAGCAGTTTTCGGAATATCCTCCTCCGAAATCCTCAGTTGGTGATACCCAGACCGCAAATCAATTTTCGAGAAGCACTGAGCTCCCCGCAACTGGTCGAAAAGGTCATCAATCCTGGGTAGAGGATACTGGTTCCTCAATGTCACCTTGTTGAGTTGTCGATAATCAATACATAAACGGAGACTTCCTTCCTTCTTCTTCACGAACAACACCGGTGCTCCCCACGGTGAAGTACTCGGTCGGACATATCCCAAATCTACCAACTCCTGCAATTGAGTCTTGAGTTCTCGTAACTCGGCCGGCGCCATCCGGTATGGTGCCTGGGATATAGGTCGGGTACCCGGGAGTAGTTCAATAGTAAACTCAATCTCCCGCGATGGTGGCAATCCAGGTAAGTCTTCCGGGAATACGTCCGGAAACTCACAGACCACCGGTATTTCGTCGATAACCGGAGAATCGACCCGTTCCGACACGACATGCGCCAGATAACCCTGGCATCCCTTCCGTAGAAGTTTGTTAGCAGTAAGTGACGAAATCACTTCAGGAGGCGAACCATCACGTTCCCCCTGAAAGATAACTTCCGGCAAACCCGGGCTCCGCAAAATTACTTGCTTGCTACAGCAGTCGATGAGCGATCCGTGCTCCGACAGCCAATCCATCCCTAGGATTATATCGAAGTCGTGGATATCCAGAATAATTAAGTCTGCTGGTAAATCCACATCCTCAATTCTTACCGGGCACCTCCGAATCACCTGATTCACAAGGTACACGGTACCCATCGGGGTGCCAACACCCATTTCGCAATCTAAGGCTGATACCACACAATCAAGCAAACCAGCACAACTCTTCGAAATAAAAGAATGTGTAGCCCCCGCATCCATTAATACACGTACAAGAAAATTAAGGATATGTAGTGTACCTGTGACCACGCTTGGAGCAGTCCTCGCCTGCTGCTGGGTCATTGCAAACACTTGGGCCCTCGGCCCTCCGTTCCGTCCGCGCCCGCGCGCGCCACGTCCAGCACCACGGTCACCTCCCTGACCGCGACCTCCGTTAGTGTGGGACGCCGTGCTCTGCACCACACTCGAGCCCCCAGCGTCGTTGTTTTTGGACAACTGCGGACAATCGCAGGCATAGTGGCCTTCCTCTCCGCAAGCAAAACAAGTTACTGGCCTTGGCCTGCCCGAATGCCCACCAGATGCACCACTCCAAGATGAGTGCTGCCCAGAATTGTGTCCAGATCCTCTGCCCTGAGAGCCTCCACGTCGACCCGACCAGCCACGACCCTTGAAGGATGAGGGTGCTCCTCTGTAGCTCCCTCCCCTGTTGTTCTTCCGGCCCGATGGCCCATGGTGTGGGCGATCCTGACGTCGCCCCTCCCCCGAAGGTTGTCGTGATTGGTGTGCCGCCAGACTGGCCTCGACACGCACCGCTGCGTCGACCATATCCCTCAGAGAAGCATGAGTGGTAGCAGTCACACTGGCCCGGATCTCCCCTCGGAGTCCAAGCTCAAACCGCTGGCATTTGTCCTCCTCCGTG
Source organism: Prinsepia uniflora (assembly GCA_032719365.1). Lineage (NCBI taxonomy): Eukaryota > Viridiplantae > Streptophyta > Magnoliopsida > Rosales > Rosaceae > Prinsepia > Prinsepia uniflora. The sequence goes on from CM064873.1 coordinate 27,833,448, forward strand.
CTTACGAATGAGGCAGCGAACCGGGAAAGTCTCCCGAAAGTTTGCTCGTAGTCTGAAACAGACATGTCACCCTGCTCCAGCCGCAGGAATTCCGCCTCCCGCGCCGCGCGAAAGGATCGCGGGTAGTACTGGTCCAGAAACCTGGAACGGAAAGCTTCCCAGGTAGTGGTATGGACAGACCACCCGGACATTTCGAGTCCATGCCACCACTGGTAGGCTCCTCCCTCCAGTAAGAAGGCCGCCAGAGTCACTCGCTCGCCCGGAGGGCAGTGCATCACCGAGAAGATCCTCTCCCACTTGGTGATCCAGTCGTGAGCATCCTCGGGGTTTGATCCCCCGCAGAAAGGAGTGGCTCCCAAACGTTGAGCCCTTTCGATGCTCGCGCATTCCATCTCTCTTTCTAGATCCTCGTCCGTTCGAGTATGCGGAATTCTCCTAGGAGGCATAACCAACTGTCAAGAGGCATAGATCAGAAAACAATATTCTTAAAAGTCGAAAAGTAACTAGTACTAATCGCTAGTCAAGCATGCAGACCAATACCCTAGTACTGACCACAACCTAGTGCTCTGATACCAAGCTGACAGGACCCGCCCCGATCCCACAGGGACCACAAGGGGACGTGCCCTGCTCCCGTCTGACACCCAATAATTCATACCAATTCTAACCTCAAAACATTTAAAAGCATAAATAACCAAATTAAAGTCATACATAAAATCCGAATTAAACGAATGTCAGACAAGGGATATAATCCAAAATTACAAATTTGCGAGCACGACTCTAAAGTAATCCTGCGGGTACACCGCCCAGCAGGGGTTCAGGTACGCAGAAGTAGATCTATGCCTCAGCCTCTGGTTCCTCCTCTACCTCAGTTTCCCGACCTGGAGGGGTTGTCAAATCAGTAAGGGTGAGTGGACCGAAACACAAGTTTATGAAATCGTTTGATAAGTAAAACATATAATTTACCCCTCCGTTTTCCAAATATGCGTGCACCATAATTCCAAAATCATAAACCATATAATATGAACCATAAGGCATATAGCAAAACCATAACCATAATTTTAGTTGCTGCACTATACACCCCAATCCCGACATCCCTGATGTCTGACGTCCCTGACGTCCAATAGGTCACAATCACAAGGCTACGCGTGCCACTCGGGTCTCAATTTCCGAGTTCAATCCCCGAACCCCGTTCGGGTACAGCATCCCCGATGCTTAGCGTCATAGACGCTGGACGTACTAGACGTCCGTGACCTCTCCGGGGTACCTCATCCGGAGGAGACAATACAATATGGAAGGATCTATACAGTGCAGTAACAAATACATTTTATTGATATCCACATGCAAACATATATATATATATACAGAATCAATCATTAAGTTTCATCAAACGGGTCTCAAGCCCAAATACCGTGAAACGTGCCATAACCACATTTTCCATATCATCAAAACCATCATTGTTTTAGCATGTGAATAAATAAAACCAGAAAACATTTATGCACACAAGGGTTTAAGAAAATGGCCCACTCACAGTACAATCCTGCTAGAAACCGAACGTATACCCTCGTCCTGGTACAAATGTACAATCCCTGTCAAATCCAAGTATTCGTAAAGGTCAAATTAAACCCCCAACATTCAACCATGAAAGCCTAGGTCGAAACCGACCCGGAAAAGCCGCCCGAACGCGCTTCCCAAGGCAATAAACCTTATTTTGACCAACTTAATGATCTCCGATCGACCCGAAACCACCGCCATTGGATCCGGATCGTCGAAACCTAAAGAATGGTGGTGGTCCCACCAAAAACACTGTTCACACGCGCCCCCACGCGCCGGTCAACGCGGCGGTCAACGGTGGAACAGTCCTGCTGACGTCATCGCTGACGTCACTGCTGACGTCAGCATGACGTCATGCTGACGTCATCTGACAGCTGTCAGGTCTGACATGTCAGACTCTGACAGGTGCCACGTGTCAACATCCTATTGGTCCACCCTGCTGATCTGTCAGGCCACGTGTCAGATCTGACATGTGCCACGTGTCAGCACAGCACTGGTCCACGTCACTGACATGTCAGTGACACGTGGCAGTCCCTGACTGGTCCACGTCACTGACATGTCAGTGCTGACTGTGCACTGACATGTGACACGTGTCGGCTTGATAGGTCCTCAAATAAGCGTTATTTTATATTATTTTATACCCTTTATACTTGACTTTTAATATTAAAATAATAAATAATTAGACAAATTAATTTATTTTGTGATATTTTTGTAGAAATAAATAAAGCTTGGAATTTGGAGCATTTTGGTGAAAGAATCGTCCCGATCGGAATTATAACGAAGAAATTATGGACGAAATATGAGAAACCACCGAAAATCGCAAGGAAATTCGGTGGGAAGCTGCTGAAATCCAGCAGCCCAAGCCAAAAATCCAGCAGCCCCCAATAGTTCCCAAAATCAGCATATTTGCCCCAAAATCAGCAACTTTTCCCCAAAATCAGCCACTTTTCCCTAAAATCAGCATATTTGCCCCAAAATCAGCATCTTTTCCCACCCAATCTCATCATTTCCATCACTTCTTCATGTACTATTTTATTGCTATTTTTATATTTTAATTTTGTACTTTTAATTAAACAATTGTGGCACTCCCTCTATAAATAGGGAGGTCATTTCATGTATTTGGGGAGTCCCCAATTAGTTTCATTCTTCCATTTCTTTCATTTTTCTTAGTTCTAGTTCTTAGTTAGTTCTTTTGTTTCTCTCTTTTGAGAGACATTTTTGGGGACCATTTTAACTTCTTGTAGATTTTCTTATTAATTAGCTTTCTTTTAATTCTTGTTCTTAATTTATGTTCTTTTTATTTTTCTTAATTTCATTTCTTCTTTACTTTGTTCTTGTGATATTTCTTTGAGATCTCTTAAACACATTTTTATGCTTTCCTTAAGAAATACCTAGGCCAAGTAATTCTAAGGCAATTCAAGAGTTTTAAGACCGAATTCCTCGTATTTCTTCTTCCATCTTCACAAGTTTCCTGCCGCTGTTCGGTGATTCTTGTGAAAATCCATACTTCTCTACTTAAATTCTTGTTATTGTTATTGGTTTTACTTATAATTCAATATATGTGTTGGTATTTTCTTTCTAACATTTGTAAGTAAGAATGCAATCTCCATGTGTTTTACTTTTTGAGTTTCTTTTACTTCATATGTTTTAGTACTTAAACTTCAATTCGAAACTAAATGTTGATCCGCTGTTCGGGGCATTTAGAATAGAGTTGAAGAGATTTAATGTTTGATCGCTGTTCGGCGCATTAAATCACTTACTTAAGGTGAATCATATTGTAAGTAATAATCCGCTGTTCGGTGCATTTATAATATGAAAAATGTATGCATGTATTTGAGATGATTAAGGTATGATTTCGTGATTGGTTCAATATGAGCATGATGTTAGAGTGTTGGTAAAAATATGTGTTTGAAGAAAGTTCACTAGTACAAAGGTTAAAGTAGAAGTAGAATTAAGTTTAATTATTTTTACTTGTTTTCTTTATTTTTTATTTACAACTCTTTTTCAAAACCCCCCTTTTCAATTCTTTATTCTTTATTCTTTTATTCTTGTATTCTTTTAATTCTTTATTCTTTTATTATTTTATTCTTTTATTCTTTTAATTCTTTTATTCTTTGATCCTTTTTTATTCTTTATTCTTTTATTCTTTGATTCTTTTTATTCTTTATTCTTTTAATTCTTTATTCTTTTATTTCTTTATTCTCTTATTCATCTATTCTTTAATTTATTAGTTCTTTGATGATTTAATTCTTTTATTATTTAATTCTTTTATTCATTATTCTTTTATTCATTTCCCACTAACACATTATTAATGTTCCCTAATTTCCCCGGTTAAGAACGATCCCTATTTACCAATACTACATCTACACAAAAAGGGTTTAAATTGCACAATACTCAAATTACGTATTTAATTTAATGCGTAGTTTGGGATTAGTCACGGCTCACGGTTGGTCCACGTCATCTGACAGACTGACAGGGTGCCACGTCAGCACCACTGTCCTCAGACGGGTTGACCCGTTTTCCTGCAACTCGGGTCGATCAGACCCGCGATCATGACCCGGTTGCCATTCCTTCATTTCTGAATCATTTTCATTCCTTCCAATTCCTAATTACTCGCCTTAAATCCTAGATTAGTTCCACGTAATTAAAATTGAGAAAAACGGATTGAATCGAAGGCCTACCTCGAAGAACAGCCCTGGCCTCCCGTCGCCGTTTTGCTACCTCCCTGAGCTCCACCGGCCACGAGATCGATTCCAGTAAGTTCCTGGAGGTTCCTAGAGTTGGTTAGGATTCAAAATGGACCAATCAAACGTGGGAAATGGATTTACCAAAAATCTGGTTTCGAAACCGTTTCGGGTTCCCCTGCTTCCTCCCACGCCGCCGTCCTCCGCCGTGCTCACTGCCGCCGTTCAGCCTCGCCGGCAAGTCCCCAATACACAGACACAGAGAGTGGATGGTTTGCTGGAATGTTGGATCGAAATGGCTGAATGTGCTCTGCGGGTATGAATTATAAAGAAATGGAGGGAAGGAAATGGACGGCTCAGATTGAATCTCCAGATTAGATCAAGGGCTGAGATCTGATCTGGGGTTTTCAATCCAAAGGCTGAAATTTAAAGCTGGTTCAAATGTTTAATTAATCCAATAGTGGATCTGATCCAATCTAGCCAATGGGTGAGTGACACTTGTCACTCACCAGATGTCCTCCAATCAGATTTCCTGAATATAATATTCGACACGAAAACCGAGACACGAACTTCCCGAATTCACGTTTCTGACCATAACTTCCTCGTACGAAGTCCGATTTCAGCGTGCCGCCTGTCTACGGACTCAGGACGTCGAGGCCTACCCAACGGTCCTTGAGTCAACTGAAAATTAGTTGTCAAAAGAAAAGTCAACATTTTCCCCCGAGAGTCCAAATTACGGTAATGCCCCTGAACTTCCGATAGCCATAACTTTCACCCTGATCGTCCGAATCGGACGTGCCACCTGTCTATGAACTCGTGACGTCCCGAACTACGTCACGGTCATAGGTCAAAGTCCATTTAGTTCATCAATCAAAAAGTCAATAATTTGACCATACCATTCACAAGGGTAAAATCGTCAAATCACACATTAAATTACAAAATGAGAATCCTCGAATTTCCGGGGTGTTACAAATGTGGTATGCGTGTGGGCAATAGGGTAGCATGTGATCACTTTATCGGTATCTTAACCAAAACAATAAATTTTTTCAAGCGGGCCACATGGTGGTTGGAAAGTCCACAAATTTCCCCTTGTATTTTGTACAAGAAAGGATGGAGTCTGTAATCATCTTTGCATATAATGGTTTAATATTCAATTTTTGCTAACAAGCAAATGTGACATAGTATTTCATTAAACACAAAGGTGCTTATTAGTAAAGGGATGTCCGTGCAATGTATTGAGGATACGACACATCATCACCTTGACCTGGATGTTCCCATCGTTCTTGCCATAGTGAGCAGTTGCGCGTATTAGTTAGTTTCTAGCCAACTCTTGGCTAACTTCTAGCTAGCTTCTCCAGTCTATGCATTTGGCCATACTAATTGGGGGTTATACAAATGTATTCCACTTTCTTATCGTTAATGGTTTCAATGTGATAACTGTTGACTCAAATATTCGTAAATCTCGACAATGTTCTTCTGGAACTTGAAGGCTAAAAGATTGCAATGATTGTAATTAAGTACCATTCAACAACGTTCTGTGTCATATCTCTCGAAGTATAATGTGTGTGATAATACTGTCAACCAGACAATAAACTTCCCCACAAAACAGACATATTTATAGCTTTAATTCAATGGATCACATGCATGAGAATACGTGTTTGTATTGAATTAAATCATATTCAAGCGAAAAAATCACATTTTTGAATTATATTCATACGTGGATTTGAAATCCTTATAATGGATGATATGCCATTCATTTCTTGCTTCGGGTAAAATGTTACGACGATGATGATTTTGCTCTTTTAGAGACTTGATAATGGTTAAATAATCACACTTAATACTTTGGGTAAGCTCGTCCACACGCGACTAATAAGAAATGTAAGTCCTAATCGTACTAAAAATGGGAGAGATTCACCACTGGCATCTCTTACGGTTGTGCGTATAGGCAGGAATAACTTTGGACGCATTTGAAGGCACTCAAACTTTGCCACTAGCAAACGACTGTAAACGCTATTGACTTACTTCTGCATGTGGAAAGGAAAGTAGTAGAAGGAAAGCTCTCGGACTTTTCTGGTATTAATTTTATAGTCTAATAACATGTATAATACTCTGCACTACCACCGCTACAATTTGATTTGTGGATATGGGGATGGAATTAATTATGGCCACACCATCCAGCACGGCGTACTAACTTCCTTTTTAATTACATTCAAATTTTACAAGCTGACGTAACTAAAAATAATTATTGACCAAGACTTTTTTCTTAATTGCATTTACAAGCTGAATAAACTGAAAATAATTATTTCCTCAGCCACTGATTTGCTTTACCTCAATTATTTCCTTCTAAACAAACAGTTCTGCATAATACTTTTCCGTTAAGAGTGTCCTATTTGTTGGAGATGATGACACATTTTAAATTCCCAGAAAATTTGAGGGAAGGTTCCTAGCACATCGAGGAAATGCAAATCAAGTGCAAATAAGAAATATGGAAAAAGTTTCTCTTCCAGTTTATTTTAAGTCACCATTGTTTGCATTACTTTCCTACAATTGAAGACCAAAAGAATAAACAAAAGTCTTTCAGGTTTCAGGTGCAGAGATGACAAAGTCTTTGTGCTTCATCCTTTTGCAGTTCATGCTAGGTTTCATTATTAAGCATGGAGCATCCCAAAATGAGTGCACACAATTACAGTGTGGAGCCAGCGGTCCACCTATCCGGTTCCCTTTTCGACTCAAAGAGAAACAGCCTTCGCACTGCGGGTATCCCCAACCAGAATTTGATCTTTCTTGCGACGGAAGCAACACGGTGATTGAGCTTCCAATCTCCGTCAAGCTGTTTGTCGCAAATATCAGCTACAAATCTCAGGTGATTCAAGTATTTGACCCAGATGGTTGTCTTTCTAGGCATCTTCACAAACTCAATCTATCCACCTCTGCCTTCAAATTCAAAGGGAAATACCAATCTAATTATACTTTCTTCAGTTGTTCTCCAGCAGACGATAGAAATCCATATACTCTAATCCCTTGCCTTAGTGGGACTAGCCACCAAACATTTCCTATAGTTTCAGATAGTTCCATTGACGAACTTGCCCTTTCTTCTTGTACCAAAATGTATAACATCCCAACCACTGTTCCGGATGATGTATTCCTACGAGGATATGATGATGTCCGTTTGGAATGGTTCAAACCAGCATGCAGACAATGCGAAAAGAGAGGCAAACGCTGTATACTCTATACCAATCACACTGGCTCCGAAGCTCAGAGACAGACTACTCAATGTGTCAGTGGCAGCAGACAAAAAGGTATCATTCAATTTCATCCCCATCATATATTTCTACCTCAATTTTGTTTTGTTTTTGTTTTCCCTGCAAAAGCTAATTATTATGTTCTAAATTAGTGAAGAACTAATGGTATTGGAACCGTTTTGCGTACAGATAAGAAGACGAAGCTAGTGGTTACAGGTTGGTTATGAATTCACCATCACAACTTTAATCTTTTCTTTCTTAATTGAGTAACATACAATAAGTTCTTAATCTACATATATATATATATATATATATATATGCAGGTGTAATGGTTGGTTCATGTTCGCTTGCAATCGCACTTGTTTCGCTCCATCGTGTTTACACATTGGACAGAATGAGAAGGGAAAAGCAAAGAATGATTGAAGAATTTTTGGGAAATTACAGAGCTCTCAAGCCCACAAGGTACTCTTATGCCGATATCAAGAAAATTACCAACAACTTCAGAGACAAGTTGGGACAAGGTACCTTTGGAACAGTGTTCAAAGGCATGCTCTCTCATGAGATCTTTGTTGCTGTAAAGATCCTCAACAATCCCAAAGGAAACGACGGCGAAGAATTCATCAATGAAGTGGGGACATTAGGTCGAATCCACCATGTCAATGTGGTTCGCTTGGTTGGCTATTGCGCTGATGGATTTAGACGAGCTTTAGTTTATGAATTTGCACCAAATGGTTCACTTCAAAGTTTTATATCCTCAGCACACAGCAAGAAGCATTTTCTTGGTTGGGAGAAGCTTCAGCATATTACTCTTAGCATAGCCAAAGGAATTGAGTATCTTCACCATGGATGTGATCAAAGAATTCTCCATTTTGATATCAAACCTCACAATGTTCTGTTAGACGAAAACCTGAATCCAAAAATCTCTGATTTTGGTCTTTCCAAGTTGTGCAACAAGGATCAAAGTGCAGTTTCGTTGTCAACTGCTAGGGGCACCATGGGCTACATTGCACCTGAAGTGTTCTCTAGGAACTTTGGTAACGCGTCGTACAAGTCGGATGTGTACAGTTTTGGAATGTTGTTACTTGAAATGGTTGGAGGGAGGAAAAATGTTCAAGTCACAGAGGAGAACACGGGCCAAGTGTATTTCCCGGAATGGATCTATAATCTTCTAGAGCAAGGAGAAGACATACGCATCCACATTGAAGAAGATGAGAATGATGGTAAAATTGCAGTGAAACTTGCAATTGTGGGACTTTGGTGCATCCAGTGGTACCCAGTAGACCGTCCTTCAATGAAATCAGTAGTTCAGATGCTGGAAGGCGAAGATAGTGTCAGATTGCCTCCAAATCCTTTCTCCTCTACTGCCTCAGCAAGAAACTGCCGGGCTCAAGAGCTACCGGTCATCTACGAATTAGAATGAAGTTGTACCAAATGTCAAATAATTTAGAGCGTGATTAGAATATAGACTAATAAGAACATGGACTCACCAAAATATATCAAGGAAATGGAGTACTGCCTTAATGTTAGTTTGTTCACTAAAATTTGGAATTTGTGAAAGAAAAAGATATTATTAAGGAAATGGTGTAGCGCCTTAATATCTGTGTAAATCTGATCTGGTTTGGGAAACGTTTTATTTTGTTTGCTCTGTTTTTTTACACTAATGTTGACATCAACATTTACAAGGGCCTATTGTTTTTTTTTTTTTTTTTACAAGGGCGCATTGTTGTTCATCTCGAAACTCAAAATCTGTTCCTGTCTTCCTCTACAACCTAATGCAAGTATTAATATCTTCTTTTTGTTTTCCAATTATATATAATAGAAAAATGACTTTCACACCCTATATTTTACTGCTTTCTGCACTCACTCTGAACATATATTAAAAGAGAAAGTGAAATGCATATAGTAAAATATAGGGTGTGAAATTCAGCTTCATGCTGTGAAGATTCTGAATAGAATAATATGTATAGTGTGAGAGGAGAGAGTTTTGTAGCAGAGAGAACAAGAACGATATGTCTGGATATTAAAAAAAAAAGTCACATTGTTGTGGAAGGAAAGTTCCCAGAAATGCCAATTTGATTAGTTTAACTCTTAACTCGTAGAGTACTGACTGCAATAGAAAAGTCAATCATGAATGTGTACTAGTTTCTAAGAAGTTAAGAAAAACACAATTCCTTGCAATATTCATCAAAATTGCAATGGTTTCCGAAAGATTCATAGTCCTCCTAGCACTAGTAGTGTTACTTGTTGGATCTTATAGCGCAACTGCGAAGGATGCTAAAGATGCTAAGGGTGCTAAGTGCGAAGCATCTTGGTGTGGCCACATCCGTAACATACGCCACCCTTTCCGACTAAAGCATGATCCACTTCAATGCGGTGATGCAACGTATGAACTGTCGTGTGAGCACAACGAAACCATATTATACCTGTATTCTGGAAGATACTATGTCCTCGCAATCAATTATAACAACTACACAATCCGAGTGGTGGATGCCAATGTTTTTAAAGTCGAGGCTAATTTCTCCAATTCCCTCCCTCGGAATTCATTGTCGCAATATAACTTCAGTGATAATTATGACCCCTATAGCACTGTTCTTTTCCAAGCTCATAAAATTCGGGGCTTTTATTATTACTCATCAGATTTATATTCCAATCCCCATTCCATTAAACTGTCAAAGCCGATCATTTTCATGACTTTGGACGCATTTGAAGGCACGTAATCTTTGCCACTAGCAAACGGTTGTAAACGCTATTGACTTACTTCTGCATGTGGAAAGGAAAGTAGTAGAAGGAAAGCTCTCAGACTTTTCTGATATTAATTTTATAGCCTAATGTTGTGAATACATATGTTGAAACAGAATTCGTCCTTTAAACTCAAAAAACTCAAGGATTCCTGCAAACAAGCAAACAGTAAGCTATCGTTCGTTCAATGATCGAGACCCGGGGGTGTTCGACCAAGAACGCTTCAATGCTTAAGATAGTTTCGACAGATAAATTTCAAGAGTTTAAGTAGCGTTGAACAGAATTACCTTGAAAATGAAATGAGCTCCGCTATTTATAGGAAATCCTTGGGAGTCTCAGAGCGTTCTGATTAATCGGTTGAATTTGTAATTAGTAAATAATATATTATTAATTAAATATATTATTTAATAATTATAATAATGGCTCATTATGATAATAATGATAATTATTGTGATTTAATATCAATATTTAATTGTCCGTTATTAAGAATAATGATAATTAACTCTCGGGGAGAATATTAATATTATGGAGACTTTTAACCCGATTAAATAACGTATTTAGCTCATAAATAGATTATTTAATGTGTGGGTGTCTGCAAGTCACTTGTATTATTGTCAGGGGCAATTTGGTCTTTTAAGGAATTTTGGGCCACATGGCAGCTCCACAATTTTCAGGTGATTTTTGGGTTCCAAAAATGTCCCCACATCATTTAGGAATTCAGGGAATCCTAGAGGATGTACAAATTTTTGGAATAGGTTCAAGTGACTAAATTGGGCCTAGCGTTCGAAATGAGCAAGCCTTTTAATTTGAATTGATTTTTGACTTGTAATCAGGTTGGCTTTATTTGGATTTGAGAATAAATTTGAATTTAGGTTTGGCTCATCTGCTGAAGCTTGAAGTGGATCACAAAAAAAAAAAATTCTTTCTTTGGTGTGAGCGCCTGACATGGGCCATGAAAAAAGGAAAACTCTTCCCAGGAATTCAAGTCTCATAGATGCCAATTGATCTCATTAAAAATAAAGATTAATTCCATTTCCACCGTTTTGTGTTTTCCCCTTATTTAAGGTGTATGTCTGTGCAGAACAGGGAAAGTCAAAAGAAAATCTGGTCTCTAATCTCCTTATACATTTGGGTGGGAGAAATAAAGAACCGGCTGGTAAGAGTGAGCAGTTGCTAGTCCTCAACCTCAGGAAATTTTGTGGGTAAAACCTTCACACTCCTATTTTTTTTTTATTATTTTTGTTTGTCTTGCTTGTCATACCATCGTCGTCCAGGATTGTGTTTGAAAAGCTGGGGTAGAAGAAATATTTGAGGGAAAAGCAAATTGGGGCTTCGGCATGCGTGAATTGAAAGGTAAGGCCGACTGGAAAGAGTGAGAGAGAGACTCGGGTGGAGGCTTTTGATTGGTGATGTTCTGAGGTGGGTCCCGCCCATTTGTGGCTGTCAGGACGGATGTCGACCTCATGGGAGGCGCGCATGCGTTGGGAGCATGTTCCAATCTGATTGACCCCAATCAATTGGGGATTCCAGCTTTTTAGTGTTTTTATACATACATATATATTATATATGTTATTAATGCTTTTATATGTTTTTATACATAGTCAAATGCTTTGACTTTTTTTGCATATATATAAAGTTCCTGCATGGCCCAACTTCTTAGTTTATATTATATATACATATTATATATATATTGTTAACGCTTTTTTATATAAATTTATATATATTCAAATGTTTTGATGTTTTGCAGGTACATTATATGTGTATTCAATGTATATATATATATAAATATATTAATAAATTAAAATGTGTATACTTAATATATATTAATGCTATTAATATGTTCTTGACAATAGTATATATATATATATATATATATTACGTTTTGCAGGTATATGTATACATCTTAGTATATATATATATTTACATATTAATATATTTAAATATGTATTTAATATATTAATACTATTAATATATTAAAATGTGTATTTAATATATTAATGCTATTAATATGTATTTGATAATAACATATGTATTTTGAATTTCCATGTGTATATATTCTGGTATGTATATATTTAGAATATATATTTTAGTAACTAAATAATATTTTGTCCCTTTAATGTAGGTGAACACTTTTGCTCATTTCGGGAGTTCAGGATGTCCATTGACTACGATTCAATCGGCATCCACTTTTGATTTGTTCGAAGCAGTAATTTCAAGATGCGTCAAGGTGCACTTTTGGAGAGACCTAGCAAGCTCGCATTGTGGGAGCAGAGTGGCTCGCTTAGTCAGATTCCATTTCGAGGGAAAGACAAGGACTTTGAAGGACCCGAAGATTTCCAGGCGTGGAAGATCCGCTACAAACATGCGTTTCCAAATGGGGTACTTGCAGAGCTTTGCGACAGATGTTCCTCCCAGAAAACTCCCAAGAATAGTAGAGGAAGAAATCTGAAGTCCAACAGATGGACCAAATTCCACCCTTTGATCGTCAGCTGGGGATTCAAATTCCCGTTTTCGAAGTTTTTCTCCGGGATTCTTAATCAGATGGGTTGCTCGCCTGCTCAGCTGGACGTTGACTCTTACAGACACGTCATGTGTTTTGAGAAGCTGAACGAATTTTTCAAACTGGAGCTTACTGACGAGGAATTCTGGCATTGCTACACCATAGCGCACGATGGGCTCTCTGGTGGAAGTCTCACACAGATCGTCCCCAAAGTTGAGTTGTTCGTGAACACCATATTCACCGACGGGGCATACAGGCAGAGCTGCTTTGAGATGGGTGGCACATGGGATCGCAACTGCAGTGGAAATGTGAGGATTGCATCTCACTTCTGTACTCGCGATGAACTGTACTCAAATTTCGAGAGCCATCCTTACCTTACAAAGATTGACAAAGCCTTGAAGATTCCTCCTGAGTTTCGCGAGATAAGCTGGCTACTTTGCCCATCCAGAGATGCTGATGAAGGAAGACCTCCTGCTAGCATAGTCAAAGAGTGGTTAAGTGCTCCGCTACTTTTGAAGAGAGATGTCATTCAAAAAAAGAACCATAGAGAAGGACCTGATGCACCCCAAAAAAGGAAATCAGGTCCTAAAATGCATTCACAAGATCTCCCGGACTCCACACCCTGCCAAGCTAGTCCGGTAGGATCATCCAGCAAACGTAGAGCCTCATGTGGTCCTTCAGAGCAAGCAGCAGATACTTCCAAGAAGCTGAAGGTTGTCTCCACTTCCCCTGAAATGAATGAAGCTCTTCGGGATGATGGCTCAGAAAATCTAGTGGAAAAAGCACAACCAACTTCTAGGACTGTGGATATAGAGGCTGCCCTTGAGATTGTGTAAATGGCGAAGGTAGTGCCACAGACTGCGTATGATAAAGTTGTTAGAGACCTCATGATCGCAAAAGCGGGGGCCCACAAGCTGGTTGACATACTTCGTGGACAAGCGGGGCTGGAAGAGGAGAATAAGCGAATGAAATCAGAGTGCATCCGCCTTCAAGAGGGTCGCGACCATTCCAGACGAAACAACAATGCCTTGGTGAGAAAAATTCGTTCATTAGAAAACAAAATGCTCGAGTTGGAGACAAGTCACGCAGAAAGGTTGTTGGTAGAGAGTGAACGCGACACTGCTCATAACGAGTCTGTTTTGCTGCGTGGGCGTTTGCATGAGTCTGAAAAAAAAGTCAAACTCCTGGAAGTTGAGATAGAAAATCTGAAAGCTGATTTCTCGTTACCACCACATGCCCCCTCAACTTTGTACTTCAAGGAAAGTGAAGTGCAAAAGTTGGGTACGGAGAGCCGGAGCGGGATCACAACCAAAGAGCAGGAGCTAGAACTAGAGATGAAACCTGAGGCTGAACCTGAGCTTGAGGACGAGGCCAAGGAAGTAGATGTTCCTGAAACCGACGAGTCACCTTTTGACGATATTTCCTTACTTTCAGCAGAAGAGTGGGCAGAGTTTTGAAGAACCATAGGCTGTGAAGACTTGCATCCATAGTTACTTTATCTTTGTATGTCGATTATCACATTTGTATTTTTGCATTGAATAACTGGTTTGAGCAATCGAGATGTGATTAACCAACCACCCTTCAAATGAATAAATGAAAATGATATTTATGAGGAATGTTAAGCTCCTATGTATTTGTCAAATTCTACGAACTGTCTTGATGTATCCAAACTTGTTTGCTCGTCAAATGCCCCCGTTGAAGCCATGGGCATCCAACTTTGGGGTTTCAACTAACTTAGTTAGCGTTCGTTTCTGTGTTTCCTTCAAGGAAGGGCTTTTGCTTCTGAAAAGAAGGCTTGAAGTGCTTCCATGTGGAAGACTTGGAGTGCTTCCTAGAGGAAGACTTAGGGTGCTTCCTAATGGAAGGATTTGAGTGCTTCTTAATGGAAGGCTTTGAGTGCTTCCTAGTGGAAGACTTTAGGTGTTTCCTGGTGGAAGGCTTTGGGTGCTTCCTGATGGAAGGCTTTGGGTGCTTCCTGATGGAAGGCTTTGGGTGCTTCTTGGTGGAAGGCTTTGCAAACAACATGATTAACTTGAGAATGATTTGGTACCTTTATTGATAAGTTGAATAAAACATTCTTAAAAGACTACATGCAATAAACAACTAAAGCTGGTCTAGTTTCAGGTTTGTACTAAACATAGTATTTCCTAAGGTGATGAGCATTCATGGAACCACTCACCAACTTTCTGTCCATGGTTTCCAAAGTATAACTCCCCTTTCCTCCTACTTGGTAGATACGGTAAGGCCCTTCCCATGGGGACTTGAGTTTTTGAGAGCTAGGACGGTTCGGTGTTGCAAACTTCTTCTTGAGAACAAGGTCACCAGGGAGGAAGTGCCGGATCCTTGCCTTTTTGTTGTAAGAACGTCGGACCTATTGTTGGTAGCTGGAGATGCGTTTTACCACTTGGTCCCTTAATTCCTCACAGAGGTCAAGAGAAGTCCTTAAAGCTACGGAGTTGACCACTGGATCATCAAGCTCGGTAAAAGGCGTTGGAAAAACAACATGTGGTGGTATGACAGCGTTGGTGCCATACTCAAGGGTGAATGGAGATTCGCCAGTTGCACGACGCGGAGTTGTGCGATAAACCTATAGCATGACATCCAGCTCTTCTTCCCACATGCTTTTTTTTATCATCAAGTCGCTTCTTGATACAGTCGAGGATTGTCTTGTTCGATGCCTCAGCTTGGCCATTACCCTGGGGGTAGTATGCAGTTGAAGTGAAGTGTTTTATCTTCTAAGACTCGAAGAATTCGTTGATTATGGCGCTAGTGAACTGAGTTCCATTGTCCGTTAGGATGGCCTTGGGAAGTCCAAATCGACAGATGATCTGGCTCCAAATGAATTTTTTAACACCAGCCTGCATTATGGTGGCCAAAGCCTTTGCTTCCACCCATTTGGTAAAAGAATCAGTGGCGACAATCAGATACTTTTTGCTTGGGACCGGAGTGCTTGGAAGCAGTCCAACGATATCAATTCCCCATTGTGTGAATGGCCAAGGGCTCGTATGTGCATGCAGCTCTTCCGGTGGGGCCAATTGGTTAGGTTTGAACCTTTGACATTTGTCGCATTTCTGGGCATATTGCAAGGCATCCTAGCGCAGAGTTAGCTTGTAAAATCTTGCACTAAGAGTCTTTTGAGTAAGCGGCCTTCCACCAGAATGATTCCCACAATGTCCTTCATGAATTTCAGCTAAGACTTTCAACATTTCCGGATGCCTCAAACATAGCAAGTTCGGCCTTGTGAAGCCCTTTCGAAAGAGTCGACCCTTGTCAACATAGTATCGTGCAGCCTTCATCTGGACTTTGCGGGCTTCTAATCGTTCATCAGGCAATGTACCATGCTCTAGGTAGTTGATAAAAAGGTCCTGCCAACTCGGAGATGAATCAAGTTGTCTTACTTCAATCTCCTTAACATCAATGCTTCGCTGCTCGAGATACTCAATCGGGATTGAGCGCTTGAATCGGTAATCAAGTGATGACGCTAGATTTGCCAACGCATCTGCTTGTGCATTTTCAGCTCGTGGCCGTTGATGAAAAGTGAAAACCGAGAAAAAAAAAAGCATTTCATGGACCTTGTTGTTATATCTAAGCATCATTGCATCACGCGCACCATATTGACCGATCGATTGGTTAGTGATCACCTGTGAATCCGAATGAATAGCGAGTTTTTGGACGCCTAACTCCTTGGCAAGTGCGAGCCCACAAATCAAAGCTTCATACTCCGCTTCATTATTTGAAGCTTTGAATCCAAACTGTACTGCTTGCTCCATTATTGAGCCATCAGGAGTGATGAGGACAATCCCCTCTCCTGCCCCCCCTCTGATTTGAGGAACCATCAACAAAGAGCTTACATAGGAGATTGGAAGTTGAGGGTTGCAAAGAAGAGGAATTTTTGCCTTGATCTTGCGATATGGAAGTGCTAGAAGCCCTGTGGGATTTGCCAAGTTCTTTGCCATTGCTTCCTTCCATTGATACTGGTGTGAACTCCACAACGAAATCCGCTAAGGCTTGGCCTTTGACAGCTGTTCGTGGACAATAGAGCAAATCATGCTGACTCAACTCTATTGCCCATTTCATTACTCGTGTCTATGCATCGGGTGCATGAAGTAACGAACGGAGTGGATATTCTGTCATGACGATTACCTGATGAGCTTGAAAGTAAGGCCTCAACTTCTTTGTGGTAACATGTAATGCCAGAATCAGCTTTTCGAACTTTGGATATCGTGTCTTAGCATCAAGGAGGGCTTTGGATGTGTAGAATATAGGCAGTTGAATCCCATTCTCTTCCTGGATAAGTGCAGAGCTTACAGTAACATCTGAGACCCCCAAATATAGGAACAGATCCTCGTTATCTTTGGGTTTTGATAGTAGCGGTGGAGATGTCAATTAGGCATTGAGACCTTGAAACACTTTCTCGTAACCTTCATCCCACTTATCTCTGGATGCCTTCTTTATCACTTGGAAGAAAGGTCGGCACCGGTTAGTTTACTTGGACATGAATCTGTTCAATGCTGCAGCTCATCTAGTGAGACTTTGAATCTCTTTCAGACTTGATGGGGACTTCATCTCAAGAATTTCCTTGATTTGCTTTGGATTTGCTTCCATCCCACGCTGAGTCACGAGGTAACCCAAGAACTTCCCTACTGATACCTGAAAGTACATTTCTGAGGGTTGAGCTTCATTTTGTACTTCTTCAGCAAGTTGAAGGTCTCTCACAGGTTGGTGATATGATCCCCTCGTTTTTCTCCTTTGACCATGATGTCATCTACATCACCTCCATGGTTTTACCAATGAGATTTTTGAATATCCGATTGACAAGTCTCTGGTATGTTGCACCCGCATTCTTGAGACCAAACGGCATGACCTTGTAGCAGTACACACCTCGGTCGAAGACGAAGGTAGTTTTGTTCTTGTCTTTTTCATGCATGAAAATCTGATTATAGCCCGAGTATGCGTCTAGGAAGCTTAGGAGCTCATTTCCTGCAGTTGAGTTCACTTCTGGGCAAGAGATAGTTATCCTTTGGGCACGCAAGATTGAGATCGGTGTAATCAACACAAACTCACCATCGTTCTGCTTCCTTCTTCTTGACAAGTACGACGTTTACTAGCCATTTAGAGTTCGAAACTTCTTTAATGGATCCAGCAACGAGTAACTTGTCAATCTCCTCTTGGATGATAGCAATTTTCTCGGGGGAAAAATTGCGTCTATTTTTCTTGGCCAGCTTGTGGTTGGGATTGACGTGCAGCTTGTGGAAAGCGATGGTAGGATCAATCCCCGACATTTCAGATGGAGACCAAGCAAAAACTTCTTTCTCCTCACGCAGGAAAGCTATGAGTTCTTCGTTTTCTGTGTCACTCAACCGAGCTCCAATGTGGGCTTGTCGCTCAGGATATTGAGGGTCAAGTTGAATGAGGGTGACGTCATCCTCCGGTTGCCATCCTTCCGGAGTTGGTGGTTCCTCATGAACGTCAGGATCTTGACCCATGATTAGTTGCTATTTGGGAGACGAAGAAGAAAGCTTGCCCCTAGTAGATGATCCTACCTGGGGAACAAACTCAGCCTCCTTCACCTCCTTCAACCCTTCTGTGAGGCACTGCCGAGCCATCGCCTGATCGCCTTTGATCTCCCCGACTCCACCTCCGGGGATAGGGAATCGAATCTTCTGGTAAAGGCTTAACGTGGTTGCGAGGATTTTATGAAGCCATGGTCTTTCCAAAATTCCATTGTATGGAGAGTACTCGTCCATGATGTAAAAATTTTGGGACGTGACAACGAGATCCGAATGTACATCCAGCTGGAGAGTGTCTACGGTCATGCTGGTTGACCCATTGAAACCTTGGAGTGGAACGACTCTTTTTTTGGCTAGGCTTTCTAACCCCATCTTGCGCACTGCATCCAGGCTGAGGATATTTGTTGCGCTTCTTTCATCAACGTGAATCCGATCAACTTGAGAATGAGCGATCTGGATTGACACGACTAATGCATCATCATGCGGCCAATCAAGTCCTACCTTATCCTTCAAAGAGAAACCAACGACAAGGTCGTTGGCCACCCGGGGGTGGTAACATGGGAGACCTGAGAGACGGCCAGTGTATCTCGTATCTTTCTTTTCTTCTACTTGGAGGTGGTTCCTAGCAACTCTGATTCTGCTATGATGGTGTTGATGCGAATAATATTTGCTGTAGGTTCCTTCGGTCCTTTGTCAGCTGGTCGATCCACAGCCTTCCCTTTGACGTACTTAGTGCAATGTCCTTCTTTGATGAGATTCCGGAGATATCTCTTGAAAGATATGAATTTCCTGATGTTATTCCCATAGCACTCGTGGTAGGCACACCACTTTATCAGCCTTCTCTTGATCACCTTTGACTGGCTCCGGCTTCTTGAACCATGGTTTGTCTTTAATTTCATTGTGGATCTGATGGACTGGGAAAGATAGCTGCAAGTTAGGCTTCCCTATAGCTGGTGTCTGGGAGGGTTGTCTCGTCTTGCGCTTGTTGGACTTTCCAGTTGCAAACTTTCCATGAGACTCATATTTATTGGAGGCCTTCTCACTAGCCCCAGCATAGTCTTGTGCATGTGTGTCGTTCTTCTCGTCCTCCCAGCTTGCATGTCGCTCTGCTAGAGAGAGCATCTTGGTGAGACTCCGTGCATTGCTCATGACTATGTCTCCGTAAAGCTGGCTGTCCCGAGGGAGTCTTTATTTAAACGTCATTGCCGCAACAAGGTCACTACAGCCAAAAATTCGAGACTTCTCCTCGCAAAATCTCCTTATGTATTGTCGCAGAGTCTCCTTTGCTCTCTTTTGGACATAGAAAAGATGGTCATCCTTCACCTCGATTGTCCGTGGTTGTGTGTATTCATTCACATATGCCAGAGCCAACTCTTCAACAGACTCAATCGACCTCCGGGGGGAGATGATTGAACCAAGTCATGGCTTGGCCTTGAAGAGAAGCTTGAAAAACTTTGCACATGTGTGCATCGTTATGCCTATGGGGGACCATGACTCCACGGTAGTAATCGATGTGTTTTATTAGGTCGGAAGCTCCTTTGAATGGAGTTAAGTTCGGCGTTGCGAACCTTTGAGGGAACGGCTCCTCCTCAATATCCCTTACGAAAGGCGTGGATACCTGAATCTGGCGACGTAGATCATCTTCTAGATTTCCATCTCGTTCAACACGAAGGTGCTGATCCAACATCCTTTGGACATCGTTAGCTTGCAACGCACCTCGTTAAAGTAGAGTCATTATGAGCCGATCGTCGAGAACCACCTCGAGCCTCTCCTCTTGACCTCTGGGGTCGTGCATGGGAGTAAGCTTCATCCTCCCTGTAAGTATCCTTCCCGGAAATTAGGGTTAAGACAGTGATTAAGATGGGATTAGTGAGCTTAATCGGTAGTGAGTTGGTTACGATAGGTCCGTTAGCGTCGAATGACGATTTTGCCCATAGTTTGGGCAAAAAGTTGACTTTTAGTTCGAGGGGTCAATTGGGTATTGACTGGTGACCGTGACGTAGTTCGGGACGTCACGAATCCGTAGACAGGTGGCACGCCCGATTCCGACATCCGAGGAGGAAGTTATGATGTTCGGAAGGTTGAGGGCATTACCGTAATTTGGCTAAATAAGGGGGAAAGTTGACTTTTCGTACGATCGGGTTTTGACACGTTGACCTAGGACTGTTAGGTAGATCTCGTCGTCCTGAATTCAACGACAGGCGGCACGTGTTCATCGAACCTAGGGTGAGTAAGATACGGGTCTAAAACGGTAAGGGCATAATTGTAATTTTAACTCAAAATAGGGACATTTTGGTCTTTTGCACATTGGGAATTGTGCAACCGGATTGGGACAAGTGTACAGGTGAGTTTGGGATATTTGTGAGAGGGCTGAGGGGATTGTGACATGTGGCAAGGGCCTAGTGGAATCTAGGCGTGTGCACGGTTCCAATTATTTGGGCTGTGTAACCGTGCATTCAAGAGGAAACAGAGAAAGAGTGAGGTTGAGAGGGAATTGACTAGGTGAAGGGAGGTGTGTGGTGTTGTGAACTGGTGAGTGAGAGGAGAGATTAAGGGAGAGTTGAGGAGTGTATTGGAGTGGGTTTGTGTGATCGTGAGTGTGTGAGGATGAAGTGTGAGCTCACAGGAAAACCAGAAAACAGAGAGGAGTTGAGGGACCTTGGTGGTGCTGCCGTGTTCGATCAATCGAGGCTGGTGGTGGTGTCCAGAGGACGGATGTGGACTGGAGGAGTCGTGTACTCATGGCTGAGCTCACGACGGCGGCCTGAGCACAGGTAATTTCTCGTTCCCTTTCAATTGCTCTATTTTGCCGTTTAGGTTCAAACCAATAGTCGTGGGTTTTGAGTACGAGTCGAGGTTTTTGGTGAGTTGTGTGAGACTCAGTGAGGTACTTGGAGTTTTTTAGTGTAGCCACCGTGACGGGAGAGGACTTGGGTGGCCGGATTGTGAAACAGGCGTTTGAACGGGTTACAGTTTCGAGTTACGGACGATGGGGTAGAAGCTGTGTCGAAGTGTTTGGAGTAGGGGGATAGGTTTCTTAGGACTGGACGAAGAGACTGGTGAAGAGAGGAGTCGAAACAGTGAAGGAACGGCGGTTCTCGCCGGTTCAGACCGGTTCACCCATTGAGGAAGACGATGAACAGTGTCTGGGTGCAGGCGCGTGAGGCCCACGCACAGCCACTTTGGGTGGCGCGTGGGGGCGCGTGCGGCGGCTTTTGGGGAAACTTCCAACTAGGTTTTTGGTCTAGGTGTTGTAACGAGTCTATTGGAATAAGTTTCGGGTTAATCGGATGTCGAGTCGAGTTAGTTCGGCGAGGTAGAAGGTTTAGGGTTCCGGTTCGTTACGTTTAGGACCCGGGGATTTTTGGGGAAAATTAGGAGAGTCTTGGTAGACGTGTTAGTGACGTTCTTTGGTGACTGTTGACAGGATCGGGACTTCCCGAGGAAGCTGAGGAACGTACGGGACGTACGGGACGTACGGGACGCGAGTGACGTGCCCGGTATTTGTGAGTGGACCCCTTTCTTATACTTAAGCATGCATAACTGCTTTTAACTACTCGTTTTATGGTTTTACATGTGATTTCATGATTGTTGAATATGTGATGTTGGTTTTACATAATTGCAGTACAGTTTTCAGCATGTGTTACGAGGAAGGTTTGAATTCTAATTTCGATGCCATGATTTGGGGTTTTCAAACGATAAGTGATTTTCAATGATTATAAAGGTATTTTCGAACGTGATTGCAATGATCAAGGTTTTCGGTTTTAGAATCGGATTTCAGAAAGCGGAATTTGGTTTTAAAGTTGAAAAGTGGATTTCCGGATTTGGGTTCGGAATGACGGTTCTGGATGCCGGAAGGGCTTCAGACCGGTGATTTCGGATTCGGGTTTGGATGTGGATTTAGAAATGGTTTTCAAATGGTTTTGGATTGGATTTGCTGGATCTGGTTATTGGGTTTAAAGATCCAGATGTTATGTTTGACGGGGGACGGGCCCGGATTGAGTTTAAAGACTCGGGAGTTTAAAGACTCGGATATACTGATATTTTCCCCGTAGGCCTGTTGAGTTTAAAGACTCGGATATTATTGAGGCCTGGATTGAGTTTAAAGACTCGGGAGTTTAAAGACTCGGATAGGTCCAGCAGGTTTGATCGGATAATGATTTGCTTGGTATTTATGATGGTTTTATAATGCTTATGACGTGATTTCTATAACTGTTTTCAATTCTGTTTTCATGATGATCTTTATGCGATTTATAACTGGTTTCAGTAAATGGGTTATGCATGTATGATTTCAAAAAGGAGGGCCAAAATCCTGTTTTGTTATAAAATGGTTTTGGAAACTCTTCTTTTATTTATGGTCCACTCACACTTTCAGTTTTTAAATTGCCCTCCAGGTCGTGGAGCTAGCGCGGGGTTTCGACGTCGAGGCAGTGTCGGAGGCATAGAGTACCGAGAGTTTTCCCAGAGGGGTTTAATTTTCCGTTGTGCGTGTACCTTCTGTATCGGTTTTCTTTTCCTTTGTTTGGTACTATGCTCTGTAAAACTTTGACTTCGGAATGTTTAAAAATTTTCTCCTGCGTTTGGCATGTAATTTGGTGGTTATCGTGAGGTTACTATGGTCTTTGTGTCGGGGTGTCAGACGGGAGTAGGATTTACCTCGGATTTTGGGGTGGAACCGAGGTGGGTCCTGACATTCCCCCTCACTGCCATGGGTAGATTATCTTGGAGTTTTATGCGGGGTCTGGTGCTGCCCCCTGCTCCCATGTGAGCGCTCCACCCGTGAAGTTGCCCCGTTTCTACTTCTTAGCCGCTCATGTACCGATGGCCTTCGGCGTTGTTGGCTCTTTGCTCGACAAGTGTGACTTTCTTCACCGGAGTCGCTTAGTGAAGTGTTCTGTAACATTGTTTGGCATCAGACCTTTTCCTTCCCTAGACGTCTTGGAACACTCTTTTTCCCTCCACGCGAAGTGGGATGTCTCTCTGGTTCTCGGGCTGATCTTTCTGCCAAGAGTCGCTGCAAGAGCTCTGACTGGAGTTGAACTTGGCAGCTCAACCTTTCAAGTTGCTGTGCCAAGTTGTCTTGGGAAGGTTGGTGGTGACTCCTTCCTGAGACGTCGTGGCGCCCATCCAAGTAGTCCCGCAAATCCATGCTTGTTGTGGGCTGACCTTGCCTTGATGTTTCTCCCATCAACCGCCCGCCTGCTTGTTGTAAGGTTGAAATTCCTTCCCCTAGTGCGAACATTTGGGTTGTTGGAGAAGGAAACGCTCCGAAGCTAAGGGTCGGCATCCTTCCTTGCGTCTCCATGGGCGCTTCTATGGACACTCGATGGGGTCGAGTTGGGGGTTCCTCTGGAGTCTCAATGCGTGCTTCATTCCTCGTCTGGGCAGTTGAGGCAGAAACATCTTCTCCAGTTGAACGAACGGATCGTCGAACCTTGGCCATGCTGGATCAGCGAATCTTGAATGGAAATTTTTCGAACGATGAACACGTTCAAGATCTTCGAATCAACGTTAAGAACGATGAACGAAGTAGGATGAACGATGAATAATCGTGAGAGCTTCTTCTTGAATATCTTCAAACTCTCAATGAAAGCACCAATTGTTGAAACAGAATTCGTCCTTTAAATTCAAAAGACTCAAGGATCCCTTCAAACAAGTAAACAGTAAGCTATCGTTCGTTCAATGATCGAGACCCGGGGGGTGTTCGATCAACAACGCTCCAATGCTTAAGTTAGCTTCGAAAGAGAAATCACAAGAGCTTAAGTAGCGTTGAACAGAATTACCTTGGAAATGAAATGAGATCCGCTATTTATAGGAAATCCTTGGGAGTTTCGGAGCGTTCTGATTGGTTGGTTGAATTTGTAATTAATAAATAATATATTATTAATTAAATATATTATTTAATAATTATAATAATGACTCATTATGTTAATAATGATAATTATTGTGATTTAATATCAATATTTAATTGTCCGTTATTAAGAATAATGACGATTAACTCTCGGGGAGAATATTAATATTACGGAGACTTTTAACCCCGATTAAATAACGTATTTAGCTGGTAAATAGATTATTTAATGTGTGGGTGTCTGCAAGTCACTTGTATTATTGCCAGGGGCAATTTGGTTTTTTTAGGAATTTTGGGCCATATGGTAGCTCCACAATGTTCGGGTGATTTTTGGGTTCCACAACGTATGAAACAGATGAGATGGAGGCTTCAATCAGTCTATCAATTTCATTAGCTAACTAACCCTTATATAGAAATAAGGTTAGAGTTTTGTACAAAGTATAAGATTACCTATCTACCCATTTACATATGACTAAACTACCCTTCATAATATTACATAAATAGTCATACACTTTAATACAATTACAACACCTAATAACTTGTATACTACTCCTCCTGCATTATGTTTTTATTGTTATATGTTGATATTATTTTAACTGGAAACACACCTTTTTTACGCTCTTTCATGACCACTCTAGCTCATGAGTTTGATATAAAGGATTTGAGCTCTCTCCATTATTTCTTGGGCATTGAAGCAACCTCTACTACGCCCGGCCTCCATCTCACACAAAAAAAGTACACCCAAGATGTTCTTGCTCTAAGTGGTCTGATATATTGCAAGCCTTCTCCAACCCATGTTGCCTATAAACAACCTCTATCCAGTATTGTTGGTCAGCCTCTTTCTGATGCCACCACATATCGCCAATTCGTGAGTGCTTTGCTCTATTTGACACTAACCCAACCTGACATCTCCTTCGGCTATCCAGAATGTTGCCGAGTTCATGTGTTTGCCCACATACCTTCATCTTACTACGGTCAAACATATTCTACGTTATCTCAAAGGTACACTGGGCTATGGTATATTCATCCGCTCTGCTTATGCACCTTTACATCTTATGGCTCTTTTTGATGCTGATTGGGCGGGTTTCCCCAATACTCGGCGATCAGTTTCAGGGTTTTGCATTTTTCTTGGCCCCAATCTGATTTCTTGGTGTGCAAAGAAACAACGTATTGTTTCTCGGTCCAACTCTGAAGTCGAATATCGTGTTTTTGCCTATACATGTGCTGATACCATTTGGAAACTTAGTCTGTTGCATAAACTTCGGATATTGCCAAATGCCTCCTATTATTTTGCACTATGAGAACCTCAGCACCAAATACCTTGCCACTAATCTAGTTTTTCATGCTCGGACAAAACATATTTCTTTGGACTATCACTTGATTTGAAAACGAATGGGTTCCAATACTCATCGCATTCATTTTGTTCCCTATGTTGTCTAAAGCGCTGATATCTTCACCAAAGGCCTTACTATCTCTCATTACTGCTCTCCTGGCTTCCAAACTCGTCACCATCAGATGCCTCATTTGCCGGGATGTAGGACCATGCTGACATGAGTTATATATTCTTATCAGATTACTTAGGGTAGTTATAGAAGATAATTGTTTAATCTAATCTTATCATGCAACCGTTGCATGCAAATTGTATAAATATAGCCTTTTGGTTGGTGAATAATACACAAAAATTATCCAATTCTTCATATATCATAGCTCTGCAACCATGAAAGCTGAAAAGTGAAAACCATAGAGCAATTGATTGGGACATCTATGCAGTAGGAATTGTGGATTAGCAGTAGCAGATCAACGCGGCACATCTCCTCAAGTCCCAAGCATTCAAATCACCAATCTTAGCAAAAGAATGCTGCCCACTTATCACCACCATGTTACAAGCACCAAGATGGCTTCACACTTGACACCAGCATCCTCATCATCCTTAGCAGTGCAAGTTTCACAGTAAAATCCGACAGGTAACACTGCTACTACTACTAGGAGAGGCCAATCAATCTTTCGGAAACCATTGCAATTTAGAGGATATTGCAAGGAATTGTTGACAATATGGCCGTGAAATTGTGACCAGTAGTCCTTTAATCCCTACACCAGAAAGACCGTCCCCTATTGCAGTATTCTACAAGTTAGGAGTTATTCTCACAAAGTTCTGGGACGTTTCCTTCCATAATCATGTGATAGTGATACTAATCACAAATAAAGGGGCAAACTTGAGATAAGAATGAAAAACACAATGAGAAACATAAATACAACCTTATCATAAATGTTGGATCAACAAAGGAACTCATGCTTCAATCCTTCTCATATTTTCGGTTTGAGAATAAAATTGACATTTGATTTTTAATTGAGGTTCAGATTCTAAATGGAAAAGAAGAGGGAAAAAAAAGATCATCATCTTCATGGCAGATTTCATCTCTTCTTTATAGGGAAAAAAAAAGAGAGAAGAAAGGATAGAAGAGAGGAAAGAGGGAGAAAATGATAAAATTGCAAGTTGATCCTTGGAGGATATATATAGAGAGATTGGGGAAAAACTGTAAATAGCAAGAAAAAATTACACATGTGGCTGAGTGGGAGGAACTGAAGTGAAATTTTGTGGTTAAAATTTATGATAAGGGATATTTGTGATAATTCCCCAAAATTAAACACAAAATCAAGTCCCACATGATCCATGAGTTCACCATGTCTTCTTGAGATTGACATCAATGCTGCCCAGATCGCTGACATGTGTCAAGTGCACAATGATAGACGATGTAAAAATATGGGGATATTGTGTGGTAAATTCTAAGTGCAATCAAGTAAAAAGTCTAAATTTTTTGAAGCCACATTGGAGAATGATGTCCCCAGTCTGAGTTCAATAATGGAAGACAAAGGCATCCATACTGATCAGGTGCAAAGAAACGGGCATCAAAAGTAGTAAAAAAACACTACACCAAGAATACTCAGAAAATTTCTCTAAAAATAAGGTCCACATTGGAGCCACACTTCGAATAAATGAAAGATTGCCATATCATTTGGTGGACCGAATTTTGAGTCGCTGATGTTACGGAGAATTTATAAGATGAGGGTGGAGATCCTAAACAATTTCAGCACATTCTATGTAGAGAGGGAAGATATTGAGACAAACGTAGAGAAGCAATAGAATTATAAATTATAATACCATAAAAACAAATTAGAAAGACAAACACGTAGCACCACCTCAGTGACTTCGGTTTGGTGGTTCATAGTAAACAAAACAAACTACTAACAAGAACCGAACAATGTATACAAACCAATTCATAGAAGATTGGCATGATAAAAACTTTAGATATTAAGAGTGCTGTGGCTATATCTCATCCATATTGAAGGTACCTTCATTATTCTTGTGCAGTTCAGCTTTAAACTTAAGCTTCTTTGCCTCCTATATTCATCTTTGGAAGCACTTTATCCTTTGCATTATCTGCTATCGCCCTGTTCACATAGTTTAAATGTATGGGAATAAGTACAAAACAACATTTATTGGCAACACTTAACCATAGTACAACATCTAAGTGAATCCATTCTATTGAATTTACAAACATGAAAGATCTCAAAACAAAAAGCTTTATCAGACAAATAAAATAAGGAATTTATATTACCACGAGGTTCCATTTAAAACACAAGGTCCATTTATATGGAAAGATTTCAAATGGAACTAGGATTCTCTTCTTGACATTTTTTGTACTAGGGGTTCCTAGATCTCAAATATAGATCATTCATATTCTCAAATGAATCTGTTGCTTTATTGACCTTTCTTACCCTTTCTTCTCAACAAGAACAAGACCAGCAGTAACCTTCCTGTCCTTCCCAACAATAAAAGCGGAAGAACGCATGAGAAATTCATTTTCCAATCCCACATCTCTCTTATACCACACCCTATAATCTTAAAGACCACAATTTGACATAAAGCTGAAATTAACAATTTTTATCCAATGTGCTTGCAGAGTTCAACTTACAACAATTATGAGGTCACACATGATGAATCCTCTAATTTCTTCCAAGGAGTGGAAAAGCCACCAAAAACTTATGGTCTAACCTGCATATATATACTTAATCTTGGATCCTTTCAATAGAAATAGAGGGTTAAAATTAGATAAAAGGAAGCAGGACCCCTATTACCAAGCAGAGAACCCCAAGTCTTCAAGAATGAGGTGTTGGAATTTCATTTTTTTTTTGCCTAAATTGTTCTGAAAACTTTGATTTTGAAATCCCAATGCAAATATAGGATCCCCTTTCTTTTTTTACAAGTAATCATATTTATGAGTATGTTACCTACCTGGAAAATCTAATAATTGTAAGTTGAATTGAAAATTTTAGATTAACAACCATTAGCCAACATGTAATCATGAAAGGAAGAAGAAAGAAAAAAAAATGAAATGAAAGGGCAGATACCTGTGAAGGAAGGCATAGAAACTAAGAGTCAACAAGGGGCTTGAACTCCTGCACTTGCTTGAAGTTCCTCCATGGCTTGACCCACACCTTGGCTTCATAAAGCTTCTTCTTTCCGGCATCGGAGACCTCAACTGTCAGATAGTGCAGAGAGCCCGAAACACTTGAACCTTTTCTTTCACCACCCTCACAAACTCAAGCAGAGCATTCTGCATCATAATCAAATGATCAAGATTTTATTAATCAACCAACTAAAACCCCGTTCACAATTGTCATTCGTTAAAAAAGAATCAAAGGAATACCATGGGGGGTTAATTTACCTCCTTGTTGTTGTGCTCCTGGACGGCGAAGCGAGCAAAGGCTTTCTGTCTCGAGGCTCTTCTCGGTACCGTGGGATTCGCGTACAGTGCCAACTGCGGCCATGGTTGATCGAAAGCTGTGTCTTAAGATTTTAATCCTTGTTTGGGAAAAGGAGAGGCAGCTACAGTAGAGTTCTATTGAATGGCTATAATCAATACACACATCAGGAAGAAATACAATACAACGAAGCTTCGATTCTAATTTCGAGTTCTTTTAGGTCGACTGCTTTGGACGAAAAATTATTAGATATTGGGTGACACGTGTCTTCTTACCCTTAGCTTAGTCTGTACGTATTTTCTTCTTAGTTTTTTATTTTTTGATCCTTGAATAGAAAAGGACAATTAAATTATAAATTCTTATTAAAATATAAATTTATTTAAAAATTTGTATATAGAAAAATTAAATTTATAGGTATATAATTTAAATAAATCATAATTTTTATATAAATTACAACTAATGATATCCAATTGTAAACTAGTCTAGCAATAATAAAAAAAAGCACTTACCAAATCTATCATAATTTCAACATTACTTATTTTTTATTATTATTATGGTAAGATTATATTGAGGATTATGAAAATATTACTCATATTTATATTTTTTTTTACTTGCTCATTTTAAAAGTAATAGGAGTATCTAATCTAATTTAAAGTAAGATAATTAAAAGTAATAATTCTTCAAAAATACTTTTAAAGATATTAAATAATTTGGTTAATTTCGTATAGTTTAGAATTTAATTCTTATTTTTGTGCCAAAATTCAATAATTAAACCCCACATCGTACAATTTTCCACCACCAATTCACCCCCATAAGCTACACCCCCCCCCCCCCCCCCCCCCCCCCCCCCCAAAAAAAAAAAATTTATACCCTACCTTTGAACCCCAGACAATACAGATTTTATTTTTTATTTTATAGAAAAAATTCAATTATAACTATATACAATATATATATAATACATATATAATATTTATTATATACATAATATAATAAAGGGTCCAAAAGGTGAAAGAAATCAAACAATAAGAGGCACATGGGGCAAAAAGAAAAAAAAAAGACAATGTTATTTTTAATTGTTTAAAAAAATTCTCAATAATTCACTCATCCTTCTTATTAAGATACAAAAGGGTAGATGTGGAATTTATTGCTTACAAATTCTGTTTAGGGACTTTTGAATAAAAAAAGTTTGAGATAAGATCTTATTTTGTTTAATATACAAGAATTAAAGGTTTTTAATAAAAGAAAGTTGTTAAGGATGTAATAATAATTTAAACTTATTCCGTAAGTTTTGAACACGACTTATATTTTGTTTGGGTAATCGTAATGTGAAATGTTATGTAGTTTGAGTGAGTTCTGAACAAAACATCCAGTGCTCTAATTATGTGAAGAAAACGGTATTAGTTTTGTTAGTCTTAGATCCGATAATTATCTCCTTATTACTTTCATTGGTTTCAATTAAGTGACAACTAATGGTTGGAAAAAGAAAATTAAGTGACAACTAATGATGAAATATCGATATCGACGGAAATAGTGACAGTCAAATTTACGGATATATTGATATCGATATTGTTCATACCATATCGGCCCAAACCGAGCTTGAAGCCCATACTGACTACATGCCCAGCCCATTGCCAAAAATAGTACTAGTTCGGACCAATCTTGGAGGCCCAGCCCTCTACCTGGCTCCGTATGTCGGCCCAGACCAACCTAGAGGTCCAGCCCTCTTCCAACACCATGCCACCGGCAGACTCTAGAGGACCAGCTCCTGTCGGTCGGTGAGTCGGCCCAGATCGACCGGTCGGCCCAGTGTCACCGCCTAGCACAAGCCCAAGGGGTCCAGGCCCACTCACGTGAACAAGTCCTAGTCGGGTCTAGATGGCACCTCCACGTGTCAGTCTCACAGGGAATTGACATTTGTCCCACATCGGGAAAATACAAATATTATATTCGCTGCACCCGTACAAAGGGGTCCATTTGTCTTACAAAGGTAACCAAACAATTTACTATTTACTACTACTTTTACAGTATACTTTCCGCTACCCTCTAAACCTTAGACCGACCACTAACTTGGGTGTCGGAGTACCTTTGGGCCGGTACCACACCGGTGCTTATACTCTGATCGACCGACCAGTTTCCTTCCTTTTGCAGGTTTACACAGGGCACGTGGCAAAGCATCATTCGCTCCCTAAGTTGGCACATTTTGTGCATCAACAGTTTGACGCCGTCTGTGGGAAATTGACTAAGTTTGCCCTTTACTCTACCGAGCCTAAAACACGGTTACCCTTCCCATCTTCCAGCATGTAGGACAACGTCGACGGCGAAGTCACACCTGCGCCCGGCCGAGGGCCAAGGGACACCTCCCCTGAGGTACTCAGGGCGTTGGAGAAGCTACAACGCGATATGGCTGAGATCCGCGCCAATGGCACTCAGGCCGATGCACGCTATACCGAGCTCAGCGGGCAATATACCGAGGTCGTAGCTCAGCTACAGGCCGCTCAGGTCGAGCTAAATGCCCTGCGCGCTCAGGATCAGACCCGTCAGGCTGACCGCGTGGTCGCCGAATGCGCGGAACGAGCAGAGCAGATCCGACGGGCGGCAGATAAGGGAAAGGCGGCAGCCACAACCGCACCGACCGAGAAAGGTCAAAAACTCTTGGTCATTCCCAGAAAGGGCGCACAGGCCACCAGGATCTACCGCGATGCTCGCGAGGCCCTGAGTGGCACCTCCCGGCTAGAGCGCCGGCAAATCAGCACGATCCGCCTTGAGTTCCCCCAAACAAGGACCAACGGGAAACAAAGAAAACCGGTCGGACGAGACCCGAGGCACGACCACGCCAACATTCCCGTGGCGGGAACCCCACCATCTCGGTGACCGAGGAGGCGGATTCTTCCCAGGAAATCCTGAGTGCCCGAAGGTCCGAGCTCCCCCGCGTAGTGCAAGGTCCCGGTGAGACCAAAGAAGCTCGTCACGGCGGAACATGCCATTCCCTCTGCAAGGGACCGATCCTCCCTGCCCGAGCGGGTCTCCCAGTGCCAACCCCATGGTAAAGCACAACCAACAGGTCTTCCAAGTGGCGGATGGCCGAGCGTGGAAGGTGGCGCGAACAGGTTGGGAAGCCATCTCTTTCTCGGAGGAGGAGGAGCAGCAAGGGGTGATCTATCGCATGACGACCCCCTCGTCATCCGCGCTATCATCAGCAACTTCGATGTTGGTCGGATCATGGTTGACACCGGAAGCTCGGTCAATGTCATCTTCATGGAGCCATACAAACAACTTCAACTCAAGGAGACCGAGCTAGATCGATCCCCTTCCCGACTGTTCAGTTTTACCGGAGACTCCATCGTCCCGACCAGTACTGTCAACCTGCCAATCACGGTCGATGAAAAATCGAAACGCGCAACCGTTTTTGCGCCATTTCTTGTGGTTAATTTCCCGAACGCGTACAACGTCATCCTGGGTTGTGGACTTATCAACTAGCTCCGAGCTGTTGTCTCCACCCATCTCCTCCTTATGAAGTTCCCGACCCCCATGGGCGTCGGGCAAGTTCGTGGAGACCAAATGGCAGCTCGGACCTGCAACTCCACCACTCTCGCTGGGAAGGCTATCACCCAGCCCACAGAAACTCTAGCCGTTGCCGAATCCGCCTTTGAGGCCTACCCGGTTGATCCCCAGGTAGCCCATTGGAGATCCTCCACCAACCGAGCACCTCCCCCTCCTCGGTCCACTATGTCAACACCAGCTCCACTTGGATGGCTCCTCTCAGCCACTTCCTCACCGTTGGAAGCCTTCCAATCGACCGAGTGGAGGCCAAACGGATTCGCCGACAGGCCGCTCGGTACACCCTCATCACGGGTCAGCTTTACAAGCGCGGTTTAACTCTTCCGCTGCTTAAATGCATCGATTCACAAGTTGGGAAACTCCTCTTACGGGAGATCCACGCCGGCGTCTGCGGTAATCACTCGGGCCCCCGATCGCTCGCCCACAAGGCTTTCCGCCAAGGATTCTACTGAACAACCATGCATGCTGACGATGCCGACCTCACTCGGCATTGTAATGCATGCCAGCGCTTTGCCCCGTTCATCCTGCTTCCACCCGAGAACCTGGCACCCATGCTCAGCCCATGGCCTTTCGCTCAGTGGGGGCTCGACGTTATCGGGAAGATGCCAACCGGTAAGGGACAGACCGAGTATGCAGTCGTTGCAGTTGACTACTTCACCAAGTGGGTCGAAGCCAAAGCCCTCGCCTCCATCACCACTGCCCAGATCGAAACTTTCATCTTTCAGAACATCATCTGCCATTTCAGCCTCCCACATACAATCATCACCGATAACGGGAAACAGTTCGACAATGCCCGTTTTCGAGCATTCTGCGCTAGGTACGAAATCAATCTATGTTTCTCCTCTCCAGCTCACCCTCAATCCAACGGACAGGTCGAGATTGTAAACAAGATTATCAAACACACATTGAAAACCCAGCTCGGTGAAGCCAAGGGTAAGTGGGCCGACATCCTCCCAAGTGCACTCTGGTCTTATCGGACCTCATACCGAACGGCCACCAACGAGACACCTTTCTCTCTGGCCCAGCCCTCTACTTGGCTCCGTATGTCGGCCCAGACCAAACTAGAGGACCGGCCCTCTTCCAACACCATGCCACCGGCCGACTCCAGAGGACCAGCTCCTATCAGCCGGTGAGTCTGCCCAGACCGACCGGTCGTCCCAATGCCACCGCCTAGCACAAGCCCAAGGGGTCCAGCCCCACTCACGCGAACAAGTCCTAGTCGGGTCTGGATGACACCTCCACGTGTTAGTCCCACAACGAATTGACATTTGTCCCACATCGGGAAAATACAAATATTATATTCGCTGCACCCGTACAAAGGGGTCCATTTTTCGTACAAAGGTAACCAAGCAATTTACAGTTTACTACTACTTTTACAGTATACTTTCCGCTACCCTCTAAACCTTAGACCGACCACTAACTTGGGCGCCAGAGTACCTTTGGGCCGGTACCACACCGGTGCCTATACTCTGACTGACCGACCAGTTTCCTTCCTTTTCAGGTTTACACAGGGCACGTGGAATAGCATCATTCACTCCCTAAGTTGGCACATTTTGTTCATCAACAGATATCGATATCGTTTACTCTTAATAAAAAATAGTAGAAATTTAGTTCAAAAGTTAAAAAAATTTAATGAAATTTTGGAAAAATTTAAATACTCAATAATGATTACATATGACTAAAAAAAATTATAAAATAACTTTGAAATATATGATATATAATATAATATAATATGGTCTTACGGTGACTAACATGTATAAAATGTTAAGCATAAATTTAAATTAAAACATAATTTTATTGATAATTTCTCGCTACTAATATTTTCACTCATTGAATTTCACTAAAACCAAGTCGAGTGTTTATTAGATTCGAAATGGCATTGGGCTCTATCTATTAGGACACAAATAGATAGTAATTAATAATAATAATAATAATAATAATAATAATAATAATAATAATACAAATTTGAGCATTTAATACGAATAGACAATAATAATAATATACTAATATTTAATAAAAAAATGAATTTTTTGTCAAATAAAAAAGGAATTATAAATTTTATAATGTACTAATATGTTGATTTAATAATAACAAATAATAAATTAATAAAAAGAGAATAGAAAAGACCATAATCCCCTTTTCATTTAATCAAATAAGGTGCATTTGATTTGTTCTGGTGTGTTTTATATAATGTATTAATATTTTAATTTAATAATAATAAGAAATAAATGAATAAAAAGATAATAGAGGAGACCAAAAGCCTCTTCTTGATTTAATCGAAACGGTGTGTTTGATCATTGATGATATGTTTTGGTGTGCTTTAAATTAATGCCACGTTCTCTCTCTTTCCCCAAATTTTTTTTTCCTTCGCCATCTTCTCTGCCTAGCAAAACTAGCCGCCGCCGAGTCCAATCATGACCAAATCCAACCTTTGAGGTCGAATTGTACCATAAGACCAACTCCAAACGAATCGCCTCGACAAGACGAGTAGAGCCTAGCCATCCTTTTCTAGCGTCAACGCTGGAATTGCACAGATTGAAGTTCAAAGGCACAAAGATGGTTAATAAATTTCGAAAAAACTCTGTAAATTTTCGTTAAAATCGTCAATATACTTAAATATTGGACGAAAGGATGGATATTGAAGGACGATATTTCTTCCCCCCTATTTAGAAGCCTACAGTGTTACGACTCAGAACTTTAAGGAAAAGGAAATTTGGAAAAAATTGAGAAAAGGACAATTTTGCCCTCGAAGAAAAGTAAAAATGCTGACTTTTTGTTACGATCCTTATTTGAGAATTTCAAAATGGCCATTGAGAAGGTCTCGGGATATTGAGTTTGTATACAGGAGACACGCCAAAATCGGAGTTTGGACGAAGTAGTTATGGGTCAAAAAGTACGAAAGGGCAAAATGGTAATTTTGTACTAAGGGGTATTTTGATCAATGGCATCAGCACAAATGAGATGTTTCCATGTGTTAAATCTAGAAGGGCCTGATATTTTTTCCCTGGAACGACTTAGTCCCTTGTTTTTTTAAGTATGTTGGGTGTGATTGTGGACTTGGGGAGGCACGGTCCTTATTCCATGAAAAATCCATGGTCGTGCTTCCATTAGACCCAGAGAGAATGTGACACGACCAATCCCAAACCCCCCGAGATTA
Source organism: Prinsepia uniflora (assembly GCA_032719365.1). Classification (NCBI taxonomy): domain Eukaryota; kingdom Viridiplantae; phylum Streptophyta; class Magnoliopsida; order Rosales; family Rosaceae; genus Prinsepia; species Prinsepia uniflora. The sequence continues at coordinate 27,869,001 of CM064873.1, forward strand.
ACGCGGGATGTGACATGCACCCGTCTGACACCACGTGTCAGACAAAGGATAACCCAAACCTTGACCCTCTCGGGGCTTCCAGAGAGCGCCAGGATATGTGGAGGAATGTGATGTCTCGGTCTCCGCTATAGCCCGCATCCACAATCAACATGAAGGCTATTAAAATCATTAAAAGCTGTGAGTGGACAAAAATAAATAATTTAATAAAATACATTTCAGAAAAGACATTTATACCCTCCATTAAAAAGCATGCATGCATACGAAAACCGGTTAACTCAATCATTCCTCAAATCAAATTAAACCTAATAAAATCGTTTATCAATCAAAGCCATTTCCTTCCTCAAATCATTAGAACCTTAGCCCAAAACCGTACAACCAACCATGTGGGAACTTAGGCCGGCCAAAACCATAAATCCATGTGGGAACTCAACCCAAAACCAAGTAAAACATAAGGGGTCTCTGTCCTAAAACCAAAACACGTGGGTCTCTGCCCAAATCCATAAAATACAGTATAACTAATCCAATAAAACATATTTAATCCATCCTTTGCATCTCAGATGCCTACGGTCTAAGGCTACATGTGCCCCACAGTTTCCAGCCCGAGTCCACCCAGGTCAAAGACCCTCTTGGGGGGGGGGGGGGGGGGGGGGGGAGAGGTTTTAACTTCTATAAATCCTAATCTCGAGCATCTCTACGGTTTTTCACGTAGAGCGGCCATTCTCAGGCAATGCTCTGTGACTACTCCAGTGTCCCTGGCATCAGGAGGAAACAATGTATACATAAGGATGGTATATGGAAAACATTTCACAAATCATCATAAAACCTCTCAAAGGGGCCCATGCTCGGAATACAGTTTCATCCATTCTAATTCCATAAAACCATCGTAAATCCACAACTGGGTCTCATGCCCGAAGTATAACTTTCATAAACCAACTCCAAAACCAAATCTCCTTAGGGTCTCTAAACCCAAAATCACATTTCATAAACCACAAATGGGACTCAAACCTGATATCATAAACCAACTGGGCCTCAAGCACAATATCATAAACCAACTGGGCCTTAAGCCCGATAGTATAAACCAAATGGGCCTCCTATCCAATATCTGATTAAATCAAATGGACTTCTTGTCCAATAGTTCATAAATCCAAATCCAAATCATTCCATTAATCACACCATAGAAAGCACAAGTATGTATAAAATCCAACATAAAACCATAAACCTCGAAATACGTGTAAATATGTAAATACCAAATACCACAATCATATGCACTCAAGGCATCTCAAATCATCGATATAAAACATATAAAATAGTTATGCATGTATCATGTTTAGAAAGCAAATGTCCACTCACAGACCGACTTTGTTGTGTCTCGAAAATCGAGCCATTAAGCCTCACCAGGGCTAAACCAACCTCACCGGGTCATCCAAACCTGTCCAAATCACACTCAAAGGTCACTAACGGACTCTATAAGTTCATACATAAAACCCGTGAACAATGCTAGCCCGGGAAAGCGTCCCGAACACACTTTCCGGGGCCTTAAACCCCAATTTGACCTATCAAACAATCTCCGATCGACCCAAAACCACCACCATTCGATCCGGATCATCGAAACCTTTATAATGGTATTGGTTCCAACTCGAGACTCGTATCATGTGCCCTCACGCGTTGGTCAAAGTCAAAGTAAACACTGGTAAAAAAGTCAACGCTGACGTTAGGTCAACGATCATACCTGACAGGTACCACATGTCAGCATCCCGTTGATCCACGTGTCTGACATGTTAGTGACACTTGGCATCACCTGATTAGTCCACATTACTAAGATGTCAAGCTAACTGGGAGTTTATAACTACCACGTGTTGATCCGTGACTGGGCCACGTGGCCTGACATCTAACATGTGTCATCGTCTTCAACCTCGCGACATATTCTTGTAACGGGTCGCCCAGACCCGCGACCTAACCCGGCTCTAAAAGCCTCATTTCTCAACCATTTTAGTTCCGTTTCTTCCTACTTACTCCTTTCAACCCCCTTAATCGATCTAGGTGATCAAAACCATGAAAAACGAAGTATAATCATACCTTGAGTCGATGAATAGTAGCCCATAAGTTCCCCTGTCGTTTTCTCTTTAATCCGGCCACCTCTTGCCTTGAAATCAAGCCTACTGATATTGCCTTAGTCCCTAGAATACGTTAGAGTCCATCAAATCCCTCAACACACAGTTAAAATTGATTTTCCAGTTTTTGTCAAAAACACGGTTTCGGGTTTACCATTCTGGCCGTGATCCCCGCCGTGTTTAGCCGTCGCCGTTGTCCTCGTCTTCTCACTTTGGTCTCACTCATTCAGTCTCCTTGATGAACATAGAAGATGATGGAGAAACAGAAGGTGAGGGTATGGTGTTCGTATGTGTTTGGGTTTGCGAAGGGTTTTGGGTTAAGGAAGAACAAAAGAAGATGAAGGACAAATATCCCAAGTGTTTGGGTTTTGGGCTAATCAGATGAGGGATAAGTGTCACTCACTGATTGGTCCACCCTGATTTTCAACCCAATCCAAAAATGTCATTTTTCCACTTTTCTTGGTTTACGTGAATAGTTCCAATTTCGCTCCTATGACCATAACTTTCCCGTCGACAGTTCGATTTCGACGTTCCACCTGTCTACTGACTCGTGGCATCCCGATCTACGTAACGGTCCTCGGTCTTCGTGCATTTGACTACCCGAGTCAAAAGTTAACTTTTTACCCATTCCTAGGGGCAAAATCGACATTTACACCGAGCGTCCGAACAATCCTCGACTAATCCCCGAATAGGCCCGATAATCCTCAATTACCCTTAATTAATCCTGTAAACTTGGGACGGGTTGTTACAATCTTCCCTCCTTCAATAATTTCATCCTCGAAATTCAAACTAAGCTAGATTCACATCCAATGTCCAAAGTTTGGATGTCCAATCCTACCTAAGTTCCAACAACTCGTCACCTACTCGTCTGTACCCAAACGTCTCACCAACATCCACGATACTCGTCTCCACTCAGCCACGTCAAGTGACGTTGACCACAATCCAACGGTCAATGCTGAAACTCAAACCAGTCCTCTGTGACCATATTCAACAACCTCGTGATCAACCGTCACCCGAAGACTCCAAAAATCCAACTTAACCCTCACAAACCAAGTCTCGATTCCCAAATCTCGAGGATCCACATGTCAACTCGTAAATCTTAAACCTAAAATTCCAAACATCTGCTCACTAGTCTCACTCGAGACACCGATAGTTGTCGATCTCACCTGTCTTAAATCCTTCGCCTTACTAGACGGTCTCCTAACCGTAAGCCAAGCTCGCAACACACTGTCGTGCTCAGCTAGTACTCACGGCTCCACTGTCACTGCTCGAGTCACCAACAAAACCTCGACTCACTCTAGAGTCCCACTAAGGTACCTCTTACCAAACCTCGTCTCACTCAGCGTCCAACACTGTGATTCTTGACTCGTGTTACGTACTCAAACTGACTCTCCCTAGAGTCTCATCACCAGATCTCATCTCCCTCAGCGATCCACGCTGACATCTTACTCAAATTTTGGTTACACTAACCACCAACTCACTATACCTGAGTGTATCTGGACCCCATCGAATACTTGCCCCAGCAGTGATACATATCTCCACTCTAGGGTTTCACTAGCCAACCACGGCTTTGAGCTCCAGTTCATATACTCATTGAACCTTTATGTAATCACTCTGGTCTAGTGCATAGTATTCAATGTCCAATCCACGTTCTCAGAGAACCACAATATGGGAACTAAGTCGGTTTCCAACACATCCACCAAAAATACCACTAGTGCATACCCCACATAATCATGACATCCTCGAATCCAATACGTCCACAACATGGCTGTCCAATGTGAATAGGGCACAAGTGCACACGACGCACACCCACAAGGCACCCCAACATCCTTAGATCAAGTCCACGCACCACGACAACCTCGGATGTAGTGGTAGATCTAGTTCGTCCACTACATGGCTCAACTGGTGCATACCATACACCACCACCAGGCACCACTCAGACCTATTCAAGAATTTCTCTCTCACAACGTACGTAGTATGTATAGATACTCTTAAAACAGTCCACAACATGACTGGGAGCCAAACAAGGTGCAATTTTGGAGCCTATTTGTCCAATCCCGTTCTAGACAGATAATACACTCCAACTCAGCGTCCATCTTAGGTCTCCTGGTCATCTGACTAACACCTTAAGAGTGTCCAATCCCAATCACATCTTCCAAGACATACTAATCCTAAACCTTTCGGTTACCTGTCAACATCCTACTCGAGGCATTGACTATTCATATTTTCCTTAATGATACTCAAAGCATCGTCTCATTTACTACGGGATAAACTCTATCCAACCAACTCGATCCTCGACCACAACTCGGTCACAACGTTTTGATCACCTTGACCGTCTCAAACACCTTGATCTCATAGTTCATTCAATCCTCTTAATGCACAAATCGATCCAAATGTTCCTCACGATCCAATCAATCCTCTAGTACTCCACCTGATCCACCTAGGATACACACTAACTCTCTCTGCTAATGACTCATAACCAATACGAGTCCACCAAACTGATGTTCGATCCACACTGGTGATACCAAGCACCAACCAAGAATATATGTGGCTAACTACTGTCGTGACCTTCCCAAGACCAAGTCATTCCTTAATGAGCTTAACCTTAAAAAATTTACACCTCCACTACTCCCGAAGTTTCATTCCTTCCGATGGAACTCGGGATATCACAAAACGTCCATTTTCCATTATACCGTTTATGCACATCCAAATGGGTAGTAATGGAATCACCTACTTCTCACATCACAACTCTTTAGGGCTCAATTCCTACACCCAACACTCATGCACACTTGCCAAGGGAAGACAAAACCTGTTTCCAATCCAACAAGGAGGATACTGTGACTGTGATCCCAATCACATCCTCTCAATGCACTCAACGTCAATCGGAACCATACAATCACTGCTGGAACTCCATCCAACTCTGTCGTAAAACCACTAGGGAACCTGTCACCAAACCAAGTATCTCATGCCTCTAGTAACCCAACAAACTCCAACTCACCAAACCACTCGGGATCCTCTCTATCCTGCTCAGCGATTACTACCACCGTAACGCGCACGTCTGCCACTCAAGGCTCAAAGAATTATCGTCCGAAACCACTCAATTAACGTTGGGATTTCATCCAACTCCTCTCTACCTAAGATTCCACAATCATCACTCGGGTCACACTCACAAGGCCCAACATAAACCGAAAACTCCTCATCGTCTGGTCAAACACTGAACATGAGCACACCACAACTGAGTCACATCCTTTGCTCGTAGCTCCTCTCTAGTGCTCGTACCGAGCTAACCACAAATCTATTGCTCATGTCGGAGGAACCTTGCCTCCCTCATACTCCATAACTCTGGGAAAAACTACGTTAGAAACGTTCCTCGAATGTCACCCAACATTCAACAATCTCAACTAAAACCACCTTCGATAGCGATGTCTGCCACCACCTCGTGCAGACGAAACCAAGGAAGTACTTTGCTATCGGAACTCTGTCCTCAGGCGGGCAACTCACCGCCGGTACCAACCACTATGTACTACCTGAACTCTGTCCTAAAGGACGTAACTCAACATCTACACCACCTCTAGCGTGACGAACAATCTGCTCAAGGTGTCAAAACTACTGATCGGTCCACCCCGGGATCTGATCGACAAGTACCACTCTCTGGCAATTTGTCCACCAATCTCAACTAGTCTCAACTAGACGACCCTAGTTTCAGACCAATCACCTCAGACCAATCATCCATCACACTCAGAAAAGTCGTCATATCCAACCCTCCGAGGGTCTAGCACTGCCCAACCATGGCATAACGACGACATAAAATGCCAATAAGAAATCACTTAGGTAACTAATAAGAAATCACATACTTTGTAAATAGCTAAAATCCATTTATATAATACTAGATTCCTAGCACCTGCTAACACATGTGCTAATTTATTTTTTATTTTTGCTAAAAATATTAAAATAAAATAAATATATATTTTAAAATTTTTAAATACAAATAAGAGTATTAACTATCGGAGTCACTATCTTTTTCTTTTTCCCTCACTATTTCCATTAACTAATAATTATTATTTTTTAATTAGAAATATAATATTTAATTTTACTATTTTATCCTTAACTATTAAATAATTTGAAGAGTATTTTTATCAAAATTGTCTGGCGAAGCCTTTTAAATCTCTTGAATTAATAATAATAATGAAGATTATGAAATAGTTACAATTCCCTTTATCTGAGTGTTTAGTTATTTGAAATGGTCCTATAGAATTAGAATTCAACAATAGGTCATATGAGTTGTTATAATCACAGATTGAAATATCGGCAGTTTGGCTGATATTTCGATCGATATATTTGGAAAAAAAGGACCGTCTGACAGAACCCAACCGAAAAACACTAAATATCTCACCTTCGGGTCCTACTCCCATCTAACAAGTAGTCTACAATACCAAAAATACCCTAGAAACCCTGTCAAACAAGGGATATTTGTACCTCATTGAGTTCGTGACCCGCTATGTAGACATCCTCGATCCTCGTGCAACGATCCTGGAAGGTTTCAAAACCAAGGAAATTGTATGAGTGGTCAAGGTTTATGAAAAAAAAATATTATTCAAAACACAACATTTACCCTCTATTTTACAAAACTATGCATGCACTAAGTTTTCGAATAAAACATCAATCTCGGAACACGTGCGTAACTAGAAAATCAGTGAATTTAGACACCCTTTTTAACATGAAACCAAATCAGGATATTACATCAAAACGACTAGACTCCAGCACAGACTCAACAACTATACGAAATCAATCATACTCTCTGAATGCACCAACATACCATATGACCCAACTTCGATGCTTGCAATCTGAATCATCATATAAATGTGCACTACCGGTAGGACAATAGCACTCTAAAACTACGGAGTCCCAAACTCGACCTCCGAGTGTGGACCTGCTTAGGAACTACAGAGCATTACCACGACATCTCAGTCACGGTTCCAGTCTCAGGTTCTACAGAGCTTTACCTCAACGTCTGAGACTACTCACAATATCGGTTTCAGAAACTACGGAGATTTACCTCGACGTCTGAGACTGTCCAACCAATCTAGAAACTTGAGGAGGGTTTCAAAAACATATAACACGTCGTTACCATCGTTACACATCATCATATTTCACATCATCCCAAACATCACATTCATCACAAGTACCGATGAAACACAAGTTAATGTCAACAACAACAATTTACAACTCAACATGTCGGGCCTAAGCCCAAATCATAACTCCACCATGACCTCGTAAAACAACCATTAAACTATTCCCGAAAACCATATAATCATGATATAATAAGTATAAAACCATTTCCCAAAACTTGTTAAGGACCCGGGGCTTAATAAACCCAATTTCCTCACAAAACGTTTTAATGACATTTTTCCTAAATATTCACAGAAATTCCCAAACCTATCCATATAAATCATACATAACCAACCATCAAATAATTTTACTAATAAATCATATAAAAGGAATATACCGAAATCACCTTTTTTGAAAGCCTCACAAACTGTGCAATAAAATAAAAATAAAATATTCATACTTTATCAAAAATCCAATAAAATTTCCAATCACTAAATTATCATCAACAACACGTAAAAACACATTTTAAACACATAAATATGCACAGATATGGTTTTAAGATAACGAAAGTCCACTCACACATACCTTTTTTGCGACCGAACCGAACTACGCGTTTCTCTGTAAAATCTAAGAATGTCCATTCCTGTCGAAAAACACCTAGAAGGGTCACTAACCACCCTAATCAACTTATACATGAATCCCATAATTTTTTGGGATTTTTAAATGAATTAAAACAAACCCTAAATATTCAGACAGTCAAAATTGTCTCGAGGCGATATCTGATCGCCTCGAAAAGTGTACTGTTGAACTCGTAATATCGAAAAGATAAATTTTCATGTTGACCATTTTTCCAAGGGACGTGGCACGCGCTGCCCAAGGTGGCTGCATGTGGGCCTTACTCACCAAAGTACTATTCATTATCTTCAACCTGCGGCCGATCTATTTTTTCGGTTTTTGGGTCGTCAGGTCAGGCGACCTGACCTGGGTAGAAAACAACCATTTCACAACCTTGTTTCACGTTTTAGGTGTCTAATCTACTCTACTAAAAGCAAGGATGAGATCTATAGCAAGAAAATGGCAAGAAGTCACCAACAAATTCAAACCCGAAATCAAGGATTTCAGCTCAAACTCTAACCTTCATCCCAGAGGCTTCCTGCGTCCAAAGTCCTCCTGTGCTGCTTCAAAATGATCGTACCAACCTACAGAATTCTCGTTGTAGCTCTGTTCCCTATCTCCTTGCCTAGAACTGAGGACCCGTGAGCAAAACCACGAACCCTGGGCTTCGAGTTTCCTAGACAAGCCGCTTCCTCCTCTATTCCACTCAGCTCTGATCACTCTCTCCCCGTTTCTCCTTCATTTTCTCTCCTCCTCAAGTTATCTGTCTCACTCTCTCTGGTTCTAATGGAAGCACGGCGATGGATTTTCCATGGAATTCAGACCGTGCCCTCCCAAGTCCACAATCACACACAACACACTTAAAAAACAAGGGACTGAGTTGGTAGAGGGCCAACATATTAGGCCCTTCTAGACATAAAACATGGCAACATCTCATACGTGCCAATTCTAATGACCAAAATACCCCTTGGTACAAAATTACCATTTTGCCCGTCGTCATTTTTGACCCATAACTGCTTCACTCGAACTCCGATTTAAGCATTCCACCTGTCTACAAACTCAGTATCTCGAGACCTTCCCAACGACCTTTTCAAAATTCTCAAATAAGGTCCATAACAAAAAGAAAACATTTTGACTTTTCTCCAAGGGAAAAATCGCCATTTTCTCAGTTTTTTCCAAATTTCATTTTCCTCAAAGGTCCGAGTCGTTACAATATACCTCTCTTAAAGAAATTTCGTCCTTAAAATTTCAGAATTAAATCAATTCCACGCCCATATTCAAATTGGGCAATTGAATTACTCAAAACTTAATCACGATTATAATCATAACGTAGCCCAAGTGTTTGTCAATTTCATTTTCAATCATAACCAACTTATTATCTCAAATATCCAAAACTTCATCTCAACTACCAAGGGAATATATATATATATATATATATACATATATAACTCACATCGATTCCCCAACCAGATTCCGAATCTAGAATATCCAATTTTCTACTTAGATGAGTCCCTCAAACACGTACCTCAATCATTTTATCATAAACTCGACCAAAAATCATCAGTCAAATCAAATAAACATAACAAAATGAGTAGAAACCCCTAAAATCAATACATGAGTCTTCCTATGGCATTTTGTCATCAAGGTTGAACATCATCATTAAATCAATTGATCCCGGGAACCATGAGGATTAGTACTGAAATCACGTCCATTAGCGTGCATAGTAATCAGTTATTCATCAGAAGTACAAATATCGCTACCCATCAGTACACAGACATCCACCACAATGTCATCATATTCGTACTATACGTAGCTAGCTCGGGAAATGTGCTCATGCATCATCTTAGCCACGTCTGGAAATCATACTCCCCTACTCGGGAGCTACACCCACAACATCCAAACATATCCCATCTCATCCAACATAGCTTAAGATATCTCAAATTTTAAATAGGAACTATTTAGACAACGAGCTTAGCATATATAGGTATGTCTGAAACTCAATTATTCCGCTTAGGTTATAATAACCAACAACACGAAACCTAAACTTAACTTCAGTTATATCCACCCAGTTTTCAACCATTCAACTATCAGTCCAGGTGAAATCAACCATTACTGATGTCTCAAATTTTAAAGCCACAAATCATGACAATTTGAACCATATCCATCATAACAATTTTCACAATGTATCATATTTCAACACTACAAATCATATTCATAAATCAAAACCTCAACTAAACTGCGCTCCCCTTTTTCCTTGCATCACTTATTCCTTAGGCGTCAGGTTGACACAACTTTCTCAAACGTAATCATAAAATACTCAAATTAAAGTTTAACAGTTTACCCAGTTGATCCGCAACTCATAAATACTAATCTTAATAACCAAATTACACAAGGAACATCCAAAATAGTTCTGTAAATTATTCGAGTCACATTCAAGCATGTATCACACAGATAACAATAATACACACATTACGTCATATTAAGGCGCAAATAATAACTTAATCACCCTAAAGTCCATACCACAATCAACTTAATCACATACAATCTTATAACTAATCTGGATCCTAACTTTGGTTTAGCTTCCGCTTGAAATCACCAACCTATCAAAGCTGAATTCATTTCAAACTCCCCATTCATTACGTATAATCATAGCCAACATGTATTTTCTTGAATCTCAAGTTCTTTATATAATCATCTGATTGCCTCTTCCACACTGATGTCTTGAGATATCCATAGTTAATGTATCACCACGCCTCACCAGGAAGGCTCGTATAGTAACACCAACGACATCCATATACCCTAGCCTTCCAACAACTCCAACTAACACATGTAGCATTACAACTTCGTGTAGTTGACTGAACTTATCAATTGATCTCCACTCTTCGAGGTCAAGCATTAGTCATGATATCAGTGCTATGTATAGAAACTCGGAATGCCCACATCCAAGTACATTCCCGGGATCAACGAAATTCAGGTGATGTCATAATATAACATTTCCAAAACTGAGTCTCCCGTATAGTACTCAGCTAGACTTTCAGAGGGAAACCACAACATACTCACAGATGGTTCATGCTGAAGACCATCATTTTCTAATAGATGTATTCCCATAAATCTTTTAGCAGGGTCTGCACTCAAACATGGGTAGAACAAGTTTCCACCAAACCATCACAACATAACGTCCAGAAATCATTACTGAATCCATAATTCATCAAATTATATCAAATGATTTCAATCCAATCATAAGGTAAGTGTCTGGTCATAACTATACCCCATCTTCAATACCATATTGTCGTTTCTCTGGATATTCAAAAACTAGAGTGCCAGTTTCCCCCTGACAACTCCAACATCTTCCTATGTCTCGGAGGCACCACCATGCTCACTTAGCTCTTAATACTACCCACCTTGCACCTTGGAATAACAATTATCTACTCCAACTCTGTCACCCTTCTTTAGATAACAGCAATTACATACTTAAAATACTGAGAACTCGAATACGATATCACTATCACTAGTCATTCCAGATCTTAGATAAAGTACTCTATTTCACTAAACGCAAGAGTAAACATATATTAACACAGTACTAATGGATTTTCACGTTGCACCAATCATGAATCATACGACTATATCAACCATCACACACTCTTTTCTCAATGATAACTGAAAACTGCACAACTATAATTATAGGCCCCCAAACACAAGGAAATCCATTCAAGTTCCCTTCAACAGAGATTTCATGATATCCATTCAATCTTTCTGCATCATCAACAATTGGCTTATCAGGTTAAAGTAATACAACCAAGTGCCTCTATAAAAAAATCTTTCTATTAGGGTAATAGTCCTTGTCATAACTAAATCAAAGACCTTAATATACCCTTACTATTTCCCTAATACTTATAAGGAATAAGCTAATCCAAATATCAATTTTTCATGTTACAACCCTACTTATACAGAGCCTTTTTAGACTTGCGAATCACCGGTTATATGTCGGAACTTAATTAGTCCACTCAAACCTGAGAACACGCCACATCTCTAAGGCAAGTGGGTGTTTCTTTCATTTATCATTGTTCTCAACTACACAAAATCATGCCATCTAATGTACCCAATCACAAAGTATATACGCCTTTCGGCTTTTTCACAATCTTTTTCTAGCAACACAATTTACTTCCAAACCATATTTAGATATTTGGACTCCCATTCTTTATTATCTCTCATTTTTTACCAACACGTTTCCACACACGTCAGATCCAACAAAGAAACTTCCATCACCAAAATCCTCAAACACTTAATTCAACCGAGGAAACTTGTTCATCTTTTTTCTAATCCAATGTACTAACAGGTATACTAACTTCTCATAATAAGCACACCTATTGTTTGAAGTCATATGTTGTTCCCCTTTCCAGTGCATGACTTCATTGGTCATGCCACTAATCTAATCTAACATCACGAATATCAGATGGACATACTATCACACAATGCATATAACACATTAACTAATCTGAATAGATCATACCAGTAACACGTATCATTTATAACTAATTCAAGTCCAGCCTCAAAACTACCCTGTGGCTACTAATCCTATCTCACTATCAGGTCGTGCACGAGGTTCATATCACACAAGCATGACAATTCCTAGTACATATCAAAACCCAAGCTCTGATACCAAGTTGATAGGACCCAACTCAGAAAACACTAAATATCTCACTTCTAGGTCCTGCTCCCGTCTGACAGGTAACCTACAATAAAAAAAAAGTACCCTAGAAACCTTTTCAGACAAGGGATATATGTACATCGGTGAGTTCATGCCCTCGCTCCGTAGACAGCCTTGATCCGTAGACAGCCTCGATCCTCGTGCAACGGTCCTGAAGGGTTTCAAAACCAAAGAAACTATGTGAGTGGGCAAAAATCAAGGTTTATAAAAAAAATCATATTATTCAAAACACAACATTCAACCTCCGTTTTAAAAAACTATGCATGCACTAAGTTTACAAATAAAACATCAATCTCGGAACACGTGCGTAACCAGAAAACCAGTGAATTCAGACGCCTTTTTTAACATGAAACTAAATTAAGATATTACAAAAACACAACTAGACTCCAGCACAGACTCAACAACTATAGGAAATCAATCATACTCTATGAATGTACCAACATACCATATGAACCAACCTCAATGTCTGCACTCTGAGTCATCATATCAATGTGCACTACTGGTAGGCTAATAGCACTCGGGAACTATGGAATCCCAGACTCAACGTCTGAGTGTGGACCAGCTCAGGAACAACGAAGTTTTAGCTCGACATCTGAAAGTACTCACAATATCGATCTCAAGAACTACAGAGTTTTACCTCGACGTCCGAGACCGTCCAACCAACCTAGCATCTTGAGGAAGGCTCCACAACATATAACACGTCGTTACCATCGTCACACATCATCATATTTCACATCAACCCAAACATCACATTCATGACAAGTACCGAGGAAACACAAGTTAATGTCAACAATGACAATTTACAGTTCAAAATGCCAGACTTAAGCCCAAATCATAACTCGGCCATGGCCTCATAAAACAACCATTAAACTATTCCCAAAAATCATATAATCAGGATATAATAAGTATAATATCATTTCCCACAACTCATTGAAGATCCGGCATGTGGCACACGCCCCGACCCACCATAGTACTGTTCTTCATCTTCAACTTGCGGCCGAGCCATTTTTTTAGTTTTTGGGTTGCCTGACCCGGGTAGAAAATAACCATTTCATAACTTGTTTTCACGTTTTAAGTGTCTGAGCCAGAAAATGGCAAGAACTCACCAAGAAATTCAAACCCAAAATCAAGGATTTCAGCTCAAACTCCAACCTTCATCCTAGAGGCTTCCTGCGTCCAAACTTCTCCTATGCTACTTCAAAATGATTGTACCAACCTCCAGAACCCTCGTAGTAGCTTCGTTCCTAGAACTGAGGACCCGTAAACAAAACCATAAACTCATGGTTTCAGGTTTCCTGGACAACCCTCTTCCTCATCCATTCCACTTAGCTCTAATCACTTTCTCCCTATTTCTCCTTCATTATCTCTCCTCCTCAAGTTATCTGTCTCACTCTATAACGACCCATCCTGAGTTTACGAGTTTAATTAAGGGTAGTTGAAGATTATCATGACTAATCGAGGATTAGTCGAAGATTGTTCGGACGCTCGATGTAAAATGATGATTTTGCCCCTAGGAATAGGTAAAAAGTTGACTTTTAACTTGGGTGGTCAAATGCACAAGGACCAAGGACCATTGTGTAGATCAGGATGTCACGAGTCTGTAGACAGGAGGCACATCAAAATTGGATGTTCGATAGGAAATTTATGCTCACAGAGAGAAATCAGAACTGTTCACGTAAACCGGGAAAAATGGACAAATAGCATTTTTGGATTGGGTTGAAAATCTGGATGGACTAATCAGTGAGTGACACTTGTGCCTCATCTGATTGGCCCAAAACCCAAACAATTGGAATATTTGTCCTTCATCTTCTTTTGTTCTTCCTTAACTAGAAACCCTTCCCAAACATAAACACATACAAACACCATACCCTCACCTTCTATTTATCCATCATCTCTTGTGTTCATCAAGCAGACTGAGTAAGTGAGACCAAAGTGAGAAGACGAGGATGACAGTGACGGCTGATCACGGTGGGGATCACAGCAGGAAAGGTAAACCCCAAATCGTGTTTTTGACAAAAATTGAAAAATCAGTTTTAGACGTGTGTTGAGGGATTTGATGGACTCTAACCTATTCTACGGACTAAGGCGATCTTAGTAGGCTTGATTTCGAGGTAGGAGGTGGCCGGTGTAACAACCCGTCCCGAGAATTGGGATAAGTGGAGTGTTTAAGGTGTGATTAGTAAGGTTAATCAAGGGTTAGGTGGTCCCGAGGGGTCCGGGAACTTAGAATGACGATTTTGCCCCTGGGTCGGGCAGAAATGTTGACTTTTATTTCGGGTGGTCAAATGGGAATTGATCAGTGACCAGGACGTAGTTGAGGACGTTATGAATCCTTAGGCAGGTGGCACGCCCGATTCCGACATCCGAGGAGGAAGTTGTGATGTTCGGAAGATTGAGGGCATAACCGTAAGTTGGAAAATTAGGGGGGGAAACGTTGACTTTTTATACGAACGGGTTTTGGTAAGTTGACCTAAGACCGTTAGATAGATCTCGTCGTCCTGAGTTCGATGACAGGCGGCACGTATTCATCGGACGTACGAGGTGTGAGTTACGGGTCTAAAACGGTAAGGGTAAAATCGTAATTTGAACTTAAAATGAGGGGTATTTTGGTCTTTTGGTTGTCTGGGGATTTGTGCACAGAGAGGGAAGATAGAGGGTTGAGATTGAGCCACTTGGGAGAGGAGTTGAGGGATTGGTGACACGTGTAGGAGGTCTGGTTGGTTCTAGTGAGTGCACGGTCCAATTATTTGGGGTGCAACCGTGCCGTGTGTGTTGTTCGACCCAGACAGAAACAGAGGGAGGAATTGAGAGGAATTGAGAGACGATGGTGAGTGTTAGTGGGTTTTTGGTAAGTGAGGAGTGATCAGAGGGTGGAAGAGTGAACTGGTGACTGTTTGGGGGAGAGAAATCGTGCAAGAACACGGTGGACGGGGCAGTCGGTTTTCAGAGAAACAGAGAGGACTTGGACGATTGTGGTGGTGGTGCGGCCGTGTGTTGGTGCAATTGGACTCGTGGAGGTGTCCAGAGGCTGGCGGTGGACGGGAGGAGCTATTGCCTCACGGCTGAGCTCACGACGACGCCTGGAAGCAGGTAAACTTCATACTTTTTTCTTCGTGCTCTGTTTTGCCGTCGCGTTTCAAGTTGAGAGTTGTAGCGTTAGGGGTTGAATCGAGGAGTCTAGTGAAGTCTAGGGGACTCAGTTGAGTCCTAGGTAGCTGCTGGTTGTGCTGCCGTGACGGAGGAATGAACGGCGGAGCCCAGACGACGGAGAGCACCCTATGTGCTCTGTTTTATCCATTTTGCTTAGTTTGAAAGTCGTGGATTTTGGGTGAGAGTCGACGGTCTTGGTGAGTTGGGTGAGGTTTAGGACAGTCCTAGGAAGCGTTTGGGTAGCCACCGTGACGGGGGAAGACCTGGGTGGCCGGAGAAGGAAACAGGGGACTGGTACAGGTTTTGTTCGAGCTCGAGTCGACAGGTTAGGGACAGTGTTGAGGTGTTTGAGTGAGGGAACTGGATTGCTTAGGATTGGACGAAGAGGATGGTGAAGAGAGGGAGGAAAATGGTGCAGGCACGGCGGTGAACCGCTCTCGCCGGTTCAAGCAGCAGGCACTGTGTCGAGCCCGGTTTACGCGAGGTTGACGGTGGCACTGTAGCTGGCGCGTGGGGCCACGCGCAGCCACTTTGGGCGGCGCGTGGGGGCGCGTGCGGCGGTTCTGGGAGAAATGGTCAACATGACTTTTGGTCTAGGAGTTGTTGTGAATTCAATGGAGTTGGTTTCGGGTTAATCGGAAGTCATTTGAGTATAGTTCCGTGAGGGTGAATGTGTAGGGTTCCGGGGTTTTAAGTCTTCGGTCCGGGGATTTTTGAGGGAATTTAGGTGAACCTTCGTAGACGTGTTAGTGACGTAATTTGACGGTGTTTGACAGGATCGGGATTTCCCGAGGAAGCCGAGGAACGGGCTGGACGTTCGGGACGCGAGTAGGGCTCAGTACTGTGAGTGGACCCCTTCTCTAAACTTGAACATGCATAACTGCTTTCTATAATGGTTTTATGGTTTTAATCATGATTTTATGTTTATCGAATATGTTTGGTTGGTTTTGCATTATTACACGTTTTTCGAGAAAAATACGGTTTTGGCACGCTTTTCGAGAAAAAGGTAAATTTGGAAATGTTTTCGGGATTTCAAGGGATTTTGGAACATGCTTTTGAGAATCAAGGTTTTGGTTTTGAAATCGAAATTGACCATTGGACTTTGGTGCAAAGTTGGAAAGTGGACTCCGGATTTGGGTTCGGAATGACGGTTCTGAACGCCGGAAGGGCTTCAGACCAGTGATTTCGGATTCGGGTTTGGATGAGGATTTGGTAAATGGTTTTCAAATGGTTTTGAGATTGGATTTGCTGGATCTGGATATTGGGTTTAAAGACCCGGATATATGTGACGGGGGACCGGCCGGATTGGGTTTAAAGACCCGGATTGAGTTTAAAGACTCGGGAGTTTAAAGACTCGGATATATATTGATTTTCCCCCGTAGGCCTTGAGTTTAAAGACTCGGGAGTTTAAAGACTCGGATATGATTAAGGCCTGGATTGAGTTTAAAGACTCGGGAGTTTAAAGACTCGGATAGATCCAGCAGGTTTGATCGGGAAAAAGATGATTTGGTGATTATGGTTTTGATACGGTTTCTGATACCCATGCTATGGTTTCTTATGGTATTTTATAGTGTTTCTGTTTCTTATGATGTTTATAATGATTATTTTATAAATGTGTTTATAACTGCTGGTTATGCATGTGGTTTCAAAACGGAGGGTAAAACTCGGTTTTCTTATAAAATGGTTTTTGAACTTTTGTACTTTCTGGTCCACTCACATTTTCTGTTTTAAATTGCCCTCCAGGTTGTGGAGCGAGCGCGGGGTCTTGACGTCGAGGCAGAGTCTGAGGCATAGAAGTGACGTGAGGGTTCCCAGAGTAGAGTGAAAGCTTCTGCGTGCGTGTAGTTATCGGTTTTATTTGTATGTTCGTACTATGTTCTGTAAATGCTACTATTACTCCTGCGTTTGACTGGATAGAATGTGAGTGAGTTTTACTTGAGTTTTGCGTCGGGGAGTCAGACGGGAGCGGGATTTACCTCGGGTTTCGGGGTGAAACCGGGGTGGGTCCTGACAGCCGGAGTAGAGAGAAAATGACGGGGGAACTTACGGGGTACTGTTCATCGATTCAATGTATGATTCTACTTTGTCTTTCATGGTTTTGATCACCTAGATCGATTAAAGGGGTTTAAACGAGTAAGTAGGAAGAAACAGGAACTAAAGTTATTGAGAAATGAGGCTTTTAGAGTCGGGTCGGGTCTCGAGTCTAGGCTCCCCATTACAAGGATCCGTCGCGAGGTTGAAGACGATGACACATGTTAGATGTCAGGCCACGTGGCCTAGTCACGGATCGACACGTGGTAGTTATCAGTGCCCAGTTAACCTAACATGTCAATGTCGTGGACCAATCAAGTGATGCCAAGTTTCACTAACATGTCAGACACGTGGACCAATGGGATGCTGACATGTGGCACCTATGAAGTCTAACACGTGTCAGATCTGACAGTTGTTAGGATGATGTCATGGTGATGTTAGTGTTGACTTTGATGACATCAGCGTTGACTTTTTTACCATATTTGACTTTGACCAGAGCGTAGGGGCCCGTGGGCACAAATCTTGAGGTGGGACCAATACCATTCCAAAGGTTTTGGCAATCTAGATCCAATGGTGGTGGTTTTGGGTCGATCAGAGATGGTTTGATAGGTTAAAGTGGGGTTTAACGCCTAGGGAGGCTTGTTTAGGATGCTTTCCCGGGCTGGGACTGTTCACGGGTCTTATGTATGAACTTATAGAGTCCTTTAGTGACCTTTTAGTGCGATTTGGATAGGTCCAGATGACCCAGAGAGGTTTTTTAAGTCTCGGTGAGGCTTACGACGTGGTTTTCGAGGCGTAACAAGGACGGTATGTGAATGGACAATTGCTTTCTAAACATGATGCATGCATAACTATTTTACATATTTTATATCGATGATTTGAGATGTATTGAGCGCATATGATTGTGGTATTTGGTATTTACGTATTTACACGTATTTCGAGGTTTATGGTTTTATGTTGGATTTTATACATACTTGTGCTTTCTATGGTGTGATTAATGGAATGGTTTGGATTTAGATTTATGAACTATCAGACGAGAAGCCCATTTTATTAAATGAGATATCGGACAAGAGGCCCATTTTGTTTCTACTATCAGGCTTAAGGCCGAGTTGGTTTATGATACCGGGCTTGAGGACAAGTTGGTTTATGATATCGGGCTTGAGTCCTATTTGTGGTTTATGAAATGTGATTTCGGGTTTGGAGACCCTAATGAGATTTGGTTTTGTAGTTGATTTATGAAAGTTATACTTCAGGCATGAGACCCAATTGTGGATTCGGTTTTATGGAAACAGAATGGATGAAACTGTATTCCGGGCATGGGCTACTTTGAGAGGTTTTATGATGATTTGTGAAATATTTTCCATATACCATCTTTATGTATACATTATTTCCTCCAGATGTCAGGGACACTGAAGTAGTCACAGAGCATTGCCTGAGAGGGGTTGGTCTACGTGAAAGACCGTAGAGAGGATCAAGATTAGGATTGCTAAAGGTTAAAACCTAAGCCCCCCAAGGAGGGTCTTTCACCTGGGTGGACCTTGGGGAGACTTGGGTTGGAAACCGAGGGGCACGCTTAGATTTAGACCTTGACAATATGACATCTGTGATGTGAGGCATGTGGGATGCCAATGATGGATTAAATATGTTTTATTGGACTGGTTATACGGTATTTTGTGGATTTAGGCAGAGACCCACGTGTTTTGGTTTTGAGGCAGAGACCCCTTATGTTTTACTTGGTTTTAGGCTGAGTTCCCAGATGGATTTATGGTTTTGGCCTGAGTTCCCACATGGTTGGTTTTACGGTTTTGGGTTACGACCTTAATGATTTCAGGAAGGAAATGGCTTTAATTGATAAACGATTTTATTAGGTTTAATTTGATTTGAGGAGTGATTGAGTTAACTGGTTTTCGTATGCATGTATGCTTTTTAATGAAGGGTATAAATGTCTTTTCTGAAATGTGTTTTATTAAATTGTTTATTTTTGTCCACTCACAGTTTTTAATAGTTTTTAATACCCTTCAAGTTGATCGTGGATGTGGGCTGTAGTAGAGACCGAGACATCACATTCCTCCACAGATCCTAGTGCGCTCTAGAAGCCCCTAGAGGGTCAAGGTTTGGGTTATCCCTTACCTGGAAAGTGGTGTCAAATGGGAGCATAGCACATCCCGCATTAATCCGGGGGGATTGGGATGGGTCATGTCAGAGTGGTATCATAGTGGGTTTGACAGCTTGGAATTGGAGCACGGTTTGCTTTTGGAGTGTATGTTCATGTAGGATGTAAGGTCTCTACGTAGTGGCAGCCCGTCATCAACTTGATAGTCACACAATAGTTAATGATATTTTTTTATATAATCAAAATGAGATTCATTGATAGAAGATTAAATAAATAACTCAGGAGCATAGACTCAAGGGAGCCTCATTAAAACCTCGCCTTAAACCCAAGTTAATCTTGGAGAAATCCAACGAGAAAAAAGAATGCTCCGCCCTAAACAAACACTTACAACATTAAGATATATCATCGTAATCAATCATACCACCACCCATGGTGGTGCTTGGGAAATCAAATTGTCTTTAGCTAAAGAATGACCCACTTGATTCGAGGAATGCAGAGCGTACCTCAACTGATGCGTTTGTAGCTCCAATTGCTTCATTAAATTTACAATTTCAATAACAATCAAAGCCAAACTAGACCAATCCTTCCCAGGGCCTTGAACTGCTAACATTGCTGCTTAAGCATCAGTTTAAACTACTGTAATAGTTAGCCCTAATTTTAGTAATATCACAACCATTTAAGCATTGCCTTTAGCTCCACTGCGGCAACTGATAAGCTCGCAGAACCTAGGTCAACAAAACCTACAATGGCCACTCCATCATAGTCTCGAATAATTTTGACAATCCCGGATAGAGATTTTACCAAGTAAAAAAATGTACTAGGCAAAACCTCTACGTGTAATAAACTTTGCAAGTGCACAAGACGTGTAGATAGTATAGATGCAAACAAAGGTCAATCCCACAAAGACTTGCTCAATGATATCCAATTCCATTTAACTCAATTGACTTAAGTGGAGTAATTAAAATGCAAATATGGGGGGTTGTCACGTTGAATGAATGTAAGTAAATTAACTAAGATTAACTAACTAAGTCGAGCTAGGGTTTCTATCCACCTTTACCAATTATAGTTTTGTTAGATTTCTTTGATTAGATTACTATGCATAATTCTGAATTAAGTGCCCGTGCAGGGGTCCAGCTAAGGCTCACCCTACACATTATCTTCTCTTAGATTGCATGTTTAAGCATGTTGTACCTGCCCTTAAACAACTATTACGGATAGTGCGTGATAATGCATGGATCATGAAGAAGATTTGATGACACTACACTATCCCAAGAAAAATGATGTACAACTATAGTGTGTCATGAGTTAATCTAATAAGATTCCCCCTCCTAAATGTGATGCTACAAATTGCAGGATGAACACAAACATCGAGGTGATCCGTCAAGAAATCACATCAACAACTATATGCAAACAAGGTAGCTAAGCTTATAGACATAAATTGAGTTCATGAAGCGTAGTAATCCAACAAATCTAGGCATACATAACAATCATAATCAAGAGCTAGAAATCTAAGTATGAACTAACATGACTAGGGCTTCAAGTACCCCTAGCCCTAATTACACTACTCAAACATTATTGAATAAAACAAGGACATAATTAAAAGGTGCATAAACATAAATAAAGCAAGAAAGAATAAAAGGACAATGAATAAAAGAGATGAAGGAAAACTCCCTCAAGGTAGACGTACTGAAAGTAAGATGCTTGAATTGTAAAGAGTGGTTGAATTAAGATTACAACACTCTAAACTAAGAACATGAATTGAAGTACGAATTTTGACAGAGTTTTGGGGACCTTCAAGAGGTAAATTTGCCCCCCCCCCCCCCCCCCCCCCCTCTCTTCATAAACCCTAGTACCACTATTTATAAGAGAATAATTAATCCTCTTAAAAATTGGAGTTCTTAATCCAATTATATAAGGAAAAGGATTCCTAAATAATTAAGAAATCTAATTAAAACCTTTCCTACAAGTAAAGGAATTGAAAATAAGAATATAAAAGGAAGTATGACTAAAATCCTTATACAATATGGAGAATAAATATGAAAGAAACTTGGAATTATCCTAAAAAAGGCCAAAAACTAGGAATTAAAGCTTCAAGATCATTTTCGGTGGTCAACCACTGAAATTGAGGTGGTCAAAGGCGTGGTCAACCTTGGTCAAAGGCACCATGGCTTCTGTTTGGAGATTTCGGTGACAGCACACCAAATATGGATTTCTTGCCTCACGATGCGCGTGCCGAGGAGACAGACAGGCCATTCGGTAGGAACTTACCGATTGGAGGAGCTGCTACAGTAACTGCTAGTCTGATTCTCAATTCGGTGGATGCTAGCCGAACTTCTTGTGCAATTTTCCTTCCTTCATAACTTCTTCGTTAAAACTCCAATTTAGGTGATTCTTTCGCTCAAATTCACGTAAGTCCAAGCTCAATTTGATCTACACATTTCTCACAAAATATATTATTTTCTCCAATTTCATAGAACAAAATATTAACAAAACATAAGTAAAAGGGCATTAAATCATGAATAAAACATGCATAAATTATGACCTATCAAATAACCCCAAACCTATATTTTGCTAGTCCTCGAGCAAAACACAAAAACAAAAGACTCGATCTAGTTAAGATAAGCATTTAAACCTCTAGGTTCACCTAATAGGAGGAGTTTTGTCTCCTGAGTGTGATAGCAACACGATACCCATAAATGTTTTACTTAACACAAACATTTTACTTAGTGGGGATCATCGAGACTAATCAGGAATTAGTCGAGGATTTTCGGACGGTGGGAGTAAAATGACGATTTTGTCCTTGGAATGGTGGAAATGTTGACTTTTAATCCGAGAGGTCAGAGGCACGTGGATCGAGGTATTTATGTAGATCGAGATGATACGAGTCCGTAGGCATACAACACGTTGAAATCAGACATAGTACGAGAAAGTTACGGGTTACGGAAGGTTCAATTGCAGTTTACGGTGGCATGATTTTCAAATGGTTTTATCTTTAGTAGGCCCAAAATATCAGTTTTGGGACCATAGGATGAGTGACACTTGTCACCCACCCTATGGCCCATCTTATTTAATTCATGCACCTCACCATCTCTTATTTTCCTTCATCTTCTTCATTCCACCCGAACACCTACCCTCTTCCTCATTCCATTTTCTTACTTGAGACCACAGAGAGACAGAGAGGACGTGAGAGAGACTGAGAGATGGTGGCAGGATGGCGGAGGAAACCATAGGAAAAAGGTAAGGTCGTGGGGGGGGGGGGGTGCTTAATTTGGGCTTTTGATTTTAATGTTCTGGATCGAAACAAAGGCCAGAATTGTGTTCTTGGAGCTTATACGAGCTTGTAGGTGCAAAAAGGAAAGGGTTTGGACGATTGGAGTGGCTCTGGTGGAGGTTCGAAAAACTGGCCGTGAAGGTTCGATCTTGACAGGTAAATTATAGGCATTTTCTTGTGATTTTGACACTGTAGAACTGTTTACGGGAGTGAGACGACTGCTTAGGAAGAAAAATGGAGTAAAATGGTGACCAGATGATTGAGTTATAGTAAGGTCAGGGTCACAGATCAAATGACCCGTTGGAGTCAAACGGGTTAACACCAGCCAGAGGTTGAAAATGATGATGTGTCATGCCACATCATCATGTAAAGCCATGTGGCCAAATAGAGGGTGACACTTGGCCAAGTGTCAGGATTACGTGGCAGTTGACGTGGTAAGTCCACGTCAACCTTGTCAGACCACGTGGACCAGTGAGAGCGTGCCACATGGCAGGTTGTTAGAATTTTTCAAGTGACATGGCAGCTAACGTGGCAGGTCCACGTCAGCACTGTCAGGCCACATAGGCCAGTGAGGAGGTGGCACGTGGTAGCGTGTCAGAGGTGTCAGAGACACATGGCAGGACACGTGGCACCAATCAGGGAGTGCCACATGGCATGTTGTCAGACTTGACAGGTGTCAGAGTTGGCTGGCTGACGTCAGCGTTGATCACTATTGACTGCCATTGACTTCCGTGGATCGGACTTTAACTAGCGTGTGAGGGGCGTAGGCATGAGTTTTGAGTTAAGACTGATCTTGTTCGAAAGGTTTCGATGATCTGAATCCATTGGTGGTGGTCAGGTCGATCAGAGTTCGTTTGATAGGTCCTTTGGAGGTTTTTAGCCTTAAGAAGTGTGTTCGGGACACGTTGACTATTCCGATAGTTTTGAGGGTTTATGGATTAGACTTGTATAGATGGTTAGTGACCTTTGAGTATGATTTGAACAAGTGCAGACATCCCGGAGATTGTGATATAGCTTCAGAGTGGCTTACGACGCAACTTACAAGCGCGCAGCTCAGATGGTCAATGAGTAGACCTTTGTTTTATAAATATTATGCTTGCATAAATGTTTTATATGTTTTACGAGCATGATTTGAGATGCTTTGGTGCATGATTTGATTATGATTTGTCATTTTCGAAGAAAATATGATATTGCACTTTTTATGTGATTTGAACGGTTTCACGGAGATGCGTCAAACTGAGGATTTGATTACTAATTTTTAGTGATTTCACGGAGATGCGTGAAATGCTATTTCGGGCATGAGACCTAATTGATTTAGACTTTGACTCGGATGATAGTCAAAGATGATTTTGAACAATGAAATGGTTTTCAAATTCGGAAATATTATCTCGTGCTTGAGACCCAAATATGGTTTATGATATGATATCGGGCTTGTGTCCCAGTTAGTTTATGGTTTGACATATAGTATAGTCAAACCTGAAATTGAACATTGTTTTGATTTGGAAAATAAGATTCGGGCTTGAGACCCTTTTGGAAAAATTTTGGACTCCGGGAGTGAGTCCATGTGTATTTGAAAGTTATGTTTTGGGCTAAGGGCCCTATTGAGATTTATTTTGGGGCAGAGACCCTATGAGATTGGTTTTGAGCTGATATCCCATATGATTTGAGATGTTTTCACTGAGACGAGACCATCATCTTAATGTGATATGACTCTGGTGTGGCTGTGTGTCCCCGGATAGGGCCTCCAGTAGGAATGTGTTTCCTCGAAGAAGTCCTGGTGATAATGCTCGCCTCCGGGATGGGATGTGTTCGCACGGAGAGGTAACAAAGTACTACCTATTGTCGTACAATCGAGGGAGGCTCGACTCAGGTGTGCTGGTATTATTTGAGATCGATCGTTGATGTGTTCACGATGATATGTGGAACGTCGGCTGGTGATGTATTCACGACGACATGCACAGATTGAAGCAGTCCTAGAGCTAAGGGCACATGTTGCTAGGATATTGTGACTGATGTTGGATACGAGGATTGGCCATGTTTTCGATGGGTTTTCTATGTGACAGATGTTTTTCACTGGTATTGATTTGAAAAGCATTTTTCACTGAATATGGATTTGAAAAGCAATATGTTTCGATTTAAAGAAATAGTTTGGTATGACTTGTTTTCTTATGCATGCATGCTTATAAAGTGAAGGGTGTAAAAGTATTTTCGTTAAATTTTTTGTAAACTGATTATTTTTGTCCGCTCACAGCTTTTATGTTTTTGATACCATTCAGGTTGATTGCGAATGCGGGCTGTAGCAGAGACCGAGACATCACAAGCCGCGACGAACTCCACAAGTCACTGCGCACTCTGGTAACCTCGAGAGGGTTAGGTTTTATGCCTGGTTGGGCACGGGGTGAGTGGCTGCGCGTGAAAGCCACGTGCCTGCTACAGTGACTGCACAGTGATCTCCTTCACCCGAATGACTGGTAAACGGGTTGAAAAACCCGCGATAAGACCCGGTTCAAATCCTAGCAATTCGACACCGATCCCGTAACTCGGTCATACGGACTCCGATTAATGCGTGCCGTCTGTCATTGGATTCGTATCGACGATACCTACGTAACGGTCCTTGGCCCCCGGCCATCGAACCTCCCGATCAAAAAGTCAACATTTCCCCTTATATCGTCCAAATTACGAAAATGCCCTTGCACTTCCGTACATCATAACTTTCACCACGAACGTCGGAATCGAACGTGCCACCTGTCTATGAACTCGTGACGTCTCGAACTACGTCACGGTCATCGGTCAAAGTCTATTTGACCATCCGATTTAAAAGTCAACGTTTTGCCCACGCTCAGGGGCAAAACGGTCA
This sequence comes from Prinsepia uniflora, assembly GCA_032719365.1. Classification (NCBI taxonomy): domain Eukaryota; kingdom Viridiplantae; phylum Streptophyta; class Magnoliopsida; order Rosales; family Rosaceae; genus Prinsepia; species Prinsepia uniflora. The sequence goes on from CM064873.1 coordinate 27,894,966, forward strand.
CTTTGCACAATTCGTCCGAAATCGCTCAACTAATCCCAGATTAGTAAATCACAATTAAATATTATTAAATCCCGATATTCGGGACGGGTCGTTACACCAAAGCCCGATCTCGTACTTCCACTCGGAGTACCGCAGCTGCTAGTTGCCACTCATGTATATCATGAGTCTCGCATTCCCAGTATCATACTGGATATTGACCTGCAATGTACAGTTAATAAAAATTAGTAAAATCATTAAAGAATATGAAAGATAATTAAAATCATTAAAATCATTTTAAAAAAAGTAAAAATACTTACAAACAAGGCACCCCAAAGGAAGGTGAGGTGATCTTCGGCTTGATCCCGAAATCTATCACTTATCATGAGAATGGGTGCGCAGAATGGCACCCTTGTCATGCACCATCAAGTTATGGACCTTGATGGGCGTTTGGCCAAGCTGATCGACGTAAATATTCTTGATCTTAGCGCTCATCGATCGACAAATCCGTTGGGATGACCACCCCTAGTTGATCACACGCACTCTGGTGGATCTCCCTACAAATTGGGTAAACATTAGTAAGAAAAATGAATAAAATTAGAAATAAAAAGTCTTTTAAAAAACATTTATTGACCAACTCACCCTTAGGGATCGTTCCGACTGCCTCTAGGGTGTCCTCATCGACTTGCTCTTCTGGGGGCTTGAGATCAACACGACGTAGCCCCCGTTTCTTCAAATGTTGCCAACGAGCCAACCTGGCGCCAGGTCGTACATACTCCTCGAGGGGGAAGCTCAGGACCAGCAGGACTACCGTTGTGGCAGATGCTAGTGGAGGGGTTGGAGTCGAGATCGGTGTGTCCGGTGTCGAGCCAATATCGTCCTTCGGTGTGTTCGGGACCGACGAACTCGCCACATTCGCCGGTTGCTGAACTGAACTCAATGTAATGCGAGGACAAGCCCGTGAACTCTCCAAATCTCTAATTTTAGTCTCTTGTTAGTTCCTTTATTTTTCTCTCTTTTATATTTCTTTGTTAAGTTAATTCATTCTTTTATTTTGGGACCATTTGTAGCTTCTTTTATTTTTCTTCTTAGTTTTCTTTTAATTTTTCTTTTAATTTATGTTTTTATATTTTATTTCTTAATTTCATTTCTACTTTACTTTGTTCTTATGAATTTTCTTTGATAGCTCTTAGACATAATTTTATGATTTCCTTAAGAAATACCTAGGCCGAGTAATTCTAAAACAATTGAAGAGTTTTTAAGACCGAATTCCTCATATTTCTTCTTCCATCTTCACAAGTTTCCTACCTCTATTCGGTGATTCTTGTGAAAAACCATCTTTTTTCTACTTAAATTCTTGTTATTGTTATTAGTTTTATGTATAATTCAATATATGTTGGTATTTTCTTTTACTTCTTATGTTTTAGTGCTTAAATTTCAATTCAACGCTAAATGTTGATCCGCTGTTTGGGACATATAGAATAGAATTGAAGAGAATTAATGTTTGACCTGTGTTCGGCGCATTAAATCAAAAACTTCATGTGGATTATATTATAAGTAATAATCCGTTGTTCGGTGCATTTATAATATATTTATGCATGTAATTGAGATGATGAATGTAGAATTTCGTGATTGGTTCAATATGAGCAAAATGTTAGAGTGTTGATAAACATTGTGTTTGAAGAAAGTTCACTTGTACAAAGGTTAAAGTAGGAGTAGAATTAAGTTCATACTAGTTTTTACTTATATTTTGGTGATTACACAAACCAATCATACGGGCTACTGTCTAAATCAAATACATGTGGGATTCAGCCCAAATCACATCACGTGGGTCTCAGCCCAAAACCAATACCAAAGGGTCTCATCCCCGAAAACCAATCCTCGGCATCCCTGATGGCTGACATCCGAGATGTCACAATCAAACCTGTCACGGTTCCAAGCTACGCGTGCTACCCGGGGTCTCAAATCCCAAGTCTCCCCAGGATCCACCTAGGTCAATTTCCACAGATCAATGACCCTCTATGAGGGGAGGTTTTAACCTCTAACAATCCTTGCTCCTGAGTCACTATACGGACCAGTCGCCCCGTGCAATGACCCCTCGCAGGTAATTACCCCGTGACTACTCCAGGATACTATGGGACGTCTGGAGGAGACAACCCGCCACTCCAGGATACTACGAGACGTCTGGAGGGCATCGGTTCATGAGGATGGTATATGGAAAATCATTTTACAATTCATTTTGAAAACATTCAATGGGCCACGCTCAGGTTTTCCATAAACCATCGTAAATCCTTAATTGGGTCCCTGACCCGAAGTCATGTGTCATAAACCACAAATGGGTCTCATGCCCGATATAATAACCAACTGGGTCTCAAGTTCGAACTCGTAAACCAACGAGGCCCCCCGCCCGATCGTATACCTTAAATGGGCCTCTAACCCAATTTCTCATCAAATCAAATGGACTCCAAGTCTGATAGTTTCCAATCAAATGAGTCTTATGCCCGATTTCATGTTTTCAAATCCAAAACTCGTTCGTCAAATCATCATTGAAAACACAGCACGTCTAAGCATCGTATAAAACTGAAAACCTCGAAATATATGCAAATACGTAAATACTAAGCTACCACAAACAAATGCACTAAAGGAATTCCAAAACATGTATTAAAACATATAAAACATTTATGCATGCATCACAATTTAGAAAACAAGATCCACTCACATACCGTCTGAAGTCGCGCCTCGATACGAGTGTCATAGCCCTTCCCCGACCAACCATCGTCTCTGGGACTCCCAAACCTGTCCAAATCGTAAAAGATGGTTACTAACTACTTAATTAACCCCTCATAAAAGTCCCGTAATTTTCTGAAATTTTTAACTATTTTAAACTCGATCCTAAACCTTCGGACACCCCGAACTATATCGAGGCGATGTCCGATCAACTGGAAACCAATCCCAAAATGTTCGTTACATCGAATAGATAAAATTACATGTTGGAACCTTCCCTAGAATTTCCCCCACGTGCCTTCACGCGCCGCCCAAAGGGGCTGCGCGTGGGAGCCATGCGCCAGCACTGTACATCCATGTCTCTACAACTGAATCGGTTTGAACCGGTTTTGCAATTTTCGGTCTGCCTGGACCGGCGTGACCGGTCCAAGGCCATATTTCCCTCATTTTTGGTCCAATTCAATCCAATCCAATCCTAATCTTCCTATTTCAAGGTTTCCTATCATCCAATATGTAACGACCAGTCCCGAATTATCAGGATTAATTAAGAATTAATGATGCATTAGCCTCATTAATCGGGGATTAGACGAGGATTAACGGACGTTCGGTGCAAAATGACAATTTTGCCCCTAAAATGGACGAAACGTTGACTCTTCATTCAGGCTATCAAATGGACTTTGGCCGATGACTGTGATGTAGCTCGGGACGTCACGAGTTCATAGACAGATGGCACGCCCGATTCTGATGTTCGAAAAAGTAGTTATGACGATTGGAAGTTCAGGGGTATTTTGGTAATTTGGTTGAATATGGGCAAATACTTGAATTTTGACCCGGGAGGTCCAATGGTCGAGGGCCGAGGACCGTTACGTAGATCAGGACGATACGAATCCGTAGAAAGGCGGCACGTCGAATTCGGATGTTCGACGGAAAAGTTAGGGTTCACGAAAGTTTCGAGTCACTATTGCACGTTTTACGAGACGGATACCTTTTGTTTCAAGTGGGCCCCAAATATTTTTCCAATGCCCAATGGATGAGTGACAAGCGCCACCCATCCACTGGCCACCCTTTCACATTCATGCATATCATTCCTTTTTGCTTGTTCGTGCATACCAAACACACAAACCCTGTCAGGGCCCACCCCTAATCCCCCGGGATTAAGGGCTAAACCCCGCTCCCGTCTAACTTACACATAACACAAGGGTCAAACTAACGTCTAACCTCCGTGTGACACGTAAATCAAACAAGGGAGTTTCGACCCAACCGTCCAAAAATCTTCCGAACTTCCCAGAGTGCTACTGTGGATCGTACGCGTGATGTCTCCATCTCACTCGCCCAACAGCCCGCACCGCAACAACCTGGAGGGTATCGAAAACACGAAAAGACTGTGAGTGGACAAAAATAAAGTTAAGTTCAAAACAGTTTTCAGAAACATAAACATCTATACCCTCCGTGTAAAACAAACCAATGCATGCATATCCATTTACATCATAAAACAATATATGAAAATCAAACACATTTTCTTTTTTCCAATTCCGGGCCTCAGCCCAAAACCACAAAAACCATTGCATCCGGGCCACTGCCCAAAACATCAGCATCAAGCCTTAGTGAAACCCAAAACACATTTAAAGTCACATTCTCATCCATCGAACATGCTGGATCTATCCGAGTCTTTAAACTCCCGAGTCTTTAAACTCAATCCAGGCCTTAATCATATCCGAGTCTTTAAACTCCCGAGTCTTTAAACTCAAGGCCTACGGGGGAAATATCAATATATCCGAGTCTTTAAACTCCCGAGTCTTTAAACTCAATCCGGGTCTTTAAACCCAATCCGGCCGGTCCCCCGTCACATATATCCGGGTCTTTAAACCCAATATCCAGATCCAGCAAATCCAATCCAAAACCATTTGAAAACCATTTTCCATTTCCATATCCAAACCCGAATCCGAAACCACTGGTCTGATGCCCTTCCGGCATCCAGAACCGTCATTCCGAACCCAGACCCAGAACTCATTTCCTTCTCATTTTCTGGTCCGAGTCCGCAACCATCATTCCGTAAGCTAGCATCCGGAATAACCATTACGAACCCAAACCCGAAATCCGCTTCAAGTCCCGAATCGAATCCCGAATCGTCACCCGGAATTCCGATTCCGAAACCCGAAATCTCATTTCCGAAAACACCTTTGAATTGGGCCTCAAGCCCGAAAATACTTTTCAAAATCCTTTACTTTCCTTAAAATTCGACCATTAAAATCAGGTTCAAATCACAATAGTTATCAAACCTCGTAAAACGTGTAAACTGTCATTTTCCTCGAAAAACGTACAAAACCATAAACCAGTACAAACATAACTCACATCATAGAATCGGGTATAGAAATCATATAAAAACATATATGCATGCATCAAAAGTTAGGAAGCAAAGTCCACTCACAGACCATTTCGACGTCGCCTCGATACGCGCGCACCTATGCCATTCCCTGCCAAACCATTATCCTCGGATTCCCGAACCTGTCCAAAACCCATAACGAGGTTACTAACTATTTCACAAGAGTCCTACTCAAGTCCCTTACCTTTCCCGAACTTCTACAAATACTTTTTAACAGAACCCTAGACCTTCGACCTTGCAAGACTAACCCGAAACAACGTCCGAAGAACCCGAAACTTAGTTCATTGGCTTCGTCATGACATTTAGAACAAAAACTTAGTTTGACGCTTCACCGGAAACCGCCGCACGCGCCCCCACGCGCCGCCCAAAGTGGCTGCGCGTGGGCCTCACGCGCCAGCTACAGTATCATCTTCAACCTGTGCTGAACCGGCCGTCGCAGGCTGAACCGGCCGTCGCAGGCTGAACCGGCGAGAATTGATCTCCGCCGTCCGGCCACCAATTTAACCCCTCTTTTCACCCACAGTTTCGTCCAGACCTGCCCCACCTATTCCCGTACTCCGTTCACCTCGACACGGCCCCATCATCGTCGACCCAAGCTTGAAACCAGACGGCCCAATTCCCCTGTTTTCCTTCCCGGCCACCCAGCTCACCCCCCTTCACGGTGGCTACACCAAACTCGTCCGAAGACCATCCTTAACCTCACCCAACTCACCTGGACCTTCGACTCTACTCCAATCTTCACAACTCGCCGTTTGAAACTCACGGCCAAAACAGAGCACACAAGCACACTCCGTCGTGTTAACCTCCACCGTGCACCTCCCGTCACGGCAGCTCAATCAAACGACGCCTTGGACTCAACTGAACTCCTTAGACTCCCCTAGACTCTTCGATTTACTCCCTAGACTCACGACTTTCGATTTGAAGCTCAACGGAAAAACAGAGCACATACATGGAGATTAGAATTTACCTGCAACCATCCACCGCCGTGCTCGCCGCCGCGTTCCCTGGAGTCCGCAGAGCCGCCTCAGCCTCCTCTCGAGTCCCCTTGCATCGTACACGGCCACCGCACCACCACAAGCTCACACCTCCTCTCTGTTTTCTCTGAAATCCCCATGGCTCCCAACCGCACAACCACACGACCTCCGCACCTCCCAACCTTCTTACCGTCTCCCTTCCACTCTCTGGACACCCACACACTCTCACAACTCACCAGCACCCTCGATCAACCTTCAATTTTTCCTCACCGCCTCACTCTGTTTCACTCTGGTTGAAAACACACACACGATCACACACGGGCTCACCTAAGTAATTGGAACCGTGCTCACACCAGATCCACCCAGAACCCTCTAGTCCTTCAACACGTGTCACCATCCAAGCCATGCACTCCCACATGGTCCAATCCCAGCCGTCCATCTGTTCTCTCTCTGCACAAATTCCAGAACACAAAAGACCAAACTGCCCTTCCTTTTTACTCAATTTTACGGTTATGCCACTACCTTTCTAGACCCATATCTCACACATCGTAAGTCCGATGAATACGTGCCGCCTGTCATCGAACTCAGGACGACGAGAACTATCTAACCATCCTAAGTCAACATACCAAAACCCGATTCTACAAAAAGTCAACTATTCCCCCTAATTTACCCAAATTACGGTTAAACCCTCAACCTTCCGAACATCACAACTTCCTCCTCGGATGTCGAAATCGGGCGTGCCACCTGCCTATGGATTCGTGACGTCCTAAACTACGTCCAGGTCACCGGTCAATACCCAATTAACCATTCGAACGAGAAGTCAACTCTTTGCCCGAACTAGGGGCAAAATCGTCATCTTACCCTATCGATCCAAAATCTCCAACTAAGTACTACTTAAGCTCGCTCTTCCCATATTAATCACTCTCCTAATCCCGATTCTCAGGACGGGTTGTTACAAACCCGATCTCACCCAAATCCATCCATCAACCATTTCAATTCTTGCTGCTAGACTGAGAGGGAGGAACAAAGAGAGAGACTGAAGGTGATTGGTGAAGGGAGGACCGTCGTGCATGGCGGCGAGGGCCTTGGAAACCAAGTAAACCCTATTACCGGTTAGACCCAAAATTCCTTTTAATTCGATTTTGACGTTATGGGTACTTTGGATGATTGGGAGATGATTATTGGGTTGTTAGGAAGATAATAGGATGGTTTTGATGGTGGTTCACGGCTGAGGAAGCCCAGCGGGTGATCGGGAAAACGGGCCGTGAAGGAGAGTTTGTATGGATCGAGTTTTAGGGAGTTTTTGTTAGTTCTTTTCATGTGAATAGATAGGAATTGAGGAACTAGGAAGAATAGAATCAAAATGGGAACAAACGGACTGGATGTGAGAAAGATAAGAGGCTGAACCGGCCACGCCTGTTCGGCTGGACCGACTGCACACTAACCCGGTTCTAACGGGTCTGTCGTTGGGAGGAAGATGAACAGTGTGCTGGCGCGTGATCCACACATGCAACTCCTTTGAACGGTGCGTGGGGGCGCATTCAGCACTATTTAGGAGTGGTTCCAACATGTAATTTTATCTATTCGATGTAACGAATATTTTGGGACTAGTTTCGAGTCGATCAGACATCGTCTCGATATAGTTTGGGATGTCCGAAGGTTTCAGAGCGCATTTAAAAATAGTTAAAAATCTCAAAAACTTAGGGGGCTTTAGTGAGGGGTTATTTAAGTAGTTAGTAACCCTCTAAATTAATTTGCACAGGTTCGGGAACCCCGAAGGCGACGATTGGCCCGGGAAAGGCTTATGGCGCGCGTATCGAGGCGCAACTTCGGAAGGTCTGTGAGTGGACCTTTCTTTCGAACTCGATGCATGCATAAATGTTTTATAAGTGTTTTAATATATTTTTTGTGATGCCATAAGTACATTTGTTTGTGGTAGCCTACGATTTACGTATTTGCACGTATTTCGAGATTCCCTATTGTATACGATTCTTGTACATGCTAGGTTTTCAATGATGGTTTAATGAATGGATTTTGGATTTGAAAATATGAACTCGGACGTGAGACCCATTTGATTTACATACTCTCAGACTTGTAGTCCATTTGAATTAACGAGAAACCGGGCTGAGGGTCCATTTGAGTTATACGATCGGGCCGAGGGCCCCGTTGGTTTACGAATTTGGGTTTGTGGCCCAGTTGGTTGTAATCTCGGGCTTGAGGCCCTTTTGACTGTAGTATCGGGCTTGAGGTCCCGTTGGTTGTGAAATCGGGCTTAAGGCTTCGTTTTATGGTTTCGGGCTTGAGGCCCCATTAGTTGTGATATTAGGCTAGAGGCCCAGTTGATTGTGAAATCGGGCTTGAGTCCCAGTTCGATTTATGAAATGAGAATTCGGGTATGAGACCCTGTTGAAAGGTGGATTTAGGCCGAGGCCTGTGAAATTGATTTGAATCGAATTCGAGGAATCCTGTTGAGATGAATCGGGTATGAGACCCAGTTAAAATATATTTGAGAAAAAAAGTGTTTTGAAAATGTATGATACCCTTCATGTGATTTATTCGGTCTCCTCCAGACGTCTACCGGGAGAGTCACGATTCACAGACCAGAATGGGTATCCCCATAGGGATCTCGTTCCAGGAGTAGAAGTTATGATGTGGTCCCAGAACAGATTCCGAAGAGATGTTCGGACTAGATCCGGAGATAGTGCTCGTACTAGATCCAAAGATAGAGCCTCCTAGATGGAGAATTCCTGGGGAAAGACTTGGAGTGAGACCAGAGTGGTGTTCACACTAGTATAGAGATGAATCGTGACATATATCGGGGATGTGTTCCCTAGAGGCTGTGTGCCCCGAGTTGACATCTTCTCGGAAGTGCCGCGGATGGGTTATACGTATTTCTATACGTATGAGGTTTACAGAAAGTGATTTAGGGATGGAGACCCCGTGTTCCATGTTTTAGAAAGTGATTTGGGGTGGAGACCCCGTATTTGATATTTTGGAAATGGTTTGGGCCGGAGACCTCATATTCGATGTTTTAATGTTTACTGGATTTGGGCAGAGTCTCACTTGTGTTTGATTTGAGTTGAGTTCCCATGTATTGATTTAGGGGTTTTTGTGATTTCGGATCGGGGACCCATAAATGGATTTATGGTTCATGACGGTTTATGGGGACCGACATGAACCCTTGAAAGGTTTTTTTGGGTCATGACGGTTTATGGGGACCGGGCATGAACCCTTGAAAGGTTTTGAGAATGTTTTCAAATGGTTTTATGAACATTTTGATAAATGGTTTTTGAATGCATGCATATGCTTTTAGTGAAGGGCATAAAGTATATTTGTGAAAATGTTTTTATTTAAATGATTGATTTTTGTCCACTCACGACTTTTAATGTTTTAATGCCCTTCAGGTTGATCGCGAATGCGGACTGTAGTAGAGATCAAGACATCACATTCCTCCTCCTACGATCCTGGCGTACTCTGCAGGAACGTCCCACGTTAATCCCGGGGGATTTGGGATAGGTCCTGACACTATATCCTCAAATCATACAAAACAATCTAGAAACTCCCCGTGAAATTTGAACCCCCACGGTCTCTGTTTTCCCGGCCATCCTTAGGGCCATTCGGCCCCCTTCCTCCACCCTAAACCAACTCTACACTCTCCCACAAACCCATTAAACCTCATCCTAACATTAGAAACCACCCAACATGTCCAAAACGAGAAATGGGAATTTGAATTGGAAACTACCTGCACGGGTTTCCTTTCCCTCCGTCGTCCATGACGGTTCAGGCCACCTCCTCGCCGTCCTCAGCTCCTCAACCCATCACTATCTCTTTCTTGGATTAAATCTGATTAGGGGAAAGGGATTGGGTTGTGGTCGATGGGAATTTGGGTGAGATCGGGTTGTGTAGGTTTGGTTTGCACGGCCCAATCAAATGGTTTTCCAAGAAATGAAATTAAGAAATAAATTATAAAAACATAAATTATAAAAAATTAAAAGAAAACTAAGAAGAAAAATAAAAGAAGTTACAAATGGTCCCAAAATAAAAGAATGAACTAACTTAACAAAGAAATATAAAAGAGAGAAAAATAAAGGAACTAACAAGAGACTAAAATTAGAAGAAAAAGGGACAAATTAGGGACTAAAAAAATGAACAAAAATGGGACCCTAAACAAATGAAATGGCGTCCTGTATTTATAGAGGGAGTGCCAACAATTAAAATATTAAAATACAAAAATTAAATATAAAACTAAATACAATTAAAATGATGAAAAAGCTAACTTTGGGGGTTGATTGTGGCTGGAAAATCAGCAAATTGGACCAGGTTGGAGTGGTTTTGGTGCAGGAAATGGGCTCGCCAGGTTGCTCTAGCAAAGGAGAGGTTGAAATCAGCGAGCAGGCGTTGACAGAGGCAGGTGGGAGTTGGTAGGTCATGCATCAGGCATTGAAAATGGGTGTAGGAGTTCGGCGTGGGCCAGCAGGTGGATCAGATGGATGCAGCGTGTTAGGCGCTGAGGAAGGCGTGAAAGTTCGATGCACGCGTGCCGAACTCGAGTAGAGAACTTTGATAAACGCGCTCCAATGGCATCTGCTGGGCTGACAGGTGTCAGAGACCTAGGTTTCGGGTTTTGGGGTGGATCTTGGCTCGATTTTGGGCTGGATATTACGAATTTTTGGGCCGTGAGAAAAAAGGATTTGGGCTCACAATTTGGGTTGATTTTCTAGGCTACATTTAAATGGATTTGGGCTGGAGTTACTAGCAGTCCACCGAATTTCCTTAAGATTTTTTGTGGCCTCCCATTTCTCGTCCATAATTCCTTCGTTATAATTCTGATTGAGACGATTCTTTCGCCAAACCACTCCAAATTTCAAGCATTATTTATTTCTACAAAATTCCCACAAAATATATTATTTTTCCCAATTGTTTAGTATTTTAATATTAAAAGGTAAGTATGAAGGGTATAAAATAGTATAAAATAAAGCTTAATTAACGACCTATCAAATACTCCAACGCTTAAACTTTGCTAGTCCCTAGCAAATACTAAAATTAAACTAAGAGTTTAAAACAATTAATCCCTTAACCATTTGCCTCAATATTTCATATATATGGCATCAAAGATTTACAATAGAAGAAATTTAAGCATATGGAATTCAAGAGTTAATACATGATAACAAAATGTTTCAACATTTAAGACAACGAGTAAACTTGGTGAAATGGATATCAACATGAATAAAACGAGTATGAAACAACTCACAAGGATATGCACTCATAAATTCACTCAATCTATAAGCGTTTGTGTTTGCACTCAAAGTATGTGAGAAAAATGCTCACATAATAGAAATAAAGTACTTTTGCAAAATCTCAAACAAACACCTTAAGATAAAAACAAAAAATATTTGCACAAATGAACCAAAACCATAAGAAAATTTAGTGATTAACTCAACTAATCAAAATTTACCATCTTAAGGACCATAAGGTCTTTATGAAGGTTGTAATGGGGCTAAGTTTAGAGGCAAGGAATATATAGGATAAAGGGTGCTTAAATTCGTTCCAAGACTCAATAGACTCCCGAAATGTAGCATAGTTTCCCATCCTTAGTGCAATGACATCAAGAATCCATCCCTTTCAACATAGACCAATTTCATCATGTTGGGTCTTTACATTCATTCTTTGTGTCGGATTTACAAATATAAGCGACTTAACTCAAACTTTGCATAACCAAACCTTATTACCTTAATAGAGACTCAAAACATTGTGTTTCTTTTTTAATTTTTTTTAATTTTTTTTAATCAAGGTAATAACATGTGTTATTAATACAATAAAGTTTGAGCAATTAAATCCACACAATACACATAAAAGTCTTCAAAACATCATCAATTTTTTTCACACCATCTTCATGTCTTCAACCGAGTTCTTGGAATACGGGTAAAGGATGTCTATATTAAGCTCAAGTGTTTAGATAATCATGGTGATGAAAGAAGGGCTTAGTATGGGCTCAAATGGGTTAAAACTAAGGGGGACGCAACTTGGACGCACAAAATAGGGAACATGGATGTTTGAATTTGTGGTATTAACTCTAATACCTTAATCATGTCCAAAATCAAAGAGTCTATTAACTTAAAAGCTTTGAAAATCACATAGAATAAGTTCTAGTACTTTAGAGTTCATTAAAAACTATGAAAAACAGTTATGAGGCATATCTATATCTGACAAGACCCATCCCGATCCCCCGGGGACCACTCTGGGATGTCCCCTGCTCCCGTCTAAGAATCACACTTAAAATACCGAAAATACCCTTAACGAGTTTTTAAAAAAACAGAGTTCAACTACCACATTGTCAGACCGGGGATAAGTATCTAAACAAACCGGGCATATAGTGTATAAGTCATACAATACAAATATTCAAAACTTAACCCAAAAGGGATATCAGGTGCGCAACAGTACTAACTATGCCTCATCCCCAATGTCAGCCCCTACCTCTGTGTCACGGCCTGGAGGGTCAATGAAAACAGTCAAAGTGTGAGTGGACCAAAAATAAACATTTTCCAAATACAATTTAAGAACAATAATAGTTTTCCCCTCCGTTTTACAATTATGGATGCATTTAAGTCAAATCGTATGAAACAAAAATAAAATCATATATCAATATAAATATGGACACATAAATAAATAAAACACAATATAACCAATCCTCGACATCCAAGATGTCTGACATCCTAGATATCTCCAACCGATTACTGTCATGGTTTCTAATGCTATGTGTGCAACACGGGGTCTCATCTCCGAGTACTCCCCAGGATACTACGAGAGAACCGGGGTGATATCATAATGGTGTACCTTCCCCGAAATTACCTCGTCCGGGGTGATATCAATATCTCGCACTCCTGAGCCTGAGCCTCTCCTCAGAGCTACTCACCTCAGGTAGTGCACCGTGACTACTCTATGATCCTCGACCTCTGGAGGAGACAATCCAACTCATATAGGATGGTATATGTGGAACAGTATCCAAACCGGTAGAAAATCATAATAAAACCATTTATGTTTCAAATCAAGTCAAAATATTGTTCAATTGGGTCTATGCTTGAGACATAACTTTCACAAATCCAACTCATTAAAAAACAGTGTCCAGAACACATTTCATAAATCCAGATTTATCCAAACCGATCACACCGGACCACCATTCAAATCCATTTAAGATGCAATATTTCTTTCAAATTCCTATTTGAGTCTAAATCTAGTCAAAACGTTATCCAATCGGGTCTCATGCCCAAAACATTGTTTTCGCGTAAATTCGTAAAACAGTTTATAATCGACATTGAAATCCAAAACATCATCAAATAACGATATCAAGGAATTTCAACTTAAATCATACAATAAAGCATTTAAAACAGTTATGCATGCATTTCATTTATAACACAAAAGTCCACTCACGCTCGGTTCACGCTGTGCGCTAAAAAACTGCGCTCTAACCTCACCAAAGCTAAACCACAGTCTCTGGACCTGTCCAGAACACATCTAAAGGTCACTAATGTACTCTACAAGTCTAAACATTAAACCCTCACATAGTCCGATACCGAAAATGTGTCCCAAACACGCTCTCTGAGGCTAAAAACTCTTAAACAAACTATTAAACGATCTTCGATCGACCTGAAACCACCATCATTGGATTCATACCGTCGAAACCTTTCAAATAAGACTAGTCTCACCACTAGGTTCGTGCCAACGTACCGTCACGCGCTGGTCAAAGTCCGGTCCGCGGCGGTCAACGCCGGTCATCGTTGACGTCACGCTGGTTAATGTTGACGTCAGCCTCATAACTTTGACACCCTGTCAGGTCTGACAACCTGACATGTGGCACACCCCGACTAGTGCCACGTGTCACCCTCTGACACTACCATGTCATATGATGACATCACCTACTGACGTCATCACTGCCACGTGTCCCGCCACGTGTCTCTGACACCTTTGACACACTGCCATATGGCATCCCTTCACTTGTCCATGTGTCTTGACAATGCTGATGTGGACCTGACACATCAGCTGCCACGTCACCTAACACCTCCTAACACCCTGCCACGTGGAACTACCCTATTGGTCCACGTGGTCTAACAAGGCTGACGTGGACCTAACACATCCGCTGTTTACTGGGCTTGACAGCTTGCCACATGGCATCACCTGATTTTCCACGTGGACTAACCAGTATGACAGGATGATGATGTGGATTGCCACATAATCATCGTCTACCTGTAGCCGGGTCAGCCCGTTTGTATATAACGGGTCATCCGACCTGCAAACCTGACCTTGTTAGAACTCGCTAGAAACGCAACCAAAAACTACTTTTTTTCTTCCTACATGATCTCAATCAACCCAGAAAAGGATCTACAACCTCAAAACTGAATAAAAAGGTCTAGAGATTACATTTCAAGCTTGAATAGTTTCGTTTAGATTTTGAACTCCTTTTCTAATCGATTCTAGCAGCTTCTCTTCACGAAAACGATCCCTATGATTTCGTAAAATCCATAGGAACCAGTTCTAAACGTTAAAATCGTCCAACAAACCCTAAAACTCGAATTCAAAAATTGAACACCACACGGTTTACCTCATGGTTTTTGAGCCACCGTATGCGGCTGTCCTTACTGTGGTTACCTTCCTCTTCGTCTCAGCTCACTCTTTCAGTCTCAGTCTCTCTCCAAAACAGCAAAGGTGAAGGATTGGTGGTGTAAGGGTTTGTTTGGGTTTTGGTTTTTGGATGAACAAAGGAAATGAGAGATGTAAATGCATGAGTCTTGGGTAATTTGGCCAATGGGATGAGTGACACTTGTCACTCATCCATTGGTCTAAGTTGAGATATTTAAACCAATCAAAAACTGCCAACTAACACGTCCCGAAAATGTGAATAGTATGTAAATCCTTTCATGACATGTAACTTTCTCGTCCAACGTCGGATTTAATGTGCCGCATGTCTACAGATTCGTGATGTCTCGATCTACGTAATCGGCCTTGGTCAAAATTTTCCCTTTCCAAGGGCAAGAACGTCATTTCGCATTTACTTTTCGAATTTTACAAATTAACAAAAGTCCAGGTTGTTACAAGCTACCCCCTTACAAACATTTCATCCTTGAAATTCACCCAAATAAATATGGTTACTGTTCTTGCGTCAGGGCTTCGGGCTCCCATGTGGCCTCTTCCACGTTATAGTTCCCCCATAACACGTTTACTAGGGGAATAGACTTGCTTCACAAGGTCTTCTCCTTCTAATCCAGAATGTGTATTGGTTGTTCCTCGAAGCTCAAATCTGTCCTAAATTCTAACGGTTGTTCCTCAAGAACATGTGATTCCTCACTCACGTACTTACGAAGCATCAAAACGTGGAACACATCATGCATTCTAGCAAGCTCTGGAGGTAAGGCTAATCTGTACGCCACAACACCAACTATTTCTATAATCTTATACGGTCTAATGTAACGGGGACTTAACTTCCCACGTTTTCCAAAACGTATAATCCCTTTCCAAGGGAAAACCCAGTCTCCCACTACAAACTCTAGGTTTCTAATCTGATGATCATGTGATACCTTCAGCCTTTCTTTGATAATTCGAACCTTCTCTTGGGTCATATCCATGAGATCTGGCGTCAAAACCGCTCTCTCGCCTACCTCAATCCAACAAATAAGGGTTCTGCACTATCGCCCATACAGTGCATCAAACGGCATCATCCCAATACTCGACTGACAGCTATTGTTGTATGCAAATTCCATCAATGGCAGGAGCGTATCCCAAGAACCCAGAAACTGTAGCACACAGGCTCTCATCATGTCCTCCAAGGTCTGAATAGTCCTCTCAGACTGTCCATCTATCTGAGGATGAAAGGCAGTGCTAAAGTGCAGCCTCATACCAAGGGGTCTCTGTAAACTCCGCCAAAACCTCGATGTGAACCGCGGATCTTGATCTGACACTATCGAGTAACAAACTCCAAAAAAACCACTCCGTGTCTTAGTAAACTTGAAGCCGAATTCCATGGTGATGTGATCCCATTTCCACTCAGGAATAGAAAGTGATTGTAAAGCTCCATACGGTCTCTGTCGTTCAGCTTTTACCTGTTGGCAAGTCAAACATCTACTAACAAAGTCAGCAATCTCTTTCTTCATCCCTACCCACCAATAGTGATCCTTAAGTGTACGATACATCTTGGTTCCTCCTGGATTCATCGCATAAACTGAACTGTGGTGACAGGACCTGTCCCAACTGGACTTTAATAACCGTGCCCGTTCCTGCTCCCGTCTGATAAGTCAACCGAAGCCCTGAAATTACCTCTTAGCACCTGTCAAACAAGGGATGACTGGATCGATTTCTGCTCATGCCTCCGCCTCTCGATTTACCTCGAGTCTCGTGCCACGGCCTGCAGGGTCATAAAAAATAGGAAAGGTGTGAGTGGACAAAAATAATATCTTTTAAAACACATTTAAAAATACATCATTTACCCTCCAGTTTATCAAACCATGCATGCATAGGGAAAAACATATGAATAACAATCACTGGCTTTCCAGCCAAATCACATAACAAGTATCAACTCCCGGCTCTCAAGCAAAAACATGTGAAAACATAATCACCTGGCCATACAGACCAGATACCCATACTCAATACCAGTACGCCATCACAATCAACATCAAACAACACTACTCACAAGTGCACAATCAATCAATCAATGAATCCATCAATCTGCACTATTCACAAGTGCACAAACAATCACACTGTCACATCCGCACTACGCGTAGGCCAATATCCAGCCACACTCTCGGGATCAGACAGATCTGGGCTCAACCCTCGGGCCCAGTCCCATCTGGGCGAACACATCCCCAGGCTCAGACACATCCGAGTGGTACATCTAGGCGCAGTCGCATCCGAGAAGCTGGCTTACCATAACAACTCACAATCATACCATCATATCCCCCAAGCTAAAGGTCGACTAGGTGATCCCCTAGCTCCAACCGTCTGGGTATCCCCAATCACAATGAAAACCATCCCGGGATTACATCCCAAAACATTACAATCAAATCCATGACTTCAAACCAAGTCAAAGCATTTTCAACCGAGCCTCAAGCCCAAATACCATTTACACGTAAATCCGTAAAATCTCATTTGAAACATTAAAATAATCCAGAAATCATCCTTGACTCATCAATTAAGTCAAAATATCCATTTTGAAACCATTTTAACTCCGGGCCTAGCCCAAAATATCATTTGCACATTTCTCATAAAACGTGCCCGAAAGACCGATTAAAATAATCATTAAATCACAAATAATCATGCCACATCATTGTAATTCAAATCATGCAATCAATCATGTACAACATTTAACTATGCATGCATAACAGTTTATAAAACAAACGTCCACTCACACACTATCCAAACCACTCCCTTTCCGAGCTGCACGCGTTTCCGTAATTTCTGACATATTCCAGGAATCTCGAATCCTATCCAAAATCATTACTCAGGGTTACTAACGACTTAATTAACATCATACTAATTCCCTATAATTTTTCCGGAATTAAATATTATTTTATAACATAACATAAACCTTCGGACCCTCGAAACAATATCAAAACGGTGTCCGATTGACTCGAAACCAACGCCAAAATGTTCGTTACATTGCATAGAACAAAAGTCATCTTGAACTCACTTCGGGAATCGCGCCCTCACGTGCCGCTGTGAGTGGCTGCGCGTGAAACTCACGTGCCTGCTACAGTGTCACCACCTTCACCCGTTTCCCTGCAAACGGATCCCTGCGACCCGCGAACAGACCCGATTCAATGTCCATCAATCCTACACCATTTCTTACAATTTAATCGTCCATTAGCATCATTATAGACCCAATTTAGGTTCTGTGAATTCAATTACATGAATACTTACCTCAATCCAATCGAATCAAGCTCCACTATTCGAAGAACACCGAATCACTGTTCATCGTCCAATCTCCACAATTTCTCATTGTTTTCCTTCAATTGATGCATCAGGAAGCATCGTGGGATCCTACTAACTATATTTTCAAGATCAATTTTATCGTTCCATGTCTCTAATTCCTCAGCTCAAACTCGAAAATCCCAAGTCTTCCCCTACTATGTTCTAGGGCAAAACGACTCGAATTCTCTTCAAATTTAATTGGGTTCGACTCGTCTCAATCCCAGGAAACTAAATTCAACATCAATTTCACTCATAAACGTCTAACAATTCGAATTCGACATTAATTTTCATGGGTAGTTTTTCGGGTTTTCTGGGTTTAATTTCAACTGGGTTCCAGGTTTATAAGTCACCATTTTAATGCCCTTTCTTTCCCTCTGTTTTATTACTCAATTGCACCTGTCTCTCACTTGGTTTTGGTTGCTGGTAAGATCGATCAGCAAATTCATGTTCTCTCTATTTTTTTTCTTCACAATACACACATACACATACAAATACCCAAATTAATCCTCATCATCAACTTTCCACCAATCTTTCAATTATGGTGACAAGTGTCACCAAGTGACCAATCCTCATCCAAATTAGCTGAATCAGCCAGGTTAATCATCCAATTCACCCTGCTGCGGCAATTTACAATTTTGCCCTTGCCATAGCAAATTACAAAAATGCCCCTCATAATTCTAGACCCATAACTTTCACGTCCGAACTCTGATTGACGCGTGCCGCCTGTCTACGGATTCAGCGTCCTGAGACCTATCCAACGGTACTTTCGGAAAGTCCAAACAAGGTTCCGAACAAAAAGTAAAATTTCGGCCCTTATAACCAGGGGCAAAATCGTCATTTTTTTTTCCAATTTTTCCAATTTTTCCTATTTTAAATTTTCGGGTCGTCACATGTGGGCCTCATCTAGAATCTCTATCCCCGGCTCTGCATTTGCAGGCAAACTCAAACGATTATGTTTCAGTAGAGCTCCATCATCTCTGATGGTGAAATCCTGTCGATCACCGCCTTCAACTTCTATCCTCAGAACACACAAGGTAGGATCTTGAAGTTGAGCCTCTATAATCCAGTCAATCAGGATGGGTCTCACATGAAAACTGGCCAATAAGGCTCCCTCATCATCCAATCCAAGTATAACTCCGGCCTTTCGGAGTTCCATTAGCAAGGACAAATACACCATCCTCAGGTGGGCTACAGAACATGGAGATTTCCTACTCAAAGCTTCTGCTACCACATTTGCCTTTCCAGATGATACTTAATCATGCAATCGTAGTCCTTAATCAATTCCAACCACCGTCTTTGTCTCAGATTCAGCTCATTCTGAGTGAAAATGTGTTTCAAACTCTGGTGGTCCGTGAAAATCCTACATGTCTCTCTGTACAAGTAGTGTCTCCAAATCTTTAGAGCATGTACCACTACTGCCAGCTCTAAATTGTAGGTAAGGAAGTTCAACTCATGTGGCTTTAACAATCAAGAGGCGTAAGAAATAGCTCTCCCGTATTGCATCAGTATGCCACCCAAACCTTGCAACGATGCGTCACTATACACCTCAAACTCCCCACTGTCATCTGGAAGGGCTAAAATTGGTGCAGAAGTCTATTGTCTCTTCAATTCCTGGAACTCCGTTTGCAATGTTCATTCCAAACGAACTTAACCCCTTTCCTAGTCAAACAGGTTAATGGAGCTACTATAGTAGAGAAACTCTCTAGAAAACGTCTGTAATAACTAACCAACCCTACAAAACTTCGAACCTTAGTAACTGTCTTTGGTTGCTCCCAGTTGGTCATGGCTTCCGTTTTCTGGGGGTTCAAACTAATCCCCTCTGCTGAAAACACACGGCCCAAGAAGCCTATACTGTTCAAGCAAAATTGACACTTACTCAGATTAACAAATAGCTGGTTCCTCCCCAATCTATTCAGTACCAATCTTAAATGCTTCTTGTGCGCCTTGGCACTCTTTGAATAAACCAGGATGTCATCTATGAACACAATCACAAACCTATCCAGATATGACCGAAATACTCGGTTTGTAAAATCCATAAATCCAGCTGGTGCATTGGTCAACTCGAATCGCATTACCAGAAACTCATAATGGCCATACCGATGGACAATCTTCGAAAAGTACTTGACCCCTCTCAACTAGTTAAACAAATCATCTATCTTGGGTATTGACACCATATCTAACCAGACTCACTGGGCCGTATATCTAAAGCCAAAACACCGAAAAAGTGTCAGCATGCAAATCGATGAGCATTTGTCCCACATCGAAACTATGAAAATTGAACATCCCACTTACCCATACATAAGGGGTACACATTTCCCAATAAAGGAAAATAATATCGACTACTCACCATTACTTTTCCAAACTTACCATTTATTATTTCCTCTTACGAACGAAGTTGCTAACTTGATCGTCAGAGAGCCGTTGGAACATTTATCGCTTCAACAGTTTAGCGTCGTCTATGGGAATCTGACTAAGTTCACCCACGCTCAACCAAACCGAGGAAGCACTCACCCGAGGTTAGGCCGAACACTCACTCGTCCAACAAGAAACATACAAGGCAAACAGGATCTCGGAGAGATCACACCTGGGCAAGGGCCCAGGACACTGAGAGATCCCTCTCCAAAGTTTCTACGAATCATCGAAAAACTCCAGAGAGACATGGCGGAGATTAAAACCAAACGTACACAGGCCGAGTCGAGATGCTAGGCACTTGACGACCGATACACCGAGATGGTTGAAAAATACTGGGTCGCACAAGCCGAACTCGCCGAACACCAATCACGAGTTGGCAAGGATGAGGCTGATAGGGTGGTGGCCGAGCGCGCCGAAAGGAACCGTTGAGCAGCAGGGAAGAAAAAAGTCCACTCGGCAGCAGGGACACTCCTAGGAATTACCCCTCAAGAGGGACACCGAACTACCCCTCGGTTGGCGATGTGAGGGCCCTATGAATTACCCCCCATGAGGGACATTGAGTGGTCTGGAAAAATCAGCCCCCGTCGCGGTAGTTCCCAGGACCTGCCCCCCAGGAGGAATACTGAGCGGTCAGGACAGGTTAGTTGCGACTACACCCTCCCGGAAACTGAGAAGCTTGATCGTTTCGACCAAGGGGCACGGTAGCCAACCTGGACCAACTCACTCGTCCAACACTATATGGACTAGGTAAAGTCACTCAGGGCCAAGATAAAGTGGGTGACAAGACCAACTTGGTCAAAGTTAAGTCAAGGGCCCTTCACGGAAAGGATCAACCAGTTCAGAATCGATCATGAGATCAAACCCATGAAGATCCCAATCTATACTAGAAAGGATAACCCATGGAACCATCTGAACAACTTCGACTCAGCAATTGCCCTAAAAAACCTTGCAGATGAAACGTTGCCTTATTTTCAGCTCTATGCTAATCGAGGAAGTAATTAACGTCCACCTTCACGAACCAATTTATGATTCAGACCGACTGACTATCCTCAAGGACGAACCTCTTTCAGTTAAAACAGGGCGAAAATGAGCCACTGCAGAGATACGTAGCCAGGTTTAGCCTCGAGTACTCCCGCTGCACCGAGACTGACGACTCAGAAATGTTCACAACTTTTAACGGTGGCCTCTGGGAATCTCCATTCAGGTACGCTGTACTTACTTAAGGTTGGACTACATATAACGAAATTATGAAATAGGCGGCGGTACACGCCACTGCCTAGACGCAAAGCCAAAAGGCCAACACAAATACGGCTAACACATACCAGCCTCCTCGAGCCGACTCGGTAAAAACCTACCTACCGAGCTCCTGAGCCAACAATAGAGCTCATATCAGCGCACTCAGGACCACAGGCAACAGGGCTATGGGGAAAAATGGAAAGATTACCCGCATAGCAACAACCTGTACAGCCTAGGAAAGAAGGGTATGAACCCAAACCATAAAGAAAGACAGTAGGGGGAGCGACCAAACTAAGGGGAAAAATGGGTTCCACGGTCCAAATACGAGACCTACACCATCCTCAACACCCCCTATGAAAATGTTTTGCTCAATGTGGAGCATATGATCCCGAAGTCCACTTGGGACCAACCAAGGGCAAACTAGGCAAAGACACATGAACCTATTGCTAGTACCACAAGTACAATGGCCAAAACATCGACAAATGTGTGGCATTTAGAGACCTAGTGGAGGCTCTGGCTGGGGATGGAAAGATCAACCAATTCGTACAACATGCACCACATCCACCTCGCAACCAACAAATCCACACAATCTCGGGAGGGCCATCCATCTCTTGCCTACTCACCTCCAACCGCGCAAAGAAAAATTTCCTGCGAGCCACGAAAATGAATCACCAGCTCTTCAGCATCGAGTATGGAAGGGCCAGAAAGACCAGCCGGCTCAAATGGGCACCCATTACCTTTTCCAAGGAGGAGGAGCAGGGAATCATTTACCCCTATGATGATCAAATCGTCATTATGGCAGAAATAACCAACTTCGATGTTCAGCGGGTCATGGTCGACACAAATAGATTTGTCAACGTCCTCTTCATAAAGGCATTCAAGCAACTAGGAATACCAGAGTCCAGCATGGACCGTTCCCCTACAACACTTTTTTGCTTCACCGAGGACTCCATAATTCTACATGGTACCATCACTCTCTCGCTCTCTCTTGGATCCCATCCACAGAGAGCAATGATACTCATGTCTTTCTTGGTGGTAGACTACCGCGCAGCTTACAACGTCATCCTCGGACGGGGAATACTCAACCAACTGAAAAACCGTAGTATCCACACACTTTCTTTTGGTTAAGTTCCCCACCCCAATGGGAATTGGTCAGGTTCGCGGGGATCAAATGGCAGCAAGGGCGTTCAACTCTGTCACACTAATCCAGCCGTCGAAAGAAACCATGGTCGTGACCGAGTCAGCATTTGAGGAAGACCTTATTGACCCTAGAGAGGCACAACAGATACAGGATGGGCCGACTGAAGACCCCTGAGATCATTCGATAACACCACATCTGTAGCCCATCGAGGAGGTTGAGGGCCGATTGCAGATCGAAAAGTGAAAATCAAAACCACACTTTCCCTCGATTTACGCTTACAACTAATCAGGTTTTTGAAGGACAACTCTGAGGACCTCACGATGTAGAGAGAACGGAGCATTGACCCTTCTCACAAGCTAGGCGAGCAAAAGTGTCGCCTCTACGATGTAGAGAGAACGGAGGATATGAAGGCTGAGATCATCAAACTCAGCACTATCCACTTTATTCGGAAGGCAGTCTACGTCGCCTGGATAGCCATTGTACTAGTTAAGAAGCCCTCAGGAACATGGAGAATGTGCATAAATTTACTAACCTCAACAAGGCGTGCCCTAAAGACAGCTTCCCCTTGTCCAAGATAGACCAACTGGCCGACGCAATGGTTGGGCATAAACTCCTCAATTTCATGGACGCCTATTTAGGCTACAACAAAATCTTCATGCACCCAGCGGACCAAATCCGTACAAGGTTCCAGAAAAACCAAGGGCTCTACTACTATAACGTTATGCCATACAGACTCAAGAATGCAAGGACCACTTACTAGTGCCTTATGAACTTCATGTTTGCAGACCAGATTGGGAAGATGATAGAGGTCTACGTCGATGAAATGCTCGTTAAGACTAAATCGGCTGATCTACACATCCCTAATCTCTCCAAGATGTTCAACGTCCTCAAATAGTACAATATGAGGCTCAACTCGGCCAAGTGTGTCTTTGGAGTTGGCTTTGGAAAGTTTCTGGGGTTCATAATAAGTTAGAGAGGTATCGAAGCGAACCTAAAAAAAATTAAAGCCCTAGTCGATATGGAACCCCCGCAAACCCAAAAGGAAATACAAAGCCTCATTGGCCAAGTGGCGGCACTTACACAATTCATGTCCAAAGCCATAGAAAAATGTGTGGCTTTCTTCAAAGTTTTCAAAGGCAAGTCCAAACACATTACATGGATTGAGGAATGTACCAATGCTTTCACTGAACTTAAGGAGTACATGGGAAGAGTGTCTTTGTTGGCTTGACCTGAAACTGGCAAGCCCTTCTACATGTACCTCTCTGTCTTGACGTCTGCCACCAGTTCAGTGCATGTTAAATGGAAGGACGACGTTGAGCACCTGGTGTATTACGTAAGAAAAACTTACAAAACGCTGAGACAAGGTACGCCGACTTGGAAAAACTCAGCTTCATTCTCATCATGTCCTCCAAGAAACTCAGACCCTATTTCCAGGCTCATTAGATCATCGTTATGACCGACAGACCACTTTGGCAGGTGCTCTAGAAGCCAGAAACGTCAGGAAGACTACTTGAATGGACAATCAAACTCAGCGAGTTCGATATCACTTTCTTGCTCCGCACAGCTGAGAAGGGATATGCCATTGCAGATTTTATCTTCAAATTTTCTTGTGTCCCAGCGGTACCCACGTTGGAGACCACTCCTCCCGCTTTTCCTTCATCCACAACACACGCCTTGGATAAGGAGAGCACTCAGCTCAATCCTGCTCAGCCAACGTGGCTCCTATACGTTGATGGTTCAGCCTGCCACAAAGGCTCAAGGGCTGGCCTCGTCCTCACCACCCCATACAAGGTCAGAATTGAGTATGCCCTTTGTTTCCTATTCAAAGCATCAAACAACGCCGCTGAGTATGAGACTTTTCTCGCGAGACTCTGCCTTGCCAAAACCATGGACGCAAAACAAATCCGGATATATAGTGACTCTCAGCTCATCGTCAACTAGATCAACAAAGAGTATAAGCCCAAAGACTCTTCCATGGCAACGTACAGGACAATGGAAAAATCCCTGGTTTACAGTTTTCTAAACCATACTATCACACGGATCCCCTGATCCAAAAACAGTCATGCCGATACTCTGTCTCAGCTTGCATCCTCACTCGACGAAAGGAAAACCCGCAATGTCCTTGTGGAAGTACTTGATGGACCTAGCACCCAGACCTCTTCAGTTTGGGCAATCACCACATACCCTACATGAATGACCCCACTAATTGGTTATCTTGCCAACGGAACTCTCCCCTTCGACAAGATCGAAGCCAAGAAGGTTTGGCACCAGGAAGCACAGTATACGCTTATCAACGGCCAACTCTACAAATGGGGCTTTACCCTTCTTCTTCTTCTTCTTCTTCTGAAATGCTTCATCTCGGGTGCAGGGAGAGCCATCTTGGAAGAAATACATGCAGGCATTTGTGGGAACCCTTCTGGTCCACGTTCACTGGCCCACAAGGCTTTTCGCCAAAGTTTCTACTGGCCAACCATGCATGCAGATGTTGCTAAGCTGACCAGGTGTTGCAACAAATGCCAACGGTTCGCCCCTGTCCTCCACTTACCTCCAGAAAACCTCATACCCATGCTCAGTCCTTGGCCATTTTCACAATGGGGACTCGACTTAATTGGCAAGATGCCAGCTGAAAAGGGAAAGACAGAGTACGCAATGGTGGCAGTAGACTACTTCACAAAATTGGTGGAAGCCAAAGCTCTGGCCTCCATCACCACTGCCCAGATTAAGACCTTTATTTTCCAGAACATTATTTGTCGTTTCAATCTTTCGTACACCATTGTCACGAACAATGAAAAATAGTTAGATAACGCATGCTTTTGCGGATTCTATGATAGACATAACATCCGCCTCTGTTTCGTTTCCTCATCTCACCCCCAATCTAATGGTCAGGTAGAGGCCATAAACAAAATCATCAAGCATACGCTGAAAACTCAACTCGATGAAGTAAAGGGAAAGTGGTCTGAAATCCTCCCAAATGCACTCTAGTCATATAGGACCTCCTACCAGACGTCGACAAACGAAACCCCTTTCTCCATGACCTTCGGCACGAAGGTCGTCATCCTAGCTGAGCTTAATGAAACTTCATACTGAGTGTTAACCTATGAGCCGACCAGAACGACCAGCAGCTTGCACTCAACCTCAATCTCATTAAGGAACATCAGGAACAGGCTAACCTCAGAAATATTACCTGCAAGCAGCGGCTCTGCAACTACAGCAACGCAAGAGTAAAACCCTGAAGCTTTCAGGAAGGGGACTGGGTTCTTCGGAAGGTCAGCCACGCCACAAAGGATCGCTAGGTTGGAACTCTTGGCCTCAACTGGGAAGACCCCTACTAGGTTACAAGAATCTGTCGGCCAGGCACCTATGACCTCGAAGACTCCGAGGGCGGACAACTTGGTCACCCATGGCACGCCGACCAACTTAAGAAATACATCATTTAAACATTGTATTTTCTTCCTCTTATGACTTGTTGTAATTTCCCAATCTTGGCCCACAATATCAATGAGTATTTTTTTCCATTACACAATGCTTGTACAATCAACAAAAATACCACAAGCTCAAATATATGAGTCGGGGGTATGGTCTTACTCGGCCTATACCCCAACACTTGCTATTTTGACTTAAACATTCGAGTTGGTGTACAGCTCTGCTCGGCTTACACCAACACTAACTCAAACATATGAGTCCAGGTATGGTCTTACTTGGTATACATCCAAACATTTGCTATTTCGACTCAAAACATCCAAGCCGGTCTACAGCCTGACTTTGCTTATAACAACACTGACTCAAATGTACGAGTCGGTGTATGATCTTACTCGGCCTACGCCTCAACACTTGTTATTTTGACTCAAACAGTCGAGTCGGTGTACAAACCTACTTGGCTTACACCAATCAAGTCGGGGTATGGTCTTACTCGACCTACACCTTAACACTTGCTATTTTGACTCAAAACATTCTAGTTAGTGTACAGCCCTACTCGGCTTACACCAGCACAAACTCAAACAATCAAGTCGAGGTATGGTCTTACTCGGCCTACACCCCAACACTTGCTATTTTGACTCAAAACATCTGAGTCAGTGTATAGCGCTACTCGGCTTACACCAACATTGACTCAAACATACGAGTTGGGTTATGGTCCTACTCAGCCTACACCCCAACACTTGCTATATTTGCTCCAACATCTCGAGTCGGTATACAACCCTACTCAGCTTACACCAACACTGACTCAAACATACGAGTCGGGGTATGGACTTACTCGACCTACATCCCAACACTTGCTATTTCAACTCAAAACAATCGAGTCGGTGTACAGCCCTACTTGGCTTACACCACACTGACTTAAATGTACAAGTCGGAGTATGGTCTTACTCGGCCTACGCCCCAACACTTGTTATTTTAACTCAAATATTCGAGTCGGTGTACAACCCTACTCGACTTACACCAATCAAGTCGGGGCATGGTCTTACTCGGCCTACACCCCAACACTTGTTATTTTGACTCAAACATTCGAGTCGGTGTACAGCCCTATTCGGCTTACACCAACACTGACTCAAACAATCAAGTTTGGGTATGGTTTTACTCGGCCTATACCCTAACACTTTGTATTTTTACTCAAAAAATTTGAGTTGGTGTACAGCCCCACTCGGCTTATACCTGCACTAACTCAAACAATCGAGTCGAGGTATGGTCTTACTCGGCCTACACCCCAACACTTGCTATTTTGACTCAAAACATTCGAGTCGGTGTACAGCCATACTCGGCTTACACCAACACTGACTCAAACATACGAGTTGGGGTATGGTCTTACTCAGCCTACTCCCCAACATTTGTTATTTTTGCTCAAACATCTTGAGTCGGTGTACAACCCTACTCGACTTATACCTACACTAACTCAAACATACGACTCGGGGTATGGTACTACACGGCCTCCACCCCAACACTTACTATTTTAACTCAAAACATTCCAGTCGATGTACAGCCCTACTCGGCTTACACCAACACTGACTCAAACATATGAGTTGGGGTATGGTCCTACTCGGCCTACACTCCAACACTTACTATTTTTGCTCAAACATCTCGAGTCGGTGTACAACCCTACTCGGCTTACACCAACACTGACTCAAACATACGAGTCGGGGTATGGTCTTACTTGGCTTACATCCCAACACTTGCTATTTCAACTCAAAACATTCGAGTCGGTGTACAGCCTTACTTGGCTTACACCAAAACTGACTCAAATATACGGGTCGGGGTATGGACTTATTCGGCGTATGCCCCAACCCTTGTTATTTTAACTCACATATTCGAGTCGATGTACAGCTCAACTCGGCTTACACCAATCAAGTCGGGGTATGGTCTTACTTGGCGTACACCTCAACACTTGCTATTTTGACTCAAAGATTTGAGTTAGTGTACAGCCCTAGTCGGCTTACACCAACACTGACTCAAACAATCGAGTTTGGTTATGGGGTTACTCGGCCTACACCCCAACACTTGCTAATTTCACTCAAAACATTCGAGTCGGTGTACAGCCCTACTTTGCTTGCACCAGCACAAACTCAAACAATCGAGTCGAGGTATGGCCTTACTCGGCCTACACCCCAACACTTGCTATTTTTACCCATAACATTCGAGGCAGTGTACAACACTACTCAACTTACACCAATACTGACTCAAACATACGAGTTGGGGTATGGTCCTACTCGGCCTACACCCCAACACTTGCTATATTTGCTCCAACATCTCGAGTCGGTATACAACCCTACTCGGCTTACACCAACATTGACTCAAACATACGAGTCGGGGTATGGACTTACTCGATCTACATCCCAACACTTGCTATTTCGACTCAAAATATTAGAGTCAGTGTACAGCCCTACTTGGCTTACACCAACACTAACTCAAATGTGCGAGTCGGGGTATGGTACAGTCTTACTCGGCCTATGCCCCAACACTTGTTATTTTAAATCAAATATTCGAGTCTGTGTACAGCCGTACTCGGCATACACCAATCGAGTCAAAGCATGGTCTTACTTGGCCTACACCCCCAACACATGCTATTTTGACTCCAACATTCGAGTTGGTGTACAGCCGTAGTCGTCTTACACCAACATTGACTCACACAATCGAGTCTGGTATGGTCTTACTTGGCCTACACCCCAACACTTGCTATTTTGACACAAAACATTCGAGTCGGTGTACAGCCCTACTCATCTTACAGTAGCACTAACTCAAACAATCGAGTCGAGGTATGGTCTTACTTGTCCTACACCCCAACACTTGCTATTTTAACTCAAAACATTTGAGTTAGTGTACAGCCCTACTCGACTTACACCAGCACTGGCTCAATCATACGAGTTGGGGTATGGTCCTACTCGGCCTACATCCCAACACTTGCTATTTTTACTCTAACATCTCGAGTCCGTGTATAACCCTACTCGGCTTACACCAGCACTGACTCAAACATACAAGTCAGCGTATGGTCTTACTCGGCCTATATCCCATCACTGGCTATTTCGACTCAAAATATTTGAGTTGGTGTACAGCCCTACTTGGCTTACACCAACACTTACTCAAATGTACGAGTCGGGGTATGGTCTTACTCGGCCTATGCCCCAACACTTGTTATTTTGACTCAAACATTCGAGTCGGTGTACAGCCCTACTCGGCTTACACCAACACTGACTCAAACAATCGGGTCAGGGTATGGTATTACTCGGCCAACACCCCAACACTTGCTATTTTGATTCAAAACATTCGAATCGGTGTACAACCCTACTCGGCTTATAGCAACACTAACTCAAACAATCGAGTCGGGGTATGGTGTTACTCGGCCTACACCCCAAAACTTGCTATTTTGACTCAAAACATTCGAGTGAGTGTACAGCCCTACTCGGCTTACACCAACACTGACTCAAACATACGAGCCATGGTACAATCTTACTCATCCTATAGTCTTAAGAGGCATAAATCTATGGATCGGTCAACAAATATTACGTGCATAAGTTGACATAAGTCAAAAGTAATTCCATTGATGTGTAGACCTACTATGCTCGGTCTGCAAAAGCATTACAAAAGGCTCTCGACCATCCTCTCCAATACAAAATAAAATAGACAACCACAAGGGCCAAGCCTAGTCTAATAGCTCCACCTTGGTGTCCACCTCCTTGGTAGAAGGCCCTTCGGCTTGTGGCGCAACCTTAGGACAAGCCTCTAGCTTTTTGACCGGCCCTTGTTGCTCAGTTGCTTGCTGCTACTCAAGCTGGTCTGGGTGCTCTTGCTGGCTTCCTTCTAATTCATCTGCCTTGTCTTCAACGGGCAACTCATCCTTAAACATGTCGACAGTGATGTCATGACCAAGCCAAAGAGTCCGGATTGACAGCCCCAGCTTATTAAGGAAGAAGTTCTTGAAAAAATCTTGCTGGCAATCGGTGGCATAGCTGTTCTTAAATTGGTCCAGCTCATAGGACTTCATGAACTCAACCACCGCTTGCTCTTGGGCCTTCTCCAAGTCGGCCTCCCTTGCAGCCTTGACTCGACAAAGCTCCTTCCAATGGCACAGTTGGTCTTTCTCTTTTGCCTTAAGCTCGGCCTTTAATTCTTCCTTGGCATCATTAGCCTCCTGCACTTTCTATTTCTCGACCTCAAGTTTCCGGGTCAAGTCAGTCGCGGACTTAATGGCCTTCTCGGCCTCTTGAAGCTTGGGAACTAGCTCTTCCTATTTTTTCTTCAACTTCTCCTTATCCCTCCATGCCAAGGCCACTTTTCTCTGAGCAGTACCAAACTGAAGATAAACCTCATCGATGGCCTGCACGTAACTACTGTTTAGAATGAAAAACATTTGGTACATAAAAATACACTTGGGAAAAATATTTAATACATAAACCGCTTACATTGCTCAGCAACAGAAGCGCCTTCTCCATTTTCTGGTGGCCAACTTACATTGCACTTCCGCTAGCTCGTCTAGAGGAATGGAGGCCCCCTAGCAGACATCATTGCGCAGTGGCACCATCTCTCTTGGGAAACAAAGGGTTGCCTCCAAGATGGACGACTCACTAACAGGCTCCCTCTCGGTGAACACACCTAAGTTCACATTCCCCGCCTCTTGAGCATATCCAAGATCCTCATATCTAGGCGAGTGGATGATGGGGAGGGTTAAAGTCAAAGGTCGGCATGGTCTTCTCAACCCAATGGCCTCTTGGGCCGACAGGACGGCCACGACCTCCAACCGCGCCTTGGTCCGCTTGGGATCTAGAGAGAGCACACGACTCCCCTCGGCCTCATCCTTTTTCCTCTTCGACCTTGGCTTTGGTGCTCCGTCCTATTTCGAGCGCTCAAACCGCTACCCCTACCCTTTGTCCGACCAGCCTTTCTTCTTCTGAAGAATTTTCTCCAAGCGCTCAGCCGCCTTCCCCAATGATGCCGACTCCTTCTCGGTCCGATCAGCCTTCATCTTGAGCGATAGACAGTCCTTGTAGATCCTTGTACCGAGGTCTTTTGGAACTACACCAACCAAAACATATTAGCAAAGAAACACAAACTCACAGCAACCTACTCGGTTAAGCGCTTACTCTCTTCGGTGTCGATCAACCCGGCTTTGTGCTAGAAACCTGGAAGCCGAAGGACTTATCGGCTACGTTCCAAGTCTTCCAAGCTCGCCTTTACTGTTTGGATGATTTCCTTTTCCTTCGCTGTTATCTCCTCGAGGGGAAATAAACCTACACACCGAGAAATATGACGGTTAAACAAGGACACATGGACACATGGACACAACGTATGACAGGACCACCCCCGAAGGGACATTGATAACCGTGCCGGGTACTGCTCCTGTTTGGAAAGAGGACTGAAGTTCCCAAAATACCCTCCGTAATTGCCAAACAAGGGATAGCCACACACGTACTCACTCATACCTCCACCTCTCGATTAGCCTCGACCAACGCGCCACGACCTGGAGGGTCAATAAAAACACAAAAGGTGCGAGTGGACAAAAATGAATTAGTTATAAAACAGTTACAGAAATACATTTCTACCCTCCACGTAAAAACCAATGCATGCATTCGAAAATCATTTCGCAATCCTTTTCATTTCCAACATAAGAAAACCGTGTATGAAATTCTAAATCATTTACCTTTTCTTAACCTTCGGGTTTTAGCCCGTAGACATAAACACAGGGCCTCAGCCCAAAACCATGGATCAAATCCAAGCACACAACATAATCCAAAATCCATCAAAACCAAATAAACCAGGCCATTTCCCAACACATCTAAAACATCAGCAATCAACAGTAATTCACAAGTCAAACAATTTGCTGGATCTCAAGTGCGCCGATTCTTTAAACTCAAAACCATGCGCATAATCAGGCCTTCCCGGGATATCAACGAGTCTTTAAACTCATAACATAATTAATAGGCCTCGGGGGGTGTCCTACCGAGTCTTTAAACTCAAAACAGTAACTGAGTCTTTAAACTCATTAAGGGCCCTCCCCCGTCATCAATTAACCGAGTCTTTAAACTCAAAACATGATCCAGCCTTAGAACCAGGTCTTTAAACCCAAAACATAATCCAGCAATAATACCGGATCTTTGAACCCAAAACCATTTGCAAATCTCAACAATCCAAGATCCATCGTGATCCAAATTCCAAAACCAATACGAAAACACATTTTATAACAATGGGACTCATGTCCGAATTTCACATTCAAATCCCTAATCATATCCGTTTTCCATTCCTAAATTCGAATTCGCAATGACGATTCCGTAAGCCAACATCCGGAACCGTCATTCCGAATCCAACCCAGAAATTCACTTTCAACTTCCGAAAACTGAAATCTCGTTCATCAAGATTACTTTTATGCCCTGGGCATCAAGCCCGAAATCACCTTTTTCAAAATCCGTTTTAAATCCTTGGAATCACATCATATTTCAAATCCTGAGGTCAAAACATCAAAACCATAATCAATCACCAAAATCACGGTCAAACCACAACATACTAGAAATCTCGTAAAACATGCAAATCTGTGTCATTCTCGAAATACGTTTCAAAATCGTAAATCATACTCACAATCATAATCGAAATATCTTTAAAACATCAGATGCATAAATCGTGTAAAATCGGTCATTACACCATCATCAAAACATAAGAGAACCCATAGTCTCGAAATACGTGCAGTTTCGTATTGCATATTAAAATACGTATAAATACGAAAATCGAAATCACCACAAGTCACAATCATAATCATAGCAATCATAGAAACATTTATTCATGCATTAAATTTTGAAAGCAAAGTCCACTCACACACGGTCCATAATGCTCGTTTTCATGCTGCACGCGTTTCCGTAATTTTCAACATCTTCCAGAAATCTTGAATCCTGTCCGAAAGCATTCCTCAACATCACTAAGGACTCTAATAACAATATACTAATTTCCCATAATTTTCCGGGAATTAAACGTTAATTAAAAATGTAACATGCACTTCGGACCCTCGAAACAACATTGAAACGGTGTCCGATAATTTCGAAACCAACGCTAAAATGTTCTTTACAATGTATACGACAAAAGTCGTGTTGAACTTACCTCGAGATTCGGGTCCACGCGCCCTCACGCGCCGCCGTAAGTGGCTGCGCGTGGGAGTCACGCGCTGCTACAGTATCAGGTACTGTTCATCGTATCCGCCCGAATAACTGGTATACGGGTCCGGTTGCCCGCGAGATGACCCGATTAGAATCCTGTCAATTCCAACTTAATTTCATCAATTCAAACGGTCAATAGGATCGTCATGAGTCTAATTAGGGTTCTGTGACCTCAACCACAGAAGAACTCACCTTAATCCAGACGATTCGAAGTCGAACTTCGAAGAACATATGAACACTGTTCATTCTTCAATCTCGACAATTTCGCTTGCTTTCTTGAAATTGGTTCACTCAGAAGCTTCATAGGGTTCATATAAACCTGTTTCTCAAATCAATTTCTCCCTTAAACGCCTCCAAATTCACGACTCGAAGCTCGATTTTCTTCTCGGTCGCCAAGTCCATTCAGATTCAAAACGGCATCAATTTCCTTCAATTTTCGTATGGTCGAGTTCGAAATGAACCCAGAAGGCTATTATTAATCTCTGTTTGGCTCCCCTCAGCTCACAGATAAAATTTCGAAATTCCCTCCAAATTTTCAGTTTTCTTCTAACTCTGATTTCTCTCAAGCTCTCAGTCCTCTCCTCTTTAGAAATGACCCCTCACACTCCTAACCTCTCTGTTACAAACCCGGCCAACCCAACAACTCATGGGAAACTCTCAGTCCCACTGTGATTTTGCTTCCCGCAACCAGACCCAAAACCAATTCAAACAATATACCCGTGCTCTGTTTGTTCAGTTCAACACCACCACCCAGTTTCAAGTCCCAATTCCACCACACTCTTGTCTGCCTGTGCTCTGTTCAAGCCACTCACTGCATAAACAAAACCAGTGCTCTGTTTCTTTCCAATTCCAAAGGCACCAGCACATGTTTCCCACACACTGTGCACCAGCCACTTAATGGTTAAACAATTCCCACAACCCCACTCACGGCTGATTCAATTTCCAAAGTAAAACTTACCATTTTGCCCTCCTGCTCAAAATTACCAAAATGTCCTTCCTCGTTCTAGACCCGTAACTCGCCCGTTCGACGTCCGTTTTCAGCGTGCCGCCTGTCTATGGACCAAGGGCATCGAGACCTACCTAACGTTCCTCGAATTGCGTGAAAATTAGTGGTCAAACAAAAAGTCAACATTTTCCCCTTTTTCGTCTGAATTACGAAAATGCCCTTGAACTTCCGAACGTCATAACTTCTTCTCGAATGTCGGAATCGGGCATGCCACTTGTCTACGAACTCGTGACATCCCGAACTACGTCACAGTCATCGGTCAAAGTCCGTTTGACAGCCCGAGAAAAAAGTCAACCGTTCGCCCATTACCTAGGGGCAAAATCGTCATTTTCTTCAAAATTTCCAAATTTCCCCTTTTGAACGTCCGAGTCGTTACAACTTACAATAAAAATCTTGCACTACAACACCACGACAGATGGAGACCTTAACCTGCTCGGTATCGGACCCCCTCGGTATTCCCCTCCTAGTTCGCATCGATCAGACAAAAATTATCTTATATGATTTCTGGGAGGTCGGTATGTCAAGAATTAACTTGCCTCGCTTGCTCTTCTTACGGTGTCGCACGAAGACCCACCTGGTGCTCTGTTGTTGGAACCCAAATTCGCACAGATATCTGAGCTGAGCATAAGTTGGCTATAATTTCTCGACCCAGTTGAAGGTCGTGTAGAGGGAGCAGAGCGCAATCCAAATGTTGGGATTGAGCTAACCGAGCGCTACCCCCATCTTGTTTAGCATCCGCTGCAGCCACAGGTGCAGCGGCAGCCTCACACCATGGTGCATCAGCTCAGTAAAGGCCATACCAACCGGGAGGTTACTCGGTCTCTCGTTCTTTGTCGGTAGCCGGGTGACCGCCGACGATGGCACCCCAAACTTTATCCTCATCTTCATCAGACCCTTCTCGGTCTCCTTATTCACCATCTCGTCTAAGGTGAAGGTGGCCCACTCTATTGGCACGGCATCCAACACCGACCGATCAGTAGCCGACTTTCCCTTGGTCATCCGTACCACGTCCTTCTGTCGGCCATGAGTTAACTTAAGTGCCTTGGGTCTACTTACCATCACTATTGTCCCGGATTCAACCAGGATACTGCCACCACCCATGCGGTTGGCCACTTTCACTTCATTTTCTGGCTCATCCTTTTGGCTAGAACTCTCGGTAACCTCATGAGCCAACTGAGTCCTATCTTCAACATGGGCCGAGCTGGCCTTGTTCTCACTCCCCGACAGGGGAATGAAAACCTTCACGCTACTATCAGAAGATTTATTGACCTCTGAGTCGTAGCACCTCCCTTCTACCCTTGAATCACTATCCTCGGACATCTACAAGAAAATAGGGAGAAACACAACTTAGAGGCTAACTCGGACCTAAGAATATCTGACCACAAAATTCATCAAGTCCATGACCAGTTCTTCACCAACTCCTAGTTTAATCTACGCAATCATGAAAAAATGGTGCTTATCGTGGTTTTTTGCGGCGGCGTTGTCAGTCAGAAATCGTACCACCGTGAGCACCGTCACCGAGAACTGATAGGAAATCTCCTGTTCACTTTGGCAGTGTTTTCCTAATTTTCTCAAAAATGCAAGTGAGGAAATCGGTGGAGGACGTCTCCTATTTATAGAACTCGACACAGACTACGAGGCTCCAGAACCATTAATGGCCGACACGTGTCGTGACAAACATAGATCCGATGAACAAATGTCACACATCCAACTGAGGGAGACCAACCATCCTTCCCACCTCCTCCATCGACTTGTAGGGACCCCCAAGACAGGTACACCGCTCAGTATCCACCACCTAACCAAGGCCCTGGGCCACTCTTCCCTGACTGAGCCTCCCCAACCGAGCCGCAGTCGCTCAGGATACCTTTACCACGCCACCTTCTCTGTGGTCGACCAACCTAACTCCACCGAGCCACCCTTTCTTGAGGCCGACCAACTTGACTCCACCGAGTCATTTTCTCAAGACCACCGACCACATGGCATTTCTATGCCATGATCAAGATGAGCTCAGTGGACTTCGCTCGCCAAGGGACTTGGGGGACTACCGGTACACTCCCCACCGAGTCTGGGAGAATAAGACAAGTCCTCGACCGAGAAATTCCACATCAGTTAAGAACTTGGGGTACTTCTGTCGACACTATATCTAACTAGACTCACTAGGTCGTATACCTAAATCACAAACACCGAATAAGGCCCTAGCCCACAGTACTTACATAGCCCTAAGACTGGACCCGATATGGGATGACATGTGAAAGCCTATCCACCCTCGATCTGCATAGCACATGTTAGCATGCAAATCAAGAAGCAATTATCCCACATCGAGATTATGAAAATTGAACATCCCACTTACCCATACATTAGAGGTACAAATTTCCCAATAAAGGTAACGAATATCGACTATTTACCATTACTTTACCAAACTTACCATTTACCGTTCCTTTTACCAATGAAGTTACTAACTTGACCATTGGAGAGCCTTAGGTCGGCACCTAACCGGTGTCCATACTAAAGGAAGACCAATTATTCTCCTAGTTTGATAGTTTACGAGGAAGGACACGCGTCACTTGGTGATTGGACAATGAGTAATCGACAGTTGGAACATTTATCGCTTCAACACTGGGGAAAGGATACTTATTCCTCACTGTTACCTTGTTGAGTTACTGATACTCAATGCACAATCGCAGGCTACCATCATTTTTCCTTACGAACAACATAGGTGCTCCCTAAGGCGAAGCACTTGGTCGAATGAATCCCAAATCCACTAACTCTTGCAACTGAACCTTCAGTTCCCTGAACTCAGACAATATCATATGATAAGGTGCCTGAGATATAGGTCGTGTACTTGGGAGAAGGTCAATGGTAAACTCAATCTCTAGGTGCGGTGGTAATCTCGGTAAGTCCTCTGGGAATACATCTGGAAATTCCCGCACCACTAGTATGTCCTCTGCCCTCAGTGGGGTATCACGTTTGTCCACAACGTGAGCCAAATAACCTTGACAGCCTTTCCTCAAAAGTCTGTCAGCTGCAAGGGTTGAAATCACTCCATGTGGCAAAACTCTCTTATCTCCCTAGAAAGTCAACGCAGGTAAATCCGGACTCTAGATGGTCACCCTCTTATTGAAACAGTCGACAACAGCACGATGTTCCGACAACCAATCCATTCCAAGTATGACATCGACGTCATGTAAATCTAGGAGTATCAAATCAGCAACCAAATCCACATCACCTATCCTCACATGACAGTCTCTCAACACTTGGTTCACAACGTAAACATCCCCAGTCAGTGTCCCCACACCCAAATCACACCCAAGTGCGAACACCTCTCTATCCAACAACAAAGCAGAACTCCGTAAAATAAAAGAATGTGTGTCTCCAGGGACTTTCAAAATACGAATAGCATGATCTAAGATAGTGAGTGTACCTGTCACCACACCCGGGTTTGCTCTGGCCTTCTGCTGGATAACTGCAAACACTCTGGCATGTGGTCCCAATGATTGACCACGTCCTCGTGATCCTCAGAATCCACCTCTTGCTCATCTGAAACCTCTGCCACCAGTAGCATCTGAAGTCATGGTTGTGATCGGGTCCTGCCCTGCTACACCCTGACCAACACCGCAGCCACCAGAAAACAACTGGCACTCCCTTGCAAAGTGTCCAAGTTCTCCACAAGAAAAGCAGGTCAAAACCCTCGGTCTTTCAGTAGACCCCACTGATGTACCACTCGTCTAATAAGTTTGTTGTGGCTTGAAACCAAACCTTCGGAGACTCCCGTACCAACCAAACTGTCATCTACCTGATGATGATAATGCTCCTCTGAAACGGCCTCCCTTTAGGCCTCTCTTGGTCGAAGTTCTAAGGTGCGAACGCTCTCGGCTTCGTCCATCACCAAAAAACTGATGCCGAGCTGGCAAACTAGCCTCCACTTTCATAGCTGCTTATGTCAACTCTCTCAGTGTAGCATAGGATTCTGCAGTCACTATGGTACGGATCTCACTTCGTAGTCCTAACTCAAAATGGTGACACTTGTTGACCTCAGTACTCATAAATGCTAAAGCAAAGTGGGAAAACGTCTGAAAGCTCCGCTCAAACTCTGCCACTCACATGCTCCTATGTTGAAGTTGCAGAAACTCAGCCTCTCTAGCATCCCGAAACCAACAAAGGTAGTACTGATCTAGAAAACGCTCTCTGGAGACCTCCCAAGTCACCATCCTGACATCCCACCCAGACATCTCAAGTGTGTACCACCACTGATAAGCTCCACCGTCCAATAGAAAAATGGCCAAAAGAACTTAATCCTCTGGAGAACATCGCATCACCACTCGATCCACTCGATCCGAGTAATCCACTAGTGGCCTTTTTCAAGGTCTGCCCTACCATTAAAAGTAGTAGCCCCCGGTCGTTGGGCTCTCTCAATACTAGCATTATCCACGTCTCTAACAAGATCGTCGTCAGACCGAGCACGGGGCTTGCGTCTTAGAGTCATGTTTAACTGTTAAGAGGCATAGAGTAGTATGACATATTAAGTGTCAATGTACCAAGTACATATCACTATCCTAATACTCTGGTATCAAGCTGATAGAACCCATCTCAATCCGCGGGACCACCCAGGGATGTGCCCTGAGATGTACCCTCGGTATTTTAAGTTTGACAATCACACTTAAAATATCAAAAATACCCTTAACGAGTTTAAAAAAAAAAGAGTTTAACTACCACATTGTCGATACAATACAAATACTCAAAACCTACCCCCAAAGAGGATATCAGGTGCGCAATAGTACTAACTATGCCTCAGCCTCAGTGTCAGCCCCTGCCTCTGTGTCACGGCCTGGAGGGTCAATGAAAACAGTCAAAGTATGAGTGGACCAAAAATAAACATTTTCCAAATACGATGTAAGAACCAATAATAGTTTTCCCCTCCGTTTTACAAACATGCATGCATTTAAGTCAAACCATATGAAATGCAAATCAAATCATATATCAATATAAATCTGGACACATATATCAATAAAACACAATATAACCAATTCTCGACATCCCAGATGTCTATAACCAATTACTGTCACAGTTTCTAATACTACGCGTGAAACTCAGGGTCTCATCTCCGAGTACTCCCCAGGACACTATGAGATGTCTGGGGTGATATTAATATCTCGTACTCTTGAGCCTGAGCCTCTCCTCGGAGCTACTCACCTTAAGTAGTGCACTGTGACTACTCTAGGATCCTCGACCTCTGGAGGAGACAATCAAACTCATATAGGATGCTATATGTGGAACAGTAGCCAAAAACGGTAGAAAATCATAATAAAACAATTTATGTCTCAAATCAAGTCAAAACACTGTTCAATTGGGACTATGCCCGAGACATAACTTTCACAAACCTTTTCCTTAAAGTCATTATAAAACAGTGTCCATAACACATTTCATTATCCAGATTTATCCAAACCGATCACACCAGATCACCATTCAAATCCATTTAAGATGCAATCTTTCTTTCAAATTCCAGTTTGACTCTAAATCTAGTCAAAACATTATCCAATCGGGTCTCAAGACCAAAACATCATTTTTGCATAAATCCGTAAAATAATTTATAACCGACACTGAAATCCACAACGTTATCAAATAACGATATCAAGGTATTTCAACTTAAATCATATAATAAAGCATTGAAAATAGTTATGCATACATTTCATTTATAACACAAAAGTCCACTCACGCTCGGTCCACACCAAAGCTAAACCATAATCTTTGGTCCCATCCAAAACACATCCAAAGGTCACTAATGTACTCTACAAGTCTAAACACTAAACCCTCACAAAATCCCAATACCAGAAACGCGTCCTGAACACGCTTCCCGAGGCTAAAAACTCCTAAACGACTTATCAAACGATCTCTGGTCGACCTGAAACCATCACCATTAGATTCAGATCGTCGAAACGTTTTAAACAAGATTGATGTCACCTCGAGACTAGTGCGTACGTGGTGTCACACACCGATCAAAGTCTGGTCCAAGGTGGTTAACGCCAGTCAACGCTGACGTCAGCCTGACAACTCTAACACCCAGTCAGGTCTGACAACCTGAAACATGGCACACCCTGACTAGTGCTACGTGTCACCCTCTAACACTGCCACGTCATATGATGATGTCACCTGTTAACGTCATCACTGCCACGTGTCTCTGACACTTCTAATACACTACCACATGGCACCCCCTCTATGAGGACCCGACCCTCTTCGGTCAGGACCCAACTCTAGTACTATATTGTCCACTTTGGGCCTCCTTACCCTCACAGTTTTGTTTTCTGGAGCTCACGATGTAACTTCCCAAGGGGTCACCCATCACAAAATTGCACCAACTTCAACTCGCTTAACTTTGGAGTTCCAATCGAACTCAAAGCCACTGAGCTCCCAAAAGGCCTCGTTTAAATCAGAGTTGCGCAACGGCCTGCTCTATCTAACACGATATTGTCCCCTCTGGACCGCGAGTACACAACTCCAGCACACCCGCAGGGTTTTGACCCCAAGACCTCACGTTGGGAGAACACATCTCCAACCAACGCGGTCAAGGGAGGCCTCGTGCTAGATAGGTGTGTGCCTACATCTTTAAGGCACACCATCATTCTCCTCCTAGACCATTCCCCTCTTGCAGTAATGTGGGATCATTCACTGTTCCCTCCAGGACATGGGTCTTACAATCCACCCCCCTTAGGGCCTAGCGTCCTCGCTGGCACACTTCTTGGTCGGGGTCTGGTTCTGATATCATTCTGTTAGGACCCGACCCTCCTCGGTCAGGACCCGACTCTAACACGATATTGTCCGCTTTGGGCCTCCTCACCCTC
Organism: Prinsepia uniflora; assembly: GCA_032719365.1. Lineage (NCBI taxonomy): Eukaryota > Viridiplantae > Streptophyta > Magnoliopsida > Rosales > Rosaceae > Prinsepia > Prinsepia uniflora. The sequence goes on from CM064873.1 coordinate 27,936,234, forward strand.
ACAGTTTTGTTTTCGGGAGCTCACGATGCAACTTCCCAAGGGGTCACCCAACATCGAATTACACCAGCCTCAACTCGCTTAACTTTGGAGTTCCAATCGAACCCAAAGCCATTGAGCTCCTAAAAGGCCTCGTTTAGATCAAATTTGCACAATGGCCCACTCTACCTAACACGATATTTTCCCCTCTGGACCGCGAGTACACAACTTCAGCGCGCCCGTAGGGTTTTGACCCCAAGACCGTACTTTGGGAGAACACATCTCCAACCAACGCGGCCAAGGGAGGCCTCGTGCTAGATAGGTGTGTGCCTACGCCTTTAAGGCACACCACCATTCTCCTCCCAGACCATTTCCCCCTCGCATGAATGTGGGATCATTCACCGTTCCCTCCAGGACACGGGTATTACACCCTTACTAGTGCACGTGGCCTCACAATGCTGACGTAGACCTGACACATCAGCTTCCACGTCACCTGACACCTCCTAACACCCTGCCATGTGGCACTACCCTGTTGGTCCATGTGGTCTGACAAAGCTGACGTGGACCTAACAAGTCAGCTGATGATTGGGCTTGACAGTCTGCCACGTGGCATCACCTGATTTGCCACGTGAACTAACAGGTTTGACAGGATGATGATGTGGACTGCCACATCATCATCGTCTACCTCTTTTTGGGTAGACCCGTTTGTCTATAACGGGTCAATTGACCCGCGAACCTGACTCGGTCAGAACCCGCTCAAAACTCAACCAAAACGCACCATTTTTCTTCCTACATGCTCGTAATCAACCTAAAAAAGGATCTATAACCTAAAAAATCACTAAAAAGGTCTAGAAATTACCTGTCAAGCTTGAAAAGTTTCGGTTGGATTTCAAACTCGTTTTCTAGCAGATTCCAGTTGCCTTCCTTCACGAAAACAATCCATATGAGTTCGTACAGTCCCTAGGAACCAGTTCTAAACGCCAAAACCATCCAACAAACCCTAAGACTCTAATTCAAAAATTGAACCCCACACGGCATACCTCACTATTATTCGGCGACCATAAGCGGTGGTCCTTGTCGTGGCACCTTTCTCTTCGTCTCAGCTTACTCTCTCAGTCTCAGCCTCTCTCTCAAATAGTAAAGGTGAAGGATTGGTGGTGTAAGGGTTTGTTTGGGTTATGGTTTTCGGATGAACTAAGCAAATAGAGAAGGAAATGAGAGATGTAGATGCATGAGTCTTGGGTAAATGGGCTAGTGGGATGAGTGACACTTGTCACTCATCCATTGGTCCAAGCTGAGATATTTGAACCAATCAACAATTGCCAACTAACACATCGCGAAAATTTAAATAATACGTAAATCCTTCCATAACCTGTAACTTTCCCGTTCGACGTCCGATTTCATCATGTCGCTTGTCTACAGACTCGTGATGTCTCGATCTACGTAACAACCCTTTGTCAAAGTCCAAACAAATGCAAACATTTATAATATGACAAGTAGAAAAGTAAAGTTATGAATAAGTATAAATATTACGAACAAGTATAAAAATAATAAATAAACAAAAATTATAGACAAGTATAATATGAATATGTATAAAGATAAACATTATAAACAAGTATAATACGTACATGTATAAAAATAAAAAAATAAAAAATATATAATAAGAGCAAAATAGAAATAAACAATTATAATGTAAACAAGCATAGTAAGAAAATTATGAACAAATATAATATAAAAAAAATTATAAACAAGTATAATATGCACAATTTATATACATACACTAACAAATTAAAAATAATTTTCAATTTCCCCAGCAACAGCGCTAAAAATTGATAACGTTTAAACTACGCATTAAATTAAACACATAATTTACGTATTATGCAATTTAAACCCTTTTGTGTAGATATTGTATTGGTAAATAGGGATCGTTCTTAAACGGGAAAATTAGGGAACATTAATAATAGTTAGTGAGAAAGAATAATGAATCAAATAATAAAATAATAAATGAATTAATGAATAAAAGAATAAATAAATTAAAGAATAAATGAATTAAAGAATTAAAGAATAAAAAAAATAAAAAATAAAAGAATAAAAAAATAAAATGGGGGGTTTGAAAGATTGTGTAATCACCCAAATATAAGTAAAAAGAAGTATGAACTTAATTCTACTCTTACTTAAACAAATGTACAAGTGGACTTTTTTCAAACACAATTTTTACCAACACTCTAACATTATGCTCATATTGAACTAATTACGAAATCCAACTTTCATCATCTTAATTACATGCGTACATTTTTCATATTATAAATGCACCGAAAATCAGATTATTACTTATAATATGATCCACCTTAATTTTGTTATTTAATGCACCGAATAACGGTCAAACATTAAATCTCTTCAATTCAATTCTAAATACTCCAAACAGCGTGTCAACATTTAGCGTTGAATTGAAATTTAAGCACTAAAACATATGAAGTAAAAGAAATTCAAAAAGTAAAACACATGGAGATTGCAGTCTCACTTACAAATGTTAGAAAAAAAATACCAACACATATATTGAATTATAAGTAAAACCAATAACAATAACAAGAATTTAAGTAAAAAAAAAGATGGTTTTTCGCAAAAATCACCAAATAAAGGCAGAAAATTTGTGAAGATGGAAGAAGAAATACAAGGAATTTGGTCTTAAAAACTCTTGAATTGCCTTTGAATTACTGGCCTAGGTATTTCTTAAGGAAAGCACAAAATTATGTCCAAGAGATCTTAAAGAAAAGTCACAAGAACAAAATAAAGAAGAAATTAAATTAAGAAACAAAATATAAAAACATAAATTAAAAATAAAAATAAAATAAAACTAAGAAGAAAAATAAAAGAAGTTACAAATGGTCCCAAAATAAAAGAATGAATTAACTTAACAAAGAAATATAAAAGAGAGAAAAATAAAGGAACTAATAAGATACTAAAATTAGAAGAAAAATGAACAAACTATGGACTAAAAATGAACAAAAAGGGGCCCCTAAACAAATGAAATGACATCCCTATTTATAGGAGTGCCAAAAATTAAAATTAAAATTAAAAAATTAAATATAAAACTAAATTAAATGATGAAAAATGATGACTTTGGGGGTTGATTGTGGCTGGAAAATCAGCAAATTGGAGTGGTTTTGGTGTAGGAAATGGGCTCGGCAGTTTGCTGCAGCAAAGGAGAGGCTAAAATCAACGAGCAGGCGCTGACAAAGGCAGGTGGGAGTTGGCAGGCGCACTCTGACAAGGAGAGGGGTAGGTCGCACGTCAGGCGCTAAAAAGGGTTGCAGGAGTTCGGCATGGGGCGGCAGGTGGAGCAGGTGGCTGCAACGCGTTAGGCGCTGAGGAAGGCATGAAGGTTTGACACACGCTCACAGAGAACTTCGGTAAACGCACTCCGACGGCTTCTACTTGGCTGGCAGGTGTCAGAGACCTAGGTTTAGGGTTTTGGGCCGAATCTTGGGGCGGTTCTGGGCTGGATCTTGCGAGTTTTTGGGCCGCAAGAAAATGGATTTGGGCTCACAATTTGGGTTGATTTTCTAGGTTGAAATTAAATGGATTTGGGCTGGAGTCAGCAGTAGTCCTCTGAATTTCCTTGAGATTTTCGGTGGCCCCCCTTATTTTCTCCATAATTTCTTCGTTATAACTCCGATGGGACGATTTTTTCGCTAAAACGCTCCAAATTCCAAGCTTTTTTATTTCTACAAAATTACCACAAAATATATTATTTTCTCAAATTTTTTAGTATTTTAATATTAAAAGATAAGTATGAAGGGTATAAAATAGCATAAATTAGAGCTTAATTAACGACCTATCAAAGTTTCCCCTACCTTCCGAAACATCTTATATTTTATTTCTAAAAGAATCCTTAGGTAACCCCAAGTAGCTTTCATGACAACCCACCACTCTAATACCCAACAAATTGGAGATTAAACATTTCAGAATATGATCAGTATAAGGACTCAAGCAAGCTATAAATTTATCAAAATTGATATGTTTCCGCAAACATTAACCCATATTTCTTTAGTAATAGCTTCAGATTGTGACATTCAGGGAGTTAAACATTGCAAAAGAGAAGGACATCATCTGGAAAAAAAAAATTGAGAGAAATGGTGGGAGCCCTTCCATCATCAGGAAGTCTAATAATGATCTTTTCAGTAAAAGACACCATGCAGAGAATTATTACATCCCTTTTCCTTCGCAAACTAATGGAAAATTTTATTTTTTTTGATAACCTTCCTGATACTAATTATCTTGAGAACGCTAGGGTCATATAAGTTCCTCTTGCACTGGAAGGGAATCAAATCTCCAAGTTCAAGCTTTGATCTATGGGAAATGAGTTGGTAGAGTTTTCTAATAAGTTCTGCAGTTTCTAAAACTTATTAGGGATATTACCAATGGACGCCCTACTCCATTGTTGAAAGATAGGCTTGCAGTTCGCAATTTTTGATAACACATGTTGTGACTCTCCATTCCACATTTAGTCCACATACTTCTTATTTCCTTCTAACTTGGCTCAGGTTTCTTCAAAATAGAACCGCATGTGCCTTCACTTACTTGCAACGCCTACCCCTAAACTAATCCATATAGGAATATGATCAATTCCCATGAATTTAAATGGAAGGTGAGACAATCCGGAAAAAATTAAGGAGAAAGCATCAGTGACCAGCGCTCGGTCCAAGTGGACCTTCACATTACTATCTCTGATCCATCTATTATACCACATGAAAGACATTCCATTGAAAGGGAGAGTCCTCAAACTCTTGTAATGACCCGACCCGTAAATATGGGATTTACGGGGATTATCGGAGATTTTTTCAGGTGTTTTATAGGATTTATCATAAATTATTGCATAGGATGTATGGTTTTGCCCTGGAGATTTGCTTAGATTTCCACAAAGTGGAAAATGAAAATATGGGATATTTTGGGAGTGGATAAGGTTGGTTTGGATTACATTCATTCGAACTCTCTCTCCCTTTCCCGTGCATCAACAAACACATACACAAATAACACACAAACATCATATCTTGATTTTGAGGTCAGGTTCGATGAAACCAAGACCAAAAACATGCCCAAAGGACTCTCACGATCCTTATGAGGTCAAGTTCGAAAGGCTGGGATTGCATAGTGTGAGAGCTTGAACTTTGGACGAAGCTTTCAAGGCTCATATCTTGTAATCCATGTGAGATTCCTCAATTCTAGTTTCAGTTTCGGATTCCTTCGGTTGAGTAGATGAATTTTGATTATTTGAACGTCCAATTTCGTTGAGAAATGAGGGAGATGTGAAGGCTTGAAATTTCGGGCAAAAATGGAGGTTTTCCAGCTATCTTCTCCGATGAGTGATAATGTCAGCATGACTTTATGATTACATCATCAGGTGAAATCATGATGACATCATCTGACACGTGTCAAGTGCCACGTGGCAAGGGTTCCACATAGCAGGAGATGGATGGTGTCATATGGCACGTGTCAGGGTGTGCCACCTCGTAGTCTCTTTTAGGGTGTGAGTGCCACGTCGATCTGCTAGGGCTGACATCAGTAGCTGACATCATCATTGACCAACCGCGTGGGATATTTGATCGGTACTTATGGTCACGTGGGCTTGAATTTCAAGGTAAAACTGATCTTATTCGAAAGGTTTTGACGTCTTAAATTTAATGGTGGTGGTTCAAATCGATCGGAGATCGTTTGATGGTAGTTTTTGGGGGTTTTCTCCTCGATAAGTGTGTTTGGGGCGTGTTTTCGGTTCCACGGATTTTGGGGGCTTCATCTATGGGCTTAAATAGATTGTTGGTAACTGCCTTGTGTGACTTTGACAGGTCAGGACGACCTGGAGGCTTCAATTTAGCTTAAGACTTGGTTTTCGGGCGATCGGTGATACTGTGAGTGAACATTTGCTTTCATAACTGTGATACATGGATATTTTCATATTTTCCTGGTTTTATGACATGGTTTTTATTCCTATTATATGGTTATATGCTATTATATGATTTCTCGATAAATGCTGGGTTTTAGGTATATGTATATTCGGTTGTGGTTTTCTGGACCCAGGATTTACTGGTGGTTTTGAAAACCAGATTTTGGGCTAGTGCCCATGTCAAAAGGTATTTTGGTTTTCTTTATGTTTATGTTTTCTATTTGTGTTAACCTCAGGTGATTGGATCCCTATTTCGGAGTTGGACTCTGAGGATTCCAAGGGACGGGCTCGGATGTGGTCAGAGTTAGACTCGACATACGCCAACGGAGTTGGACTCCGGAGGACCCATGATTGTCTACCGGTGGTACATATAAGATGCTAGTTGGACTAGCAAGCTGGTTAGACCAGAGATACGAGGTTTGACTTTTGCTGCTAGTTGGACCAACAGATCCCGGTTTGGTATTTATTGATTGAGGTGTGTCTAGAGGTTTTTAAAACGATTTACAACCGAGATTTTCAAGGAAATGTGGGCCAGGGCCATTTTTGTACTTTTATGCATGCATGGTTTTCTAAAACGGAGGGTTTAAAGGATGATTTCAAAAAATAGTTTTCTAAAGATTTATTTTTTCCACTCATAATTTTTATTGGTTTTGGCACCCTCTAGGTTGATCTCGGGACGTGAGCTATATTGAGGCTAAGCACTTCTATGGCTCTGCGCACTCGGTAACTAGAGTAGGTTCTCGTATTATTTTTCATTCTTGTCTAGTGCTTAGGAGAATTCATTTACACAGGGAGCTCTGAAGAAGGTTATTTCTACCTTTGGTTCTTCTAGTGATAACCGTATGGGTTCTGGTGACTGAGGTATGGTCAGGGAAGATAGGTTGCTCGGAGCAGCGGGAAAGGTTGTTTATACTACGAATAGTTTAGGAATTTCAAGCGGGAGTGTCCATATCGTGTAGATAGTGGTGCTACGAGTCAGGGTCGGGCACAACAAGGTCAGTAGTGGGCACATTCTTTGAATATAGCATCAAGGAGTCCGGCTCGAGAAGCCGGTAAGATCGGATGGTAGCCATAGGGGACGCTACGTGTGTTCGCAAATACGCAAACTGATATGTATTCTTTCTTGGTTTGGTTGCTTGGGTGCTAGTGGGGTTCATAATCATACACCTTGGTTGACATAGGTTGGTTGACCTTTAATGTTAATTGGGAGGACTCGGGAAGGATTTTGAGCTTAGTGTGTGGTCTATCCAGATATGAGATCGGAAAAACAGGGTATAACTTTGGTGACTTTTTGCCTAGTAGTGCTACTGTGGAGGGATTTCGACGAGGAAGGGGCCACGTGGGAGTCTAGGGTTGTAGGAAGGACTTGTTTTCCACAGTTTTTAACAGAGGCAGGTGTAAATTTCAAGGGAAATTTTCTATAAAGAGGGGAGATCGTAACGACTCGACCCAAAAAAACGAGATGTAAGGGATTATCAGAGATTTTCCAAAAATTTTATGGAATTTGTCGAATTTTTTTGCATAGGAATGACGATTTTGCCCTTGGAGCTTTTCTTAGATTTCTATAATGGGGACGGGCATTTTGGGAAAAGGAAAATATGGGATATTTTTGGAGTGGATAAGGTTGGTTTGGATTGGATTCACCCTCACTCACTCTCTCTTTCCCGTGGATCAACAAGCACACACACAAATAACACACCAACATCATATCTTGATTTTGAAGGACTTTTGAGTGAAATCAAGACCAGAAACATGCTAAGGGGAATCTGACGATCCTTAGGAGGTCAGGTTTGAAGGGAGGAACGGCTAAGATTGCATGGTGTGAGAGCTTGAACTTTGGGTGAAGCTTTTGAGGCTCATATCTTTAAATCCAAGTGAGATTTCTCAATTCTGCTTTCGATTTTGGATTCCTTGGGTTGAGTAGATGAATTTTGATTATTAGAATATCCAATTTGGTTGAGAAATGAGGGAGATATGAGGGTTTGAAATTTCAAGAAAAATTAGAGGTTTTCTAGCCGTCTTCTCTGGCGAGTGATGACATCAGCTTGATGCCATGATGATGTTGATAGCGATTTTACCAAGATGTACTAGGAAAAACTTCTACGTGTAATTAACTTTGCAAGCGCACAAGACGTGTAAATAGTATAGATGCAAGCAAAGGTCCATCCCACAGAGACTTGCTCAACAATATCCAATCCGATTTGGTTCAATTGACTTTAGTGGAGTAATTATAATGCAATTGGGGATTTGTTACGTTTTATGAATGAAGTAAATTAACTAATAATAACTTATTAAGTCGAGCTAGGTTTTCTATCCACCTTTTTCCAATTATAGTTCCATTAGATTTCCTTGATTAGATTACTATGCATATTTCTGAATTAAGTGCCCGTGCAGGGGTCCGGCTAAGGCTCACTCCACAAATATTATCTTCTCTTAGATTGCATGTTTAAGTGTGATGTGCCCGCGCCCGCCCTTAAACAACTATTACCGATGGTGCGTGATAATGAATGAAACATGAAGAAGATTTAATGACACTACACTATCCCTAGAAAAGCGATGTGCAATCTTAAAAAGTCATGAGTTTAGATTACGAATAAGAATCACACCCCTCCCCCCTCCCCCTTAAACGTGATGCTACAAATTGCAAAGCGAACACAAACATCAAGGTGATCCGTCAAGCAATTACATCAACAATTATATGCAAAAAAAGGTAGTTAAGCTTATAGGAAAAAAATTGAGTTCATAAAGCGCAGTAATCCAACAAATCCATGCATACATAACAATCATAATCAAGAGCTATAAATCTAAGTAAGAACTAACATGGCTAGGGCTTCAAGTACCTCCAGCCCTAATTACACTACTCAAACATTATTGAATAAAACAAGGACATAATTAAAAGGTATATAAACATAAATAAAGCAAGAAATAATAAAAAGACAACGAATAAAAGAGATGAAGGAAAACTCCCTCAAGGTAGACGTGCTGAAATCAAGATGATTGAATTAAAATTACATTAACTCTAAACTAAGAACATGAATTAAAGTACTATAAATTTGGCAGAGTTTTAGGGACCTTCAAGAGGTAAATTCGGCCCTCCACTTCATAAACCCTAGTACCTTTATTTATAATAGAATAATTAATCCTCTTAAAATAGGAGTTTTTAATCCAATTCTACAAGGAAAAGGCTTCCTAAATAATTAAGAAATGTAATTAAAAACCTTTCCTACAAGTAAAGGAAATGAAATTAAGAATACAAAAGGAAATAGGACTAAAATCCTTATACAATATGGACTAAAAATAACCAAAACTCGGAATTAAATCTTCAGGATCAATTTCAGTGGTCAACCACCTAATTTGGTGGTCAAAGGGCGCAGTCAAACCTTGGTCAAAGGCACAAAGGTGCTGTTGTGGATTTTAGGTGGACACCCACCGAATGGGGAAGAGCTAATTTTTTCAGGACCCATCCCTAATCGCCCGGGATTAAGGGCTAAATCCTGATCCCGTCTAACTTACGCATGACACGAAGGCTAAACTGGCGTCCAACCTCCATGTGACACATAAGTCAAACAAGGGATTCTCGAACCAACCGTACCGAAGCTTCCAGACTTCCCAGAGTATTCCGAATCTACTGTGGATCGTGCGTGTGATGTCTCCATCTCTCTCGACCGACAGCCCGCACCGTAACAACCTGGAGGGTATCGAAAACACGAAAAGACTGTGAGTGGACAAAAATAAAATATAATTTAGAAAACAGTTCAATAAAAACAATGACATTTATACCCTCCACGAAAAAACCAATGCATGCATATCAATTCAAGTCATGAAATCACTCCTATCAAAAACCATCATTGAAAACCAATTTGAAAACCCGTATCAAAACCGTTATTCAAATCCAGGCCTCAACCTCACATCACAATTCAATCTCAAATCCGGGAACTCAGTCCCAAAACTCGTCAAATCCACTTCATCCGGGCCATTGCCCAAAACATCAGAAAACCAATGAAAAACATCAATCATACAAGTTTACTGGATCTCAAGTGCACCCGAGTCTTTAAACTCAAAACATAATGCGCAAATAGTCAGGCCTTACCGGGATATCCGAGTCTTTAAACTCAAAACACAATCACATGCTTCGGGGGTATCATATCCGAGTCTTTAAACTCAAAACCATACCGAGTCTTTAGACTCAAAACATCAATCCAGGGCCCTCCCCCTGTCAATCAATCCGAGTCTTTAAACTCAAAACCAGATCCAGTGGGTTTTCTCTTTTTTCGGGTCTTTAAACCCAAAGACATTTTTCAAGCAACAACGAAAACCACAGAAAATCCATCTCCGAATTCGCAACAATGATTTCGTAAGCCGGCATCCGGAACCACTGTCCTGAACACAAATCCAGATTCCCTTTCCAAACCTCGAAAACCAAATCCAAAACATCCTTTCTGAAATCACAAGAGCTAGCTCCAAGCCCGAAATTACTTTTCCGAAATCCATTTTAAAACCTTGAAATCAAATCATCTTTCAAATCCCAAAATCAAAGCATTAAAACCATCGTCAAATCACAAGAGAAATCGAAAGCTCATAAAACGTGAAATTCCGAAAAATACCTCGAAAATCGTGTAAAACCATAAACCATTAAAATCATAATTCCAATCATAGAATAACGTATAGAAAACATATAAAAACATACATGCATGCATCAAGAGTTAGAAAGCAAAGTCCACTCACAGACCATTCCGATGTCGCCTCGATACGCGTGCATTTACGCCGTCCCCGGCCATTCCGCTATCCTCGGCTTTCCCAAACCTATCCAAAGCCCATAACGAGGTTACTAACTACTTCACAAAAATCCTACTCAAGTCCCATAATTTTCAAAAACTTCTAAGCGTACTTTAAACGGAACCCTAAACCTTCGATCCCGTAGAACTAACCTGAAACAACGTTCGATCGTCCCGAACCTTGTCCCAACAGATTCGTTACAACGCTTAGATCAAAAACCTAGTTGGACACTTCCCTGGAAAACGCCCCACACGCCCCCACGCACCGCCCAAAGTGGCTGCGCGTGGGCCTCACGCGCCTGCACACAGAGCACGGTTCACCTTCTTCTTCGATGGTCAGACTAGTCTGAACCGGCGTGACCGGTTCTCCGCCTTCCTGCAACTGTTTCTGTCCCTCTTTCCACCAATAGCTTCATCCTCATCCTAGAAATCCAATCCTCTCAACCAAACATAGCATCAACACCTAAATCTCATCCTCCCAACTCAAAACAGAAACCACCCAAAAACTCTGTTCTTGCTCCCCGGCCACCCGTGCAATCCCCTTCACGGTTTCACAACCAGACGGTTCCTAGAGACCTACTTTGTCAACTAGCACTCACCAAACACCTCGACTCATACCCAAAGGCCACGACTTACCATTTGAATCAAAACTGGAAAACAGAGCAATCAGAGGGAATTCAAGAAATTACCTATTCTCCGACCACCACCGTGAGCTCTGCTGGGTCTATTCGACTCTCCTCAGTCCTCTCAACGCCACCACAAGTTCAATTTGACGGTTTGGTCACTGGAAGTGCACAACCGTGCACGGTGGTCCTCGACTCTGTGTCTTCTGGTTCCTCCTCCCTTCTCACACACACCGTCACGCCTAAACCTCACAACCACGATCACTCACTCTCCTAGCTCTCCTTCGACCCTCACAACACTCACACACTCACTCAGTCTCTGCAATTTGATCAATTCCTCTCACTGTCTCACCCTCTGTTTTTCCTTTTCAAACAAACACGATGCACACACACACTTAATTGCACCGTGCACAAACACTAGAACCCACTACACACACCCCACGTGTCCACCATCCCGTGGCCCAAACTCAAAATATCCAATCTTTCATGTACACTTGTCCCAATCTGGTTTGCACAATTCCCAATGTGCAAAAAGACCAAAATGCCCCTTGTGAGTCAAAATTACCATTTTTCCCTTCGCTATTCTAGACCTATATCTTAACCGTTCGATGTCCGATGAAAGCATGTCGCCTGTCGTTGAACTCAGGACGACGAGATCTACCTAACGGTCCTCGGTCTACGTGTAAAAACCTCATCGTACAAAAAGTCAACTTTTCCCCCTATATAACCAAATTACAAAGGTGCCCCCAACCTTCCGAACATCATAACTTTCTCCTCGAATGTCGGAATCGGGCGTGCCACCTGTCTACGGACTCGTGACGTCCCAAACTACGTCACAGTCATCGGTCAATACCCAATTGACCCCCCGAACTAAAAGTCAACAATTTGCCCAAATTAGGGGCAAAATCGTCATTCTGCGCCTAAAATCCAACAGTAGCCAACTAAACACCAATTAATCTCAGCTAATCCATCATTAATCACTTCGCTAATCTCGACTCCCGGGACGGGTTGTTTGGTCAAAGGCACAAGGGTGCTGTTGTGGATTTTAGGTGGACACCCACCGAATGGGGAAGAGCTGTTTTAGCATGCGGGCGCTAAAGAGTCGGGTAGCGAGTTAGGCCAGCGCCTACCGAATGGGGCCGTGCTACAGTAGCACGCGAAGGACTCCTCTTATGCCTATTTTGGTGGATGGCCACCATATTCTTATGACATTTTCTTTCCTTCATAATTTCTTCGTTTCAACTTCGATTTAGGTGATTCTTTTGCTTAAATTCTCGTAATTCCAAGCTCTATTTGATCTACACATTTCTCACAAAATATATTATTTTCTCCAATTTCGTAGAAAAAATATTAACAAAACATAAGTAAAAGGGTATTAAATCATGGATAAAACATGCATAAATTATGACCCATCAGATGTCACTAGATGACATCATGATGTCAGGTGGCCTGTTGCAGGGGATGCGTAGTGCCACATGCCACGTGTCATGGGGTGCCACATGGCAATCTCTTTCAGAGGTGTGAGTGCCACGTTAGTTGGGGCTGACGTTAGCAGGTGATGTCAGTGTTGACCAGGTGCGTGGAAACTTTGACCGACGCGTGTGGGTGCGTGGGCTCGAATTTAGAAATGAAACTATTTTTTTAGAAAAAAATCAATATCTTGAATCCAATGGTGGTGGTTTCAGGTCGACCAGAGGTCGTTAGATGGCAGTTTATAGGTTTTTCTCCCCGGGGAGCTCGTTCAGGATGTATTTTTTGTTCCAGGGTTTTTAGGTGTCAGGACCCGTCCTCAATCCCACCCGGGATTAACGAGGAACGCCCCTGATCCTGTCTGACACGAAGTGTCGGACAAGGGAAATTTCTGACCTTTGCCCTCCCGGGCTATCTGAGTACGCCAGGATCCGGAAGAGGTATGTGATATCTCGGTCTCTACTACAGTCCGTGTCGTATTCAACCTGAAGGGTATTAAAACAGAAAGACTGTGAGTGGACAAAAAGTAATAATTTTCAGAAATACATTTTATAAAGACCTTTATACCCTTCATTAAAAATCATGCATGCATAGTAAAACCATTTATCCAATCACATATGTTTAAATAACCATCATTAGGGTCTCAGCCCCAATTTCTGTAAATACAAGTCACGTGGGCTCTTGCCCAAAACCATTTACACAAAACCATAACATAGTAAACATATGTGGGACCTCAGCCCAAATCCATTTATCATCATAAAACACAATTTCCCAAACCACTTGAAATCATGTTTATCCATTATATTTCATAGCACCGAACTTGTCACGGTAAAATAAAGCTACGCGCGTGCTAACCGGGGTCTCAAACCCAAGTCTCTCCAGGGTCCACCCAGGTCAATGTCCGTAGATCAATGACCCTCCCTGTAGGTAACGAACCATGCCCATCCTGAGAGTAAGGAACCCAACTGGGGGGCGACTCCACTCAGTCAGTGCTCCGTGACTGCTCCTGGGTTCACCCAGGCCAACGACCCTCCCTGGAGGAGACAATCATATATAAAGGATGGCATATGAAAAACCTTTTGAAATCATTCTTTAAACCTTTCAAGGATTCATACACGGCCCCCATAAGCCGTCATGAACCATAAAATCCTTTCCAAAGGTTCATGTCGATTCCCATAAACCGTCATGAACCATAAAAATCATTTGTAATACACATCTGGGCCCTAGGCCCGAATCCACATACAAACTGGACCTCTGGTCCGAATCGTAAACCAACTGGGCCTTCGGCCTAATGCCTCGTTAAATCAAATGGACCTCAAATCCGAGAGTTCGTAAGTCAAATGGATCTCGTGCCCAATCCATTTTTCCAAATTCGAATTCGATTCGAGAATTAATTGGGCTTCCAGCCCGAGAACATAACTAAAAGGGACATCGAGTCCAAGGGTTTCCGAAACAAAGGGTTCTCGAACCCGAGTTTACCTTTTCAAATTCAAAACCATTTCATGAAATCATATCCAAAACCATAAGTATGAAAAATCAGTGTAAAACTAGAAAACCTTGATTTACGTGCAAGCACGTAAATTGTCTCGTAATGTGTGAAACCATACAATTCACAACCATCAAATTCAACATCATAGAATCACATTCATAATCCATATAAAACATTTATGCATGCATCACAGTTTAGAAATCAAGTTCCACTCACAGACCGTCCTAAGGTGCCGCCTCGGTTTGTGGGTCGTAAGCCTCACTGGGCAAATCATAATCACTGGGACTCCTAAACCTGTCCAAATCGTAATAGAAGGTTACTAATTACTTAATTAACCTCCCATTAAAGCCCCGTAATTTTTCGGTATTTTTAACTATTTTAAATCCCGAACCTAAACCTTCTGATGCCCAGAACATTATAAAACGGTGTCCGATCAACACGAAACCAGTCCCAAAATGTTCGTTACATCGAATAGAAGATTTCACGTGTTGAACACATTTCCAAATTGTGGGACATGCACCCCAGAAGTGGCATGCGCGTGAGCCTACGCGCTGGGTGTACTGTTCATCTTCTTCACAAGTCGAACCGATTCTCTGTTTCTTGGACCGGCCGAACTGGTCTGGACTAGTTCAAGGCCCAATCCGTCCATTTTAACCCATTTTCATTCCTAAATGTTCCTAATCCCATTCCTATCATTTTAGACATTAAAAATGGAGCAAAAGCCGTAAAACCCGTACCTTCCAAGTTCAACAATGGCGACGGCGACTTCCTCCGCCATTCGCCGTCCTTCCCAGCCATCCCAAGCCTCAAAAACAATCCCATTCCTCTCCTTAGACCACCAGAAGCATTACCTCATTAATAGAATCGAGTAAAAACCATCAAAACCGAAACTTGGATTTTTGAATATTCTTACCCCACGGGTTCCCTCCACCGTCCACCACCGTGAGCCACCGCCGTCGTCCTTGTCATTGTCCTTATCCTCACACTCTCTCACGGTAACACACGGCTCAGACAATGGATGGTGAGGTGTGGTGTGTTGGTGTTTGAAGAAAAATGGAGAAAATTGAGGTAATGGATGGTTTCGGGTTTTGATGATGAAAATAGAAGAAAATGATGATAGCTGATGAGAGAGATTGATCAAATGAGAGGAGAGAGGATTAAATGAAGGGTTGAGATTTGAGAGATTAAGTGAAATGGATGGATAGGATTGTGTGATAAAAAGGTTAATTATAAAATAATAATTATAATATTATTTAATTAATGAGATCCCCTTTTTAGGGAAATTGGCCAATAGGATGAGTGACACTTGTCACTCATCCATGGGTCCCACTCAAAATATTTGGCCAATCAGAAAAGGCCAGGTCATCATCGCCTCGAAGTACATGCATAGTGAAACCGAACTTCCGTGTCCTATAACTTCCCCGTTCGAAGTCCGATTTCAGCGTGCCACCTGTCTATGGATTTGTATCGTCTCGATCTACGTAACGGTCCTCGTCTCTCGCCCATCGGACCTCCCGGTCAAAAAGTCAACATTTTGCCCCTTTTAACCAAAATTAGCAAAATGCCCTTAAATTCCGAACGTCATAACTGTCTATGAACTCGTGATGTCACAAACTACATCACGGTCATTGGCCAAAGTCCATTTGACCGCTCGAATAAAAAGTCAACATTTTGCCCACGCTTAGGGGCAAAACGGTCATTTTACATCTTTCGTCCGATTTTGCAAAACTAATCACGGATCAACCTCACTAATCGTGATTAGTCACTAATCTAATCCTGGAATTTGGGACGGGTCGTTACAACCTTCCCTCCTTAATTAATTTCGTCCTCGAAATTCCAACCGATCTAATTCCAACCGTTCTTCCCTCCTTAATTAGTTCCATTCTCGAAACTCCAACTATCCTGATTCCACATCCACCTCATGGAAAGTACAATCGACCTCCCAATACGTGTACACTCGTACACCAACTAACCAGAATAATACTTGTCTGCAACCAGACGTGCCACTAATACTCACGTCGCATCGACTACATTCGACCACGTCGAATGACAGTAATCACAAGTTCTGTACTGACACCACTTGTCAGTATCAGAGCAGCCTGAGTATCCTATGATCCAACCACTTGTCAGATCTACCATTTCGCTGACACAACAACTAGACGGTTCCTTGTTCAAACACTAAACTATCCTGACGTCTACTCCCACTAGGAGCCACCAGACCTCACTAATCACTCCACGATGAATCATTCGACAAACTGCCACCACTCGATAGTGGTCAGTCGAAAACCGACACTATACTCACCCGTGATTACACTAACCACCAACACACTCAACTTGAGTATACATCTACCAACAAAACACTCGACCTGTGTGTAACTAGACCCATTAGGAATACCATGACCCAGTGCACAGTATCCAACGTCCAGTCCACGTTCTCAACTAATCCAATGGTATTGGAACTAAGCCGGCTACCGACACGATCACCAACGTACCTCTGGTATATCCTATATACCGTCACCCGACACCACAAGTCTACTCGGTATCGTACCTCGAACAACATACAAGGTACATACGTCTATCCATCAACCCGCCTACAACCACTACAACAACGACGACCAAACGACGAACTAGGTGGTAGTCAATCATGTTTCAATAATGGAGTTCATTTGTCCAATCCAGCATTAGACAAATCAAAATTCCAACCCATCATCCGTTTCCAAATCCGAATCCGAATCCGTAATTTCGTAAGAAATCCCGAATCCAAACCCAAAATCCTATTCATAACCATGTCCAAATCCGAATCCGAAATCGTCATTCCGTAAGCTAGCATTTGGAATAACCATTCCGTACCCAAATCCAGAAAATCCACTTTCAAGTTCCAAAATCAAATCCTGAATTGTCACCCAGAAATTCGATTCTAAAACCCAAAATCTCGTTCACGTCTACCGAGCCGCACCAAAACCGAACCTATCGGTTACCTGCTCAATCGATTACACATTACATTTGATTGACTTCATAGGGAAGCCAATCCCAACATCAACACATATCTAAGGCTGACAAAATCCGACCTCATCGGAAACCTACTCGGGCGTAATAAGCCATATGCGATTTACCTCGAAAAGAAGTTCAGTCCCAACATCCTCAACTCAAACGTCCAAGTAAGAGCAATAAACTCTCCACCCATCTAGATCATCAAGGTCACGATCCAGATCCATCACTACATCACCCGACCATAGACGTCGCGATCATCGATCGTCACGACGTCCAAAGTCCATAACATCAAAATCTCGATCCATAAAACGATCCTAGGTGGATCCACACAAGCTCACTCAGCTAACAATCCACCTGAGATCCGATCATAGGGTATTACACCCTCATGAATCCTTCGTTAATCACAGCACTCCTCGACCAATTCTCACATCTAAACAGATGAGTCAACGATGAGACAGGTCGAGACTGTGGGTTCTCTCTGATTACCTCGTATCGATCCTTGTCATTCCACCTAGAAAAAACCAAGGATGATCCAACACAATGACCTCAAAATTTATCCTACGTGAATGAGAACAAAAACTTATTGCATTCACCACGTCATGTAATCCAGCATCCTCTGCCACCAAGCAGAAGATGAGAAATCTCAACTACCTAACTCTGAAATACTCAACTCCTCTTGATGACCCAAGACAAATCCCGGGTCCACTAACCAATACACGATCAACATAATGGTGACACACTTGTCATCAACCATGGTAGAACCTGAGAAGTCACCCTAATGACTTCAAAAATACATTACCAATGCAGAAAACCCGCACCACTCTCGTCACCTCAATCATAAACTCTCTCGAATCCGAAGTTCCAACCCTGTTGGAATCAACACACTCGGACATCATCCACGTGTCCGTAGACAATCAACTCACCTATCCGTTTACAATCGTATATGTACATCCAAAAGGATGTCAATTCATCCTAATCTGATGTACCGCTCGACTGAAAAGTCACAACAGACTCCCCAGACAAATCTCTGCATACCACCATATTTGACCAATCCTGACCAAATGGTCGCTGAATCCCACGACAGATCGATTCTTACGTCTTAACTACTGCCGGATCCAATCCAGTCCATCACTATCCATGATCCTCTCCCGAACCACAGATACCGAACATAAGCCCATCTCGACGGAGTCACCTCTCGACTCGTGACTCACTGTCATCACAATCACCGGCACCAGTACCAGCACCAGTACCAGTATCATCACTATCACCTGTCAGCATCAGCACACAAGCATCCACACTAGCATCAACACTACCACTAGCATCAGTATCAATATCAGCATACTAACATCAACAACAGTACACGGTGTGCAAAACCGACAACTCTGGATCTCCGCTCATACCGAGCGACGATCCTGCACCTCTGCTCTAATGGGAGAAACTCTGCCTCCCTCGTACCCAATAACTCTAGGTACAGTCATCCTGACAACTCATACGAGAAATGGAAACGTTCCCCGAACGTCTCTGATTCCCAACAATCATAATTACAACCACTCTCGGTAGTAGCACCTGCCACACACTCGTGCAGACCTAACTACCAGGCATCGCTATATCCATACTCCGCATCCAACGAAATCAACCGCACGTATTTAACTATTCTGTATCCTCACTCCGGGATTCCATCGACAAGTACCAACCCTGGTAACTTGTCCAACCAACCTCTAACTAGTCGTAACTCGACTAAACCAATGTCGTCTACCAGGTCATCCATGACCTTAGCCGTACCAACAATCCATCAGAGCTAAAGTAGTACGACAACCAACTAGATCTAACTGATAAGTACAACCTCGACTGCAGAGTGCAGTCCCATCACTAAGCTGACATGACTAGATCTGACATGGCTGACGATCTCAGCTCCGAGAAGTCGCCAAAGTCAACTACTTGCCAACTCACCTTTCCAAACCATACACCTCCTACCTTAGGGTTCACAATCATACTCTAGGGTTTCCCTGAACCCAACTGTGGAAAGCAGTATAAGCCATGAGTTAACCGACTACTCGGTCTTGACATCGTAAAGACATCAATCCAATCCTACCGTCAATCCAACTAGGATTACTCGAATCCGGCTGCTAACTTCCATAAGTTCAACTAGAGTTCCAAAACTCGATTGCTAACTGCCAGGAGCAGTAAATCCATTTAACTCAACCAAATCAGATCATTAGATGATCACAGCAGCAACTGCCATCAAACTGATCCTACGACATCGTGAAAGACGATCCCAACTAACCGTCTCACGATCAAAACCCCAAAATACTATTATGTTCATCCCTTCCGTAGGGTCCCACACTATCAACCACGATAGAACTATGGCAACCCCAGCATCAAATGCCGAACCAAGCCGTTCCACGATTCAATCCTACTAACTACCGTATTGGCATCCCACTATCAGGTTGATAACAAACTGTAGCCCATTGAGATATCACATCCTCGACCTGCGTACATTCTAAGAGCTACACGGTCGCTCAAATAGAGACAACCACGCTCTGATAGAGAAAACTGCGCTCTGATACCACATTGACAAGACCAATCCCAATCCCCCCGCGATTAATGTAGGATGACCTTGATCCCGTCTGACACGAAGTGTCAGACAAGGGAAATTTATGACCTTTGCCCTCTCGGGCTATCAGAGTACGCCAGGATCCAGAGGAGGTATGTGATATCTCGGTCTCTGCTACAATCCGGGTCGTATTCAACCTAAAGGGTATTAAAACAGAAAGACTGTGAGTGGAAAAAAAAGTAATAAGTTTCAGAAATACATTTTATAAAGACCTTTATACCCTTCACGAAAAAGCATGCATGCATAGTAAAACCATTTATCCAATCAAATATGTTTAAACAACCATCATTAGGGTCTCAGCCCCAATTTCTGTAAATACAAGTCACACGGGCTCCTGCCCAAAACCATTTACAAAAAACCATAACATAGTAAACATATGTGGGACCTCAGCCCAAATCCATTTATCATCATAAAACACAATTTCCAAAACCACTTGAAATCAATGTTTATCCATTATATTTCATATCGCCGAACCTGTCACGGTAAAATAAAGCTACCCGAGTGCTAACCGGGGTCTCAAACCCAAGTCTCTCCAGGGTCCACCCGGGTCAATGTCCGTAGATCAATGACCCTCCCTGGAGGTAACAAACCATGCCCATCCTGAGAGTAAGGAACCCAACTGGGGGCGACTCCACTCAGTCAGTGCTCCGTGACTACTCCGGGGTCCACCCAGGCCAACGACCCTCCTCGAAGGAGACAATCATATATAAAGGATGGCATATGAAAAACCTTTTGAAATCATTCTTTAAATCTTTCAAGGATTCATGCCCGGCCCCCATAAGCCGTCATGAACCATAAAATCCTTTCCAAGGGTTCATGCCGGTTCCTATAAACCGTCATGACCCGTAAATCCATTTCAAGGATTCATGCTGGTTCCCATAAACCGTAATGAACCATAAAAACCATTTGTAACACACATCTGGGCCCTAGGCCCAAATCCACATACAAACTGGACCTCTGGTCCGAATCGTAAACCAACTGGGCCTCCGGCCCGATGCCTCGTTAAATCAAATGGACCTCAAGTCTGATAGTTCGTAAGTTAAATGGGTCTCGTGCCCGATCCATGTTTCCAAATCCGAAATCGATTTGAGAATAAATTGGGCTTCAGACCCGAGAACATAACTAAAAGGGACATCGAGTCTGAGGGTTTCCAAAACAAAGGGGTCTCGAACCCGAGTTTGCCTTTTCAAATTCAAATCCATTTCATGAAATCATATCCAAAACCATAAGGACAAAAAATCAGTGTAAAACTAGAAAACCTTGATTTACGTGCAAGCACGTAAATCGCCTCGTAATGCGTGAAACCATACAATTCACAACCATCAAATTCAACATCATAGAATCACATTCATAATCCATAAAAAAACATTTATGCATGCATCACAGTTTAGAAATCAAGGTCCACTCACAGACCGTCCTAAGTTGCCGCCTCAGTTTGCGTGTCGTAAGCCTCACCCAGTAAATCATCGTCATTGGGACTCCCAAACCTGTCCAAATCGTAATAGAAGGTTACTAACTACTTAATTAACCTCCCATTAAAGCCCCGTAATTTTTCAGTATTTTTAAGTATTTTAAATCCCGAACCTAAACCTTCTGATGCCTTGAACATTATCGAAACAGTGTCTGATCGACACGAAACCAGTCCCAAAATTTTCGTTACATCGAATAGAAGATTTCACGTGTTGAACACATTCCCAAATTGTGGACACACGCCCCCACGCGTCCCAGGAGTGGCCTGCGCGTGAGCCCACGCGCCGGGTGTACTGTTCATCTTCTTCACAAGTCGAACCGGTTCTCTGGTTCTTGGACCGGCCGAACCGGTCTGGACTGGTTCAAGGCCCAATCCGTCCATTTTTAAGTCCATTTTAACCCATTTTCATTCCTAAATGTTCCTAATCCCATTCCTATCATTTTAGACATTAAAAATGGAGCAAAAGCCGTAAAACTCGTACCTTCTAAGTTCAACAATGGCGACGGCGACATCCTCCGCCGTTCACCGTCCTTCCCAGCCATCCCAAGCCTCGAAAACAATCTCATTCCTCTCCTTACACCACTAGAAACATTACCTCATTAATGGAATCGAGTAAAAACCATCAAAACTGAAACTTGGACTTTTGAATATTCTTACCCCACGGGTTCCCTCCGTCGTCCACCACCGTGAGACACCACCGTCGTCCTTTTCATTGTCCTTATCCTCACACTCTCTCACGGTCACACACGGCTCAGACAATGGATGGAGAGGTGTGGTGTGTTGGTGTTTGAAGAAAAATGGACAAAATGGAGGTAATGGATGGTTTCGGGTTTTGATGAAGAAAATAGAAGAAAATGATGATAGTTGATGAGAGAGATGGATCAGATGAGAGGAGAGAGGATTAAATGAAGGGTTAAGATTTGAGAGATTAAGTGAAATGGATGGATAGGATTGTGTGATAAAAAGGTTAATTATAAAATAATAAATATAATATTATTTAATTAATGAGATCCCTTTTTTAGGGAAATTGGCCAATGGGATGAGTGACATGGGTCCCACTCAAAATATCTGGCCAATCAGAAAATCCCACCACATCATTGCCTCGAAGTACGTGCATAGTGAAACCGAACTTCCGTGACTTATAACTTTTCCGTTCGAAGTCTGATTTCAGCGTGCCGCCTGTCTATGGATTTGTATAGTCCCGATCTACGTAATGGTCCTTGGCCCTCGGCCATTGCACCTCCCGGTCAAAAAGTTAACATTTTGCCCTTTTTTACCAAAATGCCCTTAAACTTCCGAACGTCATAACTTTTTCCTCGAATGTCAGAATTGAACGTGTCACCTGTCAATGAACTCGTGATGTCACGAACTACGTCACGATCATTGGCCAAAGTCCATTTGACCACCCGAATGAAAAGTCAACATGTTGCCCACGCCTAAGGGCAAAACGGTCATTTTGCATCGTTCGCCGATTTTGCCCAACTAATCACGGATTAACCTCACTAATCGTGATTAGTTACTAATCTAATCCTAGAATTCGGGACAGGTCGTTACATTAGGGGTTTCGTGTATGGACTTATATAGATTGTTGGTCACCTCTAGGTGTGACTTTGACAGGTCAGGATGTCCCAGAGACTTCGGATTAGCTTACAGCTCGGATTTCGGACTATCGGTGGTACTATGAGTGGACATTTGCTTTCATAATTGTGATGCATGCATATTTAGATATTTTCCTGGTTTTATGAGATGGTTTGGATGTCTATGATATGGTTATATGATATTATATAATTTCTAGGTAAATGCTGGATTTTTGGGTATGTATATGGATATTCGATTGTGGTTTTCTGGACCTAGGTTTTACTAGTAGTTTTGGAAACCGAATTGGGCTGGTGTCTGGGAGGTAAATATTTTGGACTGGTACCCAAGTCAAAAGGTATTTTGGTTTTCTTTATGGTTCTGGTTTCTGGTTGGGTTAACCTCAAGCGATTAGATTACTATTCCGGAGTTGGACTCCGAGGATTCCCAAGGACTAGCTTGGACTTGGTGAGAGTTAGACTCGACACATGCCGACGGAGTTGGACTCCACTGGACCCGTGGTTGTCTACCGGTAGTACAGGATGCTAGTTGGACTAGTGGGGTGGTTGGACCAGCGGGACGAGGTTTGACTTTTAGGGCTAGTTGGACCAGCTGGACCAGGTTTGGCATTTATTGACTATGGTATGTCTAGTGGTTTTCAAAAAGGATTTACAACTGGGGTATTCAGGGAAATGTGGGCTATGGACATTTCTGTAATTTTATGCATGCATGGTTTTCTAAACTGACGGTTTAAAGGATGATTTCGGTAAATGGTTTTCCAAACCTTTATTTTTGTTCACTCGGAAGTTTTATCAGTTTTGGCACCTTCCAAGTTGATCTTGGGACATGGGCTATATTGAGGGTAAGGCACTTCTGTGGGTATGTGCACTCAGTAACCAAAGTAGTTTCTCGTAGTTATTTTCATTTGTGTCTAGTACTCTGTATATGTAATACTATGCAAACTTCGTTTGTGCTTGACATGAGGTTTATCCCTTGTTTGACACGGGGTTTATAATATGATCGAATTGAGGGTAATTTGAGTATGTTTGTATTAAACGGGAGCAGCGCCTTTCACAAGAATCGAGGGGGATTCCAGGGAGGGTGCTGCCAACTACATTCTTCCAATACATTGCAAAAATCAATAATTTGACCCAAAGGTTAAATTCGCCTTCCCACATGTTTTGCTACTCTCCCCCTCATTAAAATCTTGGTCTACCATCGAAGGCTGCCCTATCTCGTAGTTAAGGCGACAAAGAAGCTCCCAAGATAAATAATGAAACTTGACTTCCGAATGCCCACAAACCCCGTTAAATAGAAATCCTTCCATCCAAAACCTCTAATAAAAAAATCATCGTGTCTCACCAAAAAGGAACGAATAGTCACATCAACCCCATGTACCCATAATAATGTTAATCCCTATGAGAATTCGACTCTAATAACACCAAACCTGTCTACCATTCCAAGCTGTGCCTTAATGACCTCCATTTTTTTAACCTTCTTCTTTGTCTCCATAAGAAACAGTACTTCTAGCTTCTTAGCATTCAAAACATTCCTCAAAGCACGTTGAACATGCAGGTTTCCCAACCCATTGTCGTTCCAGCATACTTTGTAGACTGAACAGCCCGTTCGCTAAAACCCTTTCCCATAAGTGGAAGCATATACACATATGACTTTAAATAACCCTTCTTCTTTTTGGGGCTTAGAGTCGACTGAAAGCCGACCATATAAAACCCTCGGCATCACCAGTTTCCTTGCTGACTTTTCAATGTTGGCGAAACCTGCTCAGGTTCGTCCAATATGCTTCTTTCGATTGTTGACCTTTTGCCCAACATTTGACCCCTCTCTTACTGAAGAAAAATTTTTCTTAAATCTCACGGCCATTCGGGGTTTGGCACATGCGCTAAGGACTGGCCCTTGCCTCATGCTTGTACCCTCCATCTCCAGCAACACATTTTTGGAACATGATAGAGCTTAGCTACCCCTACATCAGACTCCCACAATTCACTGCAATAGTCAGGATAGTCAAAGGTCAGAGTATGCAAACTTAGTATGCCAAACGGGCTAGGAGATGCAGGCTTACCTCCATTCAGCCCCTTGGCACAAGTCCTTGAACTAAAGACCACTGCCTTCGACCCCAAACTTGGTGAAGTACTATTAGCATCCTCCACCGAGGTTATGAATCTTCCAAATTTCTCTGTAACCTGGTCAACCTCATAGGACAACATGCTAGAAATCCCCATGTGGTCCAATCTGCCATACTTTCCCCACAAAAGAGTTTGTCGTAGCACTTAGCCGATTCCTCCAAAAACAACTTCAGCATAATAAATCGCTTCAATGGGCAAGTCACCAATACCGCCACTTGAATTCGGAGGAAATTACCTAGGTAGTCTCCATTCAAAGCCTTGTAAACACCGAAAAAGTTGGACTGCACTTCAATGAACCATTCCATTGAATGGAATGGCCACAATCACCACACATCTCTCTCTCTCTCCACCCCTCCCACTTGTTTGGGTGCCATTTTGCACCGTTGGATGGCCATTCCATAGAAGCCAAGCCAGACAAAGTTCCCTAAATGGTTTTTGGGGGTCAAAAGGATAGGTGGGATTTTAGGAACCGTTACCCACCCCACCCCCTAGTTTTGGTGCCATTTTGCACCGTGGGATGGTCATTCCATTGAATGGGCCATTCCATTGAATGGCCATCCCACTCCATTGAATGGGTCATTCCATTGAATGGGCCATTCCATGGAAGTCAAGCCTGACAAAGTTCCCCAAATGATTTCCCACCCTTGTCACTAACTCGGGGGTTAGAAGGATAGGTGTGATTTTACGAACCCTTACCCACAGTTTCTGCCATTCTAGTGGAACTTCGCCAACATCTTGGCATCCGTCAAGCGCAGCCAAGACAATTAAAGCTTTTTCAAATGTCTATGACGCGCCCATAAACACTTTTCGATCCAAGTCATTCAAAGATTAAAATATCGATATCAACGGATATATCGTTAGTCAAATTTACGGATATCTCGTCCAAAATATCGATATCAATATCGATATCGTTTACGATCAACAAAAATGATGGAAAATCGATCTAAAAGTTGAAAATTTGGAATAAAACTTTAGGAAAAACTTAAATACCCAATGATAGTTATACAAGACTAATAAAAACTATAAAATGACTTTGATATAATAAATATATGATGAATAATATGATACAATAGGGTTCTGCCGATGATTAGTAATATAAAAATCTAAACATAAACATAAATTGAAGTGAATTACTATAATTGAATGTTAATATAATTAAAAACATAACAATAAGCATAAAAAATTTGAATGGAAAAAAAATTATAAAATGAATAAATATATTTAAAATTGGAAAAAAAATAAAAAAAATAGAGTCAATCTTTATTCAAAAATTGTAAAGGATTTGATCTATTTAAAATTGGAAAGGATTAATATAATTAAAATTGGAAAAATGATAAATATAGTTCAAAATAAGGAATAAATTAAAAATATAGTTCAAAATAAATTAAAAATATAGTTCAAAATAAGGAATAAATGAAAAATATAAGGAATAAATGAAAAAAAAAAGAATAAATGGAAAAAAAAGGGAATAAAAGGAAAAAAGGGGGAAAAAAAAGGAAGCAAAATGAGCGCACTTGGGGTGTCGAAACCAGGTGCAGGCGTGCACCTATTAATTAATGAACCTAGATCCTCCCTCTCTTACGTGTCTCCGGCCAAATTCAACAATATATTGAGCGATATATTGGCGAAATCAACGATATTTTCATCAGTGAAGTCATTAGAGAAGGAAAATAGGATTTCGTCCTAGTTCTTCAAAGGGAATCGCTTTGAAACCTTATGGTAAGGTTTCGCCGTTAACAACCTTCCCGCAACCGCCAGATAGCCTTCACCATTCCTAGGAGGGCATCCTTATGGTAAGTTTTCGTAGTTAGCAACACCTTCAAATATGGCAACAGCTGAACATTATCCACCAAATTAACTTCTTCCCTTTCCACGTTAGAGATTGCCATCGCGCGTCCAAACTACCAATAAGCTTCTCTATAATAGCCAATGAAAACGTGCTTAGAAAATTAATGAACATCGATGAGAGACACAAGTTCCTCACAAACCAAATAGCAGAGCCGCATCAACCACCAACAACAAAGTCACATCAGCCACCAATTTTCAGATAAAAGTCGAAATCCTAACTCAGAACTTTGGAGGGACTTTATTTTTTAAAATAATGATTTAAGTGAACTTAATTTCTACATATAAAAGGCCAACTACCTGAATTTTAACTAATTTAAGTCCTTTTCTACACTAAAACCACACTAAAAAGTATAATAAATGTGATATTTGTGTAAATTATAAGAACCAACTTATTATTATTATTATTCTATTTACTTAATAAATAAAAAACATATTGTATGAAAAATTTCCCTTCTTGTAATTAAAAAAGAGAGTAAATTATTGTTATACCCTTAACAACTTTTTTCTTTTATTTAAAACCATTAATACTTGTATATTAAACAAAATAAGACCTTATATCAAACTTTTTTTATTCAAAAGTCCATAAACAAAATTTGTAAGTAATAAATTTCACATCTACCATTTTATATCCCAATAAAGAGGATGAGTGAGTTATTGAGAATTCTTTCAAACAATTAAAAATAACATTATCTTTTTTTATCCTTTTTGCCACATGTGTCCCTTAGTGTTTGATTTCTTTGGCTTCTTGGGCCCTTTATTATATTATGCATATAATAAATATTATATATGTATACTATATATATTGTATATAGTTACAATTGAATTTTTTCTATAAAATAAAAAATAAAGTTCTTATTGTTTAGGGTTCAAAGGTAGGGTATAAATATTTTTTTTTGGAATGGGGTGGGGGCGCTTAAGATGGTGGTTGAAAATCGTATGACATAGGGTTTAATTCTATTCAAGAATTAAACCCTAAACTATAGAAAATTAACCAAATTATTTAATATCGGAAGATAAACCCTACGTACAACATAGGGTTTAATTCTTGAATTTTGGCACAAAATTCAAGAATTAAACCCTAAACTATACAAAATTAACCAAATTATTTAATATCGGAAGATAAACAAAATTCAAGAATTAAACCCTAAACTATACAAAATTAACCAAATTATTTAATATCGGAAGATAAAGAATTTTTTAGTTTTAAATTTAAAAATATTTTTGAAGAATTATTACTTTTAATTATCTTACTTTAAGTTAGATTAGATACTCATATTACTTTAAAAATGAGCAAGTGAAAAAAAAATTATAAATAGGAGTAATGTTTTCATAATCATCAATATAATCTTATAATTAAAAAATAAAAATAAAAAGTAAGGTTGAAATCATGATAAATTTTGATAAGTGTTTTTTAGATTGTTGTATTAATTTACAATTAAATGACATTAGTTGTAATTTATATAAAAATTATGATCTATTTTAAATTGTATAATCTTTTAACTAGTCACAAGACCTATGAGTTTAATTTTTCTATATATAAATTTTTGAATAAAATTATATGTTAGTAAGAACTTATTAATTAATTGCCTTTACAAAAACATTGGCATGTTACATAAGGGACTCGTTTGGTGAGTAAAATAGGTCATTAAATTCAATGTATCTTAAATGTGAAAATAAATATAGTATTAAATTTAATGCATCTTAAATGGGAAAATAAATTTACTTTTTGTTAAAAAAAAATAGAAGCAATAGATATGGAAAAAAACTTATGCAATTGAATCATGTCCACTCCTATTAGTAAGGCTTTGAAGAGGTAAATTTCCTTCTGTATCTACACCTATCAAATCCATTTACCGATCAAATCCTGTTTAATAAACATGACAAAGAAGGGCATTACTATTACTGATACTGGACTAGATGCAAGACCCATGTGTAAATGAGGGGATCAAAACAAGAACTAAGAGGCAAAAGCATTCATTAGACAAGCATACATAAATAGTTTGGAAACACAATTACAACTTAGTATATGTAACAGGACATAAAACATTTAATACAGCAAACACATACACACGCCCCCACAGAGTTCAGATTCAGAAGATTTGCCTCAGCTACAAAGTTCCCATCTTTGTTTAGGAGTGATCTGCCTCCATCTGATTGAGTTTGAAGTTGCCTTCAATGTTCTTATGCACTTCAACTTTGTACTTTTCTTCTTTGCCTCCCCTCTTCACCTTCAGAAGCATGTTAAACTTGGCATGCTCTTCTATCACCTGCTCTCGACTCAACAGTTTCAAACATTTACAAGTAAGAACAAACTCGTTGATCTCAAACATAATGCATGAAAAGAAATTCAAATATCATTTTCAGGTAAAACATTGCCCAGAACTTAAAACAGAGAAGAATCTAAAGCCCAAACTTGCTGAATTACTAGCAGTTCCTACACAGACACTATGAAAACCAATCTAACCGCAAATGAAAATTAGAAAACATCTAAATGCATTTCACTCCTTAATACTTAATTTAACACAACAAAAACTATTCACTGACACCAATTCTTCATAATGCATTTAAATGGATTCCAACACACATTTCAAAACAATCATAATATTATCTAAATTCTCATAAACACATTTTGATTAATTTTAATACCCAATTTAACACTATACAAATATACTAGGAAGTCCCTCCACACTACAAAATAATTTGAGTTTAATGAGAAATAGAAAACTTTCCATTTTAAGTTTCTGAAGCATGTAATTAGTAATTTCAAACCCAGTACCCAACGCCAACCAATACCTAATTTCCAAGATAGATGTTTTAAACATAATTCAACACAAACAAAACCAAGCACCAAAACCCAATTTTCTAAATTGCATTAAGATGGCTTTGAGCATCCAATTCAATACAATCCCCAAACACAGTTCTCTAAAAATGAAAGTAGATGGAATTTAACACCCAATTCAAAACATCCAAATACTACCCACCAGAACACAGAACCCCCACTTTGACCAAGAGGAGGAACATAAAACCCCAAAATCCAAAATGAGATTAAATTTAACTTCCAATTCAACACATCCCTTAGAACCCCAAACTCCCAATCCCCCCGAGCAGCATAAAAACGAATAAAAAAATTGGTAGCGCACTGACCTCAGCCTTAGCGTGGACCACCTCTTGAAGCTCATAAGGCACCAATGAATTAGACCTCTGCTGGAGGCTCTGAACGGCGTGGTTAGCCGCATCCTGGACCTGTGGATCATGTGGCGGCACAGATTGCCACCCGGGAGCATGCCCTCCTTCCTTAACACCAAGATCGGAAGCGGTAAAAGACAGCGTTTCCTCACTGACGGGCTTGAACTCCTGCACTTCTTTAAAGCCCATCCAAGGCTTCACCCAGACCTTGGCTTCATAAAGCTTCTTCTTACCGGCCTCAATGGCCTCAATTGTCAGATGGTGCAGAGTACCAGCAACCAACTGTTCTTTCGCCTTCACCACCCTCACAAACTCAAGCAGAGCATTCTGCAAACAAAATTTCAATTAATTGAAATTCTTGATAAAATTTACACAAATAAGTATAAAGAAAAAGGCGAAAAGAGTAGGAACCTCTTTGTTGTTGTGGTGTTGGACGGCGAAGCGAGCAAGATCTTCAGTTTCGGCGCTGTTTTGAGAAGCATGGGATTCGTGTATACCGCCAAGGGTGGCCATGTTTTGATAATCGGAACAGTGGCCGCCGCGATTTGATTCTTCAGCGAGGGATGAGAAGGCAAGGAAGAAGAAGGGGACTATCAACAGACACAAGGAAGAAGAAAATGAATTTGATTTCAGTTTCATCTGCTGCTCTTTCCGGTTTCCACTCTTTGGGATCTTGCGGGCAGATCGGTATTTATCTCTTTCGCTCTTTGCATTCTTCTCACACGTGTCATGCTCTTATCGCTTCAGCTATATATGTTTGCTTAATATGTAAGCCTTCATTTTCTTTATGGGAGCATTTAGCTCACCACGTGGTGAGCCCGTGTCTGAAAAGAAGTGTTGAAGTGTTGTTTGGAAACTTGGAAGAAAAGTAGGCTTTGTTTTTTTTAAAGGAAAAAGAAAAAAAGGATATGTAAAAGTCACCAAACACTTTGCCACTCGCGTCTTGATTGGTTCAAAAATTTAAAGGTTTACAATAAAAATATATAATGTATCATTAATTTATGCATTTAATTATTAAATTTATAATTTTTTATGAATTAATTATTTTATTTTTATATTATAAAATTTTATTAAGGAAAATTTATTATGACAAAATTCATTATAAAAAAAAAGGATTTATATTCAAAATATTATATTCAGTTCAAAAATAAAAGAAGACAAATTTTATATTTCAAATTTTTATATATATGAAAATATCCACATTACATTATGATTTGTAGACTGCAACTTTCATATTCAATACAAATAGTTAATTTTTAAATAAGAACTCTATCATTTAAAGAACTTGAACCAATATAAAATTTACATGCTATTATATTTTTTATTTATTTATAAATTTTATTTATTTATATATTTATTATATAATAATAATAATAATAATTTTGGGTTTAATTTTAGGCCCTATATTATTTTTAGCCTAGGACTTATGCCCTTTTGGCACCCCTGATGGTCGATTCTGCCTTTCATAGTGATTCATCTTTTATGTGTCGCTTTATCAAATTACATAAGGGAAATTTTTTTTATCTATGCTAAACAAAAAAATTCATTAAACTCGCAACGCATGAACCAAAGGAAATAAATAGCCATGCTCAAACAGAGGGCACGAAGTTGAAGTAATACCACAAGCCAAAAAAATAGTGGTCACAAAAGACCATCATATCTACCCTACTTAAACGCTAATGTTCTATCTCAGAGCTACCAACACATTAACATTGGAAGCCCTGATAATCAAAGTACATAGACGGAATCTAACCATATTACAAATAGAAGGAAAGCAATATATGAGGACTTAGGGATATTCCAAAAGACTCTTTGATTACATTCTAACCAAATTCCATGGATAGAAGCAATTAGAGAAAGTTTACAAGCAATAGAGCCAAAAGAATTACTGCCTACCAATGGGCTAGTGAATTCCATGGAGGAGGCTGCCACGAAACCGTACAACCGAAGCAGCACTCTCTCCCACACATAGGTAGAGACCTGACATTCGACGAAGAGATGAGAATGAGACTCAAGAGCATGATTGCAAGGAAAACACAACCTATTATCATGTTGTAACGAACTGTCCCAAATTCTCGGGATTAATTAAGAATTAATCGAGGATTAGCAAGGTTAATCGGGGATTAGTGGAGTATTATCGCACGTTTAGGGCATAATTACGATTTTGCCCCTAGACGAGGGCAAAAATTTAACTTTTGACCCGAGAGGTCCACTGCATGAGTACCGAGGACTGTTACGTAGATCGAGTCGATACGAGTCCGTAGAGGCAGCACGCCAAAATCGGACATTCGACCGGAAAGTTACGGGTCATAGAAGGTTCGTGGACCTATTACGGGTTTTACGAGGCAAGTTGACTTTTGACTGAAACAAAATAGCTGGGCCCTACTAACAGCCAAAAGTCAACTTGCCTCATAAAACGCGCAATAATTCCACGAACCTTCCGTGACCCGTAACTTTCCCGTCAAATATCCAATTTTGACATACCACCTGTCTACGTAATGGTCCTCAGTCCTCGTGTAGTAGACCTCCCGGATCAAAAGTTAACTTTTTGCCCTCGTTCAGGGCAAAATTATAATTTTACCTTGAACGTATGATAATGTCAGGACCTGTAATGAGGGACGCTCCTGATCCCGTCTAACACGGAGTGTCAGACCAGGGAAAATTCAAACCTTTAGCCCGACCAGCTACCTGAGTGCGCTAGGATCCGGTGGAGGAGTGTGATGTCTCGGTCTCTGTTACAGTCTGCACCAGTAATCAACATGAAAGGCATTGAAAAACAAAAAAGACTATGAGTGGACTAAAATAAAAGAATTCATAAAAACATATTTCATAAAAGACCTTATGCCCTTCACTAAAAAGCATGCATGCATAGGAAAACCATTTATCAAACCACATATGTTTAAATAACCATTTATAGGGTCTCAGCCCCAAATTCTGTAAATTCAAATCATAGGGGCCCCTACCCAAATCGATTTACAGAAATCCATAATCATATTAAACATATGTGGGAACTCAGCCCAAATCCATTTATTATCCATAAAACACAATTTCACAAAACCAAGAAATCATGTTTACCAGTATCATATAACCAATCATGTCACGGTATCTAAAGTTACGTGTGTGCTACCCGGGGTCTCAAATCCTAAGTTTCCCCAATATCCACCCATGTCAATGTCAGCAGATTATTGACCATCCCTGGGGGTTATAATTCATAATAGTCTTCTTGAGAGTAAGGAACCCAACGGGGGCGACTCCACTCAATTAGTGCTCCGTGACTACTTCGGGGTCCACCCAGGCCAACGACCCTCCCAGATGAGACAATCCATAAATAAAGGACGGTATATGAAAAACCATTTGAAAATATTCTCAAAACCTTTCAAGGGTTCATGCCTGGTCCCCATAAACCGTCATGAACCATAAATCCATTTATGGGTCCCCAGCCCGAAATCACCATAGTAAACCATAACTAGGCCCTAAGCCCCAATTCATAAACCAACTGGGCCTTGTGCCCGATTTCGTAAACTATATGGGTCTCGTGCCTGATTTCATAAACCAAATGGGCCTCGTGCCCTATACGTAAGTGGGCCTCGAGCCCGATACGCAAACTAATTGGGCCTCGAGCCCCGTACGTAAACCAACTGGGCCTCCGAACCGATGCATTGTTAAATCAAATGGACTTCAAGTCCGAGAGATCGTAAATCAAATGGGTCTCATGCCCGATTCCATATTTTCAAATTCGAAATCTATTCACGAACCAATTGGGCCTCTAGCTCTAAAACGTAACTAAATGGACTTCGAGTCCAATGGTTTCCAAAACAAATGGGTCTCGAACCCGAGTTTACCTTTTCAAATCTAAAATCATTTCATTAAACCATTTCAAAACCATAAGCACGTCTAATCAGTGCAAAATCATAAACCTCGATTTACGTGCAAACACGTAAATCGCCTCGAAATGCGTGAAATCATATAAATTCCGATCATCCAAATCATCATCATAGAATCACATCTATAAACCATATAAAATATTTATACATGCATCACAGTATAAAAAATAAGGTCCACTCAGCCGTCCTAAGCTGCCGCCTCGATTCGCGTTCTGTAAGCCTCCCTGGGCTAATCACCTTCACCGGGACTTCCAAACCAGTCAAAATCAATCAAGGAGATTACTAACTACCTTATTAACCTCTCATTGAAGTCCCGTAATTTTTCCAAATTTTTAACTATTTATAAACTTGATCCTAAACCTTCGGATGTCCCGAACAATATTGAGACGGTGTTCGATCGACACGAAACCAGTCCTAAAATGTTCGTTACATCGAATAGATTATTTCACATGTTGAAGTCAACCCCAAATTACCCTCCACGCGCCGCCCAAAGGGGCTGCGTGTGAAAGTCAAGCGCCAGCTACAATGTCACCATCAACCTCACACCAGACCAGGTTCTCTGGTTTTGAACCGGACCGGACCTATCTGGACCGGTACAGGGCTCCATTTCATTCATTTTCAACCCATTTTGTTCCATTTTGATTCTTAAAGGTTCCTAACAACAAACCCAATCGATCTAGCCATTTAAAACAGGAAAAACAGGTCGAAATCGTACCTCCACGATTTGATCTTCACGGCCCAAAAACCAGTCGCCGTCTAGGGCGTCTACACCATCCTCAACCTCCATTTCCAATCCAAACCTTCCCCTTAGATCACCATAAATCCTTTTCCATTAGTAGAATCAACTAAAAACCCTTAAAACTCGAAGTCCAAAATTCAAACACTTACTCATGGTTTCGGGCTTTTCTTTGCCGTGGCCCGTCGTCGATTCTCACGCCGTCCTAGTCTCTCTCAGTCCCTCACTAGAACACATAAATGATTATGGTGGTGAGGTGTGTGTTTGGGTGTTCATGATTGAAGAAAAGTGAGAAGGGAGATGGATGTCGTGCACGGGTTTAGGAGATGAATAAGTGAGATTATATCTGATGATGTTCAGATGAGAGAGAGAGGAAATGGACGGTAGAGATGAGAGATTAGATGAGATGAATGGTTAGGATGCGAAGTGGGTGGGTTATATATGTATTTTAATACAAGTGGCCCAATCAAATTGTAGATCCACAAATTGGGGTTATTGGCCAATGGGATGAGTGACACTTGTCACTCATCCATGGGTCCCACCTAAATATCTACCCAATCAGATATTGCCACCTAATCTTTGCCTCGTAATGCGTGCATAGTGAAATCGAACTTCCCATGACCATAAATTTCCCTTTCGAAGTTCGATTTTGGCGTGTCGCCGGTCTACGGATTCTTATCGACCTAATCTACGTAACGGTTCTCGGCCATCGGCCATCGGACCTCCCGGGTCAAAAGTCAATATTTTACCCACGACTAGGGGCAAAATGGTCATTTTGCGTCGTCCGTCCAATTTCGCTCGACTAATCACCAATTAATCTCACTAATTCTTCATTAGTCACTAGTCTAATCTCGAAATTCGAGACGAGTCATTACATCCTCGACTAATACCCGATTAGCCTTGCTAATCCTTGATTAATTCTTAATTAATCCCAAGAATTTGGGACGGGTCATTACAAATGCGCATTAAAAATCCTTGATCTATCCAATGCAGACAACCTGTACCATATAGCAATCCACAAAACAAAACTCGTCCTTGGAGTATGAACAGAGAACCAAACCAATCTATGCCAAGGAACAATAGGCCCAGGCGGAGACAAGTTATTCCAAATTGAAAACGACGAAAACCTCTGAGAAGGATCAGTAACCCAATGATAAGAATCATGAACGGTTGCATTAGGGCTAAGCATCTCCATTGTAGGACATGTGGGCTTGGAAAGCAAAATCCATGAGCTTGGGAAATAAGAATGGTGAGCATTCCCACATTGCTCGGGGAGGGATAGATGAAGTGTCTTATATGCGTGACAGTTCTCTCCTTAGTATGAGACCTTTTGGGAGCTCACTAGCTTTGGATTCCTTGGGAATTTTAAAGTTAAGCCAAGTTAGTCTAGGGTAATCTCAAGATAGGTGACCCACTAAAACGTTACGTGTGAGTTCCTAGAAACAAAGTAGTGAGGGCGTGGGCCCAAAGCGAATAATATCATGCTAGGGGAATTGGGTCGTGATATAATGGTATCAGAGCTAAACCCTGATTAGAAGTGTGCCAAAGAAGACGCTAGTGAGGGCGTAGGCCCAAAGCGAATAATATCGTGCTAGGGGAATTGGGTCGTGATATAATGGTATCAGAGCTAAACCCTGATTAGAAGTGTGCCAAAGAAGACGCTGGGGAGCCAAGGTGGGTGGATTGTATGACCATGAGCTTAGGAAGAAAGAATAGTGAGCAATACCCGTGAGCTTGGGAGGGAAAGGTGAAGTTCCTTATATGTGTGACAGTTCTTTTCGTATTGTGAGGTGTTTTGGGAGCTCACTGGCTTTGAATTCCTTTGGAACTCCAAAGATAAGCGAGGTTGGGCTAGTGAAATCACAGGATGGATGACCTACTGAGAAGTTACGCGCGAGTTCCCAAAAACAAAGTTGTGAGGGCATGAGCCCAAAACGGACAATATCGTGCTAGGGGAGTCAGGTTGTGACATACACAACTGCATTAACTAATCTAATAAACGACCTAAAAAGAGAAGGCCAAAACCAAAATGAGCCATTGACCATGGAACTAACCTTAGCATGAGCTGCCAATCCAGAATCTCCAACCACCATATCACCTAGCAATACCCTAAAGAGCCAATATCTAGCCAATCATCACATCACAGAAACAAGTCATCTCTATTCCCAAACACTTCCTTAAAGTAACGAGAAGTCTAACCTTAAGCAGCATCCTCTAATTCCAAGAACACTGAGAAGGAAGGGTAAGGCACCAAAAGAACTGACCACAAATAAAATAGGTAGTAACCCATTTAACCCAAAGACTAGGCTTCTTAGAATCAAACAGACACCACATATGATGATCCATAATAGCAGCATTCTACAAGTGTAACTATCTCAGCCATAAGCCTCCTTCCACTTTGTCTTATAGATTCCTTCCATGCCACTTTAGCATAGTACCTCCCTATCACATTACTAGATGATAAGAACCTATGGAACTTGAGCTCCAAGTCATGGAAAATTTTCTTCACAAGGAAAAAATAGGAAGACCAAAAGATCTACACACTAGACTACACAAACTTAATTAACTGGAGCCTAAACTTACAGTGTTCCCAATTTCTAATCTGACCTTCCATACACTCAACGAAAGGAAGGGGCACCCAAATAAAAAACATGCAGCGACCTACCCAAATCCAAATATGCTCATATTTAGACCCAATAGATGATTAGACTCACCCGCCACAAAGACATTACTTTTTACCTGATTAAGGACCAAACCCTAGACCTTGTAAAACAACGGTAAGGTATCATTGAAAACCCTAGCAGAATACCTATCCCAATGAAAAAAAACCAGCAAATCGGGACTTATGCCCTTATGGCCCCCTGATGGTCGGTTATGCCTTTCATAGTGATTTATCTTTTATGTGTCGCTTCAGCAAATTACATAAGGGAATTTTTTTTTTCTCTGTTAAACAAAAAGATTCATCAAACCTCCACAGCATGACCCAAAGGAAATAAATAGCCAAGCTCGAACAAAGGGCACAAAGATGGAGCAATACCACAATCCAAAAAAACAGTGGTCACAAAAGACCACAATATCTACCCAACTTAAACGCTAATGCTATATCCTAGAGCTACCAACACATTAACATTGGAAGCCCTGATAATGAAAGTACATAGACGAAATCTAACCATATTACAAATAGAAAGGAAAGCAATATACGAGGACTTAGGGATATGCCCAAAGACCCTTTATTACGTTCCAACCAAATTCCATGGATAGAAGCAGTTAGAGCAAGTTTACAAGCAATAGATCCAAAAGAATTATTTCCCTACCAACGAGCTGGTGAATTCCATGGATGAAGCTGCCACGAAACCCTACAACCGAAGCAGCCCTCTCTCCCACACATAGGTAGAGACCCGACATTCGACGAAGAGATGAGAACGAAACTCGAGAGCAAGATTGCAAGGAAAACATAACCTATTATCATGCGCATTAAAAATCCTCGATCTATCCAATGCAAACAACATGTACCATATACCAAACCACAAAACAAAACTCGTCCTTGGAGTATGAACCGAGAACCATACCAATCTATTCCAAGGAACAATAGGGCCAATCGGAGACAAGCATTCCAAATTGAAATGACAAAAACCTTTGAGAAGAATCAGCAACCCAACGATAAGAATCATGAACGGTGGCATTAGGGCTTAGCATCTCCATTGTAGGACATGTGAGCTTGGAAAGCAAAATCCATGAGCTTGGGAAGCACGAATAGTGAGCAATCCCACATCGCTTGGGGAGGGAAAGATGAAGTGTCTTATATGTGTGACAATTCTCTCCTTAGTACGAGACCTTTTGGGAGCTAACTAGCTTTGAATTACTTGGGAATTCTAAAGTTATGCCAAGTTAGTCTAGTGTAATCTCAAGATGGGTGACCCACTAAAAAGTTACGCGTGAGTTCCTAGAAACAGAGCCGTGAAGGCGTGGGCCCAAAGCGAATAATATCGTGCTAGGGGAGTCGAGTCATGATATAATGGTATCAGAGCTGGACCCCGATCAGAAGTGTGCCAACAAGGACGCTGGGACGCCAAGGTGGGTGAATTGTAAGACCCATGAGCTTAGGAAGCAAGAATAGTGAGTAATATCCGTGAGCTTGGGAGGGAAATGTGAAGTGCCTTATATGTGTGACAGTTCTCTTCGTATTATGAAGCGTTTTGGGAGCTCACTGGTTTTGGATTCCTTTGGAACTCCAAAGTTAAGCGAGGTTGGACTAGTGAAATATCAAGATGGGTGACCCACTAAGAAGTTACGCGTGAGTTCCCAAAACAGAGATGTAATAGTGTGGGCCCAAAACGGACAATATCGTGCTAGAGGAGTCAGGTTGTGACATACACAGCTGCATTAACTAATCTAATCACCGACCTAAAAAGAGAAGGCCAAAAACCAAAACGAGCCATTGACCATGGAACTGACCTTAGCATGACCTGCCAATCCAGAATCTCCAACCACCACATCACCCAGCAATACCCTAAGGGGCCAGTATCTAGCCAATCATCACATCATAGAAACACGTCATCTCTATTCCCAAACACTTCCTTATTGTAACGCGAAGTCTAACCTTAAGCAGCTTTTTCCAATTCCAAGAACACTGAAAGGGAAGGGTAAGGCACCAAAAGCACTAGCCACGAATATAATAAGTAGTAATCCATTTAACCCAAAGACTAGTCTTCTCAGAATCAAACACACACCACATATGATGATCCATAAGAGTAGCATTCTACAAGTGTAACTATCTCAGCCCTAAGCCTCTTTCCACTTTGGCTTATAGATTTCCTTCCATACCACTTTAGCATAGTACCTCTCTATCACATTACCAGATGATAGGAACCTATGGAACTTGAGCTCCAAGTCATGGAAAATTTTCTTCGCAAGGAAGAAATAGGAAGACCAATTACACACTATATTACACAAACTTAATTAACTGAGAGCCTAAACTTACAGTGTTCCCAATTTCTAATCCAACCTTCCATACACTAAACGAAAGGAAGGGGCACCCAAATAACAAACATGCAGCGACATCCCCAAACCCAAATATGCTCATATTCAGACATAAGAGATTATTAGACTCACCCGCCACAAAGACATTACTTTTCACCTGATTAGGGACCAAACCCTAGACCTTGGAAAACAACGGTAAGGTATCATTGACAACCCTAGAAGAATACCTATCCGCATGACAAAAAACTAGCAAATCATCTGCAAAAGCCAAATTTGAGAGGCCCGCCTTACCACACTTTTAACAATACCTGGACCGAGGAGATTTAGCATTCCGAGCCCACAACATCCAGGAAAGGATATCTATAGAAATAATAAAAAAGATACGGAAAAAGAGGTTTCCCTTACCGCAACCCTAGCTTTCCTTCGAAAAAGCCCACTAGCTCCTCATTAACTGCTACCGACAATCTAGTAGTGGAAATAGATTTTTTCACCCAAGCAATCACCTTAGGATGAAAATTAAACACTAACATGACCCTTCCTAAAATCTCTTTAAAAACTGTGCCTAGTTCTGTTTCCATCTGACAACTCAATCAATGTACTGGAAATACCCTTAGCACTTCACATATAAAACCCAAAGATCTTGCCAGATAAGGGATGTACACCAATATGTCAAAATTATGAACTCGGTATATGAACCAAATAGAATTCTTCCTCTTGGGGACACTACCCTTACCAACACACTGACCCCGATAAATAATAAAACCTGATACCTCGGCTTCTTTTGAGTCCTAAACTGGTATTCCGACTCTTTCTAAGTCCTACCTTAATATTTTAACTATTTTAGAGTTTGTTCTAACATCCTACACAAATAAGGAGGTTATACTCAACCCCCCCCCCCCCCCCCCAAACTTAGGAGTTTCGTAAGTGCCTTAACCATACGCACCGTCACTTTGGACATATGAACCTACCCATAAACTATTTTCAATCATCTCAAAAATTATACCATTGGATCCATAATTCAAAAGGGAGGATTTTTCATGTTGACTGGAATCGTAGGAAATGTCGAACACACCACCACATGCTAGTGGAAGACCTGTAAGTGTCACCCATGAGCATTGTAGCCACAATTGTGATCCTACTCGCTTTCCTCTTCTCATTGGGTTGACCCGATTTCCGACAACTAGGTCCTGACCCAAGTAATGTAACTAGATTTTAAAATCTTCAATTCTCAGTGGATTTCAATGTTCTAGACATCAAATTTCAACTATTCCATAGCAGAAATCCATTTTCTTCTCCAAATCTAGAATCTTTACCTCAAATTCAAGAACTCACACGTGGAAGTTCAACCAAGGTTCGAACACTCGTTTGGACTGATCCTTGAGTCTTCCCCTTTTCAATTCTAGCTAACTTTGATTGTTAGGACCTAAGGAGCACGTTGGTTACCTTTATTTTGAGTTTGGAGTTCCACAACCAGAGGTTCCATTTCAAGCAATAGTTCTCGTTAGCCTCTCTCTATTTTCTTCCCGGATCATGTTTCACCCTTCCTAGAATTGTTATGTCTAGAATTCAAGAGTCACCACCCTTCTTAGAGATCAAGAGTCCACACTCCCCCCCCCCCCCCCCCCCCCGTCGCGCCCCCCACTCTTCTTAGAGAGACCCTATTTTTCTCCCTTTGCGTTCTTAAATCCTACCTAAAACCACTCTCACGCGGGAGAGCTCCCCTCCCCCCAACAACCAATCAATGCAATAAAGGTGAAAAGTGTCACCACCTAAACTACCAACTGACCCTTGGGTACTGAATCACCACATATGTAAAAGCACTAAAATGCCCCTATCCTAAAAATTACCAAAATACCCTAGAGTGTTCAGACCTAGAACTTTTCCAAACAATCTCTATTTTTTGCGTGTCATTTGTCTACGAACTCGAGAGTTCGAGACTCACATAATGGTACCATTAAAACTCCCGAAAATTTTCCCCAGTATAATTTGCCTTCTGGGCCTTTCCTCGGGACAAAGGTAAATACATCCTTCTCCAAATTTTTTTCCCAAAGTTGCCATACTTTTTGACAGGATCCACCCCCAATCCTCCGGAATTAAGGGCTAAGTCCTACTCCCGTCTAACTTACGCATGACACGAAGGTTAAACCGACGTCCAACCTCCATGTGACATGTAAGTCGGACAAGGGATTCTTGATCCGAACTTCTCAGAGTGCACATAATCTACTGTGGATCGCGGGTGTGATGTCTCCGTCTCTCTCAACCAACAGCCCGCACCGCGACAACCGAGAGGGTATCAAAAACATGAAGAGACTATGAGTGGACAAAAATAAAGTATAGTTCAAAAATAGTTATCAGAAAACACAATTATATTTATACCCTCCATTTAAACACCAATGCATGCATATCAAAATCCACGTGACAAAACTATATATTCAAGTTATGCAAACCATTTAAGAAAAATCGAACTCATTTTTTCTTTCTCAAGTCCCGCGCCTCAGCCCAAAACCATCAAAATCCATTTCATCTGGGTCATAGCCCAAAATATCGGAAAACCATTATTAAAAACCATCATCATCAAGTCTCAGTGAAATCCAAAACACATTTGAAACCACAAACCACATTTCCATCCATCGAACCTGTTGGATCTATCCGAGTCTTTAACTCCCTAGTCTTTAAACTCAATCCAGGCCTCAATATAATACAAGTCTCTAAACTCGCAAGCCTTTAAACTCAATAGGCCTACGGGGGAAATATCAATATCCGAGTCTTTAAACTCCCGAGTCTTTAAACTCAATCCAGGTCTTTAAACCCAATTTGGGCCTGCCCCCGTCATAATCATATCCGGGTCTTTAAACCTAATAACCAGATCTAGCAAATCCAATCCAAAACCATTTATAAATTTCCGAATCTGAATCCGCAATCTCATCAGGATCCCGAATCCAAACCCAGAACTCATATCCACAACCTTTTCCAAACCCGAATCCGGAACCATCATTCCGTAAGCTAGCATCCGGAATAATCATTCTAAACCCAAACCCGAAAATCCACTTTCAAGTTCCAAATCGAATCCCGAATCGTCATCCGGAAATCCGATTCAAAAACCAGAAATCACATTCTTTAAGACCACTTTTCTAAACTGGGCTTCAAGCCAGAAATCACTTTCCAAAATCCGTTTTAAATCTTTGAAATCAAATCGTATTTCAAACCCCGAAGTCAAATCATCGAAACCTTAGTCAAATCACAACATCGATCGAAATCTCGTAAAACACGCAATTCCGTAAATATCTCAAAAACCGTGAAAAATCGTAAACCATCAAGATCATAAAAAAAATCATAGAATCATGTATAGAAAACATATAAAAACATATATGCATGCATCATAAGTTAGAAAGCAAAGTCCACTCACAGACCATTAGCGTCGTCGCCTTGATACATGCACACTTTTTCCATTCCCGGCTAATCCGCTATCATCGGCTTTCCCGAACTGGTCTAAATCCCATAATAAGGTCACTAACTACTTAATAAAGCTTATACCAAAGGCCCGTAATTTTTCCGAATTTTTAACTATTTTTAAACGAGCCTTAAAACCTTCAGACATCCCGAAACATGTCGAGATGATGTCCGATAGACTCGAAACTAGTGCCAAAATGTTCGTTACATCAAATATGTTAAAAGTCATGTTGGAACCTTCCCCAAAAAAGGCCCCACGCACCCTCACGCGCCGCCCAAAGGGGCTGTGCGTGGGAGCCACGTGCCTGCACTGTTCATCATCTTCTTCCTCTCGTCAACCGGGTTCAAATCGGTTCGAACCGACACAGGCGGTTTTGTCCATTTTTTCCATCATTTTCACTTGGTTTAATCCCATTAGTGTCGTCCTAACCTAACCAATTGTTCTAGCTATTAAAAACATGAAAAACCAGCTAGGGAAGTACCTCCTCGAATGTTCAACTTTTCTTCGATTTGTCCCCCTTCTGTTTCCAGGTTCTAGGCCATCTCTATCCCTAATTCCAAGTCCATTAGCTTCTTTTAGGCGTCCAAACCCTCATCCAAAGAACCAATTCGATCAGTAAGCATCAGAAACAAAGTTGCCATTTTCAACCTTAAAAGAACCAGTTAGTCGAAAGTGTACTTACCAGTCTCTCTGGCCTCGAATATGGCCTCAATCAACTCGCTAGACTTCCAGCAACTCATTCCCAGCAACTACCTCGATCAAATCCCATGAGAACAGGAGTTAGCATTTTTAATTTGAAAAACATTTTTAATTTGAAAAACAGGATTCGCGGGCTTAGATCAGGGTTGTCAACACATCACGCCATCGTGGACAGCCGTGCCACCACCTTCAGCAGCGTCTCATCATCCTGAATCTTTTTCATTCAACAATCCAAGGCATTTGATGAAGATTAAAGGGGTTGTATAAGTGGATTCCTAACGGTTCCACAATGCTCTGTTTTTCAACCCGTGCCACCATTGTTCAAATATATGTCCCAATGTTTCCACAGCCTTCCAGATAAAGCCATGTCTCCAATTTCCTGTGGGCAGCAATTCCAAAAACAACCACGTGTCCTCATCCTGCTGGGCACAAATCCCAATGCCTCAAAAAGACCAAAATGCCCCTAAAGGACAAATTACAATTTTGCCCCTCAAGTTCCTATGCCCGTAACTTTGTCGTCCGAACTCCAATCGACATGTACCGCCTGTCGTTGTATTCAGGGCATCGATACCTATCTAACGGTTCTCAAAATGCGTGAAAGTCACTTGTCGTCCAAAAAGTCAATCATTTACCCCTATTCCATCAAAATTTCCAAAGTACCCTCGAACTTCCGAACGTCATAACTTTTTCCTCGGATGTCGGAATCGGACGTGCCACCTGTCTGTGAACTCATGACGTCTCGAACTACGTCACGGTCATCGATCAAAGTCCTTTTGACCGACCGATCGAAAAGTCCACATTTTGTCCAATTCCAAGGTCAAAATCGTCATTTCGCACCGT
This sequence comes from Prinsepia uniflora, assembly GCA_032719365.1. Lineage (NCBI taxonomy): Eukaryota > Viridiplantae > Streptophyta > Magnoliopsida > Rosales > Rosaceae > Prinsepia > Prinsepia uniflora. Next base: position 27,980,927 of record CM064873.1, read on the forward strand.
CCGTCCGAACGCATCCAACTAATCATCGATTAACTTCACTAATCCGTCATTAACAACTAATCTAATCCCGATTCCCAGGACGAGCTGTTACAATCTACCCCCCTTAAAGAATTTCATCCCCGAAATTCCGAATCTCCATCACTTCCGTAACCAACTGGAGGAAATCCAACTGATCTCACACCTATAGGGCCGAAACCTCGAAATACGTGCCTATACGTAACCACATACAAATGCACCCATGGCATCATCAAACATGTATGAAAACATATAATAACCATTTATGCATGCACCAATTTAGAAAACAAGGTCCACTCACAGATCTTCTGAGCTGCCGCCTCGATTTGCGTGCCATACGGCTCCCCCGAGCCGATCACCATCACCGGCACTCCCGAGCCTGTCCAAATTTTAATAGAAGGTTACTAACTACTTAATTAACCTCCTACCAAAGCCCCGTAATTTTCTCGATTTTCTAACTATTTTCAAAACCGATCCTAAACCTTCCGATGCTCCGAAACATATCGAGACGGTGTCCGATCGACACGAAACCAGTCCCAAAATGTTCGTTACATCGAATAAATGATTTGACATGTTGGAACCTCCCTAAGATTCCCTGACACGTGCCCTCACGCGCACTGGGAGTGCACTGCGCGTGGGCCTCACGCGCCACTGCACAGTGCGTCTTCTTCCCTGCGACAGACCGGTCCGGCCAGTTCGACTGTGCAGTCCGGTCCAGCTGGACCGGAATGACCGGTCCGGTCCTCCTACTCCCTCATTTTCGGTCCTTTTTCTTCCTAATCGATTCTAAACTTCCTAATATGATCCTAGGAACATGTTTGGATGATCAAAACAAAGAAAAACCCATAGAACCCGAGGTTTGATTTTTGAACCTCACGGTTCAATTTCTTCCATTTTCCTCCCACGGCTTCTCAGCCGTCAACCACCACCAAAACCTTCCTAGAAACCTCCTAGAATCCTAATAATCATTCCCTAATCATTCAAAACCAACCCTATTGCACAAATCGAAAAAAATAAGAAAAATGGCCTTACCGAGCTCTTGGTTTTCTCTTGGCCTCCACTGCCGTTCACGGAGGCCCAACCGATCCTTCGGCCACCATCTTCATCTCTTCACGATCCTCTCTCAATTCTCTTCACACTCCAGCCACAGATGATGAGGTTTGGGGAAGATGGAAGATCGGTTTGCACAGTTAAGGGAAGGGGGGGGGGTTCGGGTTTGAACCAAATGAAAAAGCAAGGGTGAAATGCATGTATGTAAGGTGTTGTCCAGTGGATGAGTGACACTTGTCACTCATCCATTGGGCCTTGGAATAAAATCTGGGCCACACTAAAGTCCAAAACTTAAGTCGTTTCGTAATTCGTGCAATAGTGCACTTGAACTTCCGTGAACCGTAACTTCGCCGTCGAACGTCCGAATTCGACGTGCCGCTTGTCTATGGATTCATATCGTCCTTATCTACTTAATGGTCCTTGGCCCTCGGCCATCGGACATCCCGATAAAAAAGTCAACATTTGACCCCTTTTAACCAAAATTACCAAAAAGCCCCTAAACTTCCTGTAACGACCCGTCCCGAATTTCGGGATTTGATTAGTGATTAATCATGATTAGTGGGATTGATCGGTGATTAGTTGGTCGAAATCGGACAAAATGTGCAAAATGACCGTTTTGCCCTTGGTTCGTGGGCAAAACGTTGCCTTTTGATCGGGCGGTCAAACGGACTTTGACCAATGACCGCGACGTAGTTCGGGACGTCACGAGTTCATAGGCAGGCGGCACGTTCGATTCCGACATTCGAGGAGAAAGTTATGACTATCGGAAGTTCAGGGGTATTGTCGTAATTTGGACATTTAGGGGCGAAAATGTTGACTTTTCGTCTAATAACTAATTTTCAGTTGACTCATGGACCGTTGGGTAGGTCTCGACGTCCTGAGTCCATTGACAGGCGGCACGCCAAAATCGGACTTCGTACGAGGAAGTTATGGTCAGAAACATGAAATCGGGAGGTTTGTGTCTCGGTTTTCATGTCGAATATTTTATTCTTAAATTTCTGATTGGAGGACACCTGGGGAGTGACAAGTGTCACTCACCCATTGGCTGGATTGGATCAAGCTCCACTAAGCATTTAAATAGGATTTAATCTGCTTTTGATCTCAGCCCTTCATCTCATAACCCTCAGATTGCATCTCAGCCCTTGATCTCATTTCTGAGATTCAATCTGGGATGTCCATCATTTCCCTCCATTTCTATATAATTCTCACCCGACACCCTCACTCATCGCTCTTTGATCCAACCCTTGCGCACTACACTTTGTCTCTGCGTCTGTGTGTTGTTGGACCCACGGGGAAGGACTGAGGCACGGCGGTGAGCGGCGGTGGACGGCGGCGAGGTGGGAAAACCGAAAAACCCGAAACGGTTTCTAAAACTCATATTTTGGTAACTCGAATTCCCACGTTTAGTTTTGTTTCCTATTAATCCTAATCGACTCTAGGGACTTATAGGAACCTTCTGGGCTTGAGTTCGCGACCGGAGGTGATCAGGACGGTGGCTAAACGGCGACGGGAAACCAGCTCTGTTCATCGAGGTAAGCCTTCGATCCCGTCTGTATTTGTCGATTTTGATTCCATAGAACCCTTTCTGGGTTTAAGACGAGCATCTAGGAACAAACTAGGACTGAAATGATTGAGAAATGGTGAAATGGTGACCGGGTCATGATCGCTGGTCTGATCGACCCGAGTTGCAGAGATATGGGTCAACCCGTCTGAGGACAGAGGTGATGACGTGGCACCCTGTCAGACTGTCAGGTGACGTGGACCAACCGTGAGCCGACATGTGTCACATGTCAGTGCACAGTCAGCACTGACATGTCAGTGACGTGGACCAGTCAGGGACTGCCACGTGTCACTGACATGTCAGTGACGTGGATCAGTGTCGTGCTGACATGTGGCACATGTCAGATCTGACACGTGGCCTGACAGATCAGTGAGGTGGACCAATCGGATGTTGACACGTGGCACCTATCAGAGTCTGACCCGTCAGACCTGACAGCTGCCAGATGACGTCAGCATGACGTCATGCTGACTACAGCAGTGACGTCAGCGATGACGTCAGCAGGAACTGTTCCTGCGTTGACCGACGCGTTGACCGGCGCGTGGGGGCGTATGTGAATAGTAATTTTGGTGGGACCACCACCATTCTTTAGGTTTCGACGATCCGGATCCAATGGCGGTGGTTTCGGGTCGATCGGAGATCATTAAGTTGGTCAAAATGAGGTTTATTACATTGGGAAGCGCGTTCGGGCAGCTTTCCCGGGCCGGTTTCGGTCTAGGGTTTCATGGTTAAATGTTTGGGGTTTGTATGGACCCTTACGTATACTTTGGATATGACAGGGATTGTATAAGCGTACCAGAAAAAGGGTATACGTTCGGTTTTCAGCAGGATTGTACTGTGAGTGGGCCATTTTTCTTAAACCCTTGCGTGCATAAATGTTTTCTGGTTTATTATACTTATTCACATGCTAAAACAATAATGGTTTTGATGATATGGAAAATATGGTTATGGCACGTTTCACGGTATTTGGGCTTGAGACCCGTCTGATGAAAACTTAATGATTGGTTCGGATTTTATCTATGTATATATATGCTTCGCATGTGGATATCAATAAAATGTATTTGGTACTGCACTGTATAGATCCTTCCATATTATATTGTCTCCTCCGACGAGGTACCCCGGAGAGGTCACGGACGTCTAGTACGTCCAGCGTCTATGACGCTAAGCATCAGGTGATGCTGCATCAGGTGATGCTGTACCCGAACAGGATTCGGGGATTTAGCTCGGAAATTGAGACCCGAGTGGCACGCGTAGCCTTATTATTATTGTGACCTTATTAGGCGTCAAGAACGTCAAACATCAGGTGATGTCAGGATTGGAGTGTATAGTGCAGCAACTAAAATTATACTTATGGTTTTATTACATGCCTTATGGTTCATATTATATGACTTATGATTTTAAATACGGCTGCATGCATGTTTGGAAAACGGAGGGGTAAATTATATGTTTTACTTATCAAATGATTTTATAAACTTGAGTTTCGGTCCACTCACCCTTAATGTTTTTGGTAACCCCTCCAGGTCGTGATACTGAGGTAGAGGAGGAAACTGAGGCTGAGGCATAGATCTACTTCTGCGTACCTGAACCCCTGTTGGGTGGTGTACCCGCAGGTTTACTTTAGAGTCATGCTCGCAAATTTGTAATTTTGGATTTCATCCCTTGTCTGACATCTGTTTAATTCGGATTTGATGTATAACTTTAAATTGGTTATTTATGCATTGATGTTTGAGGTTAAAATTGGTATGAATTATTGGGTGTCAGACGGGAGCAGGGCACGTCCCCTTGTGGTCCCTGTGGGATCGGGGCGGGTCCTGTCACTTCCGAACGTCATAACTTCCTCCTTGAACGTCGGAATTGAACGTGTCACCTGTCTATGAACTCGTGACGTCACGAATTACGTCACAGTCATCGATCAAAGTCCATTTGACCTCCAGAATGAAAATTCAACGTTTCGCCACCATTTGGGGCAAAACGGTCATTTCGCATTATTCGTCCGATTCTGCCCAACTAATCACGGATTAGCCTCACTAGTCGTGATTAGTCACTAATCTAATCCTGGAATTTGGGACGGGTCATTACACGAAAAGTCAACTTTTCCCCTTATTTTAGCCAAATTACGGTAATGCCCTCAACCTTCCGAACATCATAACTTCCTCCTCGGATGTCAGAATCGGGCGTACCACCTGTCTACGGATTCGTGACGTCCCAAACTACGTTACGGTCATCGGTAAATACCCAATTGACCACCCGAACTAAAACTCAACATTTTTCCCAAACTAGGGGCAAAATCGTCATTCTACGTTAACGAACCTATCGTAACCAACTAACCATCGATTAAGCTCATTAATCTGTCACTAATCACCGTCTTAACCCAAATTTCCGGGACGGGTCCTTACAATTCCAAACCTCCCGGTCTCCTTGGTCTCCCGACCAATGTGAAATCCCATCGCATCTCAACTACGAATACAAAGCAGACCCAATACCAGTTCCAAGTCCCATATCATAGGTATGCGAGACAGACCACACTCGTCCTGCACAACTCCAAGATGGTCAAGCTATCCAACTTGTGTCTCACATACGATCCTTCTGATCCACAACAACTCAAACCAGAGCAAAAAATGACCCAATCCTGATCCACTCACTCCTAGGTGGATCCCACGTCTTGTCCATACAACTCTTACCACCGGTCCATTACATCGACTTAAATCAATCCATAATACCCCACGTCTACAGACATATCTTGTCAGGACCCGACCCTCCTCGGTCAGGACCCGACTCATCTAACACCATATTGTCCGCTTTGGGCCTCGCCCTCACGGTTTCAGGAGCTCATGGTGCAACTTCCCAGGGGTCACCCATCATGGAATTGCACCAGCCTTAACTCGCTTAACTTTGGGTTCCAATCCGCCCCAAACCCACTTGAGCACCCAAAAGGCCTAGTGCTAGATAGGTGTGTGCATACACCTTTAAGGCACACCACCATCCTCTCCCAAACCATTCCCCCTCGCATGAATGTGGGATTGTTCACCGTTCCCTCCAGGACACGGGTCTTACAATCCACCCCCCTTAGGGCCCAGCGTCCTCGCTAGCACACTTCTCGGTCGGGGTCTGGCTCTGATACTAAATTGTCAGGACCCGACCCTCCTCGGTCAGGACCCGACTCATCTAGCACCATATTGTCCGCTTTGGGCCTCGCCCTCACGTTTTTGTTTTCGGGAGCTCATGGTGCAACTTCCTAGGGGGTAACCCATCATGGAATTGTACCAGCCTTAACTCGCTTAACTTTGGGGTTCCAATCCCCCCCAAACCCACTTGAGCTCCCAAAAGGTCTAGTGCTAGATAGGTGTGTGCCTACACCTTTAAGGCACACCACCATCCTCTCCCTGACCATTCCCCCTCGTAGGAATGTGGGATTGTTCACCGTTCCCTCCAGGACACGGGTCTTACATATCTAGATTATGGGTTCTCTTCTATAACCTCATATTGATCAGTTGCAGTCACTTCTTTTCAATTTCCTTCCGTCATCCTTCAACAGAACACACCATGGTCCACAAATATGACATCACAAGTCAGCCTGCCTTAATCCCACTTAGCACAATCTCAGCACAATCCCATAACGCTCGCCACGCAGACCAAAGATGGCGTCACCAAGTACTCTTCTATTCCTGAACATATCCACCTGTGTCCACGATCAAGGGGGGTCACAAATCCTAACATCCCAACAATGAGTCTCCCAACTCAACTCCAGAGTATCCACCACACAACTTTATCACCAACTCGGAACCAAACATAGTATCTCATCATCTGAACCACACCATCTCCGAGTTTCGAGATTCCAATCATGTTGGAAGTATATCCTCATTTTCCAACCATGGAACTCAATTCGTAACTCAAATACCACTATTGGACCAACCGTCCAAACGTCAACTCTGCTATACTTAGGCGATCCTCAACTCTTACGGAGCACGAACACGTGTCCGTAACCAAACCAAATCACCGACTAACTCGCTTGTCGGTTCTCATTGTTTATACATATCCAAAAGATGTCAAACATTACTCTTTCTGATATTTGCAGCTTAACCATTCCGAGGTTCAACCCCGAGCATCACTATTGAATGAGTAATCAACTCTCGGGATCAAAATCAATGATCACTCACCTCGGACTTCTAAGTCACTATCCTAGGAGTCGTCAATCACGAAGGACTAGCCTCAGTATCTGCCGACATAGTCCATCACATCAGGGGGAGTCCACTAAAACCATCATCACGAACAGTCAATCTCGACCACACAAACCTAGCCCGATCCAACACCAGGCATAGGTCCATCGCGCATCCGCTACGCTACTCTGATCCATCTACCGGCATCCTGATCGTTCGTCCTGAAACATGACCTACCAATGGTCATCACAGATTCCAGCTCTGTTCATGGTTCCGTCTCCTGGTCACAACCTCAACTCACGTCGTGCCAATCGTACCAAGTCAAGCCTCCCGCCCGTGGCACATCATCCTGATCTAGTGCTCTCAACACACCAGTCCCTAGCCTCTGCTCCTACCGAGCCAAACCCTCAAGCTTCACTTGGGTCGGGAACTAACCTCCCTCGTAATCCAATACTCTGAGCACCCAACACTGGACTCATCCAAAGTCGTCCACCAACCGTTCCCTACCTCGGCTGCACCTAGCGGCGCCATCTCCAATCTGGCCGTATGTCAGCCCAACCACCACAACTACCGAACCACAACCACCAACTCAGGTTTCCGAAACTAAATACTTCCTCTGGGTTCTTCTTCAAGGAGCTCACAATCCAGACCAGTCTTCCCACGGGGTTTCTCAAATCATCCCTGTCATACGGGTTATCCAAACCCGCGACAGCCACGAATTCACCACAACTTTGACAACGCTCAAACTACGCATGAAATTAAACACGTAATTCGAGTGTTATGCAATTTAAACCTTTTATGTAGATCTAGTATTGGTAAATAGGGATCGTTCTTAACCGGGGGAATTAGGGAACATTAATAATATGTTAGTGAGAAGAATAATGAATAAAAGAATAATGAATAAATTAATGAATTAAAGAATAAAATAATCAAAGAATTAATAAATTAAAGAATAATGGAATAAGAGAATAAAGAATTAATGAATTGATAAATTAATGAATAAAAGAATGAAAGAATAAAGAATTAAATGGGGAGTTTTGAGGGAATGTAATCATACAAAAACAAGTAAAAACAAATATAAACTAATCCTACTTCTACTCTAACTTATGTACAAGTGGACTTCCCTTAGACACAACTTCACCAACACACTAACAATTGCATAAATTCGAATTAATCAAGAAATCATACCTTCACAAACTCATATCTCTTCATATATTTTTCATATTATGAATGCACCGAACAACGGAATTTTACTTATAATGCGCTTACCTTAAGTTTGTGATTTAATGCGCCGAATAACAGTTATACATTAAATCGCTTCAAATCTACTCTAAATGCCCCGAACAACGGATCAACATTTAGTTTCGAAATGAAGGTTAAGCTTTAAAATGTAAGAAGTAAATGCTTTTTAGAAAGTAAAACACATGCAGATTGTATTCAATTTTTACAAAAGATAGGAAGGAAAAACCAATACATATATTGCATTATAATTAGAACCAATAACAAATAAAAGAGTTTAAGAGGATGTAGAGTAAATGTTACACTTTTCAGAATGAATGAGAACAATGGATTTTTTTTCACAAGGAACACCGAACAGCAGCTAGAACCTTATGAAGATGGAAAAGATTGAACAAGGAAATTCGTAGTTGAACTCTCAAAATTTGTATTGGAAATATTTTGCCAAAGTTTCTCCTAAGAAAGGCTCAATTGTATGCCTCTTCGAAGTGTCCTTTAACAAGTGAAATGAACCCCTATTTATAAGGAGAAAAATCAAATTACACTCTAAAAAATAAATAAAAACAAATAAAAATTACAATAAAAATATTCAAAAGTGAAATGATGAGATTGGGTGGTTTTTGGGGAAAAGAAGGTAAAAAAAACAAAAGAAATGTTTGAAAAACACCAAAGAAAACATATTAAATATTGTTGTTGGTGGCTTTGGCAGAGAGCACCTGAAAAGAAGCCTGCAGATCGACGTGGCCAGGCTGGAAAGGAGGCATGTGGTCGGCAGGCGTGCGCTGGAAAGGGGGTGGATAGGTCAGCGCACGCACGCTGATAGGATGAAAGCGGGATCGACCAGCGCGCACCGAACGTGAGAGAGAGGCTTCGGTGGAGTGCTGCTTCGCGCGACTGGGCTGGAATCTTTAGTGGATTGGGCTGTCAACTGGGCCGAAATGGATTTTGGGCTGCAAATAAAATGTTTTGGGATTTGATTAATTTGCGCTGCAAAATAAAAACAATTCATTTATATAATTCAACTGAATTTCGTCCGTAATGTTTTCGTTATAATTCCAATCGGGACGATTCTTTTGCCAAAACGCTCCAAATTACAAACTTGATTTATTTAAACAAAAATATCACAAAATAAATTATTTTATCTAATTATTTATTATTTAAATATTAAAATTCAAGTACAAAGGGTATAAAATAATATAAAATAATGCTTAATTAACGATCTATCAAATATCCCCACACTTAAACTTTGCTAGTCCCTAGCAAATACTAATACTAAACTACGAATTCAAAATAAGTAAACTCTTAACCATTTGTCTCAATATTTCATTATTATCATGGCATAAAAAAATTTCACTTAAATCATTTAAGCATATGGAATTCAAGAGTTAATACATGGTAACAAAATGTTTTAACAAGTAAGATAATGAGTAAATATGGTGAAATGGATCTCTACATGAATAAGACAAGTATGAATCAACTTACAAGGATATGCACTCATAGATTCACTCAGTTTGTGAGAGTTTGTGTTTGCACTCAAAGTATGTGAAAAATACTCACATAATCGAAATGAAGTACTTTTGCAAAATCTCAATCAAACACCTCAAGATAAAAACAAAACATACTTGCACAAATGAACCAAAACCATAAGCTTACTCAAGTGATTAACTCAACTTAATCAAAATTTACCATCTTAAGGATCATAAGGTTTTTATAAAGGTTGTAATAGGGCTAAGTTTAGAGGCAAGAAAAATATAGAACAAGTGTCAGGACCGGTCCCAAATCCCCCGGGATTAACGTGGGACCCGCCTGATCCCGTCTGACACGAAGTGTCAGACCAGGGAGAAATTCCATCTCTAGCCCTCACCGGGGCTGTCAGAGTGCGTCAGGATCGTAGGAGGAGGGGAGTGATGTCTCGTCTCTGCTACAGTCCGCATCCGCGATCAACCTGAAGGGCATTAAAACACGAAAACTGTGAGTGGACAATTTAAACATTTCATTTAAAAACCCATTTTTCCCCATAAAGACCTTTATGCCCTTCACTAAAAGCATATGCATGCATTCAAAAACCATTTATCAAACATTCATAAAAAACCTTTGTCAAACAATTAGAAAACCTTTCAAGGGTTCATGCCCAGCCCCATAAACCTTCATGACCCATAAATCCATTTGGGTCCCCGACCCGAAATCACAACTCAAAACCATGAAACAATACATGTGGGAACTCAGCCCAAATCAACGTACGTGGGTCTCAGCCCAAAATCGTTCTCAGTAAAATACAAAGCATAGAATACGGGGTCTCTGCCCCAACCATTTCTAAAACATCAAGTACGGGGTCTCCGCCCCCAAGTCAAAAAACCACATACGTACTTGTACGTATAACCCATCCTAGGCACTTTCGGAGAAGATGCCAACTCGGGGCACACAACCCCTAGGGAACACATCCCCAATATAGTCACGATGTCATCATATCTATCTAGTGTGCACACTACTCGGGGTCTCACTCTGAGTTTTCTCCCAGGAATCTCCATCTGGGAGGCTCAATCTCTGGATCTAGTCCGAGCTCTCTCTCTGGATCTAGTCCACATATCTCTCCGGAATCTGGTCCGGGACCACAACAATATAAGTAACCACCACTCCTGGAACGGGATCCCTATGTGGATACCCACTCTGGTCTGTGGATCGTGACTCTCCAGGTCGACGCTGGAGAAGACCATATAATCAATATGGAGGGTTCATATCTTTTCAAATACTTTCTTTCTTTCTCAAATACATTTCTCAACTGGGTCTCATACCCGATTCAATTCAACAGGATTCCTCGAATCCGATTCAAATCACTTTCACAGGCCTCGACCTAAATCCTCAGTTCAATAGGGTCTCATGCCCGCATACTCATTTCACAAACTGAACTGGGACTCAAGCCCGATATCACAACCAATTGGGCCCTACGGCTGGAACCATAAAGCAACAGGACCTCAAGTCCGATTTCATAACTAACGGGGCCTTAAGCCCGAGATCTCAACTAAATGGGTCTCAGGTCCGATATCATAAATCAACGGGGCATCAAGCCCGATGGTACTACTAACTGGGCCTCAAATCCGAATCATAAACCAAATGGACCCTCGGTCCGATCGTATGGCTCAATTGGACCCTAGGTCCGATTCCTCGTCAAATCAACTGGACTCCAAGTCCGAGAGTTATAAATCAAATGGGTCTCGTCCCCGATTTCATATTTCTAAATTCGAAATCCATTCGTTGAAAACATGGTACGCAAAGGTACGACATAAAGCCGAAAACCTCGAAATACGTGCAATTATGTCGATCCTAAGCTACCACAAAAATTGCACTCATGGCAACACAAAACATGTATTAAAAACATTTATAAACATTTATGCATGCATCAATTTCGAAAGAAGGGTCCACTCACAGACCGTCCGAAGCCGTGCCTCGATACGCGTACCATAATCGTCTCCCGGGCTAATCGTCGCCTCCAGGATTCCCGAACCTGTCCAAATCATAATAGAAGGTTATTAACTACTTAAATAACCCCTCACTAAAGCCCTGTAATTTTCTGGATTTTCTGACTATTTTTAAACGCGAACCTAAACCTTCGGACAGTCTGAACTATATCGAAACCATGCCCGATTGACACGAAACCAGTCCCAAAATGTTTGTTACATCGAATAGATGATTTCACATGTTGGAACATTCCCCAAAGGATGAACCACGCACCCTCACGCGCCCAATGAAGGTCCTGTGCGTAGGCCTCACGCGCCGGACTGTTCATCTTCAACCTTGGCCGAACCGGCCGGTCCGGTCCAGCCTGTGCAGCCGGTCTAACTGGACCGGCGTGACCGGTCCAGGCCCCTACACTCTTCATTTTTCATCCGTTTTGCCCCATTTCAATCCTAAAATTCCTCTTTTAATGTTTTCTATCAATCCCAATTAACAAAACTACCTAAAACCCATTGAAACCTATGGTTCCAATATGGACCTCACGGCCCTGTTTTTCCCAGCCGTTCCCACGGCCTCCTCCGTCGTGAACCAGCCTCCAAATTGTCCAAGAATCATCCTAGCAACCCACTAATCCCATCCTAAACATCCAATATAGCCCATAATGACAAAATCAAAAATAAAGAGGTTTTGGGCCTAACCGGGTATGTTCTCGGGTTCAAGGCTGTCGTCCACGGCAGCGTGGCTTCCAGCCGGCCACCATCATCCACCCTTCATCCCTACACACTCTTGGCCTCTCAATCATGATCAGTGGGGTTCAGCTTTGGATTTGGGGAGGGAGAATGGATCAGTTTGGTGTTTGGGTGGAAGGAAAATGAATGATTGATGAAGGGAAGGGTGAGATTCATGAATGGGTGAGGTTGGCCAGTGGATGGGTGACACTTTTCACTCATCCATTGGTCCCTGAAAAGTAACTGGGCCCACAAAAGACAAAACTTCACCATTTGTCTCGTAAAACGTGTCGCCGTAAATAGTTCCCCGGAACTTCCGTGAACCGTAACTTCACCGTCGAACGTCCGAATTCGACGTGCCGCCTGTCTACGGATTTGTATCGTCCCGATCTACGTAACGGTCTTTGGCCCTCGGCCATCGGACCTCTCGGGTCAAAAGTCAACTTTTGGCTCAAATTACCAAATTTCCCTCCAACTTCCGAATGTCATAACTTCCTCCTCGAACGTCGGAATCGAGCGTGCCACCTGTCTATAAACTCGTGACGTCATGAACTACGTCACAGTCATCGGCCAAATTACATTTGTCCACCTGAACGAAAAGTCAACGATTTACCCATTCCAAGGGCAAAATCGTCATTTCGCCCGAACGTTCGCTAATCCTCGTCTAATCCCCGATTAGTCTTCGATTAGCGAGGCTAATCCATCATTAATTCTTAATTAATCCCGTTAATTCGGGACGGGTCGTCACAACATGTAACACCCCAGAAATTCGAGGATTTTAATTTTGTAATTTAATGTATGAATTGACGCTTTTACCCTTGTGATTGGCATGGCTAAATTGTTGACTTTTTGATTGGTGGATTAAATGGACTTTGACCTATGATCGTGACGTAGTTCGGGACGCCACGAGTTCATAGACAGGTGGCACGTCCAATTCGGACGATCAGGGAAAAAGTTATGACTATCGGAAGTTCAGGGGCACTACCGTAATTTTGACGGTTGGGGCGAAAATGTTGACTTTTCGTTTGACAATTAATTTTCACGCGACTCAAGGACCGATAGGTAGGTCTCGACGGCCTGAGTCCGTAGACAGGCGGCACGCCGAAATCGGACTTCGTATGGCTGAGTTACGGGTCTCGAAAGTGAGGGGTAGTTTGGTAATTATTTGAACTAGGGGCATTTTGGTCATTTTGCCCTGGTCACTGTAGCAACCGCGGGGGAACGACTGCTGCACCACCGTGTGCGGTGGTTCTGAGTCCCCCTTTAATTAATCAGTGTGTGAGTTGGAAAGTTGGGATTGTTTAAGGCCCTATGGACATCAGAACATGGCCGAACATGGCCACCATTTTTAATTGGAAGCTTCGAAGCTTTTCGGGGAACAACTCTCAGTGGATAGTTTGGCTTCCACGAGCTGTTGGACAGCACGGTACCATTAATTGAGTGGGAATCTGAGTGACCCTTTATCTGCTGTGGTGAGGGCTGTGAGTTGGAGAGGAGAAACCAGAGAAACCGAAATTCTGGGATTTGGAGGGAAAATCAGAGTTTAATTTCTACGGTGTGTTGGACTAATCTAATCGCAGAGTAAGCTTTCTGGGAGTGTTTAGAACACAACCATATCAAAATCGAAGGCAACCAGCCACGGATGAGCTGGGACGGTGACTGCCGTGTTCAGAAGAATTTCAGAGGTTTGGACGACTACTTCCAGGTGAGTGTTGGTTCAATTGAGTGTGTTTTCCAGTTCGTTCTGATACTATGATGCTTCCTGTAAGGTTAATTTGATTTTGGTTTAGAAACCAGTGAGTTGGGGTGATCAACCCGTTTGGATGATCACGGGTCGAAGGGCCATTTAGGGATTTGATTTGGTTAATTAATAACTCAGAACTTAAATTAGATGCTTAAATAACATGTTAGGATCAAATTGGATTGAAATCGAGTAGGAATTGATGGGTAATTAACCGGGTCAAGCCGCGGGTGGCAGGCCCGAATTACAGACAAACGGGTGAAGGTGCTGACACTGTAGCTACAATGTCAGGCGCGTGACTTTCACGCGCAGCCAGTTTGGGCGGCGCGTGAGGGCGTGTTGGGGCTAATCTCCGATCACGATCAACATGACTTTTATTCCTCTCATTATTCTGAACATTTTTGGTGAATTAACCATGTTGATCTGAGATAGTTTGAAGGGTCAGTTTAGGGCCGGTTGCCTCGGGAAAAGTGTCGACAGTTTCCCCGAACCGGTTTCTGTTTCGAACTTTCTTTTGAATAAATATTAAGGACTTGTAGTGACCCTTACGTGTGAATTGAACTGACAGGAATTGTACGATAATCTCGGTACAGGTCTGTACGCGCAGATTCGCAGCGGAATCGTACAGTGAGTGGGCCCGATTTCATTAAACACTTGCATGCTCAAAATGTTTTCCGATTTACTTATTTATTCACATGCTAAAATCAAATAAACGGTTCTGATGATATGGAAATTATGGTTATGACACGTTTCACGGTATTTGGGCTTGAGACCCGTCCGATGGAACATAAGGTTTGGTTTGGATTTTATCTATGTATAAATATATGCCTTGCATGTGGATATCAATAAAATGTATTTGTTACTACACTGTATAGATCCATTCATATGATACTGTCTCCTCCGAATGAGGTACCCCGGAGAGGTCACGGACGTCTAGAACGTCCAGCGTCTATGACGCTAAGCATCGGGGATGCTGTAACCGAACAGGGTTCGGGGATTGAACTCGGAATTGAGACCCGAGTGGCACGCGTAGCCTTGTGATTGTGACCTTATTGGACGTCAGGGACGTCAGACATCAGGGATGTCGGATTGGAGTGTATAGTGCAGTGGCTAAAATGATATTATGGTTTTATTATATGCCTTATGGTTCATATTATATGATTGATGGTTTTAAATACGGTTGCATGCATGTTTGGAAAACGGAGGGGTAAATTATATGTTTTACTTATCAAATGATTTTATAAACTTGAGTTTCGGTCCACTCACCCTTAATGTTTTTGGTAACCCCTCCAGGTCGTGATACTGAGGTAGAGGAGGAACCTGAGGCTGAGGCATAGATCTACTTCTGCGTACCTGAACCCCTGCTGGGTGGTTTACCCGCAGGTTTATCTTAGAGTCGTGCTCGCAACTTGTAATTTTGGACTTCATCCCTTGTCTGACATCTGTTTAATTCGGATTCGATGTATAACTTTATTTTGGGTTATTTATGCATTTGATGTTTTGAGGTTAAAATTGGTATGAATTATTGGGTGTCAGACGGGAGCAGGGCACGTCCCCTTGTGGTCCCTGTGGGATCGGGGCGGGTCTTGTCACAACAAGTGGTGCTCAATTCGTTCCAAGACTAAATAGACTCCCAAAACGTATCATAACTTCCCAACCTTAGTGCAATGATGTCAGTAATTCATCCCTTCGAACATAGGCCTAATTCCATCATGTTGGGCCTTACAATCATTCTTTGTGTCGGATTTACAAACGTAAGGGATTTAACTCAAACATCACATAATCAAACCTTATTACCTTGATAGAAACTCAATACAATTTTTTTTATATTTCAAGGTAATAACATGTGTCAATAATACAACAATATTTGAGTAAGTAAATCCACATAATACACATAAAAGTCTTTTCAACCTCATCATTTTCTCTTTACACAATCTTTATGTCTTCAACCGAGTCCTTGGAACAAGGGTAAAGGATGTCTATATTAAGCTCAAGTGTTTAGATAATCATGGTGATGAAAGAAAAGCTTAATATGGGCTCAAAAGGGTTAAAACTAAGGGGGCCGCAACTCGTGGGCACAAAATAGGGAACACGAATGTTTGAATTTGTGGTGTTAACCCTAATGCCTTAATAATTTCCAAAATCAGAGAGTTTATTGACTTAAAAGCTTTGAAAATCACATAGAATAAGTTCTAGTACTCTAGAGTTCATTGAAAGCTATGGCAAGCAGTAATGAGGCATATGGATATCAATTTAAACAAAGAACTTATGAATCACTCATCAAAGATGTATATAAAGTTCTAAAGCTCACATAAGGTTCAAATGATTCATACTTATTTTAACATGCTCGTTTATGTACCATTTTACATGCATTATCTACAAGTTATTAAACTTAATCACAAAGTATTAACAAACAAATTCAAATTGTAGTGATCATTTTTATATCCATAACATTTTTTTTCGTTATTATCATCGATAGGTTAATGGGCAACTTAAGACTCGTAAAAACAATAAAGAAAAACGAAGAGACTCAAGAAAGCACTTCTTTTTTTTAATACTTAATAAAACAATTCAATTGCACAAATAAAAATTGTAAACCATTCCCCCACACTTAAATTATACATTGTCCCCAATGTAAGCAATTAGAAAGTAATTGAACATAGATTTAAGATAAGGAAGTTGATTTATGAAAATGAAGTAAGAAAAACATAAACAAAGTAAAAGAGAGTGAAGGGTTGAAAGAAAGCAAATCTGTGTTGATGACTCCTTCACAACTCGAGAACACATTGGGTTGCCTCCCAACAAGCACTTGAAGTTTAACGTCCATCCAGCCTAGACCAAATTCTTTATTCTGTTCATCCGATGGGACGTCGCATCACTCTTTCTGACTCCACATCATGTTCTCCAATTGCCTCGATGTAAGGCTTCAATCTGTGGCCATTGACCTTGAACTCTTTTCCAGTTCCAACGTGTTTGATCTGTATGGCTCCATGGGAAAATATATTAGTAATAACAAAAGGACCTACCCATCTAGAACATAACTTACCAGGAAAGAGTCTAAGCCGAGAATTGAACAACAAAACTTTCTGATCAATGTCAAACGTTTTACTCTTGATCTGTTTGTCATGAAATGCCTTAGTCTTTTCCTTGTAGATCAGAGCGATTTCGAATGCATCATTTCTGATCTCCTCAAGCTCACCCAGCTGGAGCTTTCGATGCAACCTGACGTCATCCAACTTGATGTTGAAAGTCTTGACAGCCCACCATGCTTTATGATCTAGTTCCACCTGAAGGTGACATGCTTTACCGTACACCAACCTATAGGGTGACATTCCTATATGTGCTTTGTATGCCATCCTGTATGCCCAAAGTGCATCATCCAACCGTTGGCTCCAATCCTTACAATTAGGACCCACGGTTCGCTCTAATATCTTCTTGATCTCCCTATTACTGACTTCAGCCATTCCACTCGTTTGAGGATGGTAAGGTGTAGAGACTCTATGAGTGACACCATACCATTTCATTAAAGCTTCAATGGTCTTGTTGCAGAAATGACTTCCTCCATCACTTATCAGGACCCGCGGGATCCCAAACCTGGAAAGAATGTTAGTTCTGAGGAAATCTGCAACAATTTTAGAGTCATTAGTCCTGGTGGCCTTAGCTTCCACCCATTTTGATACATAATCAACAGAAAGTAAGAAATAGAGATAGCCATTAGATTGAGGAAATGGACCCATAAAATCGATACCCCAAACATCAAATATTTCAATAGTTAAAACATAATGTTGTGGCATTTCATCCCTTCGTCCTAAGTTTCCTGATCTCTGACATTTATCACAGGCTAAACAGAATGAATGTGCATTTTAAAAAGTGTGGGCCAATATAGTCCAGATTCTAAAATTTTGAGTGCAGTTTTTCTAGATCCAAAGTGGCCTCCATAAGCATGGTTATGGCAGAACTCTAGGACTGACCTATGTTCAATATTAGGGACACATTTCCTAATCAATAAATATGCACAGTGTTTCCATAAATAATGTAAGACCCGTGCCCTGTAGGGAACGGTGAACAATCTCACATTCCTGCGAGGGGGGAATGGTCTGGGAAGGGAATGGTGGTGTGCCTTAAAGGTGTAGGTACACACCTATCTAGCATGAGGCCTTTTGGGAGCTCAGTGGCTTGGGGGGGGATTGGAACCCCAAAGTTAAGCGAGTTGAGGCTGGTGCAATTCCATGATGGGTGACCCCCTGGGAAGTTGCACCGTGAGCTCCCAAAAACAAAACCGTGAGGGCAAGGGCAAGGAGGCCCAAAGCGGACAATATCATGCTAGATGAGTCGGGACCTGACAGAGAAGGGTCGGGTCCTGACAATTTGGTATCAGAGCCAGACCCCGACCGGGAAGTGTGCCAGCGAGGACGCTGGGCCCTAAGGGGGGTGGATTGTAAGACACGTGCCCTGTAGGGAACGGTGAACAATCTCACATTCCTGCGAGGGGGGAATGGTCTGGGAAGGGAATAGTGGTGTGGCTTAAAGGTGTAGGCACACACCTATCTAGCATGAGGCCTTTTGGGAGCTCAGTGGCTTTGGGGGGATTGGAACCCCAAAGTTAAGCGAGTTGAGGCTGGTACAATTCCATGATGGGTAACCCCCTGGGAAGTTGCACCATGAGCTCCCAAAAACAAAACCGTGAGGGCAAGGGTAAGGAGGCCCAAAGCGGACAATATCATGCTAGATGAGGTGGGACCTGACAGAGGAGGGTAGGGTCCTGAAAAATAAGGTTCATCCCAAACATAGTGCCTAGCATGCTTCTTGAGTTCATCTTTTTATGCACGGGTGAGAGTGGTGGGCAACTGCTTGGTGACTAAGTAATTGACAATATCAGCATACCAAGGAGTACTTCCCTCGATTCTGAAGAGTTGTTCATCCGAAAACATCTCTTGAATCGCCACAGGATGTCGTTCATGTGCTATGCGACTCAAATGGTCTGCCACCACATTTTCTACACCTTTCCTGTCTTTAATCTCGATGTCAAACTCTTGAAGAAGAAGAATCCATCGGATTAGCCTTGGTTTTGCTTCCTTCTTGGCTAGGAGATACTTCAGTGCTGCATGATCAGTGTAAATAACGACTTTAGTTCGAAGTAAATAAGAGCGAAATTTATCTAAAGCAAACACAACATCAAGCAACTCCTTCTCAGTAGTGGTGTAGTTCATTTGGGCATCATTGAAAGTTCTGGATGCAAAGTAGATGGCGTAGGGCTTCTTGTCCCGCCTTTTTCCGAGTACAGCACCAACTGCATAATCAGAGGCATCGTACATTATTTCAAAGGGTAAGGACCAATCTGGGGCACAAAGAATGAGTGCAGTGGTTAAAAGATTTTTAAGCTTCTCAAAAGCTTCCTGACAGTCTGCATCAAAGACGAAGGGTGTCTCTTTCTAAAGCAGTCGGCACAATGGCCTTGCAATGTTGGAGAAGTCTTTGATAAATCTTCAGTAGAAACCTGCGTGACTAAGAAATAAATGGATCTCTCTCACCGAAGTAGGAGAGGGTAAATGGCGCACAATATCAACTTTAGATTTATCAACTTCAATTCCTCTTTTAGAGACAATATGACCTAAGACTATCCCTTGTCTAACCATGAAATGACATTTTTCCCAGTTAAGTACTAGATTAGTTCCGACACACCTTTCTAAGATAAGTTCTAAGTGTTCTAAGCATGCATCAAAACTATCACCAAAGACACTGAAATTGTAACGACCCGAACTTTCGTAATTATTATTTTATTGTAAAATGACCGTTTTGCCCCTGAGGGGGGGAAAAGTTGACTTTTACCTCGGGAAGTATTTAGGACTTTGACACGTGACTGTGACGTAGTTTAGGACGTCACGAGTTCATAGGCAGGTGGCACGTTCGATTCCGACGTTCGAGGAAGAAGTTGTGACGATCGGAAGTCGAGGGGCATTTTGGTAATTTGGCCATTTGGGGGCCAAATGTTGACTTTTGACCCGGGAAGTCCAACGGACGAGGGCCAATGACCGTTACGTAGGTCTCGTCGATACGAATCCGTCGACAGGCGGCACGCTGAAATCGGACTTACGACGAAAAAGTTATGGTCAAGAACGTAACCGAACTAACCGAGACTCGGAACTTAAAATAATAATAAAATATTATAATCTGATTTACTTTAACCCAATCAATCTGGACCCTTGATGAGTGACACATGTCACTCATCTACCCCATCCACATCATCCCCAACAATCTGGATCTTGGTCTGCCATGAGATTAATTAAATAGTTTAATTTCCTTAAATCCTCACCCTTCACTCTTAACTCAGAATCAATCTCAGCCCTCCATTCCATTTGATCACTCTGTTTTAAAAACCATGAGAGAATTCATTCTCTCATTTCCATTCCATCAAACCGTGCAACCTCCCATTCTCTGCACAAACACATCAGCCATCACACCACCCCTCAGCCTCAACCCACACACCAGCCTACCTCTCAGCCACCTCCAGACGGCCATCACCACCACCACGGACGGCGGAGCAACCCGGAAAACCCACAAACCCGTGAGGAACCCGTGCGGCCCAAAACCATCCAACCATCCAAACCGTGACGTCTGGGCTCGAACCAACCTAGGGCTAGGACCGTTGTGACCTCTGGACGGCGTAGGACTGGACTGGGCAGCCCACGGCGGCGACACGACGGCGGTAAGCCTGCAAACCCGTGAAGGCCGATTTTCCTTCCCTGCCTCGAACTGTCCATTTTTAACGTTAAACTTGTTGGGTTGTTTTTGAGACTTAACCTAGGGGACTAGACGAGCGTTTTGGACCTGAGTTGGTGGCTGGATGCGTGACGGCTCGCCGGAGAAGACGAACCAGAACCGGCAGCCAATTCCCCGTCATTTTTCAGGTGATTTCTCGAACTTCAAAATCTGTTTTGATGACACAGAGCCATAGAACATGTTCAGACGAGTCCATAGGAACAAACCCCGTCGATTTTGGTGGTCGGAATCACGATCTGTGATCGGGTCGAACCGTGGGTCTGCGGTGACCCAATTCGCAGACCCGGTACTGTAGCTGATGGCGTCATCATGCTGACGTCAGCAGTGACGTCATGATGACGTCATCATGTCAGAATATTGTCAGACCAGGGACCAATGGGTTGTTGACACGTGTCCTCTGACACTGTCAGTGATGACGTCACGCTGACGTCAGCAGTGACGTCATGCTGACGTCAGCATCACTGTAGCACTGTTGACCAGAGGGTTGACCGGCGCGTGGGGGGCGCGTGTGAACAGTATT
This sequence comes from Prinsepia uniflora, assembly GCA_032719365.1. Classification (NCBI taxonomy): domain Eukaryota; kingdom Viridiplantae; phylum Streptophyta; class Magnoliopsida; order Rosales; family Rosaceae; genus Prinsepia; species Prinsepia uniflora. Next base: position 28,002,165 of record CM064873.1, read on the forward strand.
TTGTGTGGGGCCAGTGCCATTTTCAAGGTTTCGATGATACGGATCCAATGGCGGTGGTTTCGTGTCGATCGGAGATCGTTAAGTTGGTCAAATTAGGGTTTGATGCCTTGGGAAGCGTGTTCGGACGGCTTTCCCGGGCCGGTTTCAGTCTAGGGTTTCGTAGTTGTTTAGTAGGGACTTAAAGTGACCTTTACGTATGTTTTGGGCATGACAGGAATTGTACTTTAAACCTTGGACGGGGCTTTACGCTCGGGATTGCAGCGGGATTGTACTGTGAGTGGGCCTTTGATTTCACTAAACTTCGGCATGCATAACTGTTTTACTTTCTACTATATCTATATGTGATTTGAGTAAAAGTATCTGTTTACCTTGAGTATGATTTATGGCACGTATTACGATGTTTGGGCATGAGACCCGTCTGGTTGTTTATGAATGGTTTGGAGTCATATATATATGTATAATGGATCTCGATATTATCTGTGGTACTGCACTGTATAGATCTACCCTAGGATTCTATCTCCTCCGGATGTAGGTACACCGGAGTGGTCACGGCGCATTGCCTGTGAGGAGTCATTCTACGGAGGGACCGGACCGTAGAGTGACTCAGGAGCAGGATTGCTACTATTGGACGTCTGGGACGTCAGGCATCTAGAATGCCATGCTCGGACTAGGTTCGGGATTTGGACTCGGGATTGAGACCCCGGGTGGCACGCGTAGCCTTGAGACTGTGACCTTATTGGGCGTCTGGGACGTCAGGCATCTGGGATGTCAGGGTTGGGATGTATAGTGCAGTGACTAAGATTATATTATGCTGATATTATTCTGCTTATGACTATATGGTTTTGTGGTTTTGATACTATGCATGTCTTTTCGGAAAACGGAGGGGAAAAGCTATATGTTTTCGAAATGGTAAACTACTTTGTAAACCTTGAGTTTCGGCCCACTCACTTTTGTTGTTTTACTACCCCTCCAGGTAGTGCTATCGAGGAGGAGGATCCCGAGGAGGAAGAGGCATAGGTTTACGTTGCGTACCTGAACCCTACTGTTGGGTAGGTTGGCACGTAGTGTGTCTAGAGTCGTGCTCAATAAACTGTATTCGGGAACCATCCCTTGTCTGACACTATTTGTATTTGAGTATTTGTGTGGTGTGCTATGTATGACTTAACTATGGATTTTCTTTATGCATTTTATCTTCAATAAGGGCATTTTTGGAATTTTAACGTCGGGTGTCAGACGGGAGCAGGGCACGTCCCGGGTGGTCCCAGGGGGATCGGGGCGGGTCCTGTCAACTTGGTATCAGAGCACTAGGTTGTGGTCAGCATGCTAGACTAGTGGTCAGTACTTAGTTTAATAGATGTCAGTATCTAATCTATGCCTCTTAACAGCGGGTTATGCCTCCAAGGAGAATTCCTCAAACACGAACTGACGAGGAAATCGCGAGAGAGATGGAATGTGCTAGCATTGAGCGGGCTCAAAGGTTGGGAGCCACACCGTTCAGCGGGGGATCAAACCCCGAGGATGCCCATGAGTGGATTGCGAAATGGGAAAGAATCTTCACCGTGATGCACTGCCCACCCGGCGAGCGGGTGGCATTGGCGGCCTTCTTACTGGAAGGCGGGGCTTATCAATGGTGGCATGGTCTTGAGATGTCCGGGTGGACTGTTCACACCACCACATGGGAGGTCTTTCGTGCCCGATTCTTAGATCAGTATTACCCGCGTTCATTTCGCATGGCACGAGAGGCAGAGTTCCTGCGGCTGGAACAGGGAGATATGTCCGTGGCAGATTACGAGCAGACCTTCGGGAAGCTTTCCCGTTTTGCCGCAGCTTTCGTGAGTACTGAGGAGGAAAAATGTCAAAGATTTGAGTTGGGACTCCGAGGGGAGTTGCGGGCAAGTGTGACGGCTACTAGTTACGCGACTATGAGGGACATGGTCGACGCTGCAGTTCGTGTCGAGGCCAGTCTGGCGGCACACCAGGCGCGACAATCATCAGGCGAGGGGCAGCGCCGGGATCGTCCACATCCTGGACCAACCGGCCCAAAGATCTCTAAGGGGGGAAATTACCGAGGAGCACCCTCATCTCTACGTGGTCGTGGCTGGTCAGGTCGACATGGGAACTCTCAGAGGGGTGGATCGAGATTCAGTTCTGGACAGCATCAGGCTTGGAGTGGTACATCAGGAGGATCTTGGGATGGACCGAGGACAGTTAATTGCTTTGCTTGTGGAGGAGCGGGCCACTATGCCCGAGATTGCCCTTTACTGTCAAGGAACAACGAGACTAAAGGTGTTAGTGTGACACAGAGTTCGGCTTCTCACCCTTCCAGAGGCCGAGGACAGAGTGCTGAGCGTGGCGCGCGTGGGCGCGGACAGACTGCGGGACCCAGAGCTCGTGTTTTTGCAGTGACTCAGCAGCAGGCGAGGTCAGCCCCTGGTGTGGTTACAGGTACTCTTCATATCTCAAATATTGTTGTACGGGTATTAATGGATGCTGGGGCTACTCATTCTTTTATTTCGAAAAGTTGTGCGGGTATGTTAGATCGCGAGGTGTCAGCCTTGGATAGTGAAATGGGTGTTGGTACACCGATGGGCGTGGTGTACATAGTGAATCAGGTGATCCGGAGATGCCCAGTAAGGGTGGAGGATGTAGATCTGCTAGCTGATCTAATCCTTATGGATATCCATGACTTTGATGTTATCTTGGGAATGGATTGGTTGACTGATCACGGTTCGCTCATCGACTGTTGTAGTAGGCGGGTGATTCTGCGAAGTCCGGGTTTGCCGGAGGTTACTTTTCAGGGAGAGCGCGACGGTTCGCTACCTGAAGTAATTTCTTCACTTGCCGCTACAAAGCTTCTACAGAAGGGATGCCAGGGTTATCTGGCGCATGTTGTGACGACGAATAGTGATACTTCGGGTGCCGATGATATACCTGTGGTGCGAGAATTTCCGGATGTGTTCCCGGAAGATTTGCCTGGTTTACCACCACATCGGGAGATTGAGTTCACGATTGAACTACTTCCCGGCACACGACCTATATCGCAGGCACCATATCGGATGGCACCAGCGGAGTTACGGGAACTGAAGATCCAATTGCAGGAGTTGGTGGACTTGGGATTCATCCGACCGAGTACATCACCGTGGGGAGCACCAGTATTATTTGTGAAGAAGAAGGAGGGGAGCCTCCGTTTGTGTGTTGATTATAGACAGCTCAACAAGGTCACGGTAAGGAACCAGTACCCTTTACCCAGGATTGACGATCTCTTTGATCAACTGCGGGGAGCACAGTACTTCTCGAAGATAGATTTACGATCTGGTTATCACCAGTTGAAGATTGCTGAAGGAGATGTCCCGAAGACATCGTTTCGGACCAGATACGGGCATTATGAATTCCTTGTGATGCCTTTCGGCTTGACGAATGCTCCAGCAGCATTCATGGATCTGATGAATAGGGTCTTCCGATCTTATTTGGATAAGTTCGTGATCGTGTTCATTGATGACATCCTTGTGTACTCGAGGAGTGCTCAAGCTCATGAGGAACACTTACGTTCGGTGTTAGGGAAGCTGAGGCAGAACCAGTTATACGCCAAGCTGAGTAAGTGTCAGTTTTGGCTAACCAGCATTGGTTTTCTGGGACATGTAGTGTCAGCAGACGGGATTAGTGTGGATCCCCAGAAGACCGAAGCGGTGACAAATTGGGCTAGACCGACAACCGTGACAGAGGTACGGAGTTTCGTTGGTTTGGCAGGATACTACCGGAGATTTGTTGAGGGCTTCTCTAGTATTGCTGCACCGTTGACTCGTTTAACCAGGAAGGGAGTAAAGTTTGTTTGGGATGAACGGTGTGAGCAGAGTTATCAGGAATTAAAATGTCGGTTAACTACCGCACCTGTTCTTGCTATGCCGGATAACAGTGGAGAGTTCGAAGTCTACAGTGACGCATCGTTGCAAGGTTTGGGTTGCGTGCTGATGCAGAATGGCAGAGTTATCGCTTATGCATCGAGACAACTAAAGACACATGAGCTGAACTACCCTACGCATGATCTGGAGTTGGCGGCGGTGGTTCACGCTTTAAAGATCTGGCGACATTATCTGTACGGGGTGACTTGCAGGATCTTCACTGATCATCAGAGTTTAAAGCATTTGTTCACTCAGAAGGAGCTGAACGTAAGGCAGCGACGGTGGTTGGAACTGATCAAGGATTACGATTGTACGATTGAATATCATCCAGGGAAGGCGAACGTGGTGGCAGACGCACTCAGCAGGAAGTCAGCAGGATCGATTGCACACCTGAGGCTGGTGTACCTTCCTTTGCTAGTGGAACTCCGAAGAGCTGGAGTTATGCTGGGGATGGATGAGCAGGGAGCTTTGTTGGCCAGTTTTCATGTACGACCTGTGCTCGTCGATCGGATTATCGAGGCACAATTGGAGGATCCGACACTTTGTATCTACAGGATCGAGGTCGAAGCAGACGAGAGGCAGGACTTTACTATTCGACCAGATGGGGCTCTGGTGAAACTAGGCCGTTTGTGTGTTCCTGCAGTGGCAGAGTTACGGGCAGAAATTCTCGAGGAAGCCCACAGTTCGGCTTATGCCATGCATCCGGGAGGTACAAAGATGTACCGTACCCTCCGGGACCACTATTGGTGGGCAGGAATGAAGAAGGATATTGCAGTGTTTGTGAGCAGATGTTTGACCTGTCAGCAGGTCAAGGCTGAGCGGCAGAGACCGTATGGAGCAATGCAACCGCTTCCGATTCCCGAGTGGAAGTGGGATCACATTACCATGGACTTTGTCTTCAAGTTGCCAAGGACTCAGAGGGGATGCGATGGAGTTTGGGTGATTGTCGACCGATTGACCAAGTCAGCTCACTTCTTACCAGTACAGGAGACATTTAAGCCAAACCGACTGGCTCAGCTGTTTGTGAAGGAGATCATTCGACTTCATGGTACGCTGGAGTCGATAGTGTCTGATCGAGATCCGCGTTTCACATCTAGGTTCTGGCGAAGTTTGCAGAACGCCTTGGGTACAAACTTACATTTCAGTACAGCGTTCCACCCACAGACCGATGGGCAGTCAGAGAGGACTATCCAGACACTGGAGGACATGATGAGATCTTGTGTACTGCAATTTCAGGATTCGTGGGATACTCATTTGCCTTTGATGGAGTTCGCATACAACAACAGTTATCAGGCAAGTATCGGGATGGCACCCTACGAGGCACTGTATGGCCGACAGTGCAGGACACCTATCTGTTGGATGGAGGTAGGAGAGCGAGCAGCTTTAGGACCGGATTTGATGGACATGACCCAGGAAACAGTTCGAATCATCAAGGAAAGATTGAAGGCAGCACAGGATCGCCAAAAGAGCTATGCGGATCGACGAATTCGAGACTTGGAATTCGAGGTTGGAGACTTTGTGTTCCTTAAGTTATCTCCATGGAAAGGAATTATCCGTTTTGGCCGACGCGGGAAGTTGAGTCCACGTTACTTTGGACCGTTCGAGATCATTGAGAGGATTGGACTAGTGGCATACCGGTTGGCATTACCTCCAGAACTTGCCAGAGTGCACGATGTTTTCCATGTGTCCATGTTACGGAAATACATACGGGACGATTCACATGCCTTGCCGGAACAACCAGTAGAACTGATGACTGATCTGAGCTTTGAGGAGAAACCAGTGCAGATTCTGGATCAGAAGAACAAGGTTCTGAGAAACAAGACGATTCGGTTGGTGAAAGTGCTATGGAGGAACCATGACGTCGAGGAGGCGACGTGGGAACCCGAAGACTTGATGAGGGAGCAGTACCCGTTTTTATTCAAGTAAATTTCGAGGACGAAATTTCTGTAAGGTGGGTAGATTGTAACGATCCGAACTTTCGTAATTATTATTTTATTGTAAAATGACCGTTTTGCCCCTGAGGGGGGGAAAAGTTGACTTTTACCTCGGGAAGTATTTAGGACTTTGACACGTGACCGTGACGTAGTTTAGGACGTCACGAGTTCATAGGCAGGTGGCACGTTCGATTCCGACGTTCGAGGAAGAAGTTGTGACGATCGGAAGTCGAGGGGCATTTTGGTAATTTGGCCATTTGGGGGCCAAATGTTGACTTTTGACCCGGGAAGTCCAACGGACGAGGGCCAATGACCGTTACGTAGGTCTCGTCGATACGAATCTGTAGACAGGCGGCACGCTGAAATCGGACTTACGACGAAAAAGTTATGGTCAAGAACGTAACCGAACTAACCGAGACTCGGAACTTAAAATAATAATAAAATATTATAATCTGATTTACTTTAACCCAATCAATCTGGACCCTTGATGAGTGACACATGTCACTCATCTACCCCATCCACATCATCCCCAACAATCTGGATCTTGGTCTGCCATGAGATTAATTAAATAGTTTAATTTCCTTAAATCCTCACCCTTCACTCTTAACTCAGAATCAATCTCAGCCCTCCATTCCATTTGATCACTCTGTTTTAAAAACCATGAGAGAATTCATTCTCTCATTTCCATTCCATCAAACCGTGCAACCTCCCATTCTCTGCACAAACACATCAGCCATCACACCACCCCTCAGCCTCAACCCACACACCAGCCTACCTCTCAGCCACCTCCAGACGGCCATCACCACCACCACGGACGGCGGAGCAACCCGGAAAACCCACAAACCCGTGAGGAACCCGTGCGGCCCAAAACCATCCAACCATCCAAACCGTGACGTCTGGGCTCGAACCAACCTAGGGCTAGTACCGTTGTGACCTCTGGACGGCGTAGGACTGGACTGGGCAGCCCACGGCGGCGACACGACGGCGGTAAGCCTGCAAACCCGTGAAGGCCGATTTTCCTTCCCTGCCTCGAACTGTCCGTTTTTAACGTTAAACTTGTTGGGTTGTTTTTGAGACTTAACCTAGGGGACTAGACGAGCGTTTTGGACCTGAGTTGGTGGCTGGAAGCGTGACGGCTCGCCGGAGAAGACGAACCAGAACCGGCAGCCAATTCCCCGTCGTTTTTCAGGTGATTTCTCGAACTTCAAAATCTGTTTTGATGACACAGAGCCATAGAACATGTTCAGACGAGTCCATAGGAACAAACCCCGTCGATTTTGGTGGTCGGAATCACGATCTGTGATCGGGTCGAACCGTGGGTCTGCGGTGACCCGATTCGCAGACCCGGTACTGTAGCTGATGACGTCATCATGCTGACGTCAGCAGTGACGTCATGATGACGTCATCATGTCAGAATATTGTCAGAATAGGGACCAATGGGTTGTTGACACGTGTCCTCTGACACTGTCAGTGATGACGTCACGCTGACGTCAGCAGTGACGTCATGCTGACGTCAGCATCACTGTAGCACTGTTGACCAGAGGGTTGACCGACGCGTGGGGGGCGCGTGTGAACAGTATTTTGTGTGGGACCAGTGCCATTTTCAAGGTTTCGACGATACGGATCCAATGGCGGTGGTTTCGTGTCGATCGGAGATCGTTAAGTTGGTCAAATTAGGGTTTGATGCCTTGGGAAGCGTGTTCGGACGGCTTTCCCGGGCCGGTTTTAGTCTAGGATTTCGTAGTTGTTTAGTAGGGACTTAAAGTGACCTTTACGTATGTTTTGGGCATGACAGGAATTGTACTTTAAACCTTGGACGGGGCTTTACGCTCGGGATTGCAGCGGGATTGTACTGTGAGTGGGCCTTTGATTTCACTAAACTTCGGCATGCATAACTGTTTTACTTTCTACTATATCTATATGTGATTTGAGTAAAAGTATCTGTTTACCTTGAGTATGATTTATGGCACGTATTACGATGTTTGGGCATGAGACCCGTCTGGTTGTTTATGAATGGTTTGGAGTCATATATATATATGTATAATGGATCTCGATATTATCTGTGGTACTGCACTGTATAGATCTACCCTAGGATTCTATCTCCTCCGGATGTAGGTACACCGGAGTGGTCACGGCGCATTGCCTGTGAGGAGTCATTCTACGGAGGGACCGGACCGTAGAGTGACTCAGGAGCAGGATTGCTACTATTGGACGTCTGGGACGTCAGGCATCTAGAATGCCATGCTCGGACTAGGTTCGGGATTTGGACTCGGGATTGAGACCCCGGGTGGCACGCGTAGCCTTGAGACTGTGACCTTATTGGGCGTCTGGGACGTCAGGCATCTGGGATGTCAGGGTTGGGATGTATAGTGCAGTGACTAAGATTATATTATGCTGATATTATTCTGCTTATGACTATATGGTTTTGTGGTTTTGATACTATGCATGTCTTTTCGGAAAACGGAGGGGAAAAGCTATATGTTTTCGAAATGGTAAACTACTTTGTAAACCTTGAGTTTCGGCCCACTCACTTTTGTTGTTTTACTACCCCTCCAGGTAGTGCTATCGAGGAGGAGGATCCCGAGGAGGAAGAGGCATAGGTTTACGTTGCGTACCTGAACCCTACTGTTGGGTAGGTTGGCACGTAGTGTGTCTAGAGTCGTGCTCAATAAACTGTATTCGGGAACCATCCCTTGTCTGACACTATTTGTATTTGAGTATTTGTGTGGTGTGCTATGTATGACTTAACTATGGATTTTCTTTATGCATTTTATCTTCAATAAGGGCATTTTTGGTATTTTAACGTCGGGTGTCAGACGGGAGCAGGGCACGTCCCGGGTGGTCCCAGGGGGATCGGGGCGGGTCCTGTCAGAAATCGTCCATAAATACTTCAATTATTTTTTCAACATATTCAGAGAAAACAGAAAGCATGCATCTTTGGAAAGTACCTGGGGCGTTACATAAACTGAAGGGCATTCTTCCGTAGGAAAAAATGCCAAAAGGACAAGTGAAAGTCGTTTTGTCTTGGTCATTTTGAGCGATACAGATTTGATTGTACCCGGAATAACCATCAAGAAAATAGTAATAGGAGTGACCTACTAACCTTTCAAGCATTTGATCAATGAAGGGCAAAGGGAAGTAGTCCTTCCTCGTTGCTTTGTTTAGGCGTCAATAATCTATGTAGACTCTGTGTCCTGTCACTGTTCGCTGGGGCACGAGCTCACCTTCGTTGTTCGCAACAATTGTGACTCCACTTTTCTTCGGGACTACTTGGACTGGTGAGACCCATTTTCTGTCTGAAATTGGGTAGATGACACCATAGTCCAAGAGTTTGATGACCTCTTGTTTCAAAACCTTCATCATTGGAGGATGGAGGCGACGTTGGGCTTCACGGGAGGGTTTTGCATCATCTTCTAGCAAGATTCGATGCACACAGGTTGTAGGGCTGATTCCCTTGATGTCTGACAGAGTCCATCCAATGGATGTCTTGTACTTCGTCAAGACCCGTACCAATCTGTCTTCCTGTGATTTGGTTAGTGTAGAAGACACTATGACGGGCAGAGTGTCGTCCGGGCCAAGATAGGCATACTTCAGGTGGTCAGGCAAAACTTTGAGCTCGAGAACGGGGGCCTGAACCACTGAAGGAGGAGTAGCATTAGTACTAACTGGAAGTGACAAGGGTACCTGAGGATTTACCATTCTGGGGGCCTCATTTAGGGTCATGAATTCATCCCAATTTCGAGGCTCTAGTTCATAATCTGTATCTTCAACCAAGGCATCCCCCGATTGCGTTAGGCCAACTCCTTCCTGGATTATCATATTGAGCGTGTCTTCTCGAATTGACTCAAGATGTTTCTCTACAAATGAAGTGTACACGTCAACAGAAAAAGTAGTTTGAGTTGTGGAACTAGGGTACCTCATGGCATCAAAATTTTTGAAGCCAATCTCCTCTCCATCGACTTCCATAGTTAATGTACCATTGAATACATCAATCTTCGTTTTTGGCAGTTCTCACGAATGGTCTTCCCAACAACATTAGTGGAGCTTGATTCGTAGGGGAATCCTCCATGTCTAGGACATAAAAATCCGCAGGGAAAATGAGCTGGTTAACCTGCACAAGAACATCTTCGACGTATCCCTTAGGATACACATTAGAAATATCGGCTAATTGAATGATAACATCATCATGATGTAGTTTACCTAAACCTAGGGCAACATATAGTGAATATGGCATAACATTAATGGATGCACCTAAGTCTAGCATGGCTTTATCAAAAGACTTGTTACCAATCACGCAGGGAACAGAAAAACTCCATGGGTCCTTCAACTTTGGGGGTAGCCAACGTTAGATTACAGCAGAAACTGTTTCACTCACCATCACAACCTCCTTCTCCCTCGTCTGGCGCCTTGGAGTGCATAACTCTTTCAGAAATTTTGCATATTTCGGCACTTGTTTGATGCACTCGATCAAGGGCATGTTGATTTGCACCATTATGAAGATTTCCAAGATTTCCTCATCGAATTCATCCTTCTTAGATTTGGCAAGCCTACTTGGAAATAGTGCATGCTCAAACGGGGAATTAGTAACAACTGAACTTGAAGGGATTGGGTTATTACCTTGTATGTGGGTATGTTGAACTGGCGGTTGTGCCGTGGTGGTCTTAGTTGCCACCTTGTACTTTTCAGCCTCAGAAACAGCTGGATCTGGTTCTATTTCTCCGAGCACTTTACCACTTCGAGTGATAATCGCATTGGCTTCAAGTCTTGCATTCGGGTTGGGTGTAGGTTGAGGTGGAAGCACCCCGCTAGCTTGGATCTTACCCATAAAGTCCACGACCTTGCCCAGTTGGTCCTTGAGATCAGCGATGTCTTTTTGTTGATTTTGCTAACCTGTGACAAGAGCCTGAGTTGACGCCATTAGTGTTTGCTGCCCTTGGGAAAGAGCAGCCAGCATTTTATCATAATCAGGATTAGAAGATGAAGAAATATGATTATTTGCATGATTATGAGAAAAGTTAGAAAATAGGATCGGGGGACTTGGATGCCATGTGGGCCTTGGGAAATGGTTTGGGACACGGTTTGGGCCGGTCGACATGTGCTGAGGGTTTAGGACATTGTTCGGATCTCTCCAACTGTAACCTTGGGTCCTTGGCCCTCCTTGAAAACCTCCAATGGCGTGTGCCATTTCAGTCCCGGGGTCTTCCTCCCTCGCAATGTAGGGACATTGGTTCTCAAGATGGCCTTGAGAGCATATGGAACAAACCTGGGCTACCTGCTTCTTTAGTTCTAACATATTCGAAAGTATAGAGGTGATCTTATATAACTTTGAATCATTTATAACATACGAACTCACCTCATGTACCTTTCTAGAAATAGGCTCGTCACCTTCGTATTATGCATCATTGAGTGCACTGCTTTCAAGTAGTGCACGACCATCTACTAGGCTCCGAGCTAAGAAACTTCCATTAGCTGCAGCATCGAGTAGTCCTCTATCCCAACCCTTGAGTCCTTCGTAAAAGTAGGTTAGAAGATAGCCTTCCGTGATCCCGTGAGTAGGGCATGAAGCACAAAGTTCCTTAAACCTCTCGTAGTATTGGCTGAAATTCTCATCATGCTCTTTCTGCTTGATTCTAGTGATCTCCTTTCTTAAGAACGTAATCTTTGAGGCAGGGAAGTACTTGGTAAGAAACTCCTAAACCAACTTCTCCCAAGAGTCAATATGATTGGGTGGGAGACCCAAAAGCCATACTCTTGCTCTATCTTCCAAGGACAACGGGAAAGCTTTCAGCTTCATGATTTCTAAGTCCGCATCATCCAGACACATACTACCAATGATGAATTGGAACTCCGTTAAGTGTTTGTGTTGATCTTCATTTCTGATTCCACGGAACTTGGGTAGCTGATGAAGGACTCCACTCTTAAGCTCAATATCTTTCTTGTTGGTTCTAGGCTCGGGATACTGGATGCAGAAGTTTGTAGTGCCATTTGTATTTGCACATGTCTGCTCCCGAATACTCAAATTTTGTGTCATGGCTATTGGTGTTCTGAAAGTCTGTTCTTCTTTGAATTACTCTTCTCACTTATGGACTCACCGATTATTGGGGATGAAGGTCCGGATGAGCCAGTCTGTTTAAGTGCGTCTCTGAATGTTGCATTGCTTGGTGAGATGTCAAGTTGCCTTCTCAACAGATCAAGCTTAGATTGATGAGCGCGCATTCATAAGTTTGTACCTATATTAAAACAGAGCACTAAGTTAGAAGGCAAGTATACACAAGTAAGTAGCTAGTAAAAGGTAATTAAGACAAGATAGTTGTTACAAAAGTTAGGGTGAGTATTAGAAATATAAGTTAAGGAAATCACAATTAGCAAGAAAATGTGAGGTGTAACAAGTATGACTGCAAAAATTTAAACCAGAATTACATATGCACAAGAAGAGATAATAAGAGTACGAGAGTAGAGATTTGCATAAAGTACCACATAAATGGAAACCAGAATTAACAAAAAGTTACGTTAATGAAAAGAAAGTGCACAAGTTCCAAATACAAACTAATAATGCAATAAGTAGAGTTTTAGAGTGACATGAATAACTTTCCCTTTCCGCTTCTCATAGTACTTTCCCGGGCGTACGGCCTGTGCATACTGATAACCACCATTCCATCATTCAACATTAATCATGGCCAGTTGAGATAGATGTAACGTGAGAAGTAATAATAATTTCGAGAGCACCCCGAGGCTAGCTTGGCATATACTCCATTGGTGTTCCCTTTCTTGAACTTATCACCAGTCATAACTCTCCTAGACACCATGATCAATCCGAATGAAGATTTAGTGAATTACCAAACCCCAAGTGTTTACGAACTCTGCCCCAACCTCATGTCCATAGATTCGAGTCTATGGTGTGTGGTGATGAAATCCACACATCATGAAGGGTTAAGGAGAAAGTAAATAAGAGAGGCACTACTTGTTCCCGAAAGTAAGATTTTGAAGAAAAAGGGACTCTGAGATTCATGCAACTCTAAAACATTTAATAGGACACATTATTTACACTTTTAGGAAAGTCAAATATAAATAAAGTTTCTTATATTTTTTCTGAATTTTTTTATTATTTTTTAATTCCGATTTTTTTTTAAATTTAATTCAAATTTAAAGTTTATCAAGACATAACCAAACAAATAATTGCATAAGAATAAAACAAGTGTAAACATAAAATTAATGGAAAAGAAAGTTAAAGGAACAAAAAAATAATAATAAAATAAAATAAAAGTAAGGAAAAGTGAATATGTACAATATGCATTTATGACAAGTACAAATGAAATTAAATTATGAATAAGTATGATAGAAATTTAAATTTACATAAACAATTTTAATATGAACAAGTATATAAAAATAAATAAACAAATATAAACAAAAATAATAAGAACAAAAATAAGATGGATAAATAAAATATAAACAAGTAAAGGTTATGAACAAATATAATATTAACAAAAGTAAAAATTATAAACAAGTATAATATGCACAATTTATATACATACATTAACAAATTAAAAATGATTTTCAATTTCCCCGGCAACGGCGCCAAAAATTGACAACCCTCAAACTACACATGAAATTAAACACGTAATTCGAGTATTATGCAATTTAAACCCTTTTCGTGTAGATGTAGTATTGGTAAATAGGGATCGTTCTTAACCAGGGAAATTAGGGAACATTAATAATATGTTAGTGAGAAGTATAATGAATAAAAGAATAATGAATTAAATAATTAAATAATCAAAGAATTAATAAATTAAAGAATAATGGAATAAGAGAATAAAGAATTAATGAATTGATAAATTAATGAATAAAAAAATGAAAGAATAAAGAATTAAATGGGGAGTTTTGAGGGAATGTAATCATACAAAAACAAGTAAAAACAAATATAAACTAATCCTACTTCTACTCTAACTTATGTACAAGTGGACTTCCCTTAGACACAACTTCACCAACACACTAACAATTGCATAAATTCGAATTAATCACGAAATCATACCTTCACAAACTCATATCTCTTCATACATTTTTCATATTATAAATGCACCGAACAGTGAATTTTTACTTATAATGTGATTACCTTTAGTTTGTGATTTAATGCACCGAACAACGGTCATACATTAAATCTCTTCAAATCTACTCTAAATGCCCCTAACATCGGATCAACATTTAGTTTCGAAATGAAGGTTAAGCTTTAAAATGTAAGAAGTAAATGTTTTTTAGAAAGTAAAACACATGAAGATTGTATTCAATTTTTACAAAAGATAGGAAGGAAAAACCAATACATATATTGCATTATAATTAGAACCAATAACAAATAAAAGAGTTTCAGAGGATGGAGAGCAAATGTTACACTTTTCAAAATGAATGAGAACAATAGATTGTTTTTCACAAGGAACACCGAACAACGGCTGGAACCTTATAAAGATGGAAAAGATTGAACAAGGAAATTCGGAGTTGAACTCTCAAAATTTGTATTGGAAATATTTTGCCAAAATTTCTCCTAAGAAAGGCTCAATTGTATGCCTCTTGGAAGTGTCCTTTAACAAGTGAAATGAACCCCTATTTATAGGGAGAAAAATCAAATTACACTCTAAAAAAAGAAATAAAAATTACAATAAAAATATTCAAAAGTGAAATGATGAGATTGGGTGGTTTTTGGGGAAAAGAAGTTAAAAAACAAAAGAAATGTTTGAAAAACAGCAAAGAAAACATATTAAATAATGTTGTTGGTGGCTTTGGCAGAGAGCAGCTAAAAAGAAGCATGCAGATCAGTGTGGCCAGGCTGGAAAGGAGGCATGTGGTCGGTAGGCGTGCGCTGTAAAGGGGGTGGACATGTCAGTGTACGCGCGCTGACATGATGAAAACGAGATCGGCCAGCGCGCACCGAACGTGACAGAGAGGCTTCGGTGGAGGGCTGCTGCGCGCAACTGGGCTGGAATCTTCAGTGGATTGGGCTGTTAACTGGGCCGAAATGGATTTTGGGCTGTAAATAAAATGTTTTGGGCTTTGATTAATTTGGGCTGCAAAATAAAAACAATTAATTTATATAATTCAACCGAATTTCGTCCGTAATTTCTTCGTTATAATTCCGATCGGGACGATTCTTTCACCAAAACACTCCAAATTACAAAATTTATTTATTTAAACAAAAATATCACAAAATAAATTATTTTATCTAATTATTTTTTATTTAAATATTAAAATTCAAGTATAAAGGGTATAAAATAATATAAAATAATACTTAATTAACGACCTATCAAACTTTACCGCTCGGGTGGTCACACCCGGCTAAGACTATCACTTATCGTAAAGGTCACTCGAGGCATCCAGCTACTCGTAGCCGCACAAGTCCAAGTTCGAACAAAATGGTCACAAGTCCATACTTTCATCATCCAAGCACTATCCGCCCCAATAGGCCGCCGTCAACTAGCCTCCTCAGTCCACATATACCACTAGCTCAACAAGCTACGATCGGGCCCCACATGCCGACCATCCTACTCAATCATAGCTCACCAACTACCATCCAGGTTAATCCCACTGGCATATCTCCGACCCTATGGTCCAACCACCGAGCACATCGAGCGCCAAACACGCTAACTATTCCAGCCCTATGCTGACATACGCCATACCTCGCTCCTCGTATCGAGTGACTATTATTCTGGAACTAGCATTCACCACTAACTATCCACTAACGAACGTACGGTCACTATCACGTCCAGGTTGATGACGGGTTGTTCCGCGTCGAGACATCACATCCACAGTAGCCTACCAACACCTAAGTCGACGAACCAACGTCTCCGGGAGCCAAACCTCGCGCAGAGTGCACAAAACCTACTCTGATACCTATTTTACAGGACTCACCCCCAATCCTCCGGGATTAAGGGCTAAGTCCTGCTCCTGTCTAACTTACGTATGACACAAAGGTTAAACAGACGTCCAACCTCCATGTGACACGTAAGTCGGACAAGGAATTCTCGATCAGACCGTCCAAAAGCTTCCGGACTTCCCAGAGTGCGCAGAATCTACTGTGGATCGAGGGTGTGATGTCTCCGTCTCTCTCAACCAACAGCCCGCACCGCGACAACCTGAAGGGTATCAAAAACATGAAGAGACTATGAGTGGACAAAAATAAAGTATAGTTCAAAAACAGTTATCAGAAAACACAATTACATTTATACGCTCCATTTAAACACCAATGCATGCATATCAAAATCCACGTAACAAAACCATTCTATATTCAAGTTATGCAAACCATTTAAGCAAAACCGAACTCATTTTTCCTTTCTCAAATCCCGGGCCTCAACCCAAAACCATCAAAATCCGTTTCATCTGGGTCATAGCCCAAAACATCGGAAAACCATTATTAAAAACCGTCAGCATCAAGTCTCAGTGAAATCCAAAACACATTTGAAACCAGAACTCAATATAATCTGAGTCTTTAAACTCCCGAGTCTTTAAACTCAATAGGCCTACGGGGGAAATATCAATATCCGAGTCTTTAAACTCCCGAGTCTTTAAACTCAATCCGGGTCTTTAAACCCAATTCGGGCCCGCCCCCGTAATAATCATATCCGGGTCTTTAAACCCAATAACCAGATCCAACAAATCCAATCCAAAACCATTTATCCATTTTCGAATTCGAATCCGCAATCTTATCAGGATCCCGAATCCAAACCCAGAACTCATATCCATAACTGTTTCCAAATCCGAATCCGGAACCATCATTTCGTAAGCTAGCATCCGGAATAATCATTTCGAACCCAAACCAGTAAATCCACTTTCAAGTTCCAAATCGAATCTCGAATCGTCATCCCGAAATCCGATTCAAAAACCTGAAATCACATTCTTTAAGACCACTTTTCTGAACTGGGCTTCAAGTCCGAAATCACTTTCCGAAATCCGTTTTAAATCTTTGAAATCAAATCGTATTTCAAATCCCAAAGTCAAATCATCAAAACCATAGTCAAATCACAACATCAATCGAAATCTCGTAAAACACGCAATTCCGTAAATATCTCAAAAATTGTGCAAAACCGTAAACCATCAAGATCATAATCAAAATCATAGAATCACATATAGAAAACATATAAAAACATATATGCATGCATCATAAGTTAGAAAGCAACGTCCACTCATAGACCATTAGCTTCGTCGCCTCGATACGCGCACACTTTTGCCATTCCCGGCTAATCTGCTATTACCGGCTTTCCCAAACCTGTCCAAATCCCATAATAAGGTCACAAACTACTTAATAAAGATTATACCAAAGCCTCGTAATTTTCTTGAATTTTTAACTATTTGTAACCGAGCCTTAAAACCTTCGGACATCCCGAAACATGTCGAGACGATGTCCGATTGACTCGAAACCAGTGCCAAAATGTTCGTTACATCGAATACGTTAAAAGTCATGTTGGAACCTTCCCTAAAAGAGGCCCTACGCGCCCTCATGTGCCACCCAAAGGGGCTGCTCGTGGGAGCCACACACCTGCACTTTTCATCGTCTCCTTCCTATCGCCAACCCGGTTTAGAACGGTTCAAACTGGCCTAGTTTGATGGAACCGGTGCAGGTGTAACGACCCGTCCCAAATTCCATGATTAGATTAGTGACTAATCACGATTAGTGAGGCTAATCCGTGATTAGTAGAGCGAAATCGGACGAACGATGCGAAATGACCGTTTTGCCCTTGGTGGTGGCAAAACATTGACTTTTCAATCGGGCAGTCAAATGGACTTTGACCGATGACCGTGACGTAGTTCGTGGCGTCACGAGTTCATAGACAGGTGGCACGTTCAATTCCGACGTTCGGGGAGGAAGTTATGACGTTTGGAAGTTTAGGGGCATTTTGGTAATTTGGGTGAATAGGAGGTCAAATGTTGACTTTTTGACCGGGAGGTCCGATGGCCGAGGGCCGAAGACCGTTACGTAGATAAGGACGATACGAATCCGTAGACATGTGGCACGTCGAATTCGGACGTTCGACGACGAAGTTACGGTTCACGGAAGTTCCCAGTTACTATTCACAATGGCACGTTTTACGAGACAAAAAGTGCAATTTTGTCTCTAGTGGGCCCAGATATTTAATGGAGGCCCAATGGATGAGTGACACTTGTCACCCATCCACTGGCCAACCCCACCCACTCATGCACCAAACCCTTCCCCGTTCATCCATTTCTCCCATTTTCTTCCCAAACCAAACTGATCACCATTTCTTCACCCAAACACCAAACCCTTCCCTTCTAACCATAACTGAGACCAGAGGGTGAGAGAGGAGGACTAAGGACGGCAGCTGGTGGCTAGAACCGCCGTGGGCGGTGGCGGGAACCCAGAACCCGAGCGGGTACCCGGTAAGCCCATTTTCAATTTTTGTGTGGATTTTGTTGTTATGGGTCGATTTGGACGATTGGTTTGAGTTAAATAGGTTGCTAGGGAGTTGTTAGGGAGGTTTTGGTGGTGGTTGGACGTCGGAGAAGCCCTGGGAGGTTTCGGGAAAATTGAACCGTGAGGTTCAAAATTGAACCGGTCGGATTTCGAGGGTTTTAGGTAGTTTTGTTAATTGGGTTAGATAGGAAATGAAGAAATAGGAATTTAGGAATTGGAATGGATGAAATCGGACCGAAAATGAGGGAGAAGGACACCTGGACCGGTTACGCCGGTCCAAGTTGCAGGAAAAACCGGACCGGACCGGTTCGGACCGGTCTGACCGATGTAGGGGATGACTGATGACGTCATCTTGATGACGTCATCATGTCAGGGATGATGTCATCATGTCAGATAGTGGGACAATGGGAGCGTGACACGTGTCACTGTCAGGGGCTGTCAGTGATGACGTCAGCAGGTACTGTAGTGGCGCGTGAAGCCCACGCGCAGCCACTTCAGGCGGCGCGTGAGGGCGCGTGGCAGGGAATCTGGAGAAGGTTCCAACATACGAAATCTTCTATTCGATGTAACGAACATTTTGGGACTGGTTTCGTGTCTATCGGACACCGTCTCGATATGTTTCGGGGCATCGGAAGGTTTAGGTTCGGGATTAAAAATAGTTAAAAATATGGGAAAATTACGGGGCTTTGGTAGGAGGTTAATTAAGTAGTTAGTAACCTTCTATTACGATTTGGACAGGTTTGGGAGTCCCGGTGACGGTGATCGGCTCGGGGAGTCGTATGGCACGTAAATCGAGGCGGCAGCTCGGACGGTCTGTGAGTGGACCTTGTTTTCTAAATTGGTGCATGCATAAATGTTTATTATTTGTTTTATTACTTGTTTGATGATGCCATGGGTGCATTTGTATGTGGTTACGTATAAGCACATATTTCGAGGTTTCGGCCTTATACGGTGCTTATACGGGTTTGTATTTCTTTATTGACTTAAATGATTCGGTTTTGGATTTCTAAAAGGATAAACTCGGGTATGAGACCCATTTGGTTTTGTCTCGGGCATATGACACTATTTACGACCTTCGGGTCTAAATCGTGGTCGCGACGGGTGCTATGTGCACGGCGATCGACGATACGACGCTCGCCTCCGGATTGGGATGTGTTCCTTCCAGAGAGGTCACGATGCACGATTCGTGGTCGAGCAGCCTGGGGAGGCTCGACTTCGGAGTGCTGACGGTTCAGGATAGCGATCGGTGATGAGTGCACCATGATCTTGTGGTGGTCGCGTCGGTTGAGTCGTTCACGGCGACATACCAGGATTGAGAGCGGTCCTGGATGGATGGTTGCACGCATCACTATGATCAGAGTCGTGACTGACCCTTAGATATCGGGCACGGTGCCCAGTTGAGTCATATGTTCGGGTACGAGACCCAAGCTACTTTACGGTTTTGATTTCAGGTCAGGGAACCTTAAATGGATTTCCCGGTTCATGACGGTTTATGGGAACCGGCATGAACTCTTAAGATGGTATCATGGTTCATGACGGTTTATGGAAACCGGCATGAACCCTTGTTGGTTATTACGGTACATGACGGTTTATAGGAACCAGCATGTTACCTCGGTTATGTTATTACGGTACATGACGGTTTATGGGAACTGGCATGTTACCTGATTATGGATATTATGGATCATGACGGTTCAGGGGAACCTGTCATGAATGTTTATGTTATGTATATATATGTTCATCTACCTTCCTTTACTTCTATTATCTCCTCCGGGGAGGGTCGTTGGCCTGGGTGGACCCCGGAGTAGTCACGGAGCACCGACTGAGTGGAGTCACCCCCCAGTTGGGTTCCTTACTCTCAGGAAGGCTATGGTTACTATTACCTCGAGTAGGATCAGTGGTCTGCGGACATTGACCTTGACTTTGAGATGACTCGGATTGAGACCCGGGTAGCACGCGCGTAGCTTTGGAAACCGTGACAGGATTGGTTGTGTGAATTATATGTGTATATGATATAGATATGATATATGGTTTGTGATATGTGGTATGCACAGGTGTGCACAGGAGTCGAGCAGTGGCTCGGGTACTTGGTTTCTTTATGGTTTGGGGCCGAGTCCCTTATGGATTTGGGCAGTGGCCCGTATAGTCGTTTTCATTGTGGTCCTTTCGACCTTGGTTTATATCTGCTTTGGGCTTAGTCCCACTTATGGTTTGTTTTGGATAAATAGTTTTTGAATGCATGCATGCTTTTTAGTGGAGGGTACAAATGTCTTATGAAATGTTTTTATAAACTCTTGTTTTGTCCACTCACAGCTTTTAATGTTTTGACTGCCCTTCAGGTTGACATCGGATGTGGACTGTAGCAGAGACCGAGATATCACATGCCTCCTCCGGATCCTGGCGTACTCTGATAGCCCGGGAGGGCAAAGGTCGGAAATATCCCTTGTCTGACACTTCGTGTCAGACGGGAGCAGGGTCATCCCGCACTAATCCCGGGGGGATTGGGATGGGTCCTGTCAGCAGGCGGTTTTGTCCATTTTTTTCCATCTTTTTCACTCGATTTAATCCCATTAGTGTCGTCCTAACCTAACCAATTGTTCTAGCTATTAAAAACATGAAAAACCAGCTAAGGAAGTACCTCCTCGAACGTTCAACTTTTCTTCGATTTGTCCCCCCTCTGTTTCCAGGTTCTAGGCCATCTTTGTCCCTAATTCCAAGTCCCTTAGCTTCCTTTAGGCGTCCAAATCCTCATCCAAAGAACCAATTCGATCAGTTAGCATCAGAAACAAAGTTGCCATTTTCAACCTTAAAAGAACTTGTTAGTTGAAAGTGTACTTACCAGGCCTCTCTAGCCTCGAATATGGCCTCAATCAACTCCCTAGACTTCCAGCAACTACCTCGATCAAATCCCATGAGAACAGGAGTTAGCAATTTTAATTGAAAAACAGGATTCGCGGGCTTAGTTCAGGGTTGTCAACACATCACGCCATCGTGGACAGCCGTGCCACCACCGTCAGCAGTGTCTCATCATCCTCAATCTTATTCATTCACCAATCCAAGGCATTTGATGAAGATTGAAGGGGTTGTATAAGTAGATTCCTCACGGTTACACAATACTCTGTTTTTCAACCCGTGCCACCATTGTTCAAATATATGTCCCAATGTTTCCACAGACTTCCAGATAAGGTCATGTGTCCAATTTCATGTGGGCAGCAATTCCAAAAACAACCACGTGCCCTCATCCTGCTGGGCACAAATCCCAATGCCTCAAAAAGACCAAAATGCCCCTAAAGGACAAATTACCATTTTGCCCTTCAAGTTCCTATGTCTGTAACTTTGTCGTCCGAACTCCAATCGACATGTGCCACCTGTCGTTGTATTCAGGGCATCGAGACCTATCTAATGGTTCTCGAAATGCGTGAAAGTGACTTGTCGTCCAAAAAGTCAACTATTTGCCTCTATTCCATCAAAATTACCAAAGTACCCTCGAACTTCAGAACGTCATAACTTTGTCCTCGGATGTCGGAATCGGACGTGTCACCTGTCTATGAACTCATGACGTCCCAAACTACAACACGGTCATTGGTCAAAGTCCTTTTGACAGCCCGATCAAAAAGTCAACATTTTTCCCAATTCCAAGGGTAAAATCATCATTTCGCACCTTCCGTCCAAACGCATCCAACTAATCATCGATTAACTTCACTAATCTGTCATTAACAACTAATCTAATCCCGATTTCCGGGACGGTCTGTTACACTTTTTGGGACGGGTCGTTACAAACACTCTCATTTCCTATAAACCATAATTCAAAGAGTCATAAGCTCTCAAAATGTCTACGTTAGTCATACATCTCAACATTCCCTTATTCATATGATAACCATGCATCAGTTTCTGAACCAGCAATATATTATTTGGATTCTGACTGCCCCCATGAAAGCCGATTGATTATCACTACTGATAGAATGGAGAATCCCAATAATCCGATTAGCAATCATCTTGGAAATAATTTTGTACATCGTATTATCTCAAGAAATGAGATGAAATTCAGGCACAGTAGAGGGGGTTAGGGACTTTTGGAACCAAGGTAATAATAGTGGCATTAACCTCACCAAGTAAAAAACTCAAAGAGAAGAATTCACTTATCTCAACAATGATGTGATTATCTACCACACTCCAAGCTTTTTAGAAGAACAACCAATTGAAGCCATCAGACCCCCGCGCCCTTTTAGGCTTGAGCTAAAAACAAACTTTGCAGATCTACTCAATAGAAAACTCCTGAACCATGTTTAAAGCCTCTTCATCCTCAATAGTCTCCTCAATCAATCCACTGAAATTACAATTAACAACCAGAGAGGGCACTTCTAGAAGATTTTGAAAAGAAAAAAAAAAACTGCCTCAGCCTTGATCTCATACTCTTTAGAAGTCGTATTGTTATCTCGTAACCCAATTGATGAAATCCAGTTCCGATTGAATTGTTTCTTGATCATACTATTGAAATAATGTAATAGGCCGAAATTTTCATAAAAGTTCATTTAGAATAATTAAGTGAAAGTGAAGATTTTGCCCCTATAAGGACAAGATGTTGACTTTTTTACCTAGACGTGTTGTGGACGTGTCACAAGCACCGTTACGAAGGTCGTGAAATTCTGAATCCATATATAGGCAGTATGCTGAAAAACGGAGATCGAGTAGGTTCTTTATGGGTAAAGAGTGACTAGGGGCAATTTGGACATTTGGGCATAAGGGTATTTTGGTCATTTTGGAAGAAAAACCTAAACTATTCCAAAATTCTCTCCACATTTCCCTCCCTTATCTCCTTACTACTGCCACCAACCTATAACTCTCTCTATATATATACGTGTAGTGTGTGCCTGTATAGGGGGGTTCGGGGTGATGAACAGAAAATGAAGAAAAAATACCAATCAACCAAACCATGAGAAAAGTGTCAGGGAAGAAGGAAGAAAAAGATAAAGGAGGAAAGAAAAATGAGGGAGAAAAGAAATAAAGAGGAAAGGGAGAGAGTTGAATGGAGGAAAAAAGAGAAAGTTGTAACGACGCAAAAAATTGAAATATGTAATTTCGAACCTTTATATTGTAATTTGACGATTTTGCCTTTAATATTGTAAAAGTTGACTTTATACTCGGATTGTCATTTGGAATTTTCGTGAGTAGCATTGTGTAGGTCTCATAGTTCTAAGTTCGTAGACATGTGTCTTATCAAAGTCAGAGATCGGATGAAGGCGCTATAGGTCTAAGCTTATTAAGGGTACTTTGGTAATTTTAGCATAAGGTGAAGGGTAGTTTGGTAATTTTTCTAGAATGACCTAGGGTACTCTAGAAGATTCTCCATTTTTCCTTTCCACCGACCTACTATATGTATATACAAGTGGGTATGTGTGTGTAATGGTGTGTTCTGTGGAGGGACACTGAAAAAGGAGAAAAACAAAGAAAAGAAAGGAGGGTGGCCAAAAAACAGAGAGAGGAAGGTGAGGAAGGAAAGGGAGGAGGAGGAAGAAGAGGAGGAAGAAGAAGAAGAAGAAGAAGAAGAAGAAGAAGAAGAAGAAGAAGAAGAAAAGGAGAAAAAAAAAGGAGTGAGGGGAGAGAGAAACACCGGAAAGACAAACTAAACCAAAAATTGAAAAAAACGGAAAAGCCATCAAATTGTTTGTATTAGTTGTTGAGGTATTTTAGCGCGCTGTTACTATCACTAAAGTTCCAATGGAGTTCCAGGCAGTGTTTTGGGTCAAAAACACTCTAGTTTTGGGTCAAAAACACTCTAGTTTTGACGTAAGGAAATAGAGAACAGAGAGTTGGTTTTAGGCCGAAAGTTGGGAGCTTTGAACAGAGGGTTCAAGGTAAGTTATCCTAGTTTTGAAGCTACATATCCCTTTCTAGGAAAAATTAGATGAAGACGGAGTATTAGACCATGACAAATGATCGTAAAATAATTTTTTTTTGAGTTAGGTTAAGCTGTGGGTCTAAGGATCCGAATAGCAGACCCGTGCGAGGTAGAAGGCGACTGAGCTTGCGACTAAAACTATAGGCACGTGAGGCCTAGTTGCAGGAAAGTGGTAGTGAATTTGGGTGCGTGGCCGCCGTTTGGGAATCAAGGCAACATGAAAGTTCATGTTTTCAATGATAAGAATCCAATGATGCAATTATCAAGACGATTGGACATCGTCTCGGGGAAATTTTGACTATCCAAAGGTTTATGTATTATTTTAATTCGTTTAAAATCCTAGAAACTTGAA
Organism: Prinsepia uniflora; assembly: GCA_032719365.1. NCBI lineage: Eukaryota > Viridiplantae > Streptophyta > Magnoliopsida > Rosales > Rosaceae > Prinsepia > Prinsepia uniflora. The sequence goes on from CM064873.1 coordinate 28,026,658, forward strand.
GGATTGACACATGAGTTATTTTGGATGGTTAATAACCTTTAAAAGTGATTTTTGACAAGCAGTAACGGTCCTGGAGTTTAAGGAAATGCGTGGAACTAGGTATTCGATTGTGTGGATGGTGTGTGAGTAGACTTTTTTTTTCCTTTATAATTATTACGTATGTATATTTAAATATTTTAAATGTTTTCTATGTGATTTCGATGATATTGGATTGTTTATGATTTTTGGATGATTTTATGAGAATTAGTTTATGGCATGTTTTACGATGTTTGTGCTTGAGTTGTGTTTTGGGTTTAGGCCCGAATTTTGAATTGTGGATTTGATTTATGAAATTTATGTGTCATAAGTACATGATTTCTCGATATTCGTGATCTGAGTTGTGGGTTTCAATTTAAAGAGTTGATATATGTGTTATAAATGTGTTTCTCGATATTTGTGAAATGTTGTGTATGTGGATTTCGTGGACAACCTTCTATGGAGTTAGTTATGTGAACCAATTTTTGGAATCAGTTGGTGTTCAGATGTCTGGAGCTTGGCTCTGTTGATCCTGAGGCTATGAAGTCGGTATGAGATGAGTTCTTAGACATGTCTTGATGGTGCGTGAGTGCAGTCCCCAAACTTGGCCCCTATGATACCACGTGCAATTACCTAGAGTATTGTAACAGTCTGGATGGTGCTACGTGCAGTTCCCATACTGGGCTTGGATGGTGCCTAGTGCAGTTCCCGAGGTTGTTTATACATGCTGGTTATTGAGGATGGGTTTGTTATGTTTGGCGCTCAGATGTTGTATCTCTGAGCGAACACTTGGATGTAGTATCCTTGAGTGGTTATGTGACATGGTAACTGGTATTTAGGCATCAAGGAGGGCTAGGCTATATGTGATTATTGTGGTGATCTTGTGGTTTTTATGATGACTTACTGATGTTATTTGCTTATGAACATTTCTTTTAACGTATGTCGAGCTTACTTGTTTATTATTCGTTTTATCGAGTTTTAATAGTTTTTGTGTATGCATGCATAACTTTATAAAACGGAGGGTAAAACTAAATGTATTTTTTCCTAAATTATGTTTTTCAAAAGTTATTTTTGGCTATTCATACGTTTTCATGGTTTTGGTAACCTCTAGAGCCACTGCACGGAAATTGAGGCTGTTGGAGAGGCGGATGGTTGTCGGTAAACATCAAGGGTAATTTCGTTGTTTTGAGTTACTTGTTAGAAGGGAGTAAGACCAGGTATGGTTGTCGAAATGTTTTAGGGGACGGGTCCTGTAAAAAACAATGGGACAAAAAAAGGAACCTATGAGTTCTTGTTTTTGGCTTCATGGATTTAGGCTAGGAAACATAGTATCTAGCATGACAAAGTCTTCTTGAGGGTCCCATGATGTTTCTAAGGAAAAAAGTAGCGACTTTAGACGCAGGGAAGACCATATGAATGGTTAAGGAACCATGGTCGATCGTTTCAATAGTTAGAACATGTTTTCGGGTATTTTTTTTTCTTTTAAACATCACAGAGCTATTCTATAGGTTGATTAGATGCAAATGGACTATTGGAATGTTGAAATCGGACGTGAATTGGTCAAGTTATTGCTGGGTCGTTATTGCGGGTCGGGTGATCCAAAAACTAGAAACCGGGTCTAACTGGAGGTAGGTGACAATGAACAGTACCCCCCCGTGTGTGAGGCCCACGCACAGGGACTGTGACAAAGCGTGAGAATGCGTGGGGCATTTTCTGGGGTTCCGATGAACATGAAAAATGTTCCTCTTTGTGACAGGACCCATCCCGATTATCCCTCGATAATCGTGAAAGATCCTGCTCCCGTCTGACAATAACCCGAAAGTACTAAAAGTAGTTTAACATATATACATAGAACATAATAAACGACAAACATTGTCAGACAAGGGATAGTTTAGTGGTTCAGGACTGTTGACCTAGTCAACAGGTTTACAGAGCATAGGTAATATTTACAAGTAGGGATCAAAATCCTACGCTGCAAAGTGTCTGAGTACGCAACGCTCTGTTTATTCCTCTACCTCGATACTAGCCTCAGTACATGTGCACTGGCCTGGAGGGTACATAAAACATCAAAAGTGTGAGTGGACAAAAAGAAACGTTTTAGAAATTCATTTATCAAAATATAGTCTTACCCTCTAGTTTCGCAAACATGCATGCATATCATAAGGTATAAGTTAAATAATCAAGACACAAATATAAATCTCAAATATAAATAAAACCACAGAATCCAGGTCCAATATATAGTCACGGTATCCCTGCAACGCGTGCAAATCAATAGGCTCAAGGACCGCTCAAAATCCGAGCATCCGCCGCTGTGAAAACATCACCAGCTGGCAATCCAGGTCGTCGTGAACATATCACTGACTGACCTCTATATCATCCAGCACATCTGGTCTGAGTCGAGCCTCCCTCGGCTGCACGACAACAGACCGTGCTACATGACCTCTCCGGGGTAAACACTTCCATCCTGGAGGCGAGCGTTATCTCCAGGGTGCACTTCGGGGGAAACATATTCCACACCGAAAGCCCTAATAACCACAATATATCATCATCGTGAAAATCAGTGAAAAACAGTTGCATTTAATATCAAAACCATTTTTCAAAATCCGTAAACCAGTTTGACACAAATCTGTGCAATCACAATCTCAATCATAATACAAATCCATCAAATCTAGTTCCAGACTCATAATCCGAGTCAAAATCAAGCTCAAATCCCGGGTCTTTACCCAAAACAACAATATCAAGAGTTTCTCGAAACTCGTGCCCAAAAGCATATAAAATAATATAATATTCCAAAAATCCGAAAATCATCATATCGAAACATCAATCATGTCAAATCATGTCAAATCATATTATAAAGCATTTAAAACATATATGCATGCATTCAGGGTAGAAAACAAAAGTCCACTCACACACCGTCCAGATTGTTCAGTTTCGAGCTGTTCGTTCTCTTCTGACGTCCTGGAAATATTCTGGCCTGTCAAACAAAGTAATAGCAGGTTACTAGGTTATCACATGACCCCATGTACGAATTCCCTAATCGTCGGAATAAAATAATATTATTTAAACGTAACCAACACGCTTCGGGTACTCAAAACTACTCTAAAGTCATATCCGATTGACCCGAAACCAACGCCAATAGGTCCGTATCATCGAGAACATCAAAAAGTATGTTGGACCCACGATCAAATTCTTAGCCACGCACCCTCACGCAACGCCGCAAGCGGCTGCGCGTGAAAGCCACGCGCCGTCACTCGCCGCCGCAAGCTGCTGCGCGTGAAAGCCACGCGCCGTGAACCCGCTATCAAACCCGGTGCAATCTCCCTCGATTTGACCCCGATTTTATTCATTATTTCACTCGTTATCATCACTTCTATATAGGTTAAGGATCTGTAACTTCAATTTGATGAAACCATTCCCAAAAGCCCTCGACTCAACATAGATACCCGACGGGTCCTAATTCGGGTTCTACCCAAAATCGACCTGTTTCATTCAATTAATTACACCAGAAGTATCCCACATCCATTCTAAATACAAATGTAAAAGTAATTTCAAGGTTCCTTACCTCCAAGTAATCGAACTAAATCGCCAAACTTCAAAGGGATCGCAGGGTCTGTTCTTCGTCAATTCACTATCAATTGACTTCCCAATCGATTTGGTTCGAGTCGCCTAGCTCCCAGAAAGCTAAATATCACGACAATTTCAATCAAAATCGTCGAAGGGATCAAATTCGATCTTTATGTTTTTTGGTGATTTTTTGGGTTTTGTTCTCAGATGGTTCCCGGTCCAATTCCTCTCAATTTTCACTCAATTGTTCACTTAATTCCTCCCTTTTTGTTCTCTATTCAATCTCTCTTACTCTCTGGGATGATGGATCGATCAAGGTTTTAGGAGGTTTAGTGTTGTTCTCTGTTTTTGTCTTAGTCGAATACTGATATTCATATAAGACTTAATTCTATATGATAATGTGCAACAGATTAATTAATGTCATTAAGTGTACAACAAAGCAACCAAGTGCCACTAATGAGCTTCTTAAAATGTCAGGTGTCACCTGCTGAGTTAAAGTGGGTTGAATCAGCAAATTAAACCATTTAAGATCAATCACTTGCACCGTTTAATTCCCTTGCCTAAAATTACCATTTTACCCTTTTCGTCGCAATTTACCATTTTAGCCCTGAACTTCCCAGACCTACAACTTTTTTCATCCGAGCTCCGTTTTCGACGTGCCACCTGTCTACGGATTCAGCGTCTCGGGACCTACACAACGGTCCTCGAAAAATGTACAAAAAGTATTCCAAACAAAAAGTCAACTTTTAGCCACATTCCCCTAAGGGTAAAAACGTCATTTTACACATTCTTTTAATATTTTACATTTTTTGGATTTTCGGGGCGTTACACTCTGAATCTAATGGTATAGGGTTTGAGGTATTTGGACACCGTTTGAATACAACTCTGAACGTTTAAAACATTGTGCTTATATGTTAAACGTGGGTTGAATCCTCAAAATTAAAATAAGGTTATTTTGGGCCTTTAGTGGAATATATTGAAAAGATGACGAATAAATGAATTTGAGATGGTATATATATAATGGTAATATGAGGATATGACATATCTATATGATAATATGAGCTATGATATTCATATGATAATGGTACGATGATATGACGAAATATGATAATCATGATATGTTGATGACAAGAATGATGGGATGATGTGTGATGATGAATACTTGATGCCTATATAAGATGATGATGATATAACATGTCAATAATGGCATGATGACATAATATTATATACATGATGATATATGTGATGATGATGTTATAACAATATATTAAATATGAGGATTGATGGGAAATATGTGAGAAGAATGTGATTAAAGATTGGGTGTTGGTGATTATATTTGATGTATGTATGAAGCTTGGTTATGAGTATGGTTTATGTGGAGAGGGTTATCTTAAGTGAATATGCAAAAAAACATAATTATTGTAACTATTCTGTGGTCTTAATCAAACATAATATTTGTTAATAACAACGAGTTTAGATTAGGAAATCAAAAGCTTTCATCTCTTTTCGGGGTTAGTGGGTAGGGCGAGGGTGAGGACCCTGCAAGAGTAGGTTTAAATTAGTTAATTTAATAAAAAATAGACAAGGTAAAATTGGTGATATCCCTTGTCTGACAAGAGTTGCCAGGCGAGAGCAGAACCGACTCAAATTTTAAGGAAATTTAGGGATGGGTTCTGTCAAATAAACATTATTAAGATTGCCCTCTACCATCTAATGATGCCTAGACTTTTGCTTAAAGAAGCTTTCCTCCTGTAATAAACAGTCAGAGTAGGCATGAAGACATGTTTTCTCCGTAAGCACGAAGACATGTTTTCTCCCAACCCAACAAGTCCCTATCAAGAAGGTTGCCACACAATTAGGATTGACAATCATCAAAATCCATCTTAGCTTTCTAAACCTTCTAAGAGACATCAAAATTAAGCCCTCTGTTAATTTGCTTCAAAGAAGTATTTTAGATCTTTAACCTCCTAACCAACAAGTATTGGTGAGCTCCATAACAAGGAGAAATAAATTTCTGTGAGTTAGTCAATATAGAAATCAAAGAACTTAAAAGAGGCTCCTCGGTTAGACTCAGGAAGGCCAAAATCATTGCAACCAAGGAAGTGGTTTGAAGACCAACGATTAAGGAATTTCACTGAGTAATTAGGGGAAAAAAAGCTACACCTCATTGGCTAAGACCCGGTCGATCTTCCTCTTAATAGGTAACCACCCAAATTCAAGATTGCACCAAGTAAGGTGATTACCAATATAACCCAAATCATCAAGACTCATGCTCTGCAAGCACTTATTGAAATAAGAAATAACCCCATTACACTCATCAATACTACCAATATTATCATTAAGGCACATGGTGACATTAAAGTCCCCCAATACTAACCAAGGAACCTCACCCAAACTAACATAAAAGGAACATATACTCTCCCACAACCCTCTATGATTAAAATCAACATTTGACCCATAAACCCTATGCAAATAAATTATAGCACCAGAACATAAAACCTGGACATATCAACTCACCACCTGATTAGTGACACTTAGGGAGCATTTTTTTTAGTGAGCCCGACTACAAGAACATGTCTAGTGGGGGTGTTTCGACTTGGGTAAGGCAGTTCCGAGCCTCTAGCCCCTGAGTTTCAGTTTCTAACAGAATGTATTATGGCCTGGGTAAGGCTTTCCCTGCGACTATTCTTGCCTCCCCCCATGCCTGGGCTGGGCAGCTAGCCCACCAAGTAAAGAGCAGCACAACGAATACTTTCACTTACAACTAGAATTCAACTAGAACAGATAACAAGGCAATCAAACCTAGAACTCAATCACGGATGAACAGATTCAACAAAACCCAGAATTCAACCAAACCCAGAATTCAATCAAACCCAAGCAAATGCAGTCTCAATTCAATGAAAATCCAAAGAGATTCAATTGGGCAGCCAACAAAAATCCAGAATTCAATCATACCCAAAAATCCAAACATGAATTGAAATTAGACAAGAAATCACAGATGAGATTTTAATTAGACAAAAATCCAAACATAAGAATCACAGATGAACATAATTTAGGAAAAAAAAAATATTCAATCAAACACAACAATCCAAATATTCAATCAAACACAATAATTATTTTTCAATTTAAATTAATGATTATATATTTTATTGACTTATTAATGATTTTGATGTAATTTAAATTTTAGTAAAATAAAGTTTCTTCATTACGAAAATGTTTAATTTTTTATATATATTCATATAAGTTAAATAAAATAAAGTAGAATTAAATTTTGAGGGACTAAGTCTTACTTTTAGCCTTTATCGTTATCTCTATCATTAGATATGCTCTAAAATAGAATTGTATCTATTGAAAAAGATATTAGCCTTTCTAAAAAAAGATGTCAAATCACCAAATACTTGAGAGCATGTTTTGGTGAGCCAACTACAAAATAAAGGTGTGTCTATTGGAATAAATATTAGTCTTTTTTTTTTAAAAAAAAAGAGGTCAAATCACCAAGCGCTTTACTAGTCAATGTAGTCATGTCTTCATAGTGATTTATGTGAGTTTAATATGTAAGTCTTCCTTTTCTTTATTGATTAGAAAAAGTCTTCCTTTTCTTTTATATATGTCATACACGTGTCATTTCAAATGTTTACAAGTGGTGCATTTTTCTCACCACGTGGTGAGGGCCAGGCCATCTATAAAAAAATGTTTGTTGGAAAAATGTCAGCATTTGAAAAAAAAAATTGAAGAGGAAGAGTTGTAAAAGTCGCCACATACATTGCTATTAGGGGTGGGCACGGTGCGATTTGATACGGATATTGGAAATATCCAAATCCAAACCGTTAAAATTTTAATGGTTCGATACGGTTTAGATTTTCTAAAATTAGAAATAAATCCGTTTCGATCCAAACCGTTACTAATGGTTCAGTTTGGATCGAAACGGTTTAAAACCGTTAATGAATACAAAAAATAAGGATACACAAAATAAATCAATACTCAAAATTCAAAATTTTATATATTAAGCTTACTAAGTATTGAATTGTAAATATTATCACTATACTAAGATTTATCAAACACACAAACTATTTAATAATATTTTATTATACTATTATATGACTATACATATACTTATATAAGTATATCTAGGTATCTTTTTATTTTTATTATTTTTATTTTGTATTAATAATAGATTTAAACATTAATAAAAATTAATATATTCCTTAACGATTCTGTTTGAATTTAACAGATTTCCAAAATGAATATCCAAATCCAAACCATTACTAACGGAACGGTTTGGATTCTGAAACTGTTTAATTTTTATCCGGTCAAACCTAAACCGTTGGATAAATGACGGTTTGAAGTGGATCGGTTAGTAGTTTTAACGGATTCGTGCCCACCCCTAATTGCTATTCATGTCTTATGTTAGTTTAATTTTTATATATACGAATCTAGCTATTTGATTTTAAGTATTATATATAAAATTATTTCTACACTAGTAAGTAATAGATCCGAGTTTATAATTGTAAATCCAACTTTCTCTTGTATAATGTGTATAATGCAGTCTTCAGCTTCTTCTAATCATTGTATAAAACAAGATGTGTTGGCAAAATCCGAAGTTCAAGTTATTTAGCTCATTGTATTGAAGCAAAACCAAAGTTCAAGTTACTTAACGAACCATTAACATGATATTAATTATTTAAAATTTGATTGATTAAATTAACAATCTTATTAACTAGCATGCTGATGTATGATATTCATGTCTCGTTACTAATGAATAAAATATTCTATGTTCAATTCTCATAAATGAGGATAGCATATTCTATAGATTTTAATACATTGTGGTTGTTCTATTGTTTGGCTTCCCTAAAAACTCTCTGTGCATAAATTAAAATTAAAGCATAATTATATCGAAAAACTTGATAATCATAACCATTACCACTATTACTACAATATATGCTCTATTAAAGAAAGAAAGAAAGAAGAAATTTACAATCTATGCAGTAAGATTTCGAATTAATAACGAGATTATGCCCAACAAATTGTCCTCATCCCTAAACCAATCAAACTTTTTTTTAACACGTGGCGCGGTAGCAGTGGCGGTTGGCAGGAAAAGCAATTGACCTTCATTCACCCGATTAGCCTCCGAGCACTCAGGGCAGCCTCGACCGCAGATCCGCGTTTCCTCCCCCAAACTCCTCTACGAGCCCTTTGCCGCTCACGAATCCTCTCTCTTTCATAGATAGAAGAGATGGATGCTAAAGCCAGGAACAAGGCACTGTTTCGTGCTAAATTGAATGCCCAAAAGAAGGACAAACGCATAGACTCTCCTCTTGTACGGTATGTTCTCATACCTTCTCTTTTCCAATTTTGCATCCTTTTCCCTCAGTATATTATGCGTTTTCAGTTCAATTTAATTATCATGGTTCCAAGCTTTATTCTGTAGAAGAACCCTTTGCGTAAATATGTGTTTCATTTATGTTTTTGGAACCGAATTTGATTATTATTATTATTATTATTCAGGACGCATAATGTGCATTTGTTATGATTGGTTATCGTATCGTGCATCAGCAATTCATATTATCATTGGTTCTATGATCAGACTCTTGAAATTTCAGTTCATTTATGTGTTAGAAAATGTTCTTTCAATTTGATCATGTTAAAATTTTGAGTTTATCAACCACAAAGTACGAATTGGTTTCGCAGTCCCTACTCTACCTAACTTCAAAAGCATGATAGATTTCTAACTAGTAAAATTAAAATTTGCTTGGTAGCATCTAATCCATAATAATAATTTGAAATGAACCTCATGAGAACCGGTTTTAGTTTGAAATGGAATCAGCTAAAAAATTAATGATCTTGGAATGTTCCAAAATATCCTAGTTTTATCTTCCCTGAATGTATCTAGGAACTTGTTATGTTGATTATCTTTTCCTTATCTTTTATCGGAAATTTTTGATTGCTGGTCGTTCTGGATTCTTGTTTTCTTTTTATGAAGCTGATTGGCATATTTAAAGGGCTAAGACAAGTTTCTGACCGCGTGATTCTGCCCTTTGTTGTGTTACATATAGGTATAATGACTTGGACCAGCCCGTGTGCAGGGTTTGTGAGAGTGCTCTGAAATCTGAATCGCAGTGGGATGCACATCAAGCATCTCGTAAACATCAGGAGGTGATAAGCGCTACTCTAGTACGTTCGTAGTCATAACACTAAGCAACCAAGAGACCTAGAGACATCTTATAATGTCGAAAACTAAAGTTGATATGAAGGAATTTTTAAATAATATAGAAGGGTGAATGCATCATTATTACATTCTTCATGAAAGATAAAGAATTAACACATTTAGTGTCAATCAGATCATGAATTGTGTAAGTTGAAAATTTATAATACTTCTGAATTCTAATGGCACTTTAGCTCTTGACATGTGGTTTCATTTCAAGTAGTTACGTCTATCTTGTTGTTCAGCAGTATAGGGCTCTCATCCCATCTTGTAAATGCAGGAAATATAAATGATCTGGTTCAGTTACTGCATCTTCCCCTCTAATGTGGCTTGAATATCCTGTAGAGATTAAATTACTTCTAATCTATATTTGGTGTAAAGTGGAACATTTCCTTCTTTTACACTTTCTAGGCTTGAACCTAGGTTGCTTTAATAATAGATGAAATTACTTTATCTTTATATTTAATTATTACTAACAGGACACTTCTATTGCAATAGGCAATAAGTAATCTCAAAGCTACAGCTGCTGGACTGAAACGAGGCAACAATGCAAAAACTGAAGTGCAGCCAGAATTTCCAAAATCGAAGCCTGATCATTCTCCGGAGTTACAAAACCCAAGACCTGACCAATCTACAGAACTATCGACACCTAAAACGTCATCTGGGCTTCCTCCAGATTTTTTCGATAGCCATGAAGCACAAAAACGAAATACTGGTGAGATTATGATATCTATCAATCCTTTTAGATTATTGTTATCACCCCATGATTGCTTAGTTTGATAGCCTAAAGAGTAAGGACAATACACTTCTATAGGGTTATTATTATAACAGGCTTGTATAGAGGTTACAATATTACAGACTTACATAAGGGAGAGACCGTATGTATCAGTTTTTCTATCCGGGTGTAGCTTTCTTGTTCATTTAATTTACCACGAAAACGGTAGTCCTACTTTGCTATGCAGAATTCAGTGGCTGGTTTTGCTCAACTTTCTCTGTAGTTGTTTAGATTGTAGCCGGGTAGTTTGAAAAACTTTTGATGCGGAATGGTCAAGGGCAATTTTGTCTTTAGGGTTTTAGGGTTTTAGTATTTCTTTGTTTTCTGTTTTATTAAGGAATGGACATGTTTCCATGTTCTATTAGGATTATTTTATCTCTGTTTTCTGTTTTAATTAGGAGTAGGCATGTTTCCATGTTCTACTAGGACTAGAATGTTATTTCTAATTCCAGATTAATTAGGATTTCTAGTTTGTTTAATTCCCTATAAATACCCTATTGTAATTCAATGGAAGGGAGATGAGTTTATGAATAAAGTTTGAGAATATTTTCCTGCGAAAGAATATTTTGGGTGTGAAGCCCCTGGAGCGATTCCAGACTATTTTGGTGTGGAAACAAGTTTTGGTGTGAAGCCAATTTCGGGTGTGAAGCCCCTGGAGTGATTCTAGACCTATCTTTTAAGTTTTATGTTTGTTTTCTTTAAGTTTGCTTCTGCTAGTTTGCTAAATCATAGGCTTTAGATCTATCCTACGTCAAATTTGTTATCAGAGTAGATTCTTTCTCCTTTGGGCAGTATTGTATGTCCACAATTCGCAGCGAGTGGACCTACCCATCAAATATGGATGCTGAACGGACGACACAAATCCTAGACCAATTGACAAAAGATGTTACTGGATTAACAGCAGCAGTTGCTGAAATTTGAACCACACTGCAAGAACACACGACCCTATTGCGAGAACACTCCACTGCCTTGGGAATTCACCAGAGCAAAGACCGTGACAGAGAAAGAGAAGGCAAGAATTGCTGCCAACTAGATGCTAATTAAAAAGTTATGATCCCAAGGTCAGTTGATATGATTAATGAGTTTTTGGCTGAATGGAGAGGTAGACGAAAATAAAAATTTCAAGATAAAACAACCTTGGAAAATAAGGTAGCACGGCCAACATATCAAGAATCATCGCCAACCCTAGTTCAACCAACAATACAGGAAATATCCATTCAATTGGATAAGCAAGAGCCCGTGATCGAGTCAGCTCCTATTTGTACACCAATTCTGCCCATGCTTGGTGTTCCTTCTACTCAGGGGCATAGTAATATTTTTACTAAGATCGCTCCTATGGCCTATCAACATGTGAGGATACAAGAATTGCAAAATTACTTTGGTTATGTTGAGAGTCTTGGACTATTATATGACGTTGACATCAAGAAAGTAATTCAATTCCAATGCAACCTTCGTGTTATTGATGAGTAGCATTATCCTTTTGATGTTGGTTAGCTGCTGATGTTCAAGCTCCTCGATTAAACTTGCCGGAGTTAAGTTTTTCAACCAGGGGAGAATGATGCGGAATGGTCAAGGGCAATTTTGTCTCTAGGGTTTTAGGGTTTTAGTATTTCTTTGTTCTCTGTTTTATTAAGGAATAGACATGTTTCCGTGTTCTATTAGGATTATTTTATCTCTGTTTTTTGTTTTAATTGGGAGTAGGCATGTTCCCATGTTCTACTAGGACTGGGATGTTCTTTCTAATTCCAGATTAATTAGGATTTCTAGTTTGTTTAATTCCCTATTGTAATTGAATGGAAGGGAGATGAGTTTATGAATAAAGTTCGAGAATATTTTCCTACGAAAAGATTATTTTGGGTGCGAAGCCCTTGGAGCGATTCCAGACTATTTTAGTGTGAAGCCAATTTCGTGTGTGAAGCCCTTGGAGTGGTTCCAGACCTATCTTTTAAGTTTTATGTTTGTTTTCTCAAAGTTTGCTTCCGCTAGTTTGCTAAATCGTATGCTTTAGATCTGTCCTACGCCAACTTTGTATAGTTTCTTCTGATGTGGAAAGAGTAAGGGACAACATTGCTTGTAGACATATGTAGAATCCAAATCTGTATCATATATTGTCTTTGTTTGCATTTCTATTGCTAGGCATCTCCCAAGTTTTCTTTATTACTTTGGTACTCGTAAATTGTTCATTAATTGTTCATTATTGTCTTTGTTGCTTGTTCTTTTTGCAAAAAGGAGATTCTCTCAGGATGCATAATAAATAATAATGGATTACATATTTTCTTACTTTTAGAAGTCGTTACTAGTTGGGTGCTTTGAGAGTTGAGCTCTTGAACTTATTGTTGATGTCTGCAACTTTATGACTGGATTTAGATTCACACAGTATTTGTTTTCCCTATTGATACAGGCCAGCAATACGGAAACCAAAAAACGCTGAGAAAGGAAAAGGAATAGGATAAAGTAGGAACAAATATATTGAGCTCTAGAGTAAACCCGAGAGAAACTCTGATAATTCTGATTTATTATTGATAAAAGACTACTAAGGAAACCTATGTAACCTAGTTATACTAGAACATAGAAAACCCTAGATACCCTAGTCCTTATTTATTAAGAATCCTAAACTGACTAGGAATTACCTAATTAATCCAAGTCCTATAAGAACTACAAAACTTGGAAGAAATAAACAACAATAATAATTATAAAAATTCTAACGAGCAGTTAACGCATTCTAGGCTTAGAGAACTTATTAGATGCTCTGCATCAACTCCAACGGGTTGGGAACAACTCGGCTCTGGTGAGAAAGCTGTGAAAACTTCAGTATATATCTCTAGATCAACTCTCTTTAAATCATCTTCACCCATCCAAGTGCTCTCACTAGCAAGCTTACCCAACCATTTCACCAAGAACCGCCTATACTAACGGCCTTTTCTAGATTTCACCTCCTTAACATCCAGCACATCCTCAATAATGTCTGGTTGAGTTTTCGGCAGCTGCTGAATCTGGGCTTCTGTGGAGACTGGCTCTTCATCAAACCCCTGAAATGGATACAGGTAAGAAACATTGAAAATTTGGTTAATTTGAAGTTTTTGTGGCAGCTCTATCACGTAAGCATTTGAGCCCATTTTCTTTACGACCTTGCACGGCCCAAATTTCTTTGACTTCAGTTTGTGATATGTTCCCTTTGGAAATCTCTCTCCTTAAGTACAACAAAACCATATCACCTTCCTCAAAATCCTGGACTCTCCGATGTTGATTAGCTGAAGCTATATAGGATTCATTACTAGCCTTTATTGCTGCCTTAACTTCCTCGTGCACCATTTTGACATGGTCTGCAAATGCCTCACTGTCATCACTCACCCTTGCCTCTTGTGGCAGTAGGACTAAATCAAGTACATGTTGTGGTTTGAGTCCATAAGCGGCTTCAAAGGGTGTCTTCTTCGTGGACCTGTTTACAGAGTTATTGTAGGCAAACTCAGCTTGAGGGAGTACAGTATCCCATGATTGCACATGACCCCTGATAAGGCATCTCAGCAAGTTGCCCAAGCTCCTATTGACTACTTCAGTTTGACCATCAGTTTAAGGGTGGCAAGTGCTAGAGTATTTTAAATCAGTTCCCAACTTCCTCCATAAGGTTCTCCAAAAATGACCTGTCAACTTGGCATCTCTATCAGAAACAATTGTAGTTGGCACCCCATGTAATTGCACCACCTCTTTGAAGAATAAATCAATCACGTGTAGCATCTGCAGTTAGCGAACATGGTATGAAATGAGCCATTTTTGAAAAATGATCCACCACCACATAAATACTGTCATGTCCCGTTGCTGTCCTCAGAAGACCCAACACAAAATCCATGCTAATATGCACCCAAGGAGTTTTTGCCATTAGTAGTGGTGTGTATAAACCTGTATTTTGTGAAGTGCCCTTACTAAGTTGACAAATATAACACCTTTGTACTAATCTATTCACATCCTTGTACATTCCAGGCCAATAATAACGATCAACCACCATTGCCAAGGTTTTATCCCTTCCAAAATGTCCTCCTAACCCATTGCCATGTAGCTCTCGAATAATTTGTTTGCGTAGCGACCCATCTAGAATACATGTAGAATTCTGTATTTTGTATATCATTTATGACAGCCGAATGGCTGTATATATAGAGAATTGGATGGAGATAAGTACAAACAGTTATCTCCTTGTTCTTATCCTATTGTGACTGGAGTTAGTAACTGACTAACTGCCTGGAACTGTCACTAACCTATGCTAACCTAGGATTACATAGGTCAACCTATGCTTACTTAGGATTACACGGGTCAAGTGTTACATATTTCTACATCCCCCCGCAAACTAGGCACCCGCTGAGTGACAAGTTTGGAAGTCAATAAGCAGTGACGGGCAGCCGGGAGACCCTTGGTGAAGAGATCCGCAAGTTGCTGATGAGATGGAACAAAGTGAACGCGGTGGGTGCCAGCAGTAACCCTTTCTCGGAGAAAGTGGTAATCAAGGGCGATGTGTTTTGTCCGCGCATGGAACACCGGATTAGAGGTCATGTAGGTGGTACTCAAATTATCGCAGTGAAGATGCATTGGCCACTGATGCAGCAGGTTGAGTTCATGCAGAAGGCTGGCAATCCAAATGGTATCGGCACAAGTGTAGGCGAGTGCACGATATTCTACTTCAGAGCTGGAGCGAGAAACAGTGTTCTGTTTCTTGGAACACTAGGAGATGAGGTTCGGACCAAGGAAAATACAGAAGCTAGTGATAGATCGTCGAGTGTCATGACACCCTGCCCAGTCAGCGTCCGAGAAGGCATGGATTTGAGGAGGAGAGGCTGAACGCTGAAGATGAAGTCCAGTGCCAAGTGTGCCTTTAAGGTAACGGAGGATACGTTTGACAGCTTGGAGATGTATGTCTGTTGGTGAGCTCATAAACTGGGCAACCTGTTGGACTGCAAAAGAGATATATGGGCGTGTATGTGTTAAGTAAAGTAAGCTACCAACAAGCTGGCGGTAGACAGAGGCATCAGGAAGAGACGTGCTAACATGAGCAGAGAGAACATGCTTGGGAGCAACAG
Source organism: Prinsepia uniflora (assembly GCA_032719365.1). Lineage (NCBI taxonomy): Eukaryota > Viridiplantae > Streptophyta > Magnoliopsida > Rosales > Rosaceae > Prinsepia > Prinsepia uniflora. The sequence goes on from CM064873.1 coordinate 28,042,280, forward strand.
GAGTAGGTGATGGTTTGCAATCCGCAAGGCCGCTGCGCTGCAGGTGATTAAGAGTGTACTTGTTCTGTGTGAGATGCAATCCAGTAGGTGTCGGGGTTGCTTCAATGCCCAAGAAGTAGTGGAGAGGGCCCAAATCTTTGATGGCAAATGCATGAGATAAGGAGGTTTGAAAGGAGGATAGATCATGGGAGGAGTTGCCTGTTAAGATAATATCATCCACATAGAGAAGGAGAAACATAATGCACTGAGATTTATGATAAATAAACAGTGAGGGATCTGCCCGACTCTGCATGAAGCCATAGTGGAGCAGGAAGGACTTGAAACGATCAAACCATGCCCGGGGAGCTTGCTTGAGACCATATAGTGCTTTGTGAAGGCGGCAGACATGAGCAGGGTGCTTGGGATCAACAAAGCCAGGGGGCTGGACCATATATACCTCCTCGGTGAGAGAACCATGCAAGAATGCATTAGTCACATCCAGTTGACGGAGGGACCAGCCAAGTGAGATAGCAAAAGCAAGGACCACACGGATGGTTGTGGGTTTAACAACAGGGCTGAATGTTTCGTGGTAATCAAGTCCCTCTTGCTGGTGAAATCCTTTGGCAACAAGACGTGCCTTGTAGCGCTCAATTGAACCATCTGCACGTTGTTTAAGTCTGAAAACCCATTTACAACCCACGGCATTGGCATGTGGTGGTTTGGGAACTAAGGACCAGGTGTGCTGTTTGAGAAGGGCAGTGTACTCGGCATTCATTGCTGCAGTCCACTCAGGAGAACGAGAGGCCTGTGTGTAGGAACTTGGCTCACTGGCTGAGACTGTGACAGTAGTGAAGGCTTGAGGGAGAGATGTTGGGAGGTAAATAGGAGATTTCTGCATTTGGAAGTGCCATCTTTGCTACGAGTAATCATAGGGTGTATATTTTGTGGTGGGGAAGGTGGTAGGGAAGTGGAGAGGTTGCTGGTGGTCGCAGAAGAATGTGTGGAGGGAGATACAGTAGGAGTAGGAGGAAGGGGCAAGGCTGCCACAGTGGGAGATGAAGAAGGAGAGGAGTATAAGGTATGGATAATTTTATATTATATTCACTTATCAAAGATGTACAGCCTAGGCAGGATATATATACAGAATAGGTAGAGACCTAACTAGGTATAGAATAAAAGAGTCCTAATTAGGTAAGTGTCTAAACTAGGAAGAGCAGATATTAAGGAGGAGATTGATCTGCAATCTCCTCCGTTGACTTAGAGTCCTTAACAAGGAGCCTGGTCGATTAGGGGGTGATGGGGTGGTGGGGAGGCCAGGTACAGGGATGGAAATCAGTGGGGTGAATGAGAAGTCTGTGGGCGGAGTGGTGGGTTTCTGAGGGTAAGGGAAGTCAAGTTCATTGAACAGAACATGACGACTGATGTAAACCCGACCAGTGTCAACATGAAGGCAGCGATAACCGGCGTGATGAGGGATGTACCCTAGAAAGATACAAGGGAGACTGCGGGGTTGAAGCTTGTGTTTGGAGTAGTCACCGAGATAAGGATAGCAAGAGCAACCAAACGGTTTTAAGATGTGGTATGGGGGTGTTTTGCCATGAAGTTTGTTGTATGGAGAAGTCCATTGTAAGGTAGGTGTAGGAAGAAGATTAATGAGGAAAACAACAGTGGTGACAGCATCTGCCCAATAAGAGAAGGGCAGACCTGCAATTAACAGGAGTGTTCTCCCCATTTCAGAAATATGGCGGTGTTTTCGTTCAGCCAACCCATTTTGTTGTGGTGTATGAGGGCAAGAGAAACGTTGGTGAATACCATGGGTGCCGCAGAAAGTTTGGAAGGCACGGTTTGTGTACTCAGTTCCACCGTCACACTGAAATTGTTTAATGTTGGTTGAATATTGGGTTTGGATGTAGGCAAAAAATTTGTTGAAGTGTTGAAAGGCCTCGGATTTTAGGCGAAGGGGAAAGATCCAGCTATAACGAGTATAGTCATCAGTAAAAAGAACATAGTATTTAAAACTAGAGACAGAGAGGACAGGAGACATCCATACATCGGAATGAATTAAATCAAACGGTTTTATTGATTTGTGTACAACAGAAGAGAAAGACAACCGAGTAGATTTACTTAAGGCACAATGATTACAAACGGGTGCAGAATTTAAAGACAGAGGAGGACATAGGTTGGTCTTGGCTGCAATCATGCGGAGGACTTGTTGAGATGGATGGCCGAGACGCTGATGCCAGAGATTGGGGACTGCAGTAGTGAGGAAGGCTTGTGGTGGGACTGAATGTTGCGGAGTGATTGGGTAAAGACCGTCCTTACAGGGGCCTTGAAACAGAATAGCATTTGTAAGCAAGTCATGAACAATGAAGTGAGTAGGGAAGAAGGTAAGTTTGACTTTGTGATCATTGGTGAATTGAGAGAGATAAGAGGTTTTTCTGGATGGTGGGAACATGAAGTACGTTGGAGAGTTGAAACAGAAGAGGACCTGAGGTGAAAGAAACTTTACCGGTTTGATGGATGGGAAGTGTAGTACCGTTACCAACCATAACCTGTTCGGGAGAAGAGGTGGTAGGCTGCTGTGGAGAAGGAGGGTGCATCGTGACATGATGAGTAGCCCCGGTGTCAGGCTACCAGTTTGGATCAGAGACATTGGCAAGATGGAGACCAGCAAAGGCATTGGACAGGTTGGTGTCTTGTGATTGGGACAGTTGGGGACATTGAGCAGCAACATGTCCAAAACGGTTGCAGGACCAGCACTGAGGACCTGAAGGCCGAGATGAGGGTGGCGGAAAAGAACCCAGCACACCAGGAGAGGAGTTGGGTGATGAGAACCTGGTGTAACCTCTGCGGTAAGAGGGACGCAGTCCACTACCAGGTCTAGAGCCACGCGGGAAACCTAATCTGCCACGGGATGAGTGGGTGGAGGGATAGCCATGAGTGGCAGGGCTGATATAGAGGGCAGTTGGTGGATTTTGGCCAGCAGGTGGAAAGGCAGGGGCGGTATAGAATGCAGTGGGTGGATTGGGACCAGCAGGTTGAAAAGTGGATGCTTGTTGGGCTTCAAAGGAAAGAAGGAGGGCCCGGAGATCTGAGAAGGGAGGAAGAGGTGGAAAATTTAACATGGCAGTGACAAGCATGCTATATTCTTGTCAAAGTCCACGGAGAACAGCAGTCACTAAGTCGTTGGAGGAGAAGGGTTCATTAATGGCAGCCAGGGAGTCAGCAAGGGCCTTAGCATGAGTGAGATATTCAGAGATGGATTTGGCACCTTTGGTGAGAGACATGAGTTGGAAACGAAGATGAGTGGCATTAGCAAGGGACTGTTGGGAGAAATTCTGGCGGAGACAGTCCCAGATTTCATGAGAGGTGTGGAGGCCAACCACTTGAGATAGGATAGGTTCAGTCAACGTTGCTCTAAGCATGCTGATGAGAGTTTGGTCTATCTGAAACCATTGTTGATAGGCAGGATTAGGGAGTGGGACAGAGGGAGAAGTGAGAGCAGAGGCAGAGGAGTCGGATTGGGGAGAAGATTATGTCGAATTGGAGATGTTGAGGGTTTGAGGAGGAGGTGGGTGTGTGCCATCAATAAAATGCCAATAATTATGGCCAATAAGAAACGGTTTGATCTGGCTTTCCCAAATTAGGTAATTAGTTTCAGTGAGTTTGATGGAAACTAGAGTGCAGACATGGTTTCGAGAGACGGAAGGGGTGGAGCAAGAGTCACTGGCCATGATGAGAGAAGAACACAGAGGATCGGGTGATGGTGGTCAGACAGATGCTCTGATACCATGTAGAATTCAGTATTTTGTATATCATTTATGACAGCCGAATGGCTGTATATATAGAGGATTGGATGGAGATAAGTACAAAAAGTTATATCCTTGTTCTTATCCTATTGTGACTGGAGTTAGTAACTGACTAACTGCCTGGAACTGTCACTAACCTATGCTAACCTAGGATTACACGGGTCAACCTATGCTAACTTAGGATTACACGGGTCAAGTGTTACATATTTCTACAATACACAACAAATTCCCTTTGAAAATATACCCATCATGCATTTGAAATGGCAACATCCTACCTCCGTTGGGACCTTGGAGTTCTGCGACTAGAATTGAAATATGGGTATGTGACGTAGTGCTGTCTTAATTCCTCAAACCCAATGACTTGGGTACTCATCACGGTCAGCAATGTATGCCATCGGCTTAGGGCATCAACAACTCTATTAGATTTACCCATCTTATACTAGGCTGTAGAATTTCTGGAATGTCTTGTTCTCATTCACAGTCGAATGGAGTCAAGGCCTTCTTGTTGGTGAAACCCCTTGGCGACTAACCTGGCTTTGTACCGTTTTATGCTGCCATCAGCATGTCTTTTAATCTGAAACACCCACTTGCAGCCAACAGAATTTGCATGTGGTGGTAAAGGAACCAGGGACCAGGTCTGTTGCTTCATTAAGGCATCATATTCAGTTTGCATGGCCGCTGTCCATGTGGAGTGTTTAGAGGCTTGTTTGTAGGGTGTGGGTTCAATTTGGGAGGTATCAGCTAGGAAGGCTTGGGGAAGGGGGTATTTGGTGGCAAATAGAAGATGTCTGGACTTGGAGATGCCAGCTTTGCTGCGGGTTACCATTGGATGGATGTTAGGAGGCCGAGAGGTGGTAGAGGCTGGGTGTGCAGGGGCTGGTTGAGCTGGGGACAGGTTTGCTGGTATAAAGGTGTCTTTTTTTTTTGGGGGGGGGGGGGGGGGGGGGGGGGGGTGGGGGAGGGGGGGGGGGGACATAGACCTGTCTGAGGAGGGGAGAGCTGTTGGATTCGGCAGAATTTTCTGGTCTGAGGCTATGTGGGGAAGATGGAGGAGTGGGAAGGATTGATGTCTGTGCTGGATTGTGAGAGGGGATAAGAGTAATAATAGGAATGAAAGAGAAATCAGAGGTAGAGTGTTCTGTGCAAGGAGTGGAAGGAAAATGTTGTTCATTGAAGATGACATGCCTACTGATGTAGACACGGCCAGTGGGCATGTGGAGGCACCTGTAACCAGCATGGTGTTGGCTGTAGCCTAGGAAAATGCAGTGGATAGATCGTGGTTCTAATTTATGTTGGGTATATGGTCCTAGGTAGGGATAACATGATGAACCAAATACACCAAGAAGATGGTAAGGGGGTTGACGTCCATGTAAAGTGTAGTAAGGGCTGGACCAATTTAGGACTAGTGTTGGAAGCAAATTGATGAGAAGTACAGCAGTTGAGACAGCTTCTGCCCAATAAGAATAGGGCAGACCAGCAATGAGGAGTAAGGTTTTGCCCATTTCAGAGATGTGCCAATGTTTGCGTTCAGCCAGGCCATTCTGTTCGGGTGTGTGGGGACAGGAGAACCTGTGAAGAATGCCGTGTTGGTTACAGAGGTCTTGAAAGGCATGATTGTCAAATTCCTTGCCACCATCACTTTGAAATTGCTTGATGTTGGTGGAGAATTGGGTTCTGACATAGTTTAGGAAATTGGAGAAGTGAGAAAAGACCTCAGATTTGAGGCGCATTGGAAAAATCCAGGTGTACCCGGTGTAGTCATCTATAAAGAGAACATAGTATCGAAATCTAGAAATAGAGGGGACAGGGGACAGGGGACATCCGTACATCAGAATGAATGAGATCAAATGATTTTATTGATTTGTGTACAACAGGAGTAAAGGACAAACGAGTAGATTTTCCTAGGGCACAACTATTACAAAAGCTTAATTTATTTAAGTTAGCAGCAAAGTTGAGCAGATGTTGGGAAGCCAAGACTTGAAGGTCTTGATGAGATGGATGACCTAATCGACTGTGCCACAGAGATGGGAACTGGTGGTCAGCAGGGCTTCTGGTGGGAGTGATTCTTGTGGGTTGATGGGGTACAAACCCTCTCTACATGGGCCCTGAAACAGAGCAGCTCGTGTGTGTAAGTCTTGAATGATAAAGTGAGATGGGAAGAATGTGATGCTATCTTGCTGGTCCTTAGTAAATTGTGCCACATATAAAAAGTTTTTACGAATGGAAGGGACATGGAGTACATCAGATAGGTTAAACTCATAGTGTCCAGAGGAGAATTTAACATTACCAGTGTGTTGGATTGGCAGAGTTTCTCCATTGCCAACCATGACATTGTCATTGGAAGAGGGTGGGGTTAGGCGTTGAGGGGCTGGTAAGAGTGTCATTTGATGGGTGGCACCACTATTGGGGTACCAGTTTGGATAAACAGCAGCGGCTAAATGAAGACCAGCAAAGGCTTGACTTAGGTCATGGTCATTGGATTGGGTGAGTTGTGGGCATTGGGCAGCAATGTGTCCATGTCTATTGCAAGACCAGCACTGTGGGCCAGTTGGACGGTTAAGAGGGTTGGGGAAGGGGCCAAGAATGCCTACAAAAAATGTTGGGTTAGAGTAGCAGGGAGGACCCCTGCAAAAGGAGGCCCTGGAATTGCGAGTTGGGCATGTGCCACAGTGGTATTGGGGACGCCCGCGAGTGTAGTAGGCATTGGCATAGGGTTGTTGTGTAGGTTGAGGAGAAGCAGCATACATGGCTGTAGGAGGAAATGCTATAGCTGGATTTGCAGTGGCAGATTGTTGGGCTTCAAAAGTGAGCAATCGGGCTCTTAGGTCAGAAAAGGGAGGTAAAGGTGGGAAATTTTGCATGGCTATGACAAGCATGTTGTATTCAGGACCTAGTCCACGAAGAACAGCCGTGACTAGGTCAGGAGATGAGAATGGATGATTGATGGCATCACGGGAGTCTGCCAAAGATTTGGCATGAGTGAGGTATTCTGAGATGGTTTTATGTCCCTTGATGAGGGACATTAATTGGAAGCGAAGATTGGTGACATTGGCAAGAGATTGCTGAGAGAAGTTTTGACTGAGACTTTCCCAAATGTCTCTTGAGGTATTGAGTCCAACAACTTGTGACAGAACTGGTTCAGTTAGGGTGGCACGGAGTAGACTGATCAGAGTTTGATCAATCTGAAACCACTGGTTATAGGCAGGATTCGGCAGAGGGACAGAAGGGGAAGTAAGAACAGACTCCGAACTTTCAGATTAAGGGGAAGCAATGGCAGGGGTCTGAGTTGGTAGAGTAGGAGGAGGAGGGTGAGTTCCATCAATGAAACGGCAGTAATTGTGGCTAATGAGGAAGGGTTTGATCTGGCTTTCCCAGAGAAGATAGTCTTATTGAGTTTGACGGAGACCAGGTTTGAGACTTGGTTAGGGGAGATTGAAGGGGAGGAACAGGAGTCAGGCGCCATAACAGGAAGAGAAATTGAAGGGATCGGTTTATGGTGCTCAGACTTAGTGCTCTGATACCATGTAGAATTTCAGGAATGTCTTGTTCTCATTCATAGCCGAAGGGCTTAATTTATACATGTCTGTGTGAGAGAGAACTCTGAACAGTTATCTCTCTTTATCTGGAAATAACTACCTAGAAACTACCTAGGTAACTAGTCCAAGAACTAAGCTAACTGTCTACATGTGTACAAAGTGTACATAGAGTACAAGTGTACTGTGATAAGGCTAACTAGTAGATGCGGCTAGTGTATACAAGTTATATCATCTTACAGAGGCTAAAGTTGAACTCTTGAAGATATGAGCTCCACTTGGCATGTTGGTTGCTCAACTTCTGTTGGGTATTTAAGTACCGTAATGTTTGATGATCTAAATAAACCACAAACTCTTGATAAGCAAGATAATGTTCCTAGTGTCGTATTGCCCGAACTACAGCATAAAATTCTAGTTCATAGGTGGAGTAGCGACGCTTAGCGCCTGCCAATTTCTCACTGAAAAATTCTACCGGCCTGCCTTTTGGACACAAAACAGCCCTTATGCTCAAATGTGATGCATCACACTCAATGGTAAATAGCTTTTCAAAATCTGGGAGTGTGAGTATTGGAGCTTCTGTCATTCTTCTTTTCACCTCCTCGAATGCTTTGTGAGCTGATTTTGACTACTCAAATCTAGTTACTTTTAAACATTCAGTTATTGGGCTTATGTGGGAACTAAAATTGCGAATAAATCTCCTGTAAAACGACACCAGCCCATGGACGCTTCGAACATCTTCCATAGATGTGGGAATGGCCACTCATTGATAGTTCGGATTTTCTCAGGATCAGCTTGCAACCCTTCAGATGAAACAATAAACCCAAGAAGCACAACTTTGTCGGATAGTAATGAACATTTCTTTAGGTTGACATACAACTTCTCGTGATAGTGAACCTCCATGACTTGTCATAGATGGGCTAAGTGTTCTGCCCGTGTACAACTATATATTAAGATGTTATCAAAGTAAACAACCACAGATGAATTTAGGAAAGGTTTGAGTACCTCGGTCATAACTGGCATAAATGTAGTAGGAGCATTGGAGAGTCCAAAGGGCATCACGAACCACTCATAGAGTCCATTTGGCGTTTTGAAAGCTGTTTTCCATTCATCTCCACTTCTCATACAAATTTGTTGATACCCAATTCTCAAATCTATCTTTGAGAATACTCTGGATCCCGCCAACATATCCAACATGTCTTCTAACCACGGGATAGAAAGCTTGTATTTTATTGTGATTTTGTTAATGGCACGACTATCGACGCAAATTCTCCATGTTCCATCTTTCTTGGGTGTTAATAAGGCCGGCACAACACAAGGGCTTTTGCTCTCACGCACAAGACCCTTTACCTACGTTTGGATCTTAGCTCTATGTGCTGGTGGCATATGATAAGCAGGGAGGTTTGGAAGGGCAGCACCAGGCACTAAGTCAATAGCATGCTGAATACTCCTTATCAGTGGTAAACCCTGCGGTAATTCCTTGCCAACCAGCTCTGTAAATTCTTCCAACACGGGTCGTACTTCTTTTGGATACTCACTTGACTGGTTGGTTTTCCTTACCTCTCTTGCAACAAGAGCATACATAACTCCTTGCTCCTTACTCTCAAGCTCGAACTTATGACCTGTCAAGATACCACTAATTTTGGCATCAATGGAAGTGCTACGTGGCTCTTCTTTGAATGGGTGCAAGGTTACCTTTCTGCCATCTTTATTAAAGGCATAGGTGTTAGCTTCAGTTGAGTGTATCGTATCTCTATCAAACAACCATGGCCTTCCCAATAAAATGTGACATGCATGCATCTCAAGGATGTCACACCTTCATCGTTGATTGAATTACCCATGGTAAATTTAACTAAGCATCGTGAGGTGATCGTGAGGTTACTGGAACCTCATTACCCTTTCAAAACCATTGGACTTTATAGGGATTCGGATGTCTCTCTATTGGAAACTTCAATTTGTCCACTGCCTCCTTTGAAGCAATATTTTCAGTACTTCCCCCCAATCAAGAATCAAGTTGCATACCTTCCCATCACAAATAACTCTGGTTCTGGAAATACTCCGGCGTCTCCAGTCTTCTTCAACCTTTGTGACCCTAGGAGCTGTCAACACCCTCCTGATGGCTGGAGACTCTTCGTCCAGAGAGAATATGTCAATACCTTTTTCATCTTCATCGTATCTGTCATAGGTTGGGGCATCAAACTTTGTTTCTTTGCCTTCAAACTCTGCCAAGTTCACTCAAACTCTGCCAAGTTCACTCTTCTTTGTGGACATGCGTAGGATGTATGCCCTATCTCTCCGCAAGTAAAACATCGGATTTTGGAAGTGCTACTAGCCTTAGATTGGTTTGTACCTTCACTGTTGGGAGGGCCGAACTTCACTAATTCCTTCCCCTTTTCCCCACCTAAATTTCTCCCATGGGTAGCAGCTGTATTCCTCTGCCAGTTACTATCCGGCCGACCTGAAATAACCTTTAGGCTACTTCGCCCATCTCTTCCCTAATGGACTCATTCAAGCCAGAAAGATAACGAGACGTCATTTGTTCATTAGTCTCGTTCAACCCAACTTGGATAGACAGATTATTAAATTCGGTGGTGTATTCTTCTATGCTCATCCCTCATTGCTTCAAGTTATGAAACATTTCGTACAACTCCATTATATAGTCGGCTTGCAGAAATTGTTTTCACAACTTTTCTTTCATATGCCCCCATGTGTTGATTTTTGCTGTCCCTTGTCGAGCACGCTGTTCTTCAACTCTCTTCCACCATTGAAGGGCAACATTCTTCAACTTGAGCTTGACAAACAACACCTTCCTGTCTTTAGCCATGGATTTCCACTCAAAATAATTCTCCAAACTTGCTTCCTAGTCTAAATAATCTTTAGCGTGCATCTTTCCAAAAAAATGGGTGACCTCAATTCTGACGCCCCCACCACTCAAGTCCAATGCACGAACCAACTGTTCTTCTAATCCTGCGTGTTCACGATCTGTAGGATTATGGACTTCATGTGCATCCTCGTCCTCGTTGTCTTCATCCCTTAGGCTATCGTCTAGTATGCCAAAGAGGTTGCGATTGCCTTCTGGAATCTCCATATGGGCTCTCGCGCGCTCCTGTGCTTGGAGAGCTTGCACCACTGTTGCCAATTCTTCAACCAGGTTCTGTAACTCATTCATCCTAGGTTCGACTTGGGTTCCTCTATCGCACCCTCGACCACGTCCAGCCATGAGCTCTGATACCAAACTGATACAGGTCAGCAATACGGAAACCAAAAAACACAGAGAAAAGAAAAGGAATAGGATAAAGTAGAAACGAATATATTGAGCTCTAGAGTAAACCTGAGAGAAACTCTGATAATTCTGATTTTTTATTGATAAAAGACTACTAAAGAAACCCCTGTAATAACCTAGTATACTAGAACATAGAAAACCCTAGATACCCTAGTCCTTATTTATTAAGAATCCTAAACTGACTAGGAATTACCTAATTAATCCAAGTCCTATAAGAACTACAAAACCTGGAAGAAATAGACAACAATAATAATTATAAAAATTCTAACGAGCAGTTAACGCATTCTAGACTTAGAGAACTTATTAGATGCTCTTGCATCACCTATTATATATAATTTTGTGAGTATAAACTTATCCCAAGAGGTCCTCTGGGTGTCTTAGTAGAAATAAGTATTTTAGTCGAGCAGTTAAATTACTTCATGCAGGGTGAAAATGTACATGTTGCAATAGATAATTGTGGCTTCTTTGGCTTTCCTGTAAACTTTTTCATTTCAGGCTGGAAATCTATTCAGGTATAGCTTTATGGATCTTATGGATCCTCTCTTAACTTTCGTTTCTGTTCTTTGGGAAACTAGAGATTATTTGTTACTGCAAATTGAACATAAATGCATAAGAAATAGTTTTGTTCTGCCTTATAATTTTTTTGGTTGCCGATGCATAGTGGGAGCTTAAATTGTTTTGTTAGCCTAAGACACTTTTTACATCAAGGTTTAGTGGGTTCCATAATTTTCTCCTATATTTTAACGTCGTCTAGCAAGTTTTTGTTAAAAGTTGATTCTGCTTGTTGTTTGATTTCCTTGATATTGCTTCTAAAGAACTTATAGTTATCGGTAGTAATATTTCATGTCCCTTTAGCATATGTCGTCAGCTGCTCAATCTATTTAATTATCATTATTTTTTTTTTATTTCTTGGCCTTTTATTATACCTGCTATATGTTTTTTAAGTTGTTAGTTGCATGTGCTGTGTTTGCAACAAGGAGTTGGGATTAGGCTTGAATCCCCCTTGATCTTGTTGTCAAGTTTTATTTTTATTCCTCTATTAAGGAATGCCCTATTTTAGAAGTCTTCACTAAAACACACCTATCAGATTAATTCTTGTTCCATAGAATTCAAAAAGCGTAATTCCTCAACTGAAGAGTTTAGGGTATATATGGATGAGGAACTTCATTATCCCATTTAGGCTAAATTGGTTAAGATTGAGTAACTTAACATTAGGAATAAAAAATGGGATGCCCCCTAAGCTTCTTTCTTGCAGAAGGGAACTAGAACCTTTATTAAAAATTTCACTTTAACTAGGTATAGAAGAAAGCCGAAAAGAACCCTTTTTCAATAATTCTTAACTATATAAAATTTTTTAGTATTACACCTTTTTCTTAATGGCATTAGGCCACAATAAACTGTTCAGATCTCTTAAAACAATTTTACGGATTTTTTGGTTTTATGGATTAATTGTTAATAATGATTTTCATGAAGATTTTGATATAAGTTTCTTCTTCCTTGGGTATTTTTCCTTTTTTGCTTGGTAGTAATTCCAGATAGTAAATACCAACCTAATCTATTGGTTTTAAACTCTTAGTTTCGTATGGTAGTTGCGTACATGAAAATGGATCCTTTGCTTATATTTGCTTAATTTTTTTCTGACAAAAGCGCAATCGGACTTTGTTTTAGAGTTAATGTCTTGTGGTGTATGTTAAATGATGTACTATCGGTCTTGGGTACATTATCAGAAAAGAAATTCTAAGCAGGCTTTTGAACTCTGCCTTGAAGACAATTGTTTTGGAATTAGTTTTCAACTGTTGATCTTTTTCTTTTTTGATGTAATAATGATATATAGTTATCGACCAATCTTTCTGACTTAACAATATCACCCTAGGAAGGGACTCTATCACATCCATGGAGTTTGATTCTATAAAAAAGACGCAGACAAGAAAAACTGAGCCTTCCAGCGACCTTACACAGGCATCATCCAAGATTGCCAGTTCAGAAGCCAAGAAAATAAAGGGATCTCTTCCTGAGGGCTTCTTTGATAACAAGGAAGCTGATTTATCTGCACGGGGAATAAAACCTGTAAAGGTAGATGTCAAGTAAGTACATTATTTTTCTTTAACTCCTAGATTGTAATGCTCTCTCAAAAATTTTCTTCGTTTTCATTTTTCCAACCTATTATGTGTTTCCATCCAAAGTTCTAAGGTTCTCCATTCTAGATATATCTAGAAGTTCCAAATTCTGGTAAATATACTTCATCTTGTTAAAAAAATTTATAAAAAGGTTTAATGAGTTCTTAGTTGAATTATCTGAGTCTTGCTATATGTGTAAGTGTGTAACTTGGAGGGGCAGGAGAGAGGGAAGTGTGTCTATCCATATTTTGCCATTCTAGTGTGTCTCCCTTCTTAGAAAATCATTTTATGATTTGAGTGCTTGTTCTTGATGCATGCGTGACTTGATGGGGAGGGAGGTAGTGAATTTGTTTCGCAGTTTATATCTTGGCATTCTTGTGCGATTCCTTTCTTAGAAATTCATTTCAATTTGGTTCTTGACCAAGAATCCTCAGCAATTTGCACAAGTTTTGACCATTTGGAGAAGTGGTCCAATTCCACTAAATCAGTTTTTCCTGAAGGAAAATGGTTCCGGATATATTGAACCTGGAGAAAGTGGATCAAACCTAATCCGTAAACGAGCAATGAAGGAAGATACTGTCTTCTGGTTGGTACACGTTAGAGGTTCCCAGCTACTATGTGATTCTGCGGAAAAAAAAGAACAAAGAATCCTGTACCACTTATTACAAAAAAGGGTAGCAATCCTCTAGTGGTAGTAAAAGTGCTGAATTTTTCTGTGACAAAATCAATATATTTTATGTTTACTGAAAAAGTAAGAACGTTGGTTCTTGCCCTTCCCAATATCAGAAGATTCTTTGGTAGTCTCCAAAACTGGCTTTCCACTAAATTACTGATACTCTTTATCTCCCTTATGGTTTCTGGGACTACCGTGTTTTCTTCCCATCTCTTTCTTTTATAGTGCTGGATGTTTATGCCACCTTGAACTCATGCTAATGTGTGACTTGTCGGGTTTGATTATAAAAATGCTAACAATTTTATGGTTTATATGAAAATGCGGTTTATAACAAGTTTCAACCATTTACTATTGTCCTTTGCCAACATTAAAGTTTGAGTAACATGGGAAGTCTGTTATTTGAAAGTTGAAATTCGATAGGTTTAGCAATATTGCCCAGAATCTATGCTGGGTCCCTTTAGTCTCGTTTCAAATGGTTGGATGTAGTTATCTATTAATGTCACTTTATTATTTTTATTTTTTTGCTCCCTTTCCCTTTTTCATCATTAGAAGTAGGTTTAAGATGATTACATTGTGACCTTAAATTTGTGTTGACTCTTGGGTAGAGATGAATACAAAGAATTCGAAAAGTTGATCCAAGAGGACTTGAAGGAGGTCGATAATCGTTTGGAAGAAGAGGAGGTGAGGGGTTTATATCCTTGCAACATTGACTTGAGCTTTTTTCAGCAGGTTGACTTAACCAAACTCATATCATTCTCTTGTTATTCCAATTGCACTGCAGATTGATGCTGCTGAGACGATAGAAGAAGCTGAATCTGTAGAGCAAAGGTGACTTGAGCAGTAAAGTGGCATCCTTTGGCTTCGTACTTTCTTTTGTTTTCTGTGACTCAAATTCCATTTACCGCAAAGTTTTCCCTCGTTGGTTGTCCATTGGCACAGGGCATACAGGGAGAAAGTGGAATTGTTAAGGAAGAAGAAAATGGAGTTGAAGGCTGCGAGTGCTGCCAAGCGCAGAAGAGTTTCGGATGTCGTGAAAAAGGGGCAGCCGAGTCATGAGGAGTCGAGTGATAGTGAGGCGGATGGGAATTTTGCAGTGGATTGGAGAGCTCAGCATTTGTAAGTGCCGTTGGTCTGTCTTGGGATGTGCCGTTGACATGTTATTCAAAACCTGAAAATGTAATCTGGTGTTAAAAGTGGGAAGCTTTAATGGGTAGTTAATGAAGGTGGATGAATGTGAACATCTCATAAGGTCCCAACTCATTTGGGCATTTCGGAATTCCTAGGTCCAGATTTAGCTCTATAGTTTTTAGGTTCAGATTTGGTGGTTCTTGCCTACCTCCAGTCTTGCTCTTCGACCTCTTATCACTGCCAACCCACTCCTACCCTTAGGCCACTAACAATGGGAGGTTGCATCCTTCCGAGACAACTAATAGCCCTCAAGGAAAAAATATATATCTCTGATGCGAGTCAAAATGGGTTGTATCCATTCAAGTATCACCGGAGGTTTTCTCCGAAGGCTGTAAAAATCAAGCCCTTAATTCAACCTTCGCAATGGCAACCCCATTCTGGATCCACCAAAATTACTCTATGGACTAAACAATTGACAAAATATGATGGCTCCTCTCTTGGTCCTCTCTTTCAATTTTTTCTTCTCATTGGGGGGTTGGATGAACGTTGTTATTTCATGTTTCTATGATATATATATACACTTATGTAACCCCCTAAATTTCAATTTTTATTTTATTTTATAAATATCGTAAATTTTCACTCCAAAACTTTTATACACTGTATTTTCTCAAAGTTAACCTCCCAATTTTTTTTTTGGTTTCACATTTCTTCCACCAATTGTTAACAAATTTTCACAATAAATGAATTTCAATATCGAAAAAGATGCGGTTCTATGCTAAATTTATATGGTAGTCAGTGAAGAAGTTGCAGCTAACAATTCACAATCTAATAAAACCATATGGGAGTGTATACAACAACAATTCATAGATTCTTTCCAACATTAGTCGACGCATCATTGAGAAAAATGAAGAGTTTCAAAAATCAATGGACACTCATCCACTCACCTTACACCAAGCCTTACAACCATCTCACTCATATAAGGCGTTGAATCCAAGTGGAACTAATGAACAAAAAACGTATTTAAGATTTCACATTAAAAAAAACGTAGCCTCCATATTGAGTCCTAATAAGTATAGACCCTCATTGTGAGCAATATATTATAAGCCTAAAATATTCCTTTTGAGACTACATTCGGAGCTGCATTCGCCATAAATACAACCCCAAATGTAGTCTCCCGTTGTAGGCGGCCTTATGGCCCAGCTATATCCTCCCTCTCATGACCTAACCGCCCACACCAACTAATAGCTTTTATAATACTATGCTAACTAATGGGTCGGATTATTACATAAAATAATGTTACTAACTGTTCATTTTATAGCACTTTCAAGATTATTTATGCAAAAATTCATCCAAATATGTGATTATTTGGCTATCTAACACTAGAGCCAAATATTATTAAAACACAATAATTACACAACATGAATAGTTTATCCTTGTTAATAATCGAATGTCTAAACGATTTTCGATTTGGATCAAGTTTTGCAAAGATGATCTTTTAAGAATAAACTACAAAATAAACGGTT
Organism: Prinsepia uniflora; assembly: GCA_032719365.1. Taxonomy (NCBI): domain Eukaryota; kingdom Viridiplantae; phylum Streptophyta; class Magnoliopsida; order Rosales; family Rosaceae; genus Prinsepia; species Prinsepia uniflora. The sequence continues at coordinate 28,058,322 of CM064873.1, forward strand.
AAATTATAATATTGTTCCATAAAATGTGTCCAAAGTCCAAACAAGTGATTAGCTCCATATTATGAAACCAACCAATTAATTCGATGTACAAATCAAAACAAGTTAGAACCAAATTCAGTTCATCCTGAAAAATGTGTGGTGCAGTATCGCTCGACAGGAAAGCAAGTTGGGACAGGAGGGAGGTTCTTTCTTTTGGAGACTTTGCACGTTTCACGATATTCTGGTACTAAGTTCCTTGATGGTTCTGTCAATTTGTATGCATCTCCCTTTCCACAATAAAAGAGTAGTTTCGTATTAAAAGCTCCTTAGTAATTCCCAAGTTTTTTTTTTGGTTTTGTATAATAAATATGTAGCACAATGTTCAAAAGTTAATCGTGTTGGGAAAAGTAGTAGAATTGAAATAATAACTCAAACCATAAAAAAAAGGATAAATATGCAAGGAATAGAGACCACCGGATATGATGTGGTTAGGTAAGGTGCCTACGTCCACGGGGCAATAACAACAAGAACCTCCACTAATGAAATTAGGGGGTACAAAGAGATGCACAACTTCAAGAATACCACTTAAAAACAAAAATACTCTCTCACATACTTGTTTTGCTACCTACACTACAGCACTCAACACTCTCAACTTGGAGTGGGCACTCACTCTTCACACTCTACTTGGAGGAAGATGTTTCTCTTGGATGAGATTCATGGAATGAGCACATGACATCTCCTTATATAGGCCAAGGAGGAACCATCTAGATGTCTTCATTAATACTTCATCCACCTACCTACTTCATTTATGAATCTTCCACCTACTTCCTTCATGAACCTTCTACATATATATTGGGTTCATGCATTTTAAGATTAATTTAAAACCACAAGTATGTTCTAGATAAGCCTAATAATTATAGAATCCCAAAATTCCTTTTTTTGAATATACTTTAATGTTGGGTGTGGATATTTTACAATCTCCCCCTCCAAGCCAACTGGGTCAAAATGGAGTGACTCTTACTTGAAGTCCATTCTAGCGGACTTGCTGCAATACTCCAACTTGTGTTGTGGGAATTTTTTGTCAACATATTTGAAGTGGTTCTTATTGTTGTGAATTTTCCTCAACTGGAAATGCTCCTTTAACACTGCATCTCGGATCCAATGATAACGAAGATTAATGTGCTTAGTACGAGGACGGTACATTGAATTTTTGCTGAAGTGAATAGGGCACTCCGACTTTCATAATGCACCAAATAACTTCCTTGCTTCACACCCAACTCTTGAATCAACCTCTGCAGCCAAATCATCTTTTTGATCGCTTCATTTTAAGCAATATACTCAGTTTCAGTTGTGGATAAGACAACACATTTCTGTAACTTGGACTGCCACGAAATAACTCCCCCTGAAAAAGTGAATAAGTAACCAGAAGTGGATTTTCTAGCATCAAGGTCTGCTGCCAAGTCTGCATCCACTTGAGTGATTCCCAATGTTCTCCATCAGGGTTAGAGAAGTACCTACTAACAACTTAACTTCATGTACTATATCTGGTCGAATGCAAACCATAACATACATAAGATTACCAAGAGCCGATGAGTAAGGAATACCTGCCATCTTGTCCTTCTCCTCTTGTGTAGTTGGGCATAACCTTCTGCTTAACTTGAATTGATTACTTAGAGGTGAGTTCACTGACTTAGTTTCTTTAATGTTGAACCTTTCAAGCACTCGTTCAACATACCTCTTCTGAGACAACCATAGCTTCTTTGCCTTCTTGTCACGAGTAATCTTCATACCCAAAATCTGCTTAACTGGACCTAAATATTTCATATCAAAGGATTTTGACAAATCTGATTTCAACTTGTGAATCATAGTAACATCTTGCCCCACAATCAACATATCATCAACATAGAGCAATAAAATGATGAATTTACCTCATGTCAACTGCTGGATATACACATATGGATCGACATATGTTCTCTTGTACCCATGACCCATCATGAATGAGTTAAACATATTGTTTCATTACCTTGGCGCCTGCTTTAGCCAGTACAAACTTTTTTTCAACTTACAAACCATATGCTCTTTTCCCTAAACTTCAAAACCTTCCGGTTACTCCATGTAAATTGACTCTACCAAATCACCATGCAGAAATGTTGTCTTCACATCCAACTGCTCCACCTCAAGATCCATACTACCTGCCATGCCCAGAATAACTCGAATAGAAGTCATCTTGACAACTAGCGAGAATATCTCGTCAAAATCAACTTCTTCCTTCTGCTCAAAACCCTTGACAACCAAGTGAGCCTTAAACTTTGTCAACTGCTCACTCTCGTCTCTCTTCAACTTGAACACCCACTTATTTGCAAAACAAAGTGTGTGTGAGAGTATTTCTTTCAAGTGGTGTTCTTGAAATTGTGCATCTCTTTGTACTCCTAATTTTATTAGTGGAGGTTCTTGTTGTTGTTGCCCCATGGGTGTAGGCACCTTACCGAACCACGTTATATCTAGTATTCTCTATTCCTTACTCTTTTATTTCCTTGCATATTTATCATTTTTTTTGTTTGAGTTATTATTTCCATTCTACTACTTTTTTCCAACAGTAGTATCAGAGCACTAGGTTCGTAGAGAGTTAAAATACTGTTGAGAAAAGTAGTAGAATGAAAATAATAACTAAAAAAGAGATAAATATGCAAGAAAATAAAAGTGCAAGGAATAGAAAACACTGGATACAACATGGTTTGGCAAGGTGCTTATGTCCATGAGGCAACAACAACAAGAACCTTCACTAATGAAATTAGGGATACAAAGAGATGCATAATGTCAAGAACACCACTTGAAGGAAATACTCTCTTATGCACTTATTTTGCTACCTACACTACAACACTCAACACTCTCAACTTGGAGTGGGCATTCTTCATTCTCTACTTGGAGGAAGATGTTTCTCTTGGATGAGATTCATGAAATGAGCAAATGATCTCTCATTATATAGACTAATGAGGAACCATCTAGATGTCTTCATTAATACTCCATCCCCATACCTACTTCATTTATGAATCTTCTACCCACTTCATTCATCAACCCTCTACATATATCTTGGGTTTATGCATTTTAAGATTAATTTAGAACTACAAGTATGTTCTAGATAAACCCAAAAATTATGAAAGCTCAAAATGCTTTTTGTGAATATACTTTAATGTTGGGCCTAGATATTTTTCAAATTTGTGTATAAAATCTAGAGAGATAGGGATTGTATTTCAAAAAGAAAATTAGGATTAAAATCAAATACAACATCTTCTGTAGTTTGAAATCTCAATATGAAAATTGCTTATAATTCTTTATTCTTCTGTCTTTAGATTGTTGGAACAATGAATAAACAGAAGGTAGGGATTTTATATAATAAATCATAAAATGACTTCTCTTTAACACAATTAATTACAAAATCCGTAGAAATTTTGATGAAATAATAACAGAGAAAAGATATATGAAAAGCTTTATAATTGAGTCGTCCTAAAGATAGTTTTGTAGCTAGACATTCATCTCCCAGGATATAAAAATTGATAACAATGTTTAAAACGGCGTTAAGAACTTCTAGTGCGGTCGACAGGGGCCTAACACCTAAGCAATTAGGCGGGGCCTAGGTGATTTTTTTTTTCCAAAGCATAATTCAACAAATGAACAATATAATGAATACTATCCAATAATTTTAGAATAAAAATTAATTATTTAGATAAATAAATTGAGTTAGGAATTATAAATGTTGTAAATGTAAGTCTATCTTTAATTTTATTATACAACATTTTATATCTTTATATCTTTATTTCATTATTTCATTATATTTGTTTTAATTAATAATTATATTATCAACTAAGTATAAATAAAATAACTTATTTAACTATATATATAAGGACTTTAAGTTGAGTTTATAAACTAAAAAGATTTACAAACGAATCCACCTAAGCACTTAGCTAATAAGCGAAACGGTTTATTACCTTCGAATGCCTAGGTACCACCTGAGCGAATTAGATAGCCGCCGTTTTGAACAGTGATTAATAATCCCAAATCGAAATATGGTAACTTCGGGTTTTAGCGAACTAATCATATATATGCACTCTGACTCGGAGTAAAGAAATAAAAGACTTGGGACTCTAAAAATGCTTATAACCTTATCTCCTATGACTGATCTAATATGGGTTTATAGAACCTACAGTCACGTTTGCACAAAGAATGAAACTTCTGACAAAATTACATTAGGTAGTGCATCGTGACTTCTCCGGAAGGAACACATCGCAATCCGGAGGCGAGCGCCATAACACCCGGGACGAACCCGAATGTTATCATCATACATAGGGCCTCAACACATGGAACACCATCAAATGGGTCATAGCCCGAGAGTCTAGTGTCCTACGACACTTCACATCTCAGGATTCCTCGAATCCTATCAAATCCACAACTAGGTCTCATGCCCGAAATATCTTTCATAAAACTTATAACTGGGTCACCGCCCGACTTATCTCACGTTTGACTGTACTCTAAGTCAAACCTCAAATCAAATGGGTCATACGCCTGAAAGATATTTACAAAACTGAAAACTAGTTCTGATTCCCAAACACGTTCAAATCATAGTTCAATTGGACTCGTGCCCGAATCTCGATTTCACGTATCTCCGTGAAATCCTCAGAAATCGTAAATCAATTTCACGGTTTCAGGCCTCTCCGTGAAACCTTCGGAATCACATAAAATACAAGCACACTCAGCCGAAGCCCAAACATCACATAAAGCAGAAATCTCGAACTACGTGCAATAATGCATTTTCCTCCGAAAATGCCCAACAAATCATATTTAAATCACATGCACTCATGGTATCTCAAAACATTTTCATAAACACATATAAAACATTTATGCATGCATCATAATCATAAAAAAAAAAAAAAAGTCCATTCATAGACCATCCAAGTTGCCGCCTCAATACAAGCGCCATAAGCCACTCCAGGCTAATCACTATCACCAGAACTCCCGGACTTGTCCAAATCATACTCGAAGGTCACTAACTACTTCAAATAGGCTAACATTGAATCCCCCAATTTTTTGGGATTTTTAAACGCATTTAAAATAAACCCTAAACCTTTGAACACTCAAAACTACCCTGAAACGGTATCCGATTGACTCGAAACTTGTGCCAAAATGTTCCTTACATCGAAACGATGAAAAGACATATTGATAGTGCCTCGAAAATCAGGCCCACGCGCCCTCACATGCTGCCCAAAGGCCCTGCGCGTGAAACCCACGTGCTAGTGAACAATGTCACCTTCAACTTCTATCGAACCGGTTCAAACCCGGTTATCGGGTTTTCCGGTTCAACCAAACCGGAAAACCGTTGAGACCGGCTCTCCCTCGAATCTCAACCGTTTTTGACCCAGTTCATTCTTATAGGTTCGTCCAGTACTACCTTATCGACCCACGAACTCAAAAACGTGAAACAAGGCCAAGAATTTACCTTCCATGATCGATCTTCACGACCCAGTTTTCTAGTCGTCTGTCTAGGCTGCTCAGTCGTCAAAATCCATCCAAAACCGTTCCAACGCGTTCGTATAAACCCAGAAAATACCCCCCAATCATCAGAAAACATCCTCAACGTCCAAATCAGGAAATTCGAATTTCAAAACTAAAAGGTGATTTCGGGATACCTGTTTCCCGCGATCCTTCCGCCGTCCACGGCTGCTCAGCCACCTCCACACTATCGTAGTTTCACCCTCAACCTCAGTCTCAGTCTCACAGGGTTCCTCAAGTAGATGATGGGGTGAGGATGGATTGAAAATGGGGAAGGGTCTAGGTTTGGATCGAATGAAATGGGAAGGTGCAAATGCATGTATGTGTGTAATGGGAGCAATGGATGGGTGACACTTGTCACTCATCCATTGGGCCTGTTCCAAAATATCTAGGCCCATTTAATGACAAATGGTACTCATCTCGTAAACGTGCAATAGTACCTCAGAACTTCCGTGACCCGTAACTTTCCCGTCGAACGTCTGATTTGAACGTGCCGCCTGTCTACGAACTCGTATCGACTCGATCTACGTAACGGTCCTCGGTCTACTGGCATTGGACCTCCCAGCTCAAAAGTCAACTTTTTTCCCTCGTTTAGGGGCAAAATCATAATTTCGCCCTGAACGTTCGATAATCCTCGACTAATCCTCGATTAGCCTCGCTAATCCATAATTAATTCTTAATCAATCCTAAGAATTTGGGACGAGTCGTTACATAGAGTTATGATAAATAATCACTAACCAGTAAAGTATTGCAAAGTATTGTAAAACATGCAAGTAAAAGTTGATTTAAAACAAGGTTTGAGAAGGAGGTCCACTCATAAACTAATCGGGGAAGCGAAATCACCTAATATTCCAAGTCACATAAGCTCTAAACTTGTCACAATCCTAAACAAATCGGACCAAAGAGTTACTGAAAAGAATTCCAAGAAAAAATAGATGACACCTCTCTTAAGTTGTGCAAAACGAGCCTAAAATGACTAAACATACTAAAGACACACTTAAATGGTTCGAAACATCCCCAAAATAGTCCTACGCATTGCTGTGGTCTGGAAAACTGCCACATGCGCTGTCGTGGACCAAGAAAACTATCTCACACGCCAGCGTGGGTCGAAACAACTTTCCCATGTGCCATTGTGCAGCGGCTGGAGGTCGAAAATTGGCCTCAATCGTTGCCAAGCGCATATTGGCAAGGATTAAAATATCGATATCGACGGATATATCGCTAGTCAAATTTACGGATATCTCGCTCCAAATATCGATATCGATATCGATATCGTTTATAGTCAACAAAAATAATTGAAATTTAGTCTAAAGTTAGAAATTTTTAATGAAATTTTGGAAAAAAACTAAAGTACTCAATAATTGTTATATAAGACTAATAAAAACTATAGAATAACTTTAATACAATAAATATATGATATATAATATAATATAATAGAGTCTGTTGATGATTAATATATATAAATTTAAACATAAGCTAAAATTAAATCATAATTTATTGATAATTTTTACGAAAAATACTTTACTTATTAAAAAATAATTCAAAAACCAATAATAAGTAAAAAATAATTCAAAACCAAGGGTCTACTAGTGATTAATATATATATATATATATATAATTTAAACATGAGGTAAAATTAAAACATAATTTATTAATAATTTTGTACGAAAGAATACTTTACTTATTAAAAAATAATTCAAAACCAATATGCTCACAACATTAAACTTCAATTATCTACTATAATATTGAACAATTAAAAACAATATACTAAAAAAATATTAATCAATTTGGTATTAAAATATAAAAATCTTCTAAACCATTAATGTATTTTTTTTCTTCAATATGTTAAGGGATTTGGTTGAAAAAGCTAAGCATTCAATCTTGGCCACCAAACCCTAGCCGCACATGTGCACAACACATTATTCTCCATGACACATTTACCCTTTCCAATGTTCCATAATTGCAAATTTGTCATTAAGTCAAAATAAAGACAAGTTGAGTCTCGAGAGTTCTAGTCTCTGAGATAAGGAAGAACTAAAGATGCAGAAAAACATGGAAGACAAAGGAAGAGCTGAAGATGGCTGCTTGCCTGCTTCTTCCCTCTCCAGCTCTGCAATCCGTTGGCTCTTTGGACAAGATGACCGCTGCTCTTCGTTGCTTGTCGCTGCCTAAGTTTGCCCGCCTCTGTCACCGCTCTCTAGATGAGATAAAATAGCCACAATTTGTTGAGGATGAAGATGTAAGAGGGTATTGATTGTTTTCCTCTCAAATTTTTCTCTTTAGTCTGCTTGATTAATGAAATTTGGAAAAAAAAAAAAAATCAGTTTTGGAAATTTTTTTGCTCTTGCCTCTTGGTGATTTCATTTCGCCGGATATCCGTTAATATCAGACGATATCGGCGATTTTTGTAGATATTGGGCGATATTGGACGAAAGGTTCGATATTAGGAGAAACAATTTCTTCCCCCTTAGTTTAGGTGCCGAACCCTCAAATTTCCGATATATCCACCGATATATCGGCGATATCATCAATTTTTTCAACCCTGCATATTGGAGGTCAAAATAGGCCTCACGCGCAACCATGTGTCAGCTAAAGGTTACACGCACATAGCATGTGCCCCATATGTGTTTCATGCATTAGGATATTCTCGACGGAATAATCCGGTCTAGTCTGACGAAAATATAATATTTCGCTAAACTTAATGGCGTTAATTTAGTTATGACCAATGCTCTAAATGATGGCCTAGTTAGTGCCTATGCGCTAGGCAGAGTGGTGCTGCCGCCAGTAATTACTTTGTGGCAGAAAAACGCGACAGAGAGATTGGGTGGCACCTAGGTGGATTCGGCGGCAGTTGGGCAATCCCGAGCTGTCATAGCAGTCTTAGGTAGCTTGGAAACTAAGCGGCTAGAGTGGTGGCAGCGATGATTCAAACTAAGACGATCCTGAAATCGGGCTCAAGGATTTTGAAAGGGCACTGTCGCACATCCATGGTTGAGAGGGCGGGGTCTAGAGGGCCGATATTAGAGTTACGACAGTTTTCATCAAGCAGATAAGATGAGTAGTGGTTGTTGGCCAGAGTTGGAAGGCAATGCCTTGAGAAGGGAGCTGCTTGATGAAGACGGTTCAGTTAATGAAGTTGAGGCAATGTTGAGTCGGTGGAAGGGGAAGAATCAGTCCAATTGTACTGCCTTCTTGTACCGCCGCACTGCTTCTTATATTATTGCGAAGAAAAAGAATCACCTCCTTCTTCTACAGTTATTTATATTTTTAATAATATGAGTTGACTTCGGTTTGTTCATTATGGCTTGTTCGGCACTTTGGCAAACTGACCATTTGATATTTGGATCCCCTCCTACGCAGCCCCCTATAATACGGTAAGGCATTACCTTTATTTCTTATCAAATTTACAAATAAGCCCCTGGCTGATGAAACCGGCCCAGAAAATAGTTATGGACCACTCAATCTCTCATTGTGGACCAAAAATGATATTGTATGTTGGACCAATTTGTCTAATCCAAAACATTGTGCAATACTTCAATATTTCATTGAGTAATTGTGGATCAAATATCAAAATATTATGAAGCACGACTTTTACTTTTACTCTTTATTCAATCTCTCTTTGTGTTTAAAATGAATTATGTCATATATGTTATGCATATGTAATTATATAGTATATTGTTTATTAATTTTTGTCCTTAAAAAAAACCGCCTAGGCCTCACCCAATCGTTTAGGCGCTAGGCCATAACCTGCTGCCCTTGGAGTGCCTAACGTTGTTTGGAACATTGGTTATGAAGCCGTTAATATTTAAAAGAATATGCTAGCGACATTAGCATATTCTGCCAAGACTTGACAGTGTCAATAGACTTAACGATGTGGTTCTATTGCTGGAGTCTCGCCGGAGATGACGACCGGACTGCCGTTATCCACAGCTGCTGGATTTTGGGAGATTCGCCAGAGTTCATCATGAACTTTGATTTTGACTAGATCGAATCTCACCATTTGACTCGAAAATGGCCCATGGTTTCGAAATTCTACCTCTTGAAGCTTGGTTTCACGCTCAAAACCTTTGATTCGTCTGAGATTTCATGGTGGCCACCCAAAATCCAATCTCGATCAAACCTTATCAAAATCAACTTGCAATCAGCCTTGGGAAGGTTCCCGCAACACGAGTAATATTAAGGTTAAGCTTAGAGAGTTCATTTTTACCTCGTTTAACTGTAATTTGGCTGGGTCGTAGATGGGTCGAAGTCGGGTCATAGCTCTGCAGTCGGGTCATGGCAGTTCTTTCCACACATTGTCTAGTCCCAGTGTCTCACCATGACGGGAAAAAGAGAAATGGATGCTGTTTCGGGTCCTTATTCAACGTTTGGAGGAATAATGGTCACGGCTGCATATGGAGTTCGAGGTTTCCGTCAAATTGTGGACTAAGTCCAGGAGTTGAGGCGAGTGAACTCACCGGATACAGAGGCTTCGAGAGAGAAAGAAAAGACGTCGAGGGAGAGAGGATGTTAACGAGGGCAATTGGTGCCCTCGAACGGAGCTGATTGAGGTGCGTGACAGGTGGTGGTGTCGTGGGTGTCTTCAAAAGAAACATGGGAGGATGATGGGTTAGTTAGGGAAATGGTAATGCTATTTGGACATACTAAATTGACCACATTTAGTGATCATGTTGATGTATCAATCCATGAATGGTCTAATATAAATATAAAATAATTGAACTTATTAAAATAATATCATTCATTGATTGCCACATCAACATGGTCACTAAATTAAAAACCATCTAAGTTAGACCCACTTAGTAAAAGGAAAATTTATCATCATGCTTGATCATACACTTGTATATATACTACGGAGTTGGTGGCAAATAAATAAATTGATGCACGTACATCCATTATTGATATCCTATGTTAACATCGAACATTTATATATGATACAAATTAGGAAATAGTATATTGATCATATTAGTAGAAATTAATTTCATTGATAAAATATGATAGTTAAAATCATATAAAAGATTACTGCTATATAGTATATATATATTTTTTTCCTTTTGAACAACTAATCGTTCAAGACATCAATCTTCGAGTGTATATATTAATTGGCATTAATAGTGTGTAATGACTAGGTTGAAATTATGTCTACAACTCACAGCCTTGTAACACCCACCCTCTCCCTTGAAATTAGAGTTAATTGGGTCTCTACTTATATGCGATATTTCTTATAATAGAGATCGCATGTTTTGTATTTTCCGTATATAGATCTGTTAAACCAAACAAGCCTAGGTGTATTGAGCCAACCAGATTTAGTTTAGTACGTGGTACATATCTCCCCCCATTAGAAGATGTCTAAGTTCGACTCACATAAGATCGATCCATATATAATTTTCATATATCCTATCGCAGTGATCACATAAATAGACATTTTTAAAACCCTTTTTGGTGATAGTTTACATATTTCATCACCGAAATGATGCCAATTTGAGATGATGCCTTTTCAATTTGGTCGTGTCACCGACTTATGAAAAATATATTATTATGGCAAATATATATATATTTTTAAGAATAATGATGTTTATTAAAAAGAGCATTACACTTTAGCATCTTTGTTTTACACTTTAGTACGTTGAACTTTTAAAAATGTAATAATTTGATTCAACCCAGGGCCGGCCTTCAAGAGGGGCTAAAGGGGCACATGCCCCATATCCAAAGATGTTAGAGGACACAAAATTAAGTTTTTTTTTTTTTAATTTTTATGTAAAAGAAGAAGAAGAAGAAGATAGATAATAATTGAGACGGAGGAATGAAGGATAAGAGGGAGAAGGGAGCAGAAGAGTCACGAACGGTCAGAATTCAGAAACCAAGAAGAAGGCGTAGGGTTTCAATGTTCCAATTCAATGTTCAAGGTTAAATATCAATCTCATTCAATATCAAATTCTCATTTGTTCTAAATTTTTAATTTCTTGCAATCACTCCCAAACTCTAATTTCAAGTTCTCAACAATTGACTTTTCTAATCAAACCCTATCCTCTGTGTTCTCCTTACCTTTCTCTTTTTACAATATCACGAGCTCACAAACTATTTTCTTTCTTTGTGTGACTTGCAGGGGATCTGCCGCTCTGGGGAACAGGGGAAGATGGCCAATTTGGGATAGATCTTAGAAAACAACAAAGAGATAGATCGAGTGGCCGAGTGGGTATGCGCGTCATCATCAATTACAGCGAAATTCTTTTCTACCATATTAGTCAATTTCTTTATTATAATTTATGTGCAACTGAATTCTCCATAATTCACTGAGAATTTGCTTCATTTAATACTTTTCATGTTCTGTTATGGCTTATGATCTTCAAGTTTATTAGTCACAACAAACATCCATCAGCCAAAAAGAGATGAACAGAGCAATTTAGCAATTGAGTAAAAATGGGGAAGCTATATTTTAAGTTGTACCAATGGGTAAATGTTTCTGATTCCATATGATGTGTAGTTGATTAGGGATTATGAGTTGTAACAGTAAAGTGAAGAATCCAATGAATATATAAGTAGGAAGGTACAATTTAATAGAATTCAAACTGCACACATATTATTTAATAAAATTAATGTCATGACTGAAAAGTTTGATAGTTGGAGTACGCTAAGGTAAGGAAATAATCTTTGAAGCTTGTTGAACTTCTTTTAACTTGAAAAGTAGGTTTGCCTGCAATCATGTTCTTGCTCACGAGGTTATATCAAAATCATCACGAGGTTATATCAAAATCATCACGAGGTTATATCAAAATCATCTTACACATGAGCCTTGCACTGTAATCATCAAGTAGAAACAACTGAATCAATGAGGCTGAATTGTATAAGACATCAGGATTTTACTGTCACTAGTAAAAAATACACCTTTGGAGGCAAAGAAAAATCATCGCGAAAAGCCAAATTTTGCCGGCTAAAGTCTGTCGTCGCGACAGTACTCAAGGAAAATAGGAATTTCAAAAGAATGGTACTAATACAATGAAAATTTTGTAACTCACTGTTGTAAATAATTGTAATTGCCAACTAACTATTAATCCTAAAATGAATATATAGGACATAATAACAATCAATCACTCAACGGTAGTGTAGATATTGAGGAGATTTGTGACAATAACTGCACAATCAGATATGTTACCACTCATCGTCCTCAATGGCAAGAGAAGCTGGAAGGATCATCTCTGACAACTTCACTTGACTTTACTTTGAACTAAAATTCCAATTTCAAAAATACATTAGAGTGCGAAGCCCACCCTAGACAATCTTTTTCAAAGATGATGGGAGTGATGATCTTACCTTAGAAGTGTCAAGCCCTAAACAATCAGCTAATCGTTCAGGACTGGTACCCTGAATTGAAGCACAAAGATGTGATACCACAGGATGAATCTGCACAAAGAAACTTAAAGATTAAGCATACAGCAGAATGTATCACACAAATGATCATAGTTCATGAAAATTGGAATTAGAGCAAATAAATTAGAGAAAGAACATGTTGGGACAAGTAGTAATCAATGTCAATCATCCATTTCCCATCTTCTCGTTTTAATTCATCGGGGTGTCTAGCACGTTGAGCAATCCCAGATGAAGTGCCTGAACTAGCAAACAGAAACAAATAATTTCAGTTTCTGCAAAATTTATTCATCAAACGGAAAGAAAAGGCAAAATCCCCATCTTATCTCTTGGTTTTAAATTATTTAACAACATTTCCACCTTCTAACCATTTCCTCTTACCTGAGGTCAAATTTCTGATAATAATAATAATAATAATAATAATAATAATAATAATAATAATAATAATAATAATAATAATAATAACAATAATAATAATTAAGAATGAAAAGAACCATTTGGTCCCTAAATTGTAGTAAAGAACTAAAAAAATATGAACAGAACCATTACTTCACCTTCATCAAAGAGTTATGAAGTGATTCAACAACATCCTCACATGACGTGTGAGCATACAAAATGCGGCAGATGAGTAACCTTTGCACAAAAACAGACTGACAATATCAAGGCACAAAAAAGAGAGCTAACAATCAGCATACCCTCCTGACAAAATCTGATTTGGGCAGAAATCTCCTAGTTCCTTTGAAAGTAAGCTCCAGTCTCGACGAACCATATCAAGGCCCTTACGTTCAATAACCTGCAATGAAATGTATAAATATTATTGTTTCCCAAGGATGAACTAGAACAAGGTTTGAAATTCTTTTTATTTTACCTCATATGGCATCTCGTTCTTGAATTGCACCTTCACAGCTACATATTTCTTTTTCTGGAGAAGCAGCATTCTCTTGTACAAACCATCGAGATCAATTTCTAAACATCTATACTTCTTGTTAACCTGGATTCAAAGAGAAAGAGAAAGAATAAACTAGTATACGTATAGTTTCCTTGAGGAAGATCCCACAATAAGGAGCTAAAGAATAGACTACACTAAAAGATTTTGTTTCGGTTGTCTATAAAAATTTATGAAAACAGCCTATAACATGTGATGCTAATTTCTGCAAACATCAAGTATTAGTAATATTGGATCTTAAGCTCCCTTCAAATTTTTTTTTGGATATTTCTAATGATAAGAATGAAACTCTCAATGTAAATCAAGACAAGCCAGTCACATCTACTAGTAAAATAATTCCTAAGCTTTGCAATCCTCATGTAGGCAAGAGAAGGGTCTGAAGTACAAAGTATACAGACCATAGAATATATAGATGACACGCTTTCATGGTTATAACCTCACCTCTTGAATGACTTTCAATGCAATTGTTTTTGCTTTTCCAATATCGTCCAGTCCGCTGTAAATCATTATTGAATCTGTATCCCCATAGATTACCTACCATATAAAATAAAAGTAGCACATCTTTCAAAAGCTAAATCTTTAACAGTCAATTAAGATAACTCAGACGTACATATTATAAAAAAATTCACTGCTTCTAGCATGATATCTAAGAATGACCTCTAAGTTCAAATTGTTTTGAACAAGATCAACTGTACCTTGAAGAATCTCCCTCCCCTGCACAACAATTACGGGACTGGTTTAATACTGAATAGAAGCATTTGATGTAAAAGCAAGCATCTGTTTTTACATCAGATGTGACGAATTTGTATTAATCACAATGTAAGATAAGGTACATATTTTCTTACTTGCAGTGTTATGAGCTCTGCCAGTGGCTTTGCATAAAATCTCGAGTTGGAAAACCTCAAGCATCCATACATACTGTAGTACCCAACCATTTGCATGAATGTACGTATATATATAAGGAAATCTATATGTAATTGACATGAGGACCAACAAATTAAAAGGATAATGGATGTCCAGACTTAAGATCTCACCCGTTGTTGAGCCGAGCAGTTAGAAAACTTTGAAACTGATAGCCAAGGTCCTTTTATCTTCCTTTTAACAAGGAAAAGCTCCAGCGCACTGTAAGTTGCACCATGTTAGGTTTCCCCTTACTTATTAAACAAAAAATTATTAAGTCGCACTCACTACATCCATTAGTAAACAGCCAGCCTGGAAAAAAGTACAAACACAAAAGAAAGTATTTGAGAATTATAGATTAGATGCCAAACATGACAGGTTCTAACGTTTGTACCTGAAATGAGTTCCTAGAAGAGCACAGAACATTTCCCCTTTCAGATCTGCTGGAAGTGGGGGATCCTGTGACAATGTAATCAATACTCATTTAAAAAAAAAACAGTTACACAAGATTTGATACTAAATCATTTAGTTATCAAGCATCAAAGCTTCACAGGAAAATTTAAAGAACAAAAACCTATGAGACTTCCAACCATTACAAGAATGAAGATGTAACAAAGTTGATATGCAAATTGAAGACTTAGTTTTAAAGCTCTAAACTGATTCATTTATAGGTTGAGAGTTATACCTTGAATGGATAATTGATCTTAAGTACATAGTTCTCTCCTGCAGGTATGTAAGATCGATCAAATGCATATTTCCTCTGTAATATGTCCACAGAATAAGCAACAAATTGCAAAAAGAACTTAGAAGTACTGCAAAGCTTCAACCCAACTTCACTTGTTTATGAACTTTCAACCACCAACACCGCTCAAAATCCCTTTCCTCTCAACAACAAATCACCAAAAGAAAGAGAACAGAGTGAATTATGATGATGAACACTCAAAGTTTGAAACTTTACTTTACAACACCAATAATCATACCAATATCATCAACAAAAATACACTTATGGGACTGCATGCAAAAAACAAACATATGGAATTAAAGCGAAATTAGAGATTCACGATGATGATGAAAAGAAGAAGGCTTACTGGGGCCACAAATGCAAGGGAGATTGAAGTAGTGTCGTACTGGGGAAGCCGAAACTCATTGATATCAAGCCACCAGGAGGATTTCCCGCTTATGGCGTCGTCTTGGGACACTAGAAGCTATGCGCGCCGCCACCCAAAGGGGGCTAACTGACAGGACCCGTCCCCAAAGGGACTTTGATAACCGTGCCCGATTCTGCTCCCATATGACAAGTCAACTGAAGTTCCAAAACTACCCTCAGCACTTGCCAAACAAGGGATAACCGTACATATTCCCACTCATACCTCTGCCTCTCGATCAGTCTCGATCTTCGCACCACGGCCTGGAGGGTCAATAAAAACATCAAAGGTGTGAGTGGACAAAAATAAACATTTATAAATACATTTGAGGAAAATCAATCTTACCTTTCAGTTTTGGAGGTATGCATGCATATTATAAAACATGAGTAATAGTGTGAAATCAATCAAGTATGAAACCTCATGTTCATCAAATCAGTTCGTGATATAAAATAGCTGGACACAAATATCAATAAATCACACATATAACAAATCCTCAACATCCAAGTAACTGTCATGATGTTAATGCTACGCGTGCAAACTCGGGATTCTCACATCCGAGTACATCCCCAGGATCTACGACGTCTAGCGCGATATCATCTCCAGGATCTACGACGTCTGGAGGATATCATAATCTCACACTCTTGATATTGAGCCTCCCTCGGAGCTACTCATCTACAGGCAGTGTATCGTGACTACTCTAGGATCTACGACGTTTGGAGGAGACTATCAAATCACAGAAGATGGTATATGTGGAACAGTCACCAAATCCAGTAATCTCATTTTAAACCATTTATGTCTCAAATCAAGTCAAAAACATTTCGACATGGCCTATGCCCGAGACATAGCTTTCACAAAGCAATTTCCACAAATCCATCATAAACTAGTGTCCAGAATTCATTTCATAAATCCAAAACCATCAATTCAATCATATATTCACATTTGACTCCAAATACAAGTCAAAATCATCATGTGATTAGGTCTCAAGCCCCAAATATCATTTTCACGTAAATTTGTAAAATCATCCATAAACCGATAATTAAATCCACAAAATCGGTAAGAAATTATATCAATTCATTATTCAAATCATTTCAACTCAAATCATATAATAAAGCATTTAAAACATTTATATATGCATCACAGTTATAAAACAAAAGTCCACACACATACCGACCAAACTGCTCGCTTCCGAACTGCACGTTTTTCCGTAATTTTTGGAAATCGTAAATCCTGTTGAAAATCATCATTGAGGGTCACTAACACCTTAATTTATCTCATATTAAAATCCCTAATTTTTCTGGAATTTAAACACATATTTAACATGTATATCAAAACTTCATATACACCGAACAATATCGAAATGATACCCGATCGCCTCGAAACTAGTGCCAAAATGTTTATTATATCAAGAGGATCGAACTTCATGTTGACCTTACCTTGGAATGATGCCCCACACGCCCTCACTTGCCACCGTAAGTGGCTCCGCGTGAAAGTCACACGCCTGCTACAGTGGTGCACAGTGTCATCACCTTCACCCGATTCTATGCGATTGGACCCTGCAACCCACGAAGCAACCCGGTTAGTACTACATCAATTAGACCTCAATTCTTCTCGTTCTTTCGTCCAATATCATATATACAACCTTAATTTAGGTTCTGTAACCTCTAATGAATGAAATCGAACTTAAACTTCATCAGTTCACAATTTCATGACTGATAGATCAAAATCCAATTCTCTATTTTCAATCCAATTATTCACTCCAATTGAACAGGAAGCATATTAAGATGATTTTAACTATAGAATCGAAACAAATTTCAGGTTCCCTTACCTCTAAGTACCTGAACTCAATCCCAAAATTTTCCCAATTCCACCATGTCTGTTCGTGGTCTTCCCTATGTCGATTCTTCTCAATTTTGAGATGGTTCCATTCCAAATGACCCCAAAAAGCTTATACAGGTCTCCATCTCGATTATTAGAGCATCTAATTCCAAATTGCATTTTAATCCATTTCGAAATTCGAAGGGTTAGATTTCGGGTTTCCTTCGCGATTTCATACCCCCACTCTCTTTGTCATGTCTCTGTTTTCCCTATCTCTATCCTTATCAATTTGATCGATCAGAGGAGAATTGTTGATGTCTTTGTTTGGGTATATTGAGGTCTCTGTTATTTCCTCCAAAACACATGCACGGGGTCTAATTCTCCCTCACTTGCACTTAGCTAATTCACCCACCGCACACACATCCACTTGCCACTAATCTTCATTCACAAGGTGACAGATGTCACTTAACAACCCAAGTGTGTCATAATTGTGCTGACTCATCAAAAGCTTAGTCAAATTACCATTTTACCCTTCTTACATGATTATCAAATTGCCCCTAGCCTTCAGAGACCTGTAACTCTCACAACCGAGATCCGATTTCTGCGTGTCATTTGTCTACGGACTCAATGTCTCGAGACCTAACCAACGGTCTTTATGGAAAGTCCAAAAAGTGTCTCAAACAAAAAGTCAACTTTTGACCCTATAACCTCGTCATTTCCTTCAAAATTTCCAAAATTTCCTTTTTCGAATTTCCGGGTCGTCACACGAACTAATATCCCCTGGGAGCTCGAAACCCCTCTCCTCCTCCCCCTTAATCAACCTTGCAGCCTCTCATTTTCTTCCTCGCTCAACCTCACTTCCCCTCCGTCTCTGTTCTCGCCCTAAGATTCTGTTTCAAAACTTTAGTCGTCACAGAGAGACTTTGGCGCTGGACAAAAATAGTCCTAAACTAAACCCTAAAGGACATCGTTTGGATGTACCTCTGGCGACACAACCTAATTTCGCCACCTAAGGAATGAAGTTTTCTCTCCTGTTTAGCGGGGACTAATCTCGCCTTCTTTTTCCTGGCCAAATATTTTCATTCGAAATTAATTTTTGGAAAAAAAAGAATGGTGAGAAAAAAATTTGCCACATAGATTCCTCTGTCGCTTGAAGTTTTGCGCGGAATCCAAAATTTTCCACTCAAGCTTTCATGACAAATATTAAATTTTGTCGTGATAGATTACCTTTCCAGGAAAATTTGTGTTTTGCCACAAAAAATTTTGCCGTGAAAGTTATTAATTATTGTAGTGTGTATTACCATTGTTCTTACTAGGTCACTTGAATTCGGTACTGCCCGTAAAAATATCTCTCACCAACTAATTATGGCTTCATACAAATTGATTTTAATGAGGAAAAATGGTCATTTGGAATACTTTATATACAATTCTGTGGCATTTATCGTGCTTGTACAATACAAATGAATTAATTTGGATTTGCTTCGATACATATAAGCAATTGCTTTGAGATCCTAAGATGAAATCAATTTTCTCAAAATCCCATTATAAAGTCCTATCCAAAAACAAAAACAAAAAAACCATGTATTATTTTCTCTCACACAGAGACTAATAACCTCAATTTGTTTTTAAATATGAAAGCTTTCAAGTGGATACTATAGTTTTAACTGAACAAGTAGCTCTTAGTTTTAACTGAACAAGTAGCTCTTAATTTTGTAGGTGCATGTTATCTTCTCTATCGTAGCTTTGCTAATCTGTAATTATAAAATTACTGTTAGAAACCAGACTCAAAGAGCATTTTATCATGGGAAGGAGTCCATTCAAAGTCGATATATAATATCATTTCCTTTAACTAAATTTTAGTCTTTTCCGCTAGATGGGATCCCTATTATGTATTAATTACATTATTGCAATTAAATATGTGAATTTAGGGTTCTTTTTTTATTTTTTTCCTCGGCGTCTAAATATTGTTTGGACCAGCTCTAATTCAACCGTTAACTATTCTGTTAAATAATCTGTTAATTGCGGACTTGAGATATGTAGGATCCATCATTTAATATAATTTTCTTTTTTTCTTCTTTCTTCCTTTTTTCCCCCTCCCCCACCATTTTTCTCATCATCCCTGCAAGCACCAGCATGCATGCATCATAATCCAATTTGTTACAAACAAACATCATTATTCATGGCCTGCATATGCATGACTGCAAGCCTAATGGTAAGGCTTTGGTGAGAAGCTCTCGATCTCATTTGGGTGGAGGACACAGAAGCTCTGCATGGCCTGCATATTCAATATAAAATATATTCATCAAGAAGCTGGCGAAGAACAGGCCTATCCCCCACAGGATCCGTCTAAGGACTGATATATAACACCATCAGGCCCAAAATATTTCCTTTTTCACTCCAATTTTTGTTCTGATTGTTAATTTTGTGACTGGTTCTCAGATCCTTATAAGGTTTTACTTTTTGTTTTAGGTACAATGCCAAGCGTAGGCACTGGCGCCGCACCAAGCTCGGATTCTGAGGTGCGTTAGCCCTTCTTTGAAACGGGATTTTGGAGCATTTTGTAAGCTTTGATTAAGAACATAGTTTTTCCTGCTACAGATAGTCGGGTACAAGAAAACACTTTGGTAAACCGAAGCTACTGCTGCAAGAAATCGACGGGTATCAACACCTTTCAATTACTCGTCTCCAACACCTTCGAGTTTGAATCTACAGTCGCCACCATCTCTGCCCCTTCCATTCCCATACATGGAAGCTTCAATTCCACTCGAATCATATCTCTATCTTCGACTGTTTTATGAATTTTTATTTTTGGTTAAGGGACAATGGAGAAAAAAACAGATAGAGAGAGAAGGAAGAAAAAAAAAACAAAAAAACAAATTTATATTAAATGATGGGTTCTACATATATATGTCACATAGCGTACTTAACAAATTATTTAACGGATTAGTTAATAATGGAGCTAAGTTTTTACATTTTTAAAAGTTCAATAATGGAGCTAAGTTGTTACATTTTAAAGAAAAATCAATTATAACTCTAAAACTTAGTATAAAATACAGGTTATTACTACATACTATAAAATTTCGCCCCATAAAAGAAATTACTACATACTATAAAATAACAAAGTAGGTATCCTCTTAGCCAAATTTTGCAACTATATCCTAACATAAGATTTTTTTTTTTTTTTTTTAGAAAATAGTTATCTTTTTTCTGCTCAATCTCTATCAATGATCATGTGCCGCATGAAGAATTTCCACATCTAAGGCGAATTGTTTTGGTGTCTAACTAGTAAGAGTTTAAAATTTATTAGGAGTACGTACTTTATGATTGAAATCAAGTTACACGGAAATTAAATCTACATTTCTTGTGGGAACACCTTTAAGTATTTACCCAAAAGAATATTACTACTATCGCCCTTGAGGCCTTGATCATTTAAAAGCTAAATTTTAAGAAAAATTTAAGTTGATATCAGTACTTTTTTAATTTCCAAAGTAAAAAGTAAATTGGATCTCCATATAAGATGCAATTTATTACCAAGTTTTGTTATATTTAATAAGTGTTAAAATCCCGTATAATTAAGGTGTTCACAATGTCAGATGCGATGAATGCCACCCACGTAACAAGAAAATTGGCCATTAGACACAGGTCATTAGTCACAAATATTTTTTTTGTGTCCTTTAATAATTAATAAACACAGATATTTCATATTTGTTTCCACTTTAAATAGGACACAATCTTTTGTGTCTAATACTTTTATTAATGCACACCGACATGCTACTAGACACAGAGCCCATGTACAATACACACAGATAAGTCATGTTAGGTATAAAGTTGTCAGGCCTTTTTCTTTTTTGGACACAATTATTTGTGTCTATTACTAATTATATAAAAGTTTATATTCAGCCATACAAAGCATTCCTAACTAGTTTCCTTATTTTTATTTTTTACTTCTTACAATACATGGTATCGATCTTATAAATGTCAAATGAAAAGTAATAATTATGAATAAATCAATATATGCAAAGGATAAAGGATTAGTGTATGACGCATGTGTAGTTCAATATTTCCTTCTATTATAATTTTTTTAAATCAATAGGATGAATTTTAAATTAATGGAAATCTCAAATCTCCTAATTCTTGTAGGTAATGTTCTCAATAAAAAATTAAAATTCATTATCAAAAGAAAAAAAAATCTATCGTATCTACTGATCTTAATATACAAGACACTATTTTTTGTGTACATTGTAAAATCATCTATTTGAATTGAATCTCTATAAACACGTGTTCTCAACAAATATATTTAAGCGGGAAAAATAAGGGGGGAAAAACTCAATAATGCCACTTGACTTTCCATTCACGGTTGAATTTTTCCCTCCAAATTATCTTCAGACACAAATAAGCGTTTCTATTGTAAATTGTGAATCTTCACCCTTTGATTGAGATGAAATCTAAGCCATTAGATGGCTTAAGTATATATTACGATAAAGAAAAAAAAATCTAGCATCCTAAACAAACCTAAAAATCGAGTGAGTGAGAAGGAGACGGCCGCTGGGAGTGAGAGTGAATAGCCAGACCATTGCAACAGTTAGCAACCATAGCAGCCAGCATAGACGCCGATCGGACATGCAATTGCGAGTTAATGACTATTGGAACTGGGAAGACGATATTGGAAGCGGTAAATTCATTTGATTTCAACTAATTGAGATATTGCTTCTTGGATGCTTGGATTTTTCCGTATGAAATTTTTCGAAGTGAGGTGTTGTAGTCGTTCCAACTCGCTTGCTAGCAATGCTCAAATCGCCACTCAACCCGGTACCAATGTCGGCATTGACCGCTCTAGCGTATGCAACTCGCCTGCTAACTACCACTTCCCCTTTTCATTTCCCATTCCGTCCAATATTGAGGTTTTTTATTTGATTCTGAATTTTGAATGTTTATTTCAATGTAGAGCATTCCTATTAACCTTCTTCGGACTCGGAGCTCGTCAAGCACCTCAAAGGCATCATCAACGTTCGTCTTTGATATCCCTTCTCATTTGGGTAACAGTAAATTGTTAGGTATTCTACCTTACATCACACATGGAAGAAGAATAATTACTTATAGAAATTTTTGTTGTCTTATGTTTTTTTTCGTACATGCGCTTTATTATGGTATCATATGATTGTTGAATTTACCAAGTGGGATTTTCGAGGGGGAAAAATCCTTATTGGCTCTGGGTGTGATTTCCGCCAAAGCAACATGTACCTGTTTACTTTTGCTTGATTTGAATGCTAAATAAAAGTCCAAAAGAATTACTCCTCCTCCTCCTCCTATTCAACAAAGAGTAATAAAGGATATGTTTCAATTACTTCATTGTGGTTGAGATTGTTAATTTGAGTATGCTTTGTTTTCATTTAGGTTACAGGAGACATCAGATTGCCTGGCTGCAAAAGTAGAGGCAGTGTACAACGCTGCTTCACGGAAAAAGATAAAACATCATAACTCATTCAATGGGGGGCCTTCTTGTGAAATGTTTCATGTCCTTGCATAGGGATGAAATACATCTACTCTGCCTTTTGACTAAATAAAATATTTGCATCTACCCTTCGGTGGATGCAAGTATTGGTCCTTCAGTAATTATTTTTCTTTCATCTTTGCTTTGTTCACCCTCTTTCCGAGTTATTGCATCAAATATATACAGCTTCCTAATATCCAATCTTTTATGTGCTCTTCTATTTCACAGGTTTTTGAGAAATATGTGAAGAATTGGATAGCAATTGTAGCACCATTCCACGGTAAGTGATCATATACAATTCATGTTCGCAAGATTATCTTTCTAAAATAGTTACACATTGAGGATTACATGATTATTTTTCTAAAATAAGAATGTGGGAGCATTTTGGTACATAAGTTCCATTTTGTATTGATTGTTTGTTTTTTATCAGTTTCATGGTGGCCCAATGTCAATTGTTGAGTATATGGAGGAAGTTAACCCAAAAGTTGGGTCTACATGAATCGAGATGTGTTTGGAGCAGGTGGTGATTTTATACCCTCTCATAAAGTGAGCCAGATGTTTGGCGAGGTGGATTTCTTGTTCTTTACTTCTCAATTTGATATTAATTTATTGAATTCAATTTTATTTTTCTTGAGGAATTTGATTCTCGAACAGAAAATGATTTTCAATTCTCTTTGCTTATTTGAATACGCAATGTCTTTATGGGAGCAAATGGGACAACCTGCAAGATTGAAACTTGTTGAGCTCGATCTAGGAAGAGGAACTCTCATGGCCGACCTTCTTAGCATATGAACTTTCCTGAATGATTTGAAATTTTATGTTTAATGATACAAATGGAAAATATGAAGTAGAGGTAATTTCATTGTTATGTAGCGGGTATCAAAATTTAAGAACTTCACCGAATTGTTGCAAGTACACATGGTAGAGTGGAGTCCTGCATTGCAGAAACTTCAGCACAAGAAGTTGAAATGTGTAGATGAAGAGGTTATAACTGAGACGAGTAGGTGATATGAATTAGTGAACATCCTTGTGGTTTTTGTGAACAATATATATGTTGTATTATTTATAGATATTAAAGGTATAGTATAAGTGATATGTTATGACTTTTTGTAAACATTTCATTTATGTACTTTGAATTTCAAGCATTATGCCTACCGTATTCCTCTTGCTCCAGCAAAAACTCTAGCAAGTGTTCTTGCTTGTTTATTGTGTGGGTTTTTACCATTTTCTAATCAATTTTATTTACCCAAAAGTATTTGGGCAGGGTGAATATGTAATATAGAAAATATATTGTTTAGTTGCGGTAGCAAATAAACATTCAAGGGTTAATTATAAACATTTAACATAAATTCAATATATTAATTAAAAACATTCAATATTTATTCAATGTTTATTTTCTATAGCTAATATTTGTTTATTTATTTGATATCAATAAAAAATTAGAATAGAGGATACAATAATATATTGTGTCCATGACTATACAAAATCCATGGGCTCACTGTTAGATAAAAGACATCGAACATAAGTGTCTTTTGATTTTTGATAATTGGCCACAAAGTAAGTTATTTGTGTCCTTTGATCAAAAGACACGCCCAGAGTGGACATGGGAAAATAATAGTCTTTGCAACGTGTCCATTGTTATAGGACACAAATATTTGTGTCTATAGAGTCAAAAGACACATATAATTATTAGCGTATTAAGCCTGTTTTTCTTATAGTGTTGTATAGAAAGTTGACATGCACGTGAATTAGTCCATAATGATTCATTTTAGAAATGAAAAAAAAAAATTGAAGACCCAACTCTTTTTGTTTTATTTTTTTGTTAAAATTTTGGAAAGATCTGATAATGATTAGAAGGAGAAAATGATAAGACAAAAAAATTATATATATATATATGGTACTAATTAGTATTTGTGGCATCAATCAAATCTAATTGTTTTTCTTTTTCTTTTTAAAAAAAAGTATTTGAACATCGATCAAATCCTAACATGTGTGTAATTTTAATATAAATAATTGAAAAAATTAATAGAAGGACTACCTTTATATGTTTAGACATAATTGAGTGATGTTAAAGCAATTAAAATTAGGGTAAAATTGAGAGGGACGCTGCCAACTATTTTCCCCTATAACAATAAATGGAGTATATAAAATTAATCATAACACATCCTCTCTCTGTATATATATGCTTCCTTTTTCTAACATCCCCATATATATAGCCGATTTCTGATAATTGATTACTTTCTTGAAGAAAACATGGTTTAAAATCAACACATTTTAATAGAGTCAACTAGTGATGATTTTTTTTGAAAAATTCAAACTCAAAATATATTGGATGGTGAAATGAAGTTCATGTACGTACATTTTAATTAACTGATTCCATGATTCACAATTAATAATTTTTAGAATTGTTTAAGGAAAATAATCTCTCCTTTTGATACTAACGTTACTGATCAATATGCAGAACAACTAGTTTTCAGTGTGTATGCATTTAATCTGTGAGTTGCATATATATGTAAGTTGTTGAAATTATCTGCATATGAGCTGTGGCATGATTTGTGCAATTTCCATAAGCTTCTAAGCCAAACCAGGTAGAGAGGAAGAAAGAGTGGACTTCAAAACTCTTGACTGGAAATTGTAATTAACATCCTATTTTTAATCAAACCATTACTTAATGTAGTTAAATGCAACATTTTTTTTTCTTTTTATTTTTCTGCCAAATTTAGTTTAATTTTCTTCAAATTATATGTTTTTTTTGGGGTGATGTGCGATATATTTATTAAAAAGGGATGAAAATAGAATTATTAGAAATATATTTAAGAGCATATGCACAATGCATGTGTAATTAACCAAGTTAATATATTAAACCTTTATTGAGAATTAACCAAACCCTTTTATAGATGGGATGTATTTGAAACTGAGTTAAGAAGGAAAGTGTGTGGATTTTTATATGGTATCGTTTAGTTTCCATGCATGCCCTAACTTATTACCAAGTTGGGTTTCTTTGTTCAAATCCAGTATAAAGCTACTTAAAAAGAGGATGAAGTATAAGAAAACTTCAGTAAGGAAGGTTTGAGATGTATATCTGAATAAATTAGCCGGAATTACATCCCCACTTGAAAATTTTGCCATGAACCCTTAATACATCATCATCATCTCCCTAAAAACCTATTCGCCACTTCCAATCCTTTACTATTATTTTGCATATTACAATTACAATATGGGATTTCTTTCCAAACATGAAGGATTGAGCATTAATTCGAACCCTTAATAAAAAGGATTTAACCCCCTCCCAATCTTTCCATCATATATCACATCTCAAACTCAAGTTTCAAACCCCAAATTTCCTATATGCTCATCATCAAGACCATGCCGGAATCCGGGGCGGAGCGTCTGAGCTCTACTTCCGAGACATCTAACATCTCAGCCGCCTCCGATGTCCCACCACCTCACAAAGATGATGCTCCTGAAATTCTTGACCACAAAGTGAAGATGAAAATGAAAGATAAAATTGTCATTGATGAATCTAAAGATGATCAACAACAACAAAAACAACCACGAAAGCCACCCCCACCGCCACCGATCGGGTCATCATCGTCATCTCCGCCGCCCCCAAGTTCCCGTCATCTCCTACTTGATCTGAAACTTTCAAACGAGAACGATTGTGGCCGTGGACCAGGGTCGTCCTCGTCATCCAAGATTGAACTCAGTTTGTTCAACCCGTCGAATGTGGGTTCTAGATCGTCCCAACTTAAGGGGAATCTCGAGAACCCACGTGGCGGTAACGGTGGTGATGATAAGAAATCCCAACCTAGGGTTTTCACGTGCAACTTTTGCAAGAGGGAGTTTTCTACTTCCCAAGCATTGGGAGGGCATCAAAATGCTCACAAGCAAGAGCGTGCGTTGGCCAAAAGGCGTCAAGGAGGAATGGATCATGGCATGGGGGGAATTCTAGGGCATTCTTCATATCCTTATTATAGTCCATACGCAAGTGTCACATCACACCCTCTCTACGGATCTTTCTCCAGATCTCTAGGGGTTAGGTTGGATTCCATGATTCATAAGCCTTCCTATCCATGGTCCTCACCCCCCGGGTTCGGCCGGTTTGCCTCCGGAGGCGGGGGTTGGTCTTCGAGGCCGGGAGGGCTCATGAACCTTCAATCCACAATTGACAGGCTCAACCTCGAAGGCCTTCATCCTGCCAATAATAATATCAATATTAATAGTACTCCCAGTGGAATATTAGGTCTTCCAGATGGAACCAGCACTACTCCCTCAAGATTTGACCAGGATATTGCCGGTGTTCGTAGTTTCGATGGCTCAAATTTTGGAATCAATAGGCCAATCAGTTCTGATCTTCTCCGCCGTGAGCCTCCGTTATCCGAAACCGACGTTGCTGGACTGGATTTGTCTCTTAAGCTTTGAATTTGATTATTAAACTAGCTTACTTAATTGTGTTCATTTTTGTTGTTTTATTTTTTTAATACTCAATTATGTAAAACACAGGTGTGATTAGAATTAATTAGTTGATTAGATATTAGTCTTCTCGAGCTTTAGTTTTTATTTCCTTCTCCAATCTCCACAGATAGTCCAGTTGTACTTGAAATTGTTATCAAAGTTTGAATAATATTAATCTTTGTCTCCTTTGTATCTGAATTAATATGCATATATAATTCTTTTTTGTGTGATATATTTTCTTATTAATTATTAAATTATTCATCATCGCATGCCGGCCGGTGATAATTACTGCACTAATTAAAATCTTCTTTTTTCTCTCAGATTATGCTCAAATCGTCCTGCGTTTTATTGCAAAATTTTTAATGACTTGAAAATGATTTCAGATATTTTTATATAATCATGTATACAAGTTTATGGCTTTCAAAATTTTGATTGCAAAAGATTATTCCAAGATTACGTAGTTATTTTTTCCCCCGAGTAATTAAATATATTGAAGGTTTATTATAATCTTAACAAAGTGATATGACAACACTATTTTTTCCAATCTCATTAATATATATATAATATCGATCGTGCATTCTCTTAAAGGACATCATCAATAAGCGTGGCGTTGGAGGATTGCCTATTTGTAGAACACTTCTTTTTTTATCTCTTTATTTTTATGAACATATTACTTTTTGAGTATAAGATATTAATTAAAATTAAACTTTTGACCTAAGAAGTTGATATATTGGATAGTTTCATACTTCTTTGACCAATTAATCAATTTATTACCTTTTTTCTTTTCTGAAGAAGGTAATCGATCAATCGTCATCCCTTCTCCTTCAAAGACGTCAATCAGATCCCAAAACTGATGATAATGACGAGTCTTGAAAATAATTTGAAAAATGCTTGAAGTCAACTCTTACTACGTTGAATGTAGAGCAGAGGAAAAAAAAAAATAGACCAAGAAAAGAATTAATTAAGTAGCACCCGTTGTTGTAATATATCATGCCTTAAAATCCACAAAGACACATTTCATTTCAGACATTAATTGGCAAAAATGGGAGTTTATAAACTCAAAATAGAAATTAGTTTCTCACTTAATTCCTAACAAGTTGTGGCCACAAAATTTTGTCCTGAGTAGGAAATGGGCGGGCTTCTTGGGCATGAACTAAAGAATTTGAACAGCATATTATTATTTATTTTTGAATTTAATTAAATACGAATTGGAACATCAATATCTTCTACTAACGAATTAAAGAGCCATATTTATTCAAGGTCCTCCCACTGATGGGAACCTCCCCACATCATGGCAAAGGCAGCAACATGATTGCCTACCTTGTTGGAATATTGAGTATAAGTAGATAACTTTTGATGCAAGTAACATGACTTAAAACTAATAGAGTCAATTATGAATTAAGAATCTATTTGAGAATCCCTATTGAATAAAGTTTAAGCTATTTATGGGTTTTAAATCTAATTGGTACCTTATTGAAAATCATCTAGGATTCCTACTTGTTATGTGATAGGTATAATATAGGAATCTAAGTGCATATTAGATATTGATTTCTGCTCTCACAGATAATATATACCTGTATACCAGAGCTTAAACATATTCTAAGCATAGATCTTCTGATCTGAAAGAGAAGAGAAGATTAATATTATTAATCTTTGAACGCCATGACGCCAAGAATAGGTTCTATTCCTTAGTTTAAATTGACTATTGTTTTATGTATTATCTTTTGATTATTTGCTGTGATCTTAGAAGTATATTTGACTTTAGTATGTATGAATTAGTTTACATGTGGTATCAGAGTTTAAACCATGCGCTTTATGTATGAATTAGTTTACATGTGGTATCAGAGTTTAAACCATGCGCTTCGGTCCACCTTAATTATATGATCATTGATAATATTGTTTGATTATTTTGTAACCTAGAAAGTTTCAAAAATAAATAAATAAATAAATAAATTTCGGTTGTGTTATGCCAAACAGGGCTTTTGTTCTCCCTGGCAGAATGTGACATGTCGTTTTTGTGTGTTTGATATAAAATCATTATCAACAGAATTTTTTTATATTATTGAATTCTCCCTAGCAGAATACGACATGTCGTTTTGTGTGTTTGATATAAAATCATTATCAACAGAATTTTTTATTTATTATTATTGAATTCTCACTGGAAGAATACGACATGTCGTGTTTGGGTTATTGTTAAAAACGACATGTCGTTTTTGTGTTAATGTAAAAATCCAAAATGGCTCACCTGGGTTTCTTCTTTTCTTTGCATTTTCTCCCAAAAGAACAGAACACCAACAAAGCTCATTTTTTCTATTCTCCTCTACAGTTCACCTTGTTGTTGTTTGAATCCCGATTGCACGATCTCGCCTCCTCTTTAAAACCCCAAAATTTCTCCAACAAAAAAACCCAGATTTTGTTCTAGTGAATTTTCCCGCATATGGGTTTCCTTCGTCACAACCCAATCGCACGAGGTTAGTGATGGTTTTCTTCTCAAATTTCGACTCGATCACTGTGGGTTTTGTTGACTCATGAATTCCTTATTGCTATGCATACATAATATCTTATGTGATCCCCTTGTGATTTACCTATTTGAGATGCTTTTGATGTATGATCTTGAATTTATGAATTCACACCATTGATTGCTGGTTAATGTTTGAAACAACACTTTTGGTCCTGTGTTTCACATCATGTATTCCAACTGCTTTTGTTCTCAGTTTGAAAACATATGGACTCGTCCTTAAAGATAGTTGATGAGTCATGTCAATTTCTTGTAAATTGTCAGGCTTCATATGTTAGGACCGATTGGTTGCCACCACAGTGGTGTCCAATCGTGTTTTAACCAATGATTAAATACGGAATGGCTGAATCCTATTGTATTTCTTGTTCTCCACAGAGAATAAGGAAAAGATCTGCCTTGTGGTTGATTGAGGGATTATGAGTCGTCTAGGGCAATCACACACATGTGGTTTTCTCTCAATGGTTCCTAATCCCAAGGTCAATCACTGTGAGATAACAATGGCACCCACAAGAGTCATCATTTGTCTCACACTAATGAAGAAAAACTTGAACGTACAATAGTACCTATTGAAACTAAATGTTGTTGTCAAATTCTGTCTATTTATAATCAAGATGTTTGACAACCATAAGAATTGAAACATTGACGGCAAACGACTACAAGAGATTTACTCTGTTTTGGTTACATCATTTATATGTTACTATTGTAGTTTTAACTTCTATGTTGCCTTCTTATTGCAGAACATTATGGTATTGTTTTGAATTTCCATGATTAATTTTTACGGTTATTGATCTTGGAGATTAAATGATTATTTAACAACTATGGGTTCTGTTATTTTTGTACTCTATTGCTATGACTGATGTTGCCAAATTATGTTGAACCATTATGATAGCTAAGCAATACTAGTAGAATATATATCTTTTGCGGCAAAACTTTTCCCGGAAAAATCTAATTTTGTCGCGATAGGTTATCTATCACGGCAAAGAGTAAAATTTGCCATTAAAATTTGACCAGGAACTTTTGATTATGGCGTGAAATCTAAGGCGACAAACAAGGAAGCTACGACGACAAATTGTTTCCTCACGATTTTTTTTTCCAAAAAATTACTCGCAATTGATCTCTCCGGGAAAAAAATTATAGGTGGGAATGTTCCCTCTAAAAACAATTTTGGTCACACTGGCAAACTTGGTTTGTCGGCTTAGGTGTTATTGAAGTGTCCAAACGGCGCCGTTTTATTTCATTTTTGAGGACAAAATATTTGTCATGCGCGACTTCTTCCTCAGTTTGCTTCATCTACATCCCAATTTCGACCGCTGTACGTATACACCTCATGGCTTTCTCTGCTTTCCTCCTCTTCAATTCTAAGACGAAGATAGAAGTTAATCGATCGGCTCCCTAGTAATTCTCAGGTTCATTTTCTTTGGTGTCTGTTTACTCACAGAATAATCTTATGGTGATTTAGGGTTGGAAATTGATAAATCTTAGGCCATAACATGAAAATTTGCACCTGTATCGTTTATTTATTTATTTCTACCTTCACTTGTACGATGGGAGACATGTAATGGTGAGGAGAACCTTTGGGTAGGAGGGTCACACTTGATGTGCTTTTAGTATTCAGTTATGCTGATAAGAGAAGTGAGGGAAACGATGAAAAATAAACTGGAGGTGTTGGATCGACGCCTGAGAGCCTCATTGCGAAACCTACATTGGAATGTCTTGCTCCAATTCAGGCGTTGCCGAAGATTGTAGCCCCTGAGGGAAATAATGGGTTTGGCGGTGATCAAAATAATGGGTTTAGGTTGAGGTTGAGGTCGTGCTTATGGTTGTGCTTGAGCAGCTGCTACACAGCCAAACTATGCTTCTGCTTCTTATTTAATATGTGTACTTTGTCTGAGATTTTAGGCCACACTCATTTAATTGTGCTCTTCTTGCAATCTGATTTAAGAGTTGAGCTACTTTGATTTGGGAATATGAGGTAAAGATAAAATGGCATGGGTGGTGACCCATAGTGATTTGGGTGTTTTCAGTCATGTTTGAAGATTGAGATCTTAGAATTGTTGTCAATGGTCCTTTGGTTATTTGTTGTTATTTTGGGTTTAATACCTTAAAAAACCAAATGAAGCAATCCCAGGATATTGTGTGAAGTGGATGTGTATGGGTTGTTTGATTTCAGAAATTTCAAGTACTAACAAATGAATGAACAGATGGATATGTAGATGAAATGGATGTGGTTGTGTTCTTTGCATCCATTGTAACTATTTCAGAATTCAATTTAATGACTGATTACTTGTTTCAATTTTCACAGGATAGCAGAGCCCGCTGCTACTTGTCCAATTTGCGGTAGGAACATAAAGAAGGTGAGGAAGATTTTTACAGTTTAAGTAATTACACACCTCCATGTAACACTGGTACGCTCCATTTCTTTACTGCCTGCAAATAGAACTGATCAAGCTAATTTAGCTGGTTACCGGACTAGTTTGAGTGTGGATTGGCCATGCCTCGTTGTCTTACAGTGGCTTTCCCTTCCCGTATTTGGTATTGTATTCGGGTATGCAAGGCCTCGATACACCTAAAATAGGATAAGTAATTCAAAAGTATATTTTTTCCCCACATTGTAGGTTGGGTTCTGTTTATTCGATTCTTCAGTGGTAATAATGTTGTTGATGCATATTCTTTGTTAACCACTTATTCACACTGCATCGACAAATTACGTTGCATATTTTGTGTCATTGAGAACCCGATTTCATGAATCTTACCAATATTTTCCCTTTTCTTTGTTAGTTAATGATTCTCACCAATATTTGCTCCTTCCTCGTGAACCACAACAGTAAAAACTTCCATGAAAATTTTTAATTCCTCACATTTGTATTGTAGAGTATAAAATGGTACGACCTTGTAGATCACAAACAACATAAACTCTTAGGTGCCATGGGTGAGTCAAGTTCATCGTGTGCGGTGACCCTTAGTGATTTGGGTGTTTTCAGTCATGTTTGAAGATTGAGATCTTAGAATTGTTGTCAATGGTCCTTTGGTTATTTGTTGTTATTTTGGGTTTAATACCTTAAAAAACCAAATGAAGCAATCCCAGGATATTGTGTGAAGTGGATGTGTATGGGTTGTTTGATTTCAGAAATTTCAAGTACTAACAAATGAATGAACAGATGGATATGTAGATGAAATGGATGTGGTTGTGTTCTTAGCTTAGGTAGCAGTCTGATTAGCTTAGTTAAGCTGCCAAGCTTTTGGATTTGAATCATAAACTGAGGCTGATATGTAAACTGAGGCTGAGCTAAATTGTGTAAGAATTTTTGTTCCTTCATTCCCTCTGTGTATTTTTCTATAAAGCTTATAAGCAAAGGGAACAAGTTGTTTACACATAAATCCAAGAAAAAACCGAGGAGAGCAATTGGTATTGGATTTCAAAATCTCTGCCATAACTGAAATTGCAGTTTCCAACTCTCTCTTTTTCCTCTGCTTTTCAATCTATTTGTGATTCATTGGCTTATATGAAGCTTTGCACAATCTCTTGCTTGCTTGTTTGTGGGTTGCACACCTCATGGGTTTTATTAGGATAAGAGTAATAAATAAATGGTAAGTATAGTGATTAGATGCTTCAGTTGTTTGAGGAAAGTTCTACTGATGTTGATTATCTTTGTCTTCTTCTTCTTGATCTATATTTTTATTTTATTTATTTAGTGTGAACTTTCGATTTTCTTGTTGGAAAGTTCGACTCAGGTTGATTCATTTCTAGACTGACTCATTTTTCTTGGATGCTTGTTCACTGGTTTTCGGCCTACTTGATTGCAAATGGGCATTATTAATTGTTGGTGCCTATATGAATCTGAGTACAATGAGGATTCCTGGAGATTACAAGTAATTTTTAAAATTCAAATTAAACCAAGGAAAGTGTAGCTGAGTGCTAATGAAGTTAGGGGTAGAAACAAGGAGAATTCCCCAATGGGAAAAGGATTAGCAAACTGGTCATATGAGACAGTGTGAAGATCCAGATTCTAGGTAGGAAAACTGTAAATGAAGCTAAGAGGACAAAAAAACAGACTGGAGAATAAGAGTAAAAGGATTGGAACAACTAAAATTAAATTCAAAAAATTGTATAAATGTAGCTCAACAGAGATAAATTTGATTAGGTCTGTTTGTGAATAGAGAAAGGGAAGAGCATAAGAGGGATTGTAAAGGCTAAGATGAGTCAGAATAGAGGCAGGGATTGTAAAGTCAGATTTGAGTTGAATTGGCCCGATTCAAGTTAATTCAGGATTTGAGTTAAGCTCTTCCAAGTTGAGTTGAGCAAAATTTGTGTAAAAAAAAGAGGTCTCCTCAATGCATCAAGTCTTTAAGAAAGATCAGATATTTTGTGCAGAGAATAACGGTAAATAAGATACATCTTAGCATGCATAATATAAACCATGTCCATATATGCATAAATTAAACTAAGTTATGTAAAGCTAGGTTCATTCGATGTGTTCCATCTTTGTAAGAAAGATAGGATGATCCTGTACAACGAACAATAATTAAGTGAGGAGATAACCTGAGAAATCATAATGCTTGTGGCAGTTAAGGCAGTGACCTTGGCCTTGAGAACTTGGCTGTCGAGAGGTCAATGTTAGCAAGTGCCAAAGCAAAGAGAAGGGTTTGAAGAACCCAGGAAAGAGTCATGGATGAAATTAGCTAGGGTATATTCTATATATATATATATTCTATATATATATATATATATATGATATATATATATATTAAATTCATATAG
Organism: Prinsepia uniflora; assembly: GCA_032719365.1. Classification (NCBI taxonomy): domain Eukaryota; kingdom Viridiplantae; phylum Streptophyta; class Magnoliopsida; order Rosales; family Rosaceae; genus Prinsepia; species Prinsepia uniflora. Next base: position 28,093,236 of record CM064873.1, read on the forward strand.
GGGACTCAACTCTCCATCAGAAAATTTTAGTCTTCTATATATAATTTTGGTCCAGGATCCACCATGGACCATGGTACTTGTACATTGTCATGTTGTTGCTGGAACATTCTATTCAAATTGGTTGGTTCAACTTCATTTTACTTCAAGCTTCGGTGGTGCAACTGTTATCTATTTATTTCCTTCCAATTTTGTTTTTCTTTGTTTTGTAGGAGTTAAAGTCAAATTCAACACTAAAATATTCGCATTTTGATATTACAAGTCTAAATTTTCATTTTAGTTGTTGTTGTTTTCCCAGTTGGAGACTCATTTCCAGCAATGACGTGATTGGTTATAAATGTCTAGTTGTTTTCCCCAAGGTTAAAACTATGTTCTTGTTGCTACTTCAATAAGATTCTACCGCCCATACCAATTCAAAAAACATCTCAATGTGGCCTTGCATTGCATGGCATATTTCTCAATTTTAAATAAATATGATTGGAGTGATTGCACAATCTTGATTACAATGGACCATAATTTCTTACAATATACTTTGAATTTACTCAAAGCAATTTTCAGTATACTATAATATCGACATGTTATGTCTTGTCATGTTATACATGTGTGCATTTCATTTTACTATTATGTAATTTGACGGAACAAAAGACGGGGAGACTCAACCTTCTTCGAGAATGAGTGAGATGCCAAACAAAAGTATTACTGGATCTTTGTTGTTGCTGTTTAAATGATTTAGCTTTGAAATAGATTAGTATTGCAAGCATAATCACTACTGAATCATTCTTGTTTCAGTTAGCATTGGAGAAGGAAGAGTTGGTACAATCTTTGGCATCCGAATCATCAACTTGTTCCAAGTTGAAGGTATCCTAATTCTAAATTTCAAGTAGTTTACTCTTCACTTATTAATATCTGGTTTACTATAAATGAAAGAAAGAAGATTTCTTTAGGATTGATAAGTAAATATTACGTGTGATGCGATGTTGTTGATACACAGTTGAAAAGATGGATTTTGAAATATTGAGACCAAAAGAAGCCTGTGCACTTCTTTAGTCGCTGAATTTGTAGGTCCTCGAATGTTAAGGGCTCATCTAGTTTTGGCATTACGGGATGGTCTTATTCTTTTCCTTCAATACTAATTTGGACAAATTAGCTAAATTAGCTGTTTTGGTTACATATTCATCTGTTTGCATTTGTGGAAATAATTTTCTTGTAAAGTTGGCAGAAGGCATAGGTCGTTTTGTTAGGATTGATGAAACTAGGAAGCTTAACTTTTTTAGAGTGTTGAGGCAGGTCTGGTTTTCTGTTTACAGCAGACAACTAAATTAATTTGCAGGACTTTTTCTGTTAGACTTTCTGTTCAGGTATCTCCTTTCTTACAACCTCTTAGCTGAAAGAATCGAGACTAGCTCGAATGGTCTAGGACTAGATGATTGTTGTGTTCTTGATTTCTTTGAATCAAAATTGGAATGGATTGATGATTTTTCAGTAACATTGAGTCAATTGAAAATGATGCACACTAGGTTTTTGTTGAAATTCTTCTATTGTACTTTCTTGATTCTTAACAGATATGACTGCTGTCCATTCATTTTATAATCTCACTCTATTCTTACTGATTCATAGATCACTAGGAATTCACTTCACGCGCACACACCCCCACAACAAACATATCTCAATTTTGGCCTTCTTCAGACTAACACTTCTTCAACAGACCTCATCCGTCAACTTAGGCCGTTTTCCCATCTATATGCAGCAAACATTAAGCAGATTACTTTGGAGGGAACAACATATTAAACCTATAATCTCATTACTAAAACACATGAAACCCAAAACAATTAGCTTACAACATATAGATGCGTCATTGACATCCATAAAACAATGTATCAACTGTCATATAGGGGAAAAATCCTCTAGACACCCCTTATAGGGATCTGCTGCTACAACCCGGGGCCTATAGGCTGCCAACTTAGGTAGATTTGGAGTGATGCAAATGAATCACATGAGAGAATAACATACTCACTTTCTCACTTCACTATCCGGCTACAACTTCGATTGTAACAATTAGATATATATCCCGAGTATAACCATATTATAAATTCAAATCACTGAAAGTAAGGATCCCTCAAAGCCACACCCATTTAACCAGTTAATTAAGTCGGTGATACAGTACGTGTACGACATGAACGTAGCCGAAAATATATAATCAAGTTTTCCAGTCTGGTCTCATCAACATTCAACAATTCAACATGCATTTATGGGTTTCATAACCCTAACCCCTACTTCTTGCCTACCCCAAAATAAATTTCTTGGCACCTTATCATCCACACACACACACACACACACACACACACACACACACACACACACACACACACACACACACACACACACACACACACACACACACATATATATATAATATTAAGGCATAAAATTTTATATTTGATTTACTTAGAAGCTTAGCACATGCTATGCTACCCTCATTGATTTATGTATACATCCTCTTGTAGAAGCCTATCACTAACAAGCTTAAGAAGAAAGGCTCGTTTCCGAGGAGGGGCAGACCTAGATTGGCAGGTAGGAGAAGATTTTCGGGTCAAAGCTTAATTAAGGCAGTCCTCCAAGAAAGATGAACTTCTAAACTACACAATAATTAGAAACTTTTTTTCTCTTTAGTAAGCTTCAAAACTTATCTTAGTTTAGACTTCAATCTAATTAGTTATTTCTGGAAACTTATAGGAGAATGAAGAAATTATTGAGTATAAACGAATTGTAGGTATAGTTGATGCTTAATGGAGTGGAAAAACTAGAATGTTAAGTATATTTGGAATCTTAGCTTACTGAATCCTTGTTATTATTTATTAGATTTGATTGCTTAGCATTAAGTTAGTAAATTTGGAATTTAATTATTTGATCCCTATGAGAAGTATGTTTTGTACTCATTGTTTGAATAAGCTTTGGTTGTTCCATGGACAAGCAATGGATACAAAGTTCTCAAAAATTGAGTAGGGAATACATGGACGGGATTAAGGCATTTATTGAAGTTGCAAGGAATCATGTCAATAGTCGTAATCAAACTAGATGTCCATGCCAAACATGTAGTAACAGATATTGGAAGTCAATTGATGAAGTTCGAATGCACTTAATTAGATATGGGATGTCCTATGGTTATACGACATGGATTCACCATGGTGAACAAGTAGGATCTGGTTCAAGCGCATTCATTGCTCCGTCGGTGGTGCCACCTATTGATGATATAGGGAGTGGTAATGATGATGTAATGAGGATAATCAACGATTTGTACCCATACGCATCTCAATATCATGGCCATGATGGGTTGCAAGAAGATAACATCTCAGTTAATGATGATACTGATGATAATTTGGAAGATGATCACTCATGCAATATGCAATGGGAGGATTCTGCCAAATATGAAAGATTGTTGGAAGAAGCTCAACAGGAACTGTATCGTGGATGTGAAGAATTCTCTGTGTTAACAGCAGTAATTGAGTTAATGCATTGTAAAGTAATGTACTTGATGTCCAATAGATGTTATGACCACTTGATGGGAATATTGAAAAGGATGCTAGCTAAAGGGAATCTTCTACCTTCGACGCATCATCAAGCACAAAAAGTTCTGAAAAATCTTGGGATAGGGTATGAAAAGATTCACGCATGTCAATATGATTGCGTTTTGTACTACAAGGAGAACGAAGGGTTGGATAAATGTCCTGTGTGTAATGAGACAAGGTATAAATACAAGGATGATGACAAGAAAAAAAAAAGATTCCTCAGAAGGTATTGTGTTATTTACCACTTAAACCCAGATTGCAGAGGCTATACATGTCTATGCACACTGCGAGTGATATAAGATGGCACAAGGATGGCCGAGTTGATGATGATATCATGAGGCATCCAGCGGATGGAGAAGCTTGGAAGGAGTTTGATAGAAAGTACCCAGATTTTGCAATGGAGTCACAAAATGTTAGGTTGGGGCTTGCCACTGACGGATTTAATCCATTCGGGAATATGACCACATCATACAGCATGTGGCATGTTATCGTGATACCTTACAATCTTCCTTCTTGGGCCTCGTGCGCCTGGTAAGGATATTGATGTTTATTTGAGACCGTTAATTGATGAGCTCAAGAAGTTATGGGAATATGGTGTGCAGACATATGATAGAGCATCTAATTCAGTATTTAACCTCCGTGCAGCAGTGATGTGGACCATTAATGACTTCCCAGCATATGGGAATCTATCTGGATGGAGCACGAAAGGTAATAAGGCATGCCCGGTTTGTAACGAGGATGTAAGTTCCCAATGGTTCAGTGGGAAAGTTTGTTACTTGGGACATCGACGATTTTTGCCATGGGATCATCCATGGCGCCAAAACGAAGATGCCTTTGATGGGAATATTGAGGTAAATGCAAGACCTAGAGAATTCTCAGGTGAAAACCTTTTGGATCAGTTGAACAATCTACACTTTGGTCAGTTTGGTAAACATCCGAACAACCCGGATAGGAACAAAAAGCGGACACAAGATGAGTTAAATTGGAACAAAAAAAAGTTTTTTTTTTTAGTTAGAGTACTGGTCCAAGCTTAAAATCAAGCATATGCTAGATGTGATGCACGTAGAGAAGAATGTTAGTGATAGTTTGGTAGGGACGATTCTAGGCATAGAGGGAAAATCTAAGGATACAACGAAGGCTCGCCAAGATTTACAAGACCTGGGCATTAGGAAACACCTGTGGTTAGAGTGGATGGGAAGCAAGTTTAAAAAGAAATACGCAGCTTATACTGTTCATCCAAATGAGCGGAAAGAATTTTTTCAATTTTTGAAGTCTGTAAAATATCCAGATGGATATGCAGCCAACATATCCAGAAGTATTAAACTTCAAAAGGGAAACATTTCGGGCCTGAAAAGCCATGATTGGCATGTGTTATTGCAGAGGCTACTTCCTGTGGGAATTAGAAAATATTTGCATGTTGGTGTGGTTGAACCTATCATTCATCTATTAAGGTTTTTTGTGCAAATCAGATTTGAATAGGTTGGAAAGTGAGATTGTGTATATTCTATGCCAGTTTGAACAAATTCCCCCCCCCCCCCCCCCCCCCCCCCCCTCTCATTCTTTGATGTCATGGTTCACTTGATGATGCATCTCTCTCATGAAGCAAAGCTTGGTGGGCCTGTTGGAGCTCGATGGATGTATCCTATTGAAAAGTACTAACTATTGCTTTTTTCAATTAATTCTATTTCATTGTAGTGTACGTTGCTTATAGATTAGTTACATGAAAAACTCACAATAATATTTTTCTTCCAGAATGTTAGGTAAGTATAAAGGCTTTGTCCGAAATAGGGCTCGTCTGGAAGGGTCATTAATTGAAGCATACATTACAAATGAATCCCTAATGTACTGTTCAATGTACCTTCATAATGTGGAGACATATTTCAATAAGCCTGATAGAAACAATGATGGTGGTGCACGAGAAGAGAACCTTTCTGTCTTTGCTCAAAATGCACGTTTATTTATGAGTAAGGCGAGCATTAGATGGACAAATACTGATAACGAAGTAGCTCATTGGTATATATTGAACAACTGGGAAGAGGTATCACCATTTCTAATGTAAGTGAACTATTTATGGTTTATTATTCATAATAGTTGAAGCATGACAACATATGTCCAATGTATAACAACTCCACTAATTAATAATGCAGGGAGCATGAGGAACTGATACGACGTGAGAATGATGAGAACATTGAAGAAAGGTATAAGAAATTATTTCTTGTTTGGTTTCGGGGTCAGGTAAGTAAGGGTCATGATTTTAGACTGAATTTTGCAAGGTATTTTTTTCCTGAATGTATGCTGGTTTCTCTTCAAAATTGTCTAATTAGAAAACAACAAATAACAATTGTTTTCCTTAGCAGATGAGAAATTTACAGAAGGAGAATTATGCGAAGTTTAGTGATGAGTTATTTGAGTTATCGAGGGGCCCTATTAGAGTTTAAACTTACCAAGGATGTGTTGTAAATGGAGTTAAGTTTGTGGTTGCTGAACGTGATGATAACTTGACTACCCAGAATATCGGAGTTTTTGTGCCAGGAAGCTATGAGATTTCTGAGATTGATTTCTATGGCAAGTTGACAAGTGTAGTTGAGGTGTTGTATAGACAATGTTATAGGGTCGTGTTGTTTAAATGTCGATGGTTTAACATAGACTCGACAAGGGTTGGAAGTCTAAAGCGCGATTATACGCTAATATCCATAGATACACGTACTCAATGGTATGAACATGATCCTTATATCCTGGAAACTCAAGCCAAACAAGTGTTTTATTTGGACGATCTTAAGGCTGGTGGTGGCTGGAAAGTGGTTGAGCATATTGAACACAGAAACATTTGGAACATTCCAGAAAAGGAGAATTCTGAAGATTATAACAATGATGATGATGGGCCATACCAAGAGAATTTATCATCAGAGATACATAGCCCGATTCAACTTGATAATGATGATGTCATCATTACACCGTTACATAGAGAAGATGTTGCACCAATAAAGATTGATGCTATACATATTGATCTCGGCCCTCTCAGTCCAATTGATAGATGGGATTTTATTGTTGAAGATGATAGTTCATTTGATGAGGAATATAGTCTTCAAAGTGATGAGGGTCATAGTATTGATAGTGATGAGGAAGACAGCTATGATAGTGCTAAGGACAACGACTTTGATCACTAAGCAATATGCCAAAAACACTTAGAAATTGATTTATACAAATTGGTAAACGTTTTACATGTAATGTTTATATTTAGTTATGATTGATATAGTAAATGATGTATGTTTTTTTTAATTTGCAGATGAGTTTCATTTCAAGGAGAAAACTATTGCTACAGACTCGATCCAATGCTCACAGCCAATCTGCTCCTAAGGCTTCTTCTGTTCAGCCTAAAACAGCTTGTGGGTCTGGGACTCAGCCTCAACCTACCAAAAGGTCTGGTACTGCTCTTGTTGATAGTCGTCCTCAACCTACAAGAAGGCCCTCGCCGACTCAATCTCAACCGACCAAAAGGTCTTGTACTTCTCTTGTTGATAGTCAGCCTCTACCTAAAAGAAAGCCCTCCCCGACTCAACCTCAACCGACGAAAAGGTCTTGTAATACTCTTGTTGATAGCCAGCCTCAACCTACAAGAAGGCCTTCGCCGACTCAGGTTCAACCTATAGGAAGCCCCCCCGACTCAACCTCAACCTACAAGAAGGCCTTCTCCATCTCGGACTGAATGTACAAGGGAGGCTTCTTCTCCACCAATGCAGCCTCCCTATCAACCTATGAGGGCTAGTTGTCGTTCACGCAACCGTAGGTTGCCTATTACTGCAATCTCCTCATCAGTTGGTAATAAAATAAATTCATGTTGACTTATTATTTGCATTTTTAGAACAATAAAATGACTAATGATAAAGTTGCAGATGATGAGAGGATTGACTCAACCACTGGTGGAAATGAATCTAATGGTAGGTTGTAGAAAGTGCAACCCAATTTTTTTTTGTATTTAGTCTTTTGTAATGAATTATTTTTTCACTTTAGGAAGGTGTGCTAAGACTAAGTATGATTGTATTTTTGTATTCTTATTGTACAATGATAGGTTCTGGTCGTCTTCCAACTCAAGCAGATGTAGATCACCAAATTCCTAAACCGGGAGTTAGCGGGGCATGTGCGGCAATCAAGACAAATCGGATTGTTTGCACCACCTTGCAGAAGATTCATGTTGAATTTGATCCTCTATTTAATAGACCTGTGAGTCAGTGGATCTCGAGCTTGCTATCCTATGACCTTGGAGCAATTATCCAAAGGAATTGTGCCATGAATAAAGCGTAGTAGACTGCCATTGAGGATAATGATAGGAGTGCCCTTATGAATGAGATCACTGTGAGTAAATTACTTGTCATCGACTTCATTTTTCATTACTTGTGCAATTAGGTTTTTGAATAATTGGGTTTCCTTACTCTTTATTTAGTTTGTTTCTTTTCAACAAACTTTTTATATTTGGATTAGATTTTATTTCGGTTCACAGTTTTTGCTGATACTTTATATAGAAAATCTTCTATTTGCACAAAACATATCGTTGACACTTTTTCAAATTGGTTGTAGCTCAACTTTGACATAGACTTGAAAGATCCAAAGAGTGAAAAATATGTCAATGATGTCATGGCTAGGAGGTTTAGAGACTTCAAGCATGAGTTACACAAGTACTTTCAGGTTTTCCCAACAGTTGAGGAAGCGTTGGCCAACCCACCATTGGAGATGGTACTTAGAGACGCTCAAGACCAATGGGCATTTATGTGTGGCCATTTTCAGACACCGAAGTTTTTAGTAGTTTTATTATTTTGAAAAATTATACAGAAAAATTCTCTTAATGCTAACAAACTCATTAGTCATCCAACTGTGCAGAAAGCATCTAAGGCGAATATAGCGAACCGAGCTGAAAAGGAGATAGAGCATCATGCTGGTTCGAAATCTTTCGCACACATAGCAATGGAGTGTGTTAAGGTAATATAGCAGTTTTGTATTAAAGATATTATCTTGTATTGAGCATTAAAATACATTTATTAATTTTTTTATACGCTATTATTCCACATTAGGAGGGTTCAAAATTTGTGGAGATAGACACTTATTGGAAAGCTTATTCTACGAAAACCAACCAATGGAACAATGATAAGGCCAAAGCTAAATATTTAAGTATTTCTTTAATTATATGTTTGGTCACTAAGTACACTTGCTAGCATTTCGTTTCAAGGAAAATGGGCTTGAAAAGTATAGTCAAACAACCTTTTAGAAGTATGTATTGATACTGAAACTAAGTACATTGCTTGGTTTGGTGCATGATTTGTTATCAGTGAGATTTTGCTTGTCTTGATTTGCTATGGGGTTGCCTACTCAAAGTTTTGTTACCGTTCAAATGGATTTTTATTGGTTGTTTGTTTACACTCTTTTTTTCCTTTCAACAACCCCTCATTTTGTGGGTTTTGAATGAGGAAAAGCCTATAAATTTTCATTCGTTTTTAGGTGGCTAATTGATGCAGAATGAGTTTGTTCCATGCTTTGGTTTGATTATTGGATTTCTGTGATTGGTTGTTTTTTAGAGAACTTATCTTTATGCTTTATTTGATTGGTTGTTAGAGAACTTATCTTTATGCTTTATTTGATTGGTTGTTTCCCAAATCCGGAGTCTTATTCAATGAATTTATGTTTGATATTATTCTATCATTCCTGTTTTTGATTGTGAAGGATAATATGAATGGTAAAGTTATCATCAGACATTAAGGCAACATGTTTGTATATTTTCTTAGTGTATCTTCGTGCGATATGGTAACATGTTTTTTATGTTGATTTCATTTGAAGGATGAAATGATGGACAAAAAGAATAATTATCTCCAAAAGGTAGCGAAGGAATATCCCGAGGGTACTCCATTAGATGAGATACTTATATCTGTTACTAATGTTGACCTTAATATTTTGATGGATGTACTTGGAAAGAAGCCTGGAACACAGATACGTGGATTAGGATATGGACGTGTTTATGAGGCTGGAATTTCTCGGTCTTCAACATTCATTCATTACTTACAAAAAGAGGTTGATAATTTGAAAGATGAGTTGACAGCAGCAAAGGCAGCTCAAGAGGTAGCTACCAAGGAAATCGATCATTTGAGAGATGAGTTGACGATAGCAAAAAAGACATCTGACAAGAAAATTGAACATATGCAGTTGTATCTCCAACAAATAGTACAAAGTATGTCAAGAGTGTCTGGGTTTGAACTACCACCGATTGAATTGGAAGTACCATCGACTGATGAAGCACACAATGAGGATGATGGTCAACTAGGGTGAAGCACACAATGAGGATGATGGTCAACTAGGGTGAAGCACACAATGAGGATGATGGTCAACTAGGGTAGTCTTTTTTCGGGTTTATGTATACATTATATATCTAACTTGCACTTGGAAACCTATAACTCTTTTGAATGTATATATTATATTATTATAATGAGTATTAAAATGTTCTACAATTGTTGTATTGTCACTATTCTACAAATATGGTGTATTGTGGCATTTGGAAGTTGAATCTTTGTAATAACTATTATGTATATTTTTGTTGTGAAATAAACCTTAGACGGCAAAAATATTTGTCGGCATAGAGCATCATTGCGACAAAGATAATTTGTCACGATAGAGCACCTATCGCGACAAAACGAGTTTGCCACCATAGAACATCTGTCCCGGCGCATGTATTTGTCGCCATAGGCCTTCTTTCGCGACAAATATATTTGCCAGGTAAACTTTTCTTTCCTGGCGAAAGTGTGTTTGACGGCACAAGACGACAAATGTTTTGCCGCGAAAAATTTGCCGCGAAAGGACATCTGTGCCGACAAAAATTTGAACTTTGCCGTCATAGATCTTTCGCGGCGAGGCTTTCCTGACGAATGTGGCGACAAATAATTTCGCCGTGATAGAGTTTAGGCGGCAAATTTTGACTTTTACCGACAAATTTTGTTTGCCACCTAAGACAACTTTTTTACTAGTACGTGATGTGCATTTTGACCAATCTTGTAGTTATTGTATGTTGATTGCTATTATGGGTAACGAAGGTTCATAATTACATTTTGAATATTGAATTAGAAGTTGTGAGTTAAATTGTTAGTTTTACATGGTTTTTTGTTTTTATATTCTTCCACTTATGGTTGAGTGAACCTATTCTCCCTCTTCAGATTATGATTTTCATGAGAAATTGTTTATGAATTTTCTGATCCTATTTGGAATTTCTTGAACCATAAATAAATAATGGTTGATTATTGAATTACTGAATCAGTGCATTTTCTAGTTGAATTCAATAGTTTGATAATGGATTGGTTTGAGTATTGCTTCTTTAAAGCAAAAAACTTACGAATTTAGTCTGATGTGTGATTTGGATTTTGTCAGAATTTGCCACCTAAATTCCTTCAATTCATTGCAAGAATGGCTTAATGTGTTTTTATACTGATCTATTGTCTATGAATAGATTTCATTCATTAAAGTTGTTCCATTACGTACTACATTAACAAACTGTTATACAATTATCTATATTTTGTTAATTGGAAATTTCCTTGGTAAGATAAAGCTATTAATGAATATGCTTAATGGTCTTTTTCTTCATCAATCTATTTACAAAGGTTTTGTCAACTTTGAAGTTTATGGTCTTTTGCCTTGAATCAATTCAACAAATTTTCTTTATTAACCCTTTAAGTATTATGTTTTGGTAATATTTGAATTGATTTGATTCATAAACTTTTTTGAGTAATTCCAATTTTTATTGCTCATTAGGACTCCAACCTACAGTTCTTATTTTGCCTAGAGCACTGTATGATGGTTGTATGACCTTAATGATGTTCTTAATATGTGATTGATGGCATTATGCACATGAATTGTTTTGATTACAACCTATAATTGAACCTTTCGTAGCTCAATTCTATTGTGAAATTGAAATTGTATTGTTGACAACTCTTTTTAATTGAGTAATATTGGTCCGTTTTGTCTTCTCTAAAAGTCTTATCTTTTTCTAGTTATCTGCAATTAATTCCTTAATGCTTGCTTGTTTATTTGGGTAAATATGAGTAATATATTGGAAATATTATTAAACTCAAGCATGAAGCTTAAAGCTTGTAACTGTCTATTTGCAATTTTCAAAAGACATTTTAATAAGTATTGACACTATTTTTGCACAAACAAGAAAAAGCATCCCAATTAAATTGGGAACTCTTGGAAACATCACTGGTTACTCGAGTTTTTAATTAGTGATTGTGACTCATCCTTTTGTGCTTGATGAGTTTATCAATTTCATTGAAATTGATTGAGATTGACAAACTACCTTGATGCTTGTAGTCCAAATTTATTCTTTATGCTATGATAAATTACTAATCTTTACATAAAGTTTATTAATTTGATAAATGTTAGTAAACATTGGACTCCTTTTGGTGAAATTTTGAAATCATCTAGTCATTTTCACTAATTTCAAAAGTTTGGTGGATAATTTTTGTGAATCTGGTGTGCTTCAAAGATCTTGTATCAGTTCAAGCTCGTTTCTTTGTAAAGTAAAATAATTCTCGTCGTAATTATTTTCATTGGCGGGATAGTTCTATATTGTCATAAAGAACTAGCAACGTTATGAATCTTGTGTTCAATTGTTTTCAATTTGGGCTCTTGCATCTTTTTGGTTAATAAGGGTGCTTAAATCATAATTCATATTTGGTTAAGTGGAATGTAGAAATTTTAATTTGATTGAATTCAAATGTTGACCGTTTGTGAAATTATAGATGTCCTTTTGAAGCCCTTTTGAATTTGAGCTTTTAACTATTGTTTTTGTACAAATATATTGGAAAATCGCTGTAAAATAAAGTTAAAATTGGGGGAAGGTCAAATGTTTTCACTTAAAACAGTTTTAAGTTCAACTTTATTTATAACTCATTTATGTGTTTCAAGCTCACAATTATTAGGTACATTTTATGTGAATATATCTATATGCAAAGGATGAGACAGCTGAAATATTTTAATTGGTTCATAAGTAGAAGTATAGGTACTTTGTTCTTTACTATGTTCCCTTTCGTTTGTTTTTACCTTGCTTAATAGATGTCTCTATTTGTTGATTTCAATAATTAATAGCAATTGTTTATGGCTATTTCCCTAAATTCAAATAATGGGAATTGTCAATAGAACAAAAATAAAAGGTCATCATTGATTAAAGACAAATTAAATTACTTGTTTTTGCAGTTAATTTAGTTGTTGATTTCTATTGTGCCCAAATTCCTTTAAATTTGATTTGAATGGTCAAAAACTCAGTTGAATAAACAGTTAGCTTTTAATTCTACTATTTTTTATGAATCAACTAAAGTTTTTCCCTATGGATGAGATTCAAGTTTTGATCGTGTTGATGTTTTCATGATGAAACTTGCTTATGTTCTTATTGTCCATATTAGAATTTTGAATATATGTACGGTTGGCTGAATTTTGGTTATGCTGTTCCCTATTATTCAAGTCAATTTCTCGGTTTTGTTGGATTTCAAGTTCAAGATCATGCTTTATTATTTTACATGACGAACTTGCTATTATTACGTTTTAACAAGCATGTTGTCTCGATAATTATTTTAGCAGTTCAAATTTTTCTATCCATTACCTAATGTAATATGATGAGTGACTTATCATAAATATTGAAGTTTGGTCTGGCACCAAATTTTGATATGTGAGGGTAATTCATTTTGTTTTTTTTTTTTTGCTTTCAGATTTGTTAACAAAACTATTTCTCATATTTTTTTTTTGTAATGAACAATTTGTTTGGTTCATTAAAAGTTTAATTGAACCATTATATTTTTTGGCTTGATTGTCTGTGGTCTAAAATTTCTATTTGTTTTGCAAACCTTGCTGAGATATGCCACTTTTGTGTAGCACTTGTGTTGACAATCACCTATTGTGCTAGTGATCTGTTTGGCTTGATAACTGAGGTTAATTTTGAAACTTATTCTGTTTTCATTTTGCCCTTGTTATCTCATTATTGTTTCCATTTTTCGTATCCCATTGTGGTTGATACTTTTTGAACAAACTATAGTCCATCGATTGAGTTTAACTATTTTGGCAGCTATTGTTCTACCAATTTATTTTGTTTGTAGTGATGGTTGATTGTTGTTCAAATTCTTGATGGAGTACCTTTTGTTTATCGATACGTTTTGTGAAGTTTGATCACTTTCTGTATATGTGATCCTTTTAATACATGTGAAGTTTGATCACCTTGTGTACTTGTGATCCCTTAAAAAACTTGTGATGTTAATCACCTTATCTGCTTAGCCATTTGTTTCTAGTTGTGAATTTTCATTTATTTTATAGTTATCAGAACTTTAATATTCCTTTTGAATTAAACTGCAATGTTGAGTTTGTGAGTTAAGTTGAATGCATTAAAATTCAGAAACTATGCATCTTGCTCAAAACCTTTTGTGATGTAGTTATTGTACAGTTTGGGATTTTGTTGTTGTTCTAATTTATGATATGATTTGTTCTCAGTGTGGAATTCTACATTTTGTTTAAGTAGAACTGTTGTTGGAGTTCATATCTATCTTGTTGGTGTGACCAAAATGTTGGAGTGTTTTGACCATAACACTCATTGGTTTTCTGTTTGAAAAGCAGAAGCTACAGACTTGTGATGTTGTTCTGATGTCACAGTGATTATAAGGGAATGATACAGAAGTTTCATCGGCGTTCTTATAGTCCTATGATTTAAGAACAGCAGTGACTGCCGTGTTGGATTCAATTCTTAATACTTTTGAGGACCTAGTGATCACTTTTAGTTTCTAAGTCATGTTCGATCTTGCTGATTTGTCTCTTATACTCATGTGGGAGAATGTTGGAATATTGAGTATAAGTTGATAACTTTTGAGGTAAGTAATGAGACTTAAAACTAAACGAATCCATTATGAATTAAGAATCTACTTGAGAATCACTATTGAATAAGGTTTAATCTATTTATGGAACATAAATCTAATTGGTACCTTATTGAAAGTCATCTAGGATTCCTACTTGTTATATGATATGACACGCCTCATCCCAATCCCCCCCCTCTCCGGGATTAACGTGGGATGAGACATGCTCCTGTCTAACACACGTGCCACCCGAGGTAATACGTCGGCCAGACAAGGGATAACCTGAAATATTAAGCCCAAATGGCTCCCAGAGTGCGCCAGGATCCGGTGGAGTAGTGTGATGTCTCGGCCTTTACTACAGCCCACATCGGCTATCAACAACCTGAAGGGCATTAAAAATCGTTAAAAACTGTGAGTGCACGAAAGTAAATAAGTTCATAAAACATGTTTCATAAAAAGACGTTTATGGCTTTCACTTAAAACTATGCATGCATTCAGAAAACCAGTTCATTTCCAATATAATAAAAACGTTCATAAAACCTAAATTATTTTCCTTTCTCAAATCACTAGGCCTAAGCCCAAAACCATAAAATCAACCAAGTGTGGGTACTCAGCCCAAAGTTGTAAAATACCAAAATCCGTAAATCCAAATCCAAGTGGGCCACTGCCCAAATCCATAAACACAAAGTCATAACACATAAATATCATTTCACAAATCCAATAAATCATGTTTACCAAATACCCATCTTCGGCATCCCAGATGCCTAGCGTCCCAGACATCATATCATATCACGGCTAAGCAACGCGGGCTGCACGGGGTCTCTTCGGGTCCATATCTCTAACATCCCAAATATCTGACGCACCAGACGTCTAATCATAGCAATCCGGCTCTGAGTCACTATACGGTATGGTCGCTCCGTGCAATGACCCCTCGCTCCGTGTCTAATTCGATGTCCCAGACATCGAGTGAGACATATCCACATATCTTCATCTTAGGATGGTAAATGGGAAAAACCCTTTTTTAAAACCATTGCAAAACATCTCAAAATATCTCAAAGGGGCCATGCCCGGACTTTCCATAAAATCATCATAAATCCATTTATCCAATCCATAAACCCACAATAAATCCATAAATCCAATATCCATAAATCCATATATGGGTCCCCGACTCGAAATCACAATTATGAACCACAACGAGGCCTCATGCCCGATTTCGTAAACCAACTGGGCCCCCGCCCGATCGTATAACTCAAATGGGTCTCAATTCGATATCTCATTGAATCAACTAGACTCCAAGTCCGACAAATTCCAAATCAAATGGGCCTCATGCTCGAGTTCATCTTTTCAAATCCAAAACCGTTTCATCAAACCATCGTTGAAACCACAAGCACATACAAATTCAACGTAAAACCATATGCCACGAAATACGTACAAATACGTAAATCATAAATACCACAAGTATACGTATTCAAGGCATTCAAGAATAGATATAATCCATATAAAACAGTTATGCATGCATCACATTTATAAAACAAAAGTCCACTCACAATCTATGAGTCACATACCGTCACACGCTGTCGCCTCGATATGTGTGCCTTAAGCCTTTCCTGGCTAATCTACCATCATCGGACTTCCCGAATCTGTCCAAATCACATTCTAAGGTCACAAACTGCTTCAAAAACCTGCCACTAAATTCCCGTAATTTTCCTAGATATCTAAACGTATTTAAACTCTATCCTAAACCTTTGCACATCCCGAACTATATCTAAACGATGTTCAATCGATCCGAGACCAATCCCAAAATGTTCGTTATATCGAAAGGATTATTTCATATGTTGAACAAGACTCCCAAAGCTGCCCCAGGCACCCCCACAAGCCGCCCAAGGCACTGCGCGTGGGCTTCACGCGCCGGGGTACTGTTCATCATCTTCCTCGATCAAACTGGTTCAGACCAGTTCAACTGTTCAGTTGGTCCAACTGAACCGACGTTACCGGTTTAGGGCCCTAAATTTTATGTTTTCAGTCCTTTTTTTATCCATTTTTAGTCCTAAACCTTCATCTAATCATTCCTAATCGATTTATGACTTCAAAACTGGAAAATAAGAACTAGAAATTACCTCCCCGATCGACGATCAACCAACCAACTTCCTCCTCTGTGTTCTCGCGACTTCGGTCACCGTTGGCCTTCGTTCCAAGCCCACTAGCTTCCTATCATCCTCCAAAACACATTCCAATAGTCAAAACCACACAACAACCATTAAATGTCAACTTACCATTTTTGAATTCAAACGGAATTACACGGCAAACTCACCCTACCGTCGCCGTCGCGAGCACCTCCTTGGCCATCGTTGGATTCGTCTCGACCCCAGGAGCAACCTCCAAAACACAGAAACGATCGACAACCCTTAATTCAAGCTTTTCTACTTTTGAATTTATAAATGGAGTTACGATCCCTTACCTCCGAACTAGGCCACTGTGCATGACGGTCGACACCAATGCCAGCATCATCGTCGTCTCACTCCACTCTCTCTTTTTCATTCACACACCAAGCACAGATAATAAGGATTGGAGGGGTTATAGAGAATGGGTTTGCTCGGGGTCAAGAGGGTTCACGAGTTTTTGGGAGAAGGATGAAGAAGATGATCGAATAAGATAAGGAAAAGGACCCCATTTAATTGGGTTCTGGGCCTATTAGATGGGTGACACTTGTCACTCATCTGTTGGGTAATTCCAGAAACTTCCCCCAATAAAATCATGACACGTGTCAATTTTCCTCGGTTGTATGAATAGTGCCATAAAGCTTCCTAGACCCATAACTTCTCCGTCGAACTTCCGATTTCGACGTGTCGTCTGTCTACGGACTCGTGACGACCTGATCTACGCCATGGTCATCGGTCAAAGTCGATTTGACCGTTCGGATCAAAAGTCAACTTTTCACCCATTCCTAGGGGCAAAATCGTCATTTCACATCGTCCGTCTGAAATCTCTGACTAATCCTCGATTAGTCCCGCTAATTCACGATTAAACACTAATCTAATCTTAAAATTTAGGACGGGTTGTTACAGACTACCCCCTTACAAAAATTTTGTCGTCGAAATTTCCAACTCATCCAATTTCACACCCAACTGTGGCAATCCACGTCCTTCCTAGGTGTCCACAATTGACCAGACTTGCCAAGTCGATACCACCTGACAGATATTACTTTATGATGTCTGTAACACAGGCTGACCTCCCTCGACACCACCTTGACAATCATACCACTCTGACACTCCTGACAATTCTGGGATTAAACGAACATTTCCCAACTGTCGCCGCTTAACTATACCATCTTGGTATCAGAGCTCCAACCGTCATTCAGTCAATGACATCACCTCGAACCACAACTCTCTCAATGTAGCGTAAGATGAATGGTAGAATCTCACCTCACAGAGCCAAGCTCAAATCTATGCCCCAGATTTATTGGCCTCGATACTCACTTCCGTCAACTTCCTCAGCGATCCATGCCGAGATCATACTCACATGTGGTTACCCTAACCACCAACTCACTTAATTTGTGTGTGACTAGACCTTATCGGATATTTTTCACGTAGTGATAACACATCTGCATTGTAGGGTTCCCTTAGTCATCCACAACTGTGAGCCCTCGCTCATATCAATCACTGAACCCCACCAAATCACTTCGACCCAAACACACGGTATCTAATGTCCAGTCGACGTCCTCACCAACCCACTACATCGGAAAGGTTTTGATTGCCATCACTTCTATCACAATTAAAACTGGTGCATCCTAGGCACCCCCGTATCTCAATTGCCCACAACAAGTCTAGGGCCTACTCCAAGCGGTAACTCACTAACGCCAACCAATGTGTATCGATCTGCACCACATCCACCACCATCACTGATGCAAACCTAAGCATATGCAACATGTAACAACCCGTCCCGAGAATTGGGATAAGTAGAGTGATTAAGGTGTGATTAGTAAGGTTAATCAAGGGTTAGGTGGTCCCGAGGGGTCCGGGAACTTAGAATGACGATTTTGCCCCTGGGTCGGGCAGAAATGTTGACTTTTATTTCAGGTGGTCAAATGGGAGTTGACCAGTGACCAGGACGTAGTTGAGGACGTTACGAATCCGTAGGCAGGTGGCACGCCCGATTCCGACATCCGAGGAGGAAGTTGTGATGTTCGGAATGTTGAGGGCATAACCGTAATTTGGCGAAATTAGGGGGGAAACGTTGACTTTTTATACGAACGGGTTTTGGTAAGTTGACCTAAGACCGTTAGATAGATCTCGTCGTCCCGAGTTCGATGACAGGCGGCACGTATTCATCGGACGTACGATGTGGGAGTTACAGGTCTAGAAAGGTAGTGGCAAAGTTGAAATTTTGGGTAAAACAGAAGGGCATTTTGGTCTTTTGTGCTCTGGGGTGTGTGCAACAGATAAGGACAGATGAAGGGTTGAGATTGAGCCACATGTGAGCTGAAGGGTAGGATGGTGACACGTGCTAAAGGTGGAGTGGTTTCTGGGGGGTTCCAGTGTATGCACGGTCCAATTATTTGGGTGCAACCGTGCAAGTGTGAGTTTTTCGACCCAGAGAGAAACAGAGTGAGGCGGTGAGGAAAATTGGAAGGTGATCGTGGATGTTGTTGAGTTCTGGTGAGTGAAGAGTGATCAGAAGGAGGTTGAGAGATGCTGGGGTGGTGCTGAGAAGGTTAGAAGTGTGCAGGTGGTGTGGGAGTGAGTTGAGAGCCACGGGAATTTCAGAGAAAAACAGAGAGGAACTGAGGGAACTGGTGGTGCTGTGGCCGTGTGTAAGTGCGATTGACCTCGAGAGGAGGCTGAGGCGACGTTGTGGACTCTAGGAACCGCGGCGGCGAGCACGGTGGTGGACGGTTGCAGGTAATCCCTCATCCTTGTAAACTTGCCCTGTTTTCCCGTCGAGGTTTGAATCGAAAGTCGTGAGTCTAGGGGTTGAATCGATGGGTCTATAGTGGTTTAAGGGATTTAGTTGAGTCCTAGGAACCGTCTGGTTGTGTTGCCGTGACGAGAGGTGCACGGTGGTGGTTGGCGTGACGGAGGGACTCTGTGTGCCCTGTTTTTCCGTTTTGTTTCAATCCAAGAGTCGTGATCCCAGGGACTGAGTCGAAGGTTTAGAAGAGTTGGATTAGGTTTAGTGAGGTCCTAGGAAGAGTCTGGGACAGTCACCGTGACGGGGGGTGACCGGAGTGGCTGGATTGTGAAACAGGGGAGTTCAGGCCGTCTGGTTCGAGTTTGAGTCGACGGTGTAGGGGCCGTGTCGAGTTCTAAGGAGGAGGGGGATGGTTAGCTTAAGGTTGGACGAAGAGGACGGTGAAGAGAGGGAGGAAAATGGTGCAGGCACGGCAGTGAACCGCTCTCGCCGGTTCAAACAGCAGGCACTGTGTCGAGCCCGGTTTACGCGAGGTTGACGGTGGCACTGTAGCTGGCGCGTGGGGCCACGCGCAGCCACTTTGGGCGGCGCGTGGGGGCGCGTGCGGCGGTTCTGGGAGAAACGGTCAACATAGTTTTTGGTCTAGGAGTCATGGTGAGTTCAATGGAGTTGGTTTCGGGTCAATCGGAAGTTGTTTGAGTTGAGTTCCGCGAGAGTGAAAGTTTAGGGTCCCGGGTTCTTATGTTTAGGATTCGGGGAATTTTGAGGGAATTTAGGTGAACCTTCGTAGACGTGTTCGTGACGTAATTTGGCGGTGTTTGACAGGATCGGGATTTCCCGAGGAAGCCGAGGAACGGGCTGGACGTTCGGGACGTGAGTAGGGCTCAGTACTGTGAGTGGACCCTTTCCTTAAACTCGAGCATGCATAACTGTTTTTATATACGTATTTTATGGTTTTACTTATGAATCTAGGTTTATTGATTATGAAATGATGATTTTATGTATTTGCACGTTTTTCGAGAAAAAGACAGTTTTGGCACGGTTTTCGAGAAAATATTGGTTTTCGGATTTTGATGCCACATTTGGGGATTTCCACTGATAAAGGTTTTCTAATAGTGATATATGGGTTATGAAATGTGATTTGTGATTACATGGGGTTTTGGTATGAAAATGGATATTTTCCGGATTTGGGTTCGGAATAACGGTTCTGAATGCCGGAAGGGCTTCGGACCAGTGATTTCGGATTCGGGTTTGGATATGGATTGGTAACTGGTTTTTAAATGGTTTTGGGATTGGATTTGCTGGATCTGATTATTGGGTTTAAAGACCCGGATATATGTGACGGGGGACCGGCCGGATTGGGTTTAAAGACCCGGATTGAGTTTAAAGACTCGGGAGTTTAAAGACTCGGATATATATATTGATTTTCCCCCGTAGGCCTTGAGTTTAAAGACTCGGGAGTTTAAAGACTCGGATATGATTAAGGCCTGGATTGAGTTTAAAGACTCGGGAGTTTAAAGACTCGGATAGATCCAGCAGGTTTGATCGAGAAAAGGATGATTTGGTGGTTATGGTTTTGATACGGTTTCTGATACTCATGTTATGGTTTCTTATGGTATTTTATAGTGTTTCTGTTTCTTATGATGTTTTATAATGATTATTTTATTAATGTGTTTATAACTGTTGGTTATGCATGTGGTTTCAAAACGGAGGGTTTAACTCGGTTTTCTTATAAAATGGTTTTTGACCTTTTGTACTTTCTGGTCCACTCACATTTTCTGTTTTAATTGCCCTCCAGGTTGTGGAGCGAGTGCGGGGTCTTGACGTCGAGGCAGAGTCTGAGGCATAGAAGTGACATGAGGGTTCCCAGAGTAGAGTAAAGGCTTCTGTGTGCGTGTAGTTACCGAGTTATTTTCTTTGTATGTTCGTACTATGTTTTGTAAATGTTCTACGTTCGGGACTTGGTGTCTAATTACTCCTGCGTTTGACTGGTTAGAATACGAATGAGTTGTACTTGAGTTTTGCGTCGGGGAGTCAGACGGGAGCGGGATTTACCTCGGGTTTCGGGGTGAAACCGGGGTGGGTCCTGACACAACATCCGCGCATCTACATTGAGTGCAGCATGGCTATAACACGACCAATCATGCTTCAATTCTGGAGTCCATCTATCTAATCCCGTACCAGATAGATCCCCACTCCAGGTCCACACACATCTTACTCAATCCTCGGCTGTTCATCTTTTCCTGGTTTCCACTCTAGGTATCATCTTACTTATCCAATTCTGTCATACTCACCATCACAATTGATTGGTTTCAAAAGGAAGCCAATACCACAGACGCACACCTCTATGATAGAGCAATTCCGACCCTACACATGATAGATCATATATACCTTTTACATAACCAACTTGAGCTCCTCTACAAGACCAAGACAAATCTTACTAACATATCCAATACGCGTACAAGATGCATCGTATGCAGTCTTCACATATCCAACCTCTGTCTTGTCATCTTGCCGACACTCCACAAGATTCTTCAACTGTCTTACAATACCATTCTCCTCTGCTCCTAGCTTAACATAATACCCAAGGCAATTCTTTCATGTGATTCCCTTCGGTCCTCACAGCGCTCCTCAACATCCTACCCACAACCGAATAACTTAGTCAAAGACAAGATGAAACAAGTCTAGACTGTGGGTTTTCTTCAACTACCTCAAATCGATCAGCTATAATCACTCATTTCCTATTTGCACATCTGATCATATCAGTCACCTCATCACCACAACTTGAGGACTTCTTCCCTTAGTCCATGATAATGTCCACTCATGACCATCCAAGATGATGATCTCAAACTTCATCCTATGTGAGTGTCAACGCAATCCCTATACACTTACCATGTTATGTAATTAACATCGTCTTCTATCCTAAGCAGAACACGATAAGTCACCCTCATTGACTTCAGAATACATATTTACGTCATCACTCTATGACCTAAAACCAAAAATGGGTCCACCCACCAATACATGATCAACTTCATCAACTTTTCTTCCTCCAATACTCAATTTGGAATCAAACACAACCTCTCTTGATTTCGCAGTCCAACCATGTTGGAAGCATATCTAAATCTCTACCCGAATGGGTGTCAAGTCCAACCACTGGACTTCCCAGATCCTTAACTCACTCGGACAACCATGTGTCCACAACCAATCTAACACCCAAACCGCCTGTCCGTTCATAACCGTTTATGCACATCCAAAATGATGCAGTTTGAGTTGACATCCTTATTCACCCGAGGTATCGCTCGATTGAAGAGTCACAACAGACTCCTGCTGTGATCTGAAGCCACATTTCTACATACCGCCATATTTGACACATCGACTGCTAATCCTTATGCCAGTACCTGCATCGTCCCTGTATACCGCTTCGTTCAATCACCACTTATTAATCTCTATCACCACTGCATCCCCGTCACGCGGGTGCAAATCAAACCAATCCTGAATCTCTGCTCACATCGAGCAAAAATCACGCGCCTCAGCTCAGGTCGGAGGAACTCTGCCTCCCTCGTACCCTGCAACTCTGGACACAACCACTCTGACAATTCATACCAAGACCTAACGTTCCTTGAATGTCATCAAACTCTCAACAATCTAAATTACAACCATCTAACTCGCTTCGCCTATCCAGGCCATCCATCACGAATCGGGGTTTATCTAAATCCAGCTGCAGAGGGAAGCAAGGTCCACAATCTGACCGACCCCATGGTCCTGGAAACAAAGAGTCACCCAATCCAAAAGGCAACCAAGCCCGAAGTCCTGGCCAACCCAACGGAAAAGAGAAGTAACCTCTTCCAACTAAGAGTATTCACTGATAATTACTATAATGCTTAATCCTTTTCTTGAAGCTAACCACTTCCATTGATTCTCTTCGGCTTCCTCTAACTTCAAATGAATTCTTCGTGTACTCTTCCTTCACCAATTCCCTTGGTCAATGACCTGAGACTACGCTTGGGTCCACCACGCTTTCGCTACGCTACTCTAATAAAACCAACCCTGACATGACATGGCTGACTAACGGTCTTGACTCCGAAGAGTCGCCAAATCGACCCATCAAACTACAATAGTCCCCGATAAGGATTTCCCATCTATCATACTCTGGAGTTTTGGAGATCACATCGCAAACTAGGGCTTGCACTGTTAAGCCTCTTCGACTTCAGCTGCACGCTGCAGCATAATTTCCAATCCAGCAATCGCACTCGAGGGTTTCCTACTAAGGCCATGCACCAACTTCGTGGCGCTCAAATTCTTCAAACCATCTGTCATAACTAAGGTTCAAGGAACCCGGATGTCTCTGCAGCACAACCAATCCAACATCGCCTGACCGTCCAACGGTCCCCCACTACCAATCCATCACATACAACCCTACCCGAGTCGAATCACACTGACGCACGCCGCATCGGGCGGAACATTCTCTTTTCAAAACTAACTTCTATTAACTATCTTACTCTATTATCCTAACTTTTAGGTTGATGATAGGCTGACCATGTAGAGACATCACATCCTCGACCTGCGCGTACCACAAGAGCAAACCTTGCTCTGATACCACTTTGACAAGCCCCATCCCAATCCATCCCGGGATTAACGCGGGATGAGACATGCTCCCATCTAACACATGTGCCACTCGAGGTAACACACAAGCCAGATACGAGATAGCCCAAAATCCTGAGCCCAAATGGCTCCCATAGTGCTCTAGGATCCGGTGGAGGAGTGTGATGTCTCGGTCTCTACTACAGCCCGCATCCATTATCAATAACCTGAAAGGCATTAAAAACCATTAAAATCTGTGAGTGGACAAAAATAAACAAGTTCATAAAAGACGTTTCATAAAAAGACCTTTATGTCCTTCACTTAAAACGATGCATGCATTCAGAAAACTAGTTCATTTCCAATATAATAAAAACCTTCATAACACCCAAATTATTTTCCTTTCTCAAATCACTAGGCCTTAGCCCAAAACCATTAAATCAACCAAGTGTGGGAACTCAGCCCAAAGCTATAAAATACCAAAATCCGTAAATCCAAATCCAAGTGGGACACTGCCCAAATCCATAAACACAAATCCATAACACAGAAATATCATTTCAAAAATCCAATAAATCATGTTTACCAAATTCCCATCCTCGGCATCCAAGATGCCTAGCGTCCCAGACGCTTGGCGTCCTAGACGCTTGACGTCCAAGTTGTCATATCATGTCACCGCTAAGCAACGCGTGCTGCCCGGGGTCTCTCCGGGTCCATATCTCTGACATCCCAAATGTCTGACGTCCCAGATGTCTAACGTCCCAGACGTCTAATCTTAGCAATCCTACTTGTGAGTCACTATACGGTCTGGTCGCTCCGTGCAATGACCCATCGCAGGCAATGCGCCGTGTCTACTTCGTTGTCCCAGACATAGAGTGAGACATATCCACATATCCTCATCTCAGGATGGTAAATGGAAAACACTCTTTTTAAAACCATTTCAAACATCTCAAAATATCTCACAAGGGCCATGCCCGGACTTTCCATAAAATCATCATAAATCCATTTATCCAATGCATAAATCCATAATAAATCCATAAATCCATATATGGGTCCCCGACCCGAAATCTCATTTATGAACCACAACGGGGCCTCATGCCCGATTTCGTAAACCAACTGGTCCCCTGCCCGATCGTATAACTCAAATGGGTCTCAGCTCGATATCTCATTAAATCAACTGGACTCCAAGTTCGACAGTTTCCAAATCAAATGGGACTCATGTTTGAGTTCATCTTTTCAAATCCAAAACTGTTTCATCAAACCATCATTGAAACAACAAGCACATACAAATTCAACGTAAAACCATACGCCTCGAAATACGTGCAAATACGTAAATCATAAATACCAAAAATATATGTATTCAAGACATTCAAGTATAGATATAAAACATATAAAACATTTATGCATGCATCACATTTATAAAACAAAAGTTCACTCACAGACTGTCCTACGCTGCTGCCTCGATATGCGTTCCATAATTTCCCAGCTAATCCACCATCACCGGACTTCCCGAACCTGTCCAAATCACATTATAAGGTCACTAACTACTTCAAAAATCTGCCACTAAATTCCCGTAATTTTCCCGGATTTTTAAACGTATTTAACTCGATCCTAAACCTTTGGACATCCCGAACTATATCGAAACGATGTCTGATCGACTCGAGGCCAATCCCAAAATGTTTGTTATATCGAAATGATGATTTCATATGTTGAACAAGACTCCCAAAACTACCCCAGGTGCCCCCACGAGTAGCCCCAAGGCACTGCATGTGGGCTTCACGCGCCGTCTTCCTCGATCAAACCGGTTCAGACCAGTTCAACTATTCAGCCGGTACAATTGAACCGGAGTGACCAGTTTAGGGCCCTAACTTTTATGTTTTCGGTCCTTTTTTTATCCATTTTAATTCCTAAACCTTCATCTAATCATTCCTAATCGATTTATGACTTCAAAACTGGAAAATAAGAACTAGAAATTACCTCCCCGATCGACGATCAATTAGCCAACTTCCTCCCCTGTGTTCTCGTGACTCCGGCT
Source organism: Prinsepia uniflora (assembly GCA_032719365.1). NCBI lineage: Eukaryota > Viridiplantae > Streptophyta > Magnoliopsida > Rosales > Rosaceae > Prinsepia > Prinsepia uniflora. The sequence goes on from CM064873.1 coordinate 28,119,179, forward strand.
ACCGTTGGTCTCCGTTCCAAGCCCACTAGCTTCCTATCATCCTCCAAAACACATTGCAATCATCAAAACCACACAACAACCACCAAATTTCAACTTACCATTTTTGAATTTAAATGGAATTGCACGGCAAACTCACCCTACCGCGCCGTCGCGAGCACCGCCGTGGCTACTGTTAGACTCGTCTAGACCTCAGGAGAAACCTCTAAAACATAGAAACGATTGACAAGTCTTAATTCAAGCTTTTCCATTTTTGAATTCAAAAACGGAGTTTCGGTCCCTTACTTCCGAACTAGGCCACCGTTCACGACGGTCGACACCAATGCCACCATCATCATCGTCTCACTCCACTGTCTCTTTTTCATTCACACCAAGCACAGATAATGAGGATTGAAAGGGTTATAGGGAATGGGTTTGCACGAGGTCGAGAGGGTTCATGGGTTTTTGGGCGAAGGGTGAAGAAGATGATCGAATTAGATGAGGATAAGTACCTCGTTTAATTGGGTTCTGGGCCTATCAGATGGGTAACACTTGTCACTCATCTGGTGGGTTCTTCCAAAAACCTCCCCCAATAAAATGATACCACGTGCCAATTTTCCTCGGTTTGTATGAATAGTATCGTAAAGTGTCCTATACTCATAACATCTTCGTCGAACCTCTGATTTCGACGTGCCGCCTGTCTACGAACTCGTGACGACCCGATCTATGTCACGGTCATTGATCAAAGTCCAGTTGACCGCCCGGGTAAAAACTCAGCTTTTTGCCCATTCCTAGGGGCAAAATCGTCATTTCAGACTGTCCATCCGAAATTTTCGACTAATCCGCGATTAGTCCCGCTAATTCACGATTAAACACTAATCTAATCTCGAAATTCGATACGGGTCATTACATGATAAGTATAATATAGAAATCTAGGTGCATATTAGATATTGGTCTCTACTCTCACAGATAATATATACCTATATACTAGAGTTTAAACCTATCCTAAGCATAGGTCTTCTAATCTGAAAGAGAGGAGAAGATTAATATTATTCATCTTTGAACGCCATGACGTCAAGAACGGGTTCTATCCCTAATCCCTAATCTCTTATTAACTATTGTTTTATGTAATATTTTCTGATTATATGTTGTGATCTTAGAAATATATTTGACTTTAGTATATATGAATTAGTTTACATACCTAGCTAGTCACAATTCGTGGTATAAATCGAAAAATAACTTAGTGGAATCACTCTTAAGAGAACAAATATATATACAAAATATAGCTTGCAATCTAAGACTCACTTTCGGTAGGGGCGTAGCTAGAATATAACTTGTGGGAATTGGTCTTTCTTTCATATTAGCCTTCACTATTTGGCCCAGAAGCCCACGTGCTTATGAGTACCAGGTAGACCCGGTGACAAAAAGCCTGACTTGGCCAGCTATGGGTTGTGCGTCGGTCCAGCCAGCATGTTGACGGGCTGGACTTAGGCTTAGGATATTCAAACCCGATAGACCCAATAAGGCACGGTAAGCCCAGCCCAACCGACCCATGTAAACCCGACCCATAAGTCTGAATATATAAAATAATTATAAATTAAGAATTAATATCTAGTCAAATCTTATTACTACTATTTCAGCCCAAACCCAAAACTCCAACCCAAGCTCAACCTAGTTTTTATAGAAGTGCATATTTTTTATATACAATTCCACATCCCACTGTTCCATCTTCACCAAATTCATTTTTTTTTACTCACTTTGATTCTGATACCTTTACTACACTGAGTGACAGTTATGAGTAGTATAGCTCCACAAAGAATATCTCAGGAGCTAGCCCTTCAAGTAACTCTTCATAGAACTTACTACAATTTAAGTAGATTTGTTATTAGTGACCACCTTACCATGTCTCAACTTTGTGGTCGAAAGGTTAAGTCAATTCTCCAGACCCAATAGGTTCCCTCCTTACCTTGTCTCAATATTCAATAATGATATTTAAGTTAAACTCACACTTTTATAATTAGGTAAGTAGAAGTGGGCTTAGTAGGCAGGGCCTAAGTGGGCTTAGTAGGCCCGACCCATAAAGCCTGATAAAGCCCGGCCCAAACCCGGCTCGACAAAGGGCATGGACTTTCATATTTATTAACAAGCCCGCCCGATCTAGCCCGGTATTTTTAAAATTATGAATTAGGCCCAACCCAAACCCAAAAATTTTGGACCGGGCTTACCCGACTCGGCCCAATGATGAGGGCTATTTCATATTATTTCAATTCACGGTTCAATTCAACATAATATATATATAGCATTTTGAAATTGATGTGAATTGGTACGTGGTTTTTAAATTTTTAAATTTTTAATAATAAGAATAGCTATCTGGGAATTTAAAAAAAAATAAGAAACCATAAATGTAAGACCCGTGTCCTGGAGGGAACGGTGAACGATCCCACATTCCTGCGAGGGAATGGTCTGGGAGGGGATTGGTGGTGTGCCGTAAAGGTGTAGGCACACACCTATCTAGCACGAGGCCTTTTGGGAGTTCACGTGGCTTTTGGGGGGGGGGGGGGGGGGGGGGGGGAGGGAGGGATTGGTACCCCAAAGTTAAGCGAGTTGAGGCTGGTGCAATTCCATGATGGGTGACTCCCTGAAGTTGCACCGTGAGCTCCCGAAAACAAAACCGTGAGGGCAAGGGTAAGGAGGCCCAAAACGGACAATATCGTGTTAGATGATTCGGGTCCTGACAATAAACACAAACGTCATAATTGCAACAATTGATAAATTGATGAATTTAATTAAAAGGAAATTAATTTTTTTACAAAAATTAAAACGAATAACAAAGGAAAAGAAAAATATTTTCTTTCAGTACCAAAATGAAAAAGAAAAATATTTTCTTAAATTAGTAAAATCAATTTAATTCTATTTAAAAAAATTTGTCAGAAATATATTATATATATATTGATGAGAAGGAGCCCAGGATGCTCTTATTGCCGCTCTGTCTCTGACTTCCAGCAGTGTTGCCTTTGATTGAGCTTCTTCGGCAATATACTCGGCAATACATAGATTTAGGTGACAATTTTTTGAGGACTTTCAGTTCTGAGTTATATAATTTGATAAAAAAAAAAATTTACTTGCTAATGATAAATAGACATTTTTGAAGAGTTTTAAAATCAAATTAGAACTATTTTATTATACTAAAATCTCCTACCAAATTCAAATAAAATATATACTTAATACTATATATAAATATAATTCATAAGTTTCAAACTATAAAACATAAAGCAACATCAAAATTTAAAACCTCTGATGAACAATATATTGAGATTAAGAGAGGCTAACCTTCATGCATGCCTTCGATTTTTTATTTTGTCACTTTATTAATTTGCAATGTTTTTTTTTTTCATTTTTTCCGTAAATAATATTTTAAATTCATTTCAATTTTGTATTATTTGATTATTTATAATTTTTGTAGAAAATAATACATGATAATTGGACATTGGTAGAATGAATTTTGTTGAGTTTATTGAAAACTATAAAAATCACAAATAAAAATTTTAAGATTTGATATAAACTCTGTTGAAATCCAATTTTGGAGATGAGGAAAAGACTAGAGAAATCGTGAACTAGATATATATATATATATATAACATGATTTAAGCTAAGAAAATTGTAAAACTTTACAAAACTCTACCATATAATGAAATCAACAATATACAATTCATTTTTCAATACCCCAAAACTTTTGTGGAGTTATGAAATTCCTAATTGAATACACTCCAATTTATATTGATTTTATAAGTGTCAACGTAATTCTAAATTGAATACTCCCCAACGTTTTATCTACTCTTTAAAAATTTTAATCGAATGACGTGAACTTTTAGAAACATTTAAAATCTGTATGAATCTCAATTGAATAAAGCTAGTAAATAAGTAATTACCAAGCGGGATGCATAAAAGATACCAAAGTTACCCTACTACACAACTTTGTAAGGAAATTATCGAAAGGAAAAAAGAAAAAATCATAGCTTTTGTTTCTCTCTTCTCAGTCCCAAAGAAAAAAGCAATATAATGGAAATATCCACTTAATCATTTTTCTCTTTTTCTTATGGGTTAGAAATAAGAATCCTTTTATAGTGACTGCGTAGTCTGAGTTATGTTCAAATTTGATATTCTCGTCATCTTATTTTGCTAGTTTTTCAATCCAACTCGTTGCTCTAAATCTTCCTTTAAAATTTCTTATTTTTTCCTAAATCTTATTTTACCTCACTCTTGGAGGACTTTGCCATATATAGCTCTCGTGGGTTTTGGTCAAAATAGTTAGATTATGATTTTGGTCGCTTTTATGAACAAATGAATCGATGGAGATAAAGTTTTCTTTAGATTTACAATGCTCTACACGTTATTAGGATTTTAGTTGTTTTGGAATTTATGTCTGATTATAATTTTGCGCAATTTTAGTGATGTGGATTTGTTAACTAGCTGTTAGTGCAGCTTTGTCCAAGTTAGTATTATCATATTAGTTTGTGGATCTTGTTATCATAGATTGAGTTTGATGATATAATTTTTCCCATTCTCTATCATATATAATGATATCATTTTTTATTTTTAAAAAAATACACAGCTAACCGACCCAACTTCCACAGTTGAACCTTCATACACGCAAAATTATTAAATGATCTACCAGTGCCATAAGACACATACAGGCCATGTTAATGAGAAGCAGCATGTGTACTAATGCGATACATCTAGTTGGACCACAATTAGTTTTAATTTAATTTTTGAAGTTCCCAGTAAATTAAATATAGACAACCAATCTTTTACATACTGAGCAATCGTTCGTGAAGTTTACGATCGAGTTTTTAATGAATCTTGTGAAACTTTCGTAGAAACTTCCTTTTAAAATCCTAGCTTCCTCTGCAACCTCTAGAAAAAAATTATTCCTTCTAATTTTTATTTTTTCCAGTTAATCTGCTGTATCCATAGAGATGTAATAAATAAACTAGATAATCCAATCAGTCGTGGTGTCGATCTCACCGAAGTTTGTTCGTCTTCAAACTTCATTTTCTCGTTTATCGTCATAGTGTCAATCATGATCATAGATTCTAGTGTCCCATTAAGTCAATTGTCGGTGAAACTCATGTCTTCAAGAGCCTGAATTGTCTTCATAGAATTTTAACTTGCGATGCGGCTTGATGGTTTAGATCGAGCAATTGCATTCCTTCATTATGACGGTGGTGACAGTCATTCTGGATTGAAGAATCTACAATATGGTTGTGGACGATATCCTTTTTTGAAATTATACAAAGATGACAACAACGAAAGTGATAGATAGTGACAACCGTGGAAATTGCTCATTTGTACTTTTTATTAGGTTATTTATTTATTTATTTAGTTTTTTTTTTGTGTGCAAATAAGTCCAACGCGCGTCGTTCTTATTGTATTTGACTATGTTATGCTTTACTTCTTCTTTTTTTCTGAGATTTCAACAATTAATTGTTCGGATAATAATGGTCTTGATGATAACCTGATAATTCAATTTATATTATTTTATGCTATATTCACTTTAGATCTTTTCGACAAATATCGAACTTTATCACTGAAAATATTTACCCATATTTATGATTAAATTACCTGCAGTTTAGTTTATTTTTATTTTGTATCTTTATTTTATTATTGGTCGAGAGTGTCAGAAGCTTAGCCAAATCAGGTTGCCTTTGGTCTCCAGTTTGTATATATGTATGCTATGCCAAAAGGAACGCACCTATGTACGAATACACATTAATAGGAATCTCAAAAATTACTTTATAGGTGAAAATAAGAAAAGCAAATATATAAAGTTTAAAAATAACTGTTAACACTCTCACTCGTGCTAGAAGAGTAGACAGTTAAAAATGCTCCTCTAGCAATCCATTCTAATGCGGAATTGTCCAGGGAAGTTTAGTTTAGACAATTAAAGATCGAGAGGAATCTGAATCATTGCAGATAATCAAGGAAGATCACTTAAAGAACGATTGAAGGAGAGAAGATTTGAAGTAGGACTAAATAATCGAAAAGACGAAAGAGAAAGAAGATTTGAAGAATTCAAAAGCAATCACACCTTGCATATTTCTCTGTATTCACCACTGCGGAGGTTTCACTGCTTGTATTTCTAGAGTAGAAGGATCTCAGGATGAAGAGTTTTGAGCTTATAGCTCTGATTCCATGAAAGCTTCCATGGAGTGATAAGAGGAAACATAGTGAGAAACTAAAAGAGAGGGAGTGAGAGAGATTATAGACGAATAGAAGCTTAGTGAAGAGAATTCTTTGATTGTATTCAACTTAATTACACATACAATAGTTTTCATGTTTTATATATCTCACACTTAAGCTAACCTACTAACCACATATTCTAACAGCTTTTCTAGCTGTCAAACAGTTCATCAATAACTAACTTTCCTTCTAACAAACTATTGACACCTCAACACATATTAACAAACCCTATAACAAACCCTATCTGTCATCATGCTCCTGCAATCTGATGCGAGAATGAGGAAGTAGAAGATTGTCCCGAAAGTAAGTGAACTGAGGAATATGAAGGCCATGCGTCATAAGGTCCGCAAGCTGCTCAGGAGAGGAGACATGAGCCAAGTGGAGAGCGCAGGATTGAACAGGTTCACGGATGAAATGCACATCAATCTCGACGTACTTAGTGTGACCGTGGAAGATGGGGTTATGAGCCATCTAGATAGCTGAGACACTATCACACCACAGAGGACGAGGAAGATGAATGTGCAGATCATGAAGGAGGTAAGTGAGCCACTATTCTCACAAGCTGTCTTAGCCAAGGAGCGATACTCAGCTTCGGCGAAGAAGCGAGACATCGTGGTCGGTTTCTTGGCACCCCATGAAATAGGATTACGACCAAGGAAAACTATACACCCTAAGGTGGAACGACGAGTATTAGGATCCCCTCCCCAATCTTCATCGGAAAAGCACGAAGGGACAATGAGCTTGGACCGTAGTGAATACCAAAATCGGTTGTTCCACGGATGTAACGAAGAACCCACTTAATCGCGACCATATGCACATCTGTGGGGGCATGCATAAACTGACACACCGTATTGACTTCAAAGGTGATGTCAGGACGAGTAAACGTAAGGTATCAGAGAGCCCTCAGCCATGCGTCTGTATAGAGTAGGATCAGAAAGCAAGACTCTGTCGTGAAGGAGGAGCTTGTGATCTGGAAGCATAGGGGTAGAGACAGGGCAACAAGAGGCCATGCCAACCTTGGCAAGGAGAAAAGACACATACTTCCCTTAACAAAGGAAAATATCCATAACAGAGTAACTAACCTATAAGCCAAGGAAATAGGAGAGAGGACCAAGGTCCTTCATGTCGAATTCACAATGCAGATCAACAATCAACCTGGTGACAACAGAATGAGAGTTCCCTGTGACAATGATATCGTCAACATAAAGTAAAACGATCAACAAGATAGATGACTGTGAGAGGTGAACAAAGCAGAATCAGACAAGGATTGCTAAAAGCCCAGTTTGAGCATATAACCAGTAAAGTAAGCATTCTAAGCACGAAGGGCCTGCCTCAACCCGTAGAGGGACTTCTGAAGACAAAAAACATGAGAAGGCAGGTGTGGATCGCGGAAGCCAGTAGGATGGTCCATGTAAACCTCCTCAATGAGAATACCATGAAGAAACGCATTCTTCACATCAAGCTGGCGCATACCCCACTAAAAATGAGCAGCAAGAGCCAATACCAACCGAACCATGGTATGCTTGACAATGGGGCTAAATGTCTCATCATAATCTACACCAGCCTTCTGAAGATACCCTTTAGAAACCAGTCGAGCCTTGTGACGTGCCACAGAGCCATCAGCATTACGCTTGAGCTTGAAAATCCACTTACAGCCAATGACAGTGCGGCTAGTAAGGAGAGGAACAAGGGACCAGGTCCGCTGTTGGCTAAGGGCATGGAACTCATTCTTCATGGCCTGGTGCCACTCTGGGATCTGCAAAGCCCGCTGGTAAGATGTGGGCTCAAGAAGAGAATAAAAAATGAGGCCATGGCGTGTAAAGCAAGGTACCTGCGTCGGTTTGGCTTAAAAATCCCATTCTTAGCTCGTGTGACCGTTGAATGGCAGGATGAAGAAGAAGTAAGAGCTAGCAGATCAACCACCAGGTCAAGAGAAGGAGTATGAGAACTAATCGTAGGAGAGCCAAGGGAGGCCACAAGAAGAGGAGCACAAGGAGCCAAGCTGGCAAGAGGGTCTGAATTGGTGTTGGAACCACAAGAATGAACCAAAGAGCCTGAACTAGGAACATCATCACTTTCCATGGGAGCAGAAGGAATCGGTGACCACGGAGTGGAACATATAGGTAGTCGAATAGGTGATAATGGAGTGTAACTAGGTGGAGATGAGGAGATAGGCTGTGACACTGAGGACATGAGATGCTGGTAAGGAAATAGAGTCTTATAAAATAGAACATGATGAGAGATATACATACATTTGTGAGAGGGATCATAACAATGAAACCTCTTATAGTCCAACGTATAACTAATAAACACACATTGGATTGTCCGTGCCTCCAACTTGTTGTGAATGTAGGGTCTATGGTACGAATAACAGGAACAACCAAATGTCCTAAGTGAAGACAGATTGGGATGCTATCCAAACAAGCAAAATAACGGGGATTGCATATTGAGAACTGAAGATGGCATGCGATTAATAAGGAAGTTCGTTGTTAAATACGCATAAAACTAGAAAGAGTTAGGTAGAGAGGCAGCTTTCAAAAGGGTAACCATCGTTTCAACGGGATGCCTATGTTTGCGTTCTGCTATGCCATTTTGTTGGGGAGTGTAAGGACAGGACTTTTGGTGTTGTATGCCTTTAGACGATAAGAAACTCAACAGAGAACTATTGACAAACTCACCCCCTCCCCCCCCCCCCCCCCCCCAATCACTCTGAAAAACCTTGATTGAGCAAACAAAATAGTTGAGTATATAGGTGTAGAACTTCACAAACACTGAGTAAACAACTGATTTATTAAGTAGAGAGTAAATCCAATAGAAACGTGTACAATTATCAATGAACTGTAATGACCAGTTCCGGAAACTAGGATTAGATTAGTGATTAATGACAGATTAGTGAGGTTAATCAATACTTAGTTGGCTAATTTCGGATAGACGGTGCAGAATGACGGTTTTACCCCTAGAATTGGGCAAACAGTTGACTTTTAGTTCAGGCGGTCAAATGGACTTTGACCAAGGACTGTGACGTAGTTTAGGACGTCACGAGTTCATAGACAGGTGGCACATCCGATTCCGACATCCGAGGAAAAAGTTATAACGTTTGGAAGTTCGAGGGTAATTTGGTAATTTGGTTGAAATGGGGCAATTTGTTGACTTTTCCAATGAAATGGACCTTTCACGCATTCCGAGGACCATTAGGTAGGTCTCGATGCCCTAAGTACAACGTCAGGCGGCACGCGGTCAGCGGAGTTCGAATGGTTCTATTATGAGGCGAAATAGGTGAAGGGCAAAATGGTAATTTGCCATAAAAAGGGCAGGTTAGTAATTGTTGCATTGGGATTTGTGTCTAGTGACACTTGGCTGCTTTGGGTTGGTGACCTCATTAGATTAGGACACGTGCCCCATGTCTAGAGGTGTGTGGAACTTTGTTTCACCGACTTAATTGGTTTCAAAATAAATAATGTGGAAGCTTTGGTTGCCCGGGTTTCTGAGAACAAAGACATTGAACAATCGACCATTTCTCTTTGGAGTGAGTGTGTGTGAGCTCAGAGGTAGTGAGTGAAAGATCAGGGGTGTGTTGTGACCTCTTGTAAGTGTATAGTCGTGAAAGATTGAGTGATCAGGGGCTGTGAGAGGTGAGAAAAACCCAGAAAAAAAAAGAGAAGAACCACAGTGTACGGCCGTGAGTTCAATTGATCAACCAGCCTAAACATAGACTGTGGTGGTTACCAGAGAGTGAAGACTGCCTCTGACGACGTTAGGAAGACAGTGGAGGCGACGGCGGATGACTGAAGGCAGGTAAGGCGTCTCGAAGGCTCTGTTTTTCTGGTTTGTTCAAAATGGAAAATATGAGTTTTGGTGAGACATTGAACGTCTGTGATACTAATTTCAGTCTCTAAAGGTTGCTATTGAGATTGACATATGAACCAGTGGTTTGAGGACATTGTGGTGGCCGAAAAACCGAGAAAGACGAATTCTGAGTTTTTTCTTCGATGTGGAAGGTAGTTCATCATGCTCCAATTACCATTTTTGTCAGGACCCACCCCGGTTTCACCCCGAAACCCGAGGTAAATCCTGCTCCCGTCTGACACCCCGACAGTAAACAGTCAGACGCAGGAGAATTTAAGTACAACCCCGGAGTCAAGTTTTACAGAGCATAGTATTCAAGACAATGAAATAAAAACCGATTATATTTTACACGCACGCGGAAGAAAATTTAAACACTCCGGAATCCCTCTCGTCCCTTCTATGCCTCAGACACTACCTTGACGTCAAGACCCTGCGCTATCTCCACGACCTGGAGGGCAATTTTAAACAGAAGATGTGAGTGGACCAGAAAGTATAAAAAGTTCAAAAACCATTTTATATGAAAACCGAGTTTAACCCTCCGTTTTGAAATCACATGCATAACCAATAGTTATTAACACAGTTATAAATCAATCATCGTAAAACATCATAAGAAACAGAAACACTATAAAACAGTTATAGAAATCACAGCATATGCATCATAAAACCGTATCATAACCATGAACAGTAAATCATCAATTTCCGATCAAACCTGCTGGACCTATCCGAGTCTTTAAACTCCCGAGTCTTTAAACTCAATCCAGGCCTTAATCATATCCGAGTCTTTAAACTCCCGAGTTTTTAAACTAAAAGGCCTATGGGGGAAATATCAATATCCGAGTCTTTAAACTCCCGAGTCTTTAAACTCAATCCGGGTCTGTAAACCCAATCCGGGCCCATCCCCCATCAAATATATCCGGGTCTTTAAACCCAATAACCAGATCCAGCAAATCCAATCCCAAAACCATTTTGAAAACCTTTTCCAAATCCATATCCAAACTCGACTCCGAAATCACCGGCTCGAAGCCCTTCCGGCAATCAGAACCGTCATTCTGAACCCAAATCCGGAATATTACTATTCAACCTTGAAACTAAATCTCGTTTCTCGAAATCCGTTCCAAAACCTTAAATACTTGATTATCAAAATAATGTTCCAAAATCCCTTTATATCATTGAAATCATTTATCCTTTGAAACCCCAAACTATAGCATCAAAATCCAGAAATCGACATTTCTCGTAAAACGTGCTGAAAACCGTCTTTTCTCGAAAACCGTGCAAACACGTAAAACCATCATAACACATTCAATACACATAGAATCATGAGTAAAACCATAAAATATGTATATAAAAAGAGTTATGCATGCTCGAGTTTAGAGAAGGGGTCCACTCACAGTACCACGCCCTCAATCGCGTCCCGAGCGTCCTGCACATTCCTCAGCTTCCTCGGGAAATCCCGATCCTGTCAATAACCACCAAATTACGTCACTAACACGTCTACGAAGGTTCACCTAAATTCCCTCAAAATTCCCCGAATCCTAAACGTATTAAACCGAGACCCTAAGCCTTCACCCTCGCGAAACTACGTCAATTCGATGTCCAATGAACCCGAAACCACTTCCATTAGACTCGTTATAACATCTAGACCAAAAACTATGTTGACACCTTCCCCGGACACTACCGCACGCGCCCCCACGCGCCGCCCAAAGTGGCTGCGCTTGGCCTCACGCGCCAGCTACAGTGCATCCCCAACCTCGAGATGACTGTGCTGAACCGGCCGCCGTGAACTGAACCGGCCGCCGTGAACTGAACCGGCGACAACTGATCTCCGCCGTCCGGCCACCATTCTCTTCCCCTCCTTCACCTTTCTCATCGTCCAGACCTATCCTATCCATTCCCGTACTCTGTTCACCTCGACACGGCCCTTACACCGTCGACTGAAGCTCGAAACCAGAACCCGATAAGCCCTTGTTTTCCTCTCCGGCCACCCAGGTAACCTCCCATCACGGTGGCCATCCCAAACTCTTCCTAAGACCCTTCTAAGCCTAACCCGACTCACCTTGACCGTCGACTCTCACCCAAATGTCACGACTCGCCGTTTGAAACTCACGGAAAAACAGAGTACACAGAGCACCTCTGTCGTCTCGCCTCCACCGTGCACTCCCCTGTCACGGCAACCACCGTAGACGGTTCCTGAGACTTTTCTAAACTTAACCTAAGTCATCAAAACTCTCGACTCTTCCTCAGCCATCACAACTTTCAATTTGAACATCAACGGGAAAACAGAGCGTCAAACACAGAACTTAGGAATTACCTGCAACCGTCCACCGCTGTGCTCGCCGCCGCGTTCTCTGGAGTCCACAAAGCCGCCCCAGCCTCCTCTCGAGGTTAATTGGACTTACACACGGCCACAGCACCACCAGCTCCCTCCGTTATTCTCTGTTTCCTCTGGTTTTTCCCCGTGACTCTCAACTCCCTCGCACACTCACATCTCACCAGTACCCGCGATCACCCTTTCAATTCTCTCAATTTTCCTCCCTCTGTTTCGTGTTCTTCAACACACATACACGACACACACAGCACGGGCACCCCAAATAATTGGGACCGCGCACACTAGAAACCTCTAGCCCCCCAACACGTGTCATCATCCACTTCCTTTCTCTCACACAGGGCTCAATCTCAGCCCTCCATTTTCCTTCTCTAGTGCACAAATCCCAATGTGCAGAAAGACCAAATTGCCCCTCCAGGTCGTGGAGATAGCGCGGGGTCTTGACGTCGAGGCAATGTCTGAGGCATATAAGGGACGAGAGGGATTCTGGAGTGTTTAAATTTTCTTCCGCGTGCGTGTAAAATATAATCGGTTTTTATTTCATTGTCTTGAATACTATGCTCTGTAAAACTTGACTCCGGGGTTGTACTTAAATTCTCCTGCGTCTGACTGTTTACTGTCGGGGTGTCAGACGGGAGCAGGATTTACCTCGGGTTTCGGGGTGAAACCGGGGTGGGTCCTGACAATTGGTATCAGAGCCGGACCCTGACCGGAAGTGTGCCAGCGAGGACGCTGGGCCCCAAGGGGGGTGGATTGTAAGACCCGGTCTTGGAAGCAAGAACGGTGAGCAAGACCCTTGAGCTTGAGAAGCAAGAACGGTGAGCAAGACCCGTGAGCTTGGAAAGGTAAGATCGGTGAACGATCCCACATCGCTCGGGGAGGGAAAGGTGAAGTACCTTATATGTGTAGGTGCGTATCTATCTAACACAAGGCCTTTTGGGAGCTCAGTGGCTTTGGGGGGGATTGGAACCCCAAAGTTAAGCGAGTTGAGGCTGGTGCAATCCCATGATGGGTGACCTACTGGGAAGTTGCACGTGAGCTCCTGAAAACAAAACCGTGAGGGCTAGGCCCAAAGCGGACAATATTGTGTTAGATGGGCCGGGTCGTGACAATTTTAATCCTATAGATTCATAGGAAAGGATTGGACGACTCTAATGGAAGGTATAGGATTGAAATTGGACTAAATCTGGACAAAAAACCTTGAATGCCGGTTCAATTGAACCGGTCTGAACCGGTGGACTGAGGAAGACAATGAACAGTGCTTAGCTCCCACGCATAACCACTTCAGGCGGAGCGTATGGGCGTGTGGCACGCCTTTTTAAGAAAGTTCCAACATGACTTTTAAAGTATTTGATGTAACGAACATTTTGGGACTGGTTTCGAGTCGATCAGACATCGTCTCAATAAGTTTCGGGATGTCCGAAGGTTTAGGGCTCGGTTAAAAATAGTTAAAAATTCAAAAAAATTACGGGGCTTTAGTATAAGCTTTATTAAGTAGTTAGTGACCTTATTTTGGGATTTGGACAGGTTCGAGAAAGGCAGTGATAGCGGATTAGTGGGGAACGGCATAAGTGCGCGCGTATCGAGGCGGCGGCGTTAATGGTATATGAGTGGACTTTGCTTTCTAACTCTTGATGCATGCATATATGTTTTTATATGTTTTCTATACATGATTCTTGATTTTGATATTGATCTTGATGGTTTACGGTTTTGCACGTTTTTCGAGGTATTTAGGGAATTATACGTTTTACGGGAATATGATGGATGTTGTGATTTGAACCTGCTTTTAATGATTTGATGTCAGGATTTGAAATATGATTTAATATCAATGATTTAAAAATGGATTTCGGAAAAATGACTTCGGGCTTAGAGGCCCAGTTCATAAAAGTTTTTTTAAAGAATGTGATTTCGGGTTTTTGAATCGGATTTCAAAAAGACGATTTTGGAATCGATTTTGGAAACTTAGAAATGGATTTCCGGTTTGGGTTCAAAATGGTTATTCCGGATGCCGGCTTATGGAATGATGGTTTCAGACTCAGATTTGGAAACGGTTATGGATCTGAGTTCAGGGTTTGGATTCGGGATCCTGATGAGATTGTGGATTCAGATTCGGAAATGGATAATGGTTTTCAAATGGTTTGGATTGGATTTGCTGTATCTGGTTATTGGGTTTAAAGACCCGGATATGATATGACGGGGGTGGGCCCGAATTGGATTTAAAGACCCGAATTGAGTTTAAAGACTCGGAAGTTTAAAGACTCGGATATTGATATTTCCCCCGCAGGCCTATTGAGTTTAAAGACTCGGATTATATTGAGGCCTGGATTGAGTTTAAAGACTCGGATAGATCCAGCAGGTTCGATGGTTGGAAATGTGGCTTTCAAATGTGTTTTGGATTTCACTGAGATTTGATGATGATGGTTTTCAATACTAGTTTTCCGATGTTTTGGGCTATGCCCAGATGAACGGATTTTGATGGTTTTGGGCTCAGACCCGGGATTTGAGAAAAGGAAAATGAGTTCGGTTTTCTTAAATGGTTTGAGTCACCTGAATATAGAACGGTTTTATGGAATGGTTTGATATGCATGCATTGGCTTTTAAATGGAGGGTATAAATGTAATTGTGTTTCATGATAAATGTTTTTGAACTTATTCTTTATTTTTGTCCATTCACAACCTTTTGTGTTTTCGATACCCTCCAGGTTGTTACGGTGCGGGCTATTGGTAACAAGAGACGAAGACATCACACACGCGATCCACAGGAGAGTCTGCGCGCTCTGGGAAGTCTGGGAGGTTTGGAGATGTTCGGTTGGAAATCCCTTGTTCGACTTACGTGTCACATGGAAGTTGGATGTCGATTTAGCCTTCGTGTCACGCGTAAGTTAGACGGGAGTATGACTTAACCCTTAATCCCGGGGGATTGAGGGTGGGTCGTGTCATGAACACTATGTAAAACGATAACCAAGTAGATATATAGATGGGCTGGGACCCAAAACGTGTAAGTGGATCTTGAAAAATGGCAGTCGCCCTAGAGTTAGAAGGAGTAAAAGGCAATAGAGAGACTTTGCCCTGAAGGCAAGGAACACATACATGAGAAAGGGAATCAGGGAGAACCGAAATGCGAGCCTTATTTAGTATTGAGTCAAGAACAACATTGGAGAGGTGTCCACAATGATGATGCCAAAGTGAAGACTTCAAGTGCTGGCCCAAGTAAGCAGTGCCATGGCAAGAAGGAGAGCGGGGTGATACCTGCATGGTAGAGGGTAATTCTGACACAGGAAGAGGATAGAGGTCAGCAACACTAGGAGTCCGCGATAGAACCCTCCCCATTTTTTCCAAGATATGAAGATGAGTGGCATCAAACACCATCTGACAATTATTTTGTAAACAGAATTTGTGGACAGAAAGGAGGTTCTGAACCAATTTGGGAACATGAAACACGTCACGTAAAGCAAAGGCATGCGAGGAAAGTGGTATTTTAAAAGAACCAACACTGGTAATAGGTAAGAAATCCCCATTACTTACTGAGATACATGGGTTAGCTAGACTAGGTTTGGCATCTTGCAATTGAGTATCATCTGAGGTCATATGATTGGTGGCTCATGTGTAAGCAATCCAGAAATTAGGATCATTAAACTCAAAGTCTGATGTAGCTGAGTATGCATATGGTTGTTGGGGTGCGTACTATGGAGTAAGAAAGAAGTTGCCTCTCTAGGAACACGTAGGAATCTCATGGCTTGGCAGCTTACATAGCTGACAGCGAGATTGAGGTGAGGAGTCTAGGACTCCAGGACTAGGGGAGACAGCGACAGAGAAATGTGGAAAGTTAGGATTATAACTATGAGAGACCTCACCACTTTGTGAGGGATTGTTGAGTCCATAACCAGCATTGGGATAACTAGAGCCATGCTGATAGCTACCAAAGTTGTTATTGTGGCCACCTTAGTTGTTGTTGTAACCATATCCACTAGTATGATTATTGTAACCAGTACTGTTACCCCCATAACCATTATAACCAGTACCATAACCCCTATAACCATGTTGATTGGGATGGTAGTGGTTGTTCCTTCCACCACGATAGTAATTGTTGTTACTACCACCACGATATCCACCATTGTTTCTTCCAAGACCACAATAGTTGTTTCGCCCATTCCAATTATGAGGAAAGTTGTTTTGTGGTTGCAAGCAGAGTCCTGCCACTGAGCAGTGTTGTTATTCATACCACCAGAATTGTGAGACTCTGAAGACTGAGTGTCCTTTGCATCAACCATCGCTGTCAACATGGAAGATTGAGTCTGAAGTTTATTAGAAACTTTGTTGAGATCAGCCTCTTCAGTGAGGAGTAGTGTACGTAGTTCTGGTAAGGTCAATGGAACAAGATGTGCGCGAATGTGGGACTTGAAAGAGTAGTAGTTCATTGGTAAACCATTAAGAGGAATCAAGATGACATCTTTATCCGATACTGTGAAACCAGCACTAGCAAGGCGTTGTTGAGCTTACCTGATTTTGGAAAGGAAGAGTTATATAGAGTCTGCACCCTTTTGCAGTGTCTGGAGATTCGTTTTCAACTGCATGAGATCGACTTCAGAAAAAGATGAGAAATGTTCCTGCAAGGTAAGCCACGCTGCACGACAGGACACACAAGTTAGGATCTCAGTAAAGGTATCTTATTAGATTGTAGCAATGAGAATGTTGAGTATTGCTGCATCCATGTCACACCACTGCTGAAACAAAGGATAAAACGAACCTGGACATCGTGTGGTACCATCCAAGTAGCCAAAAAGGTGAAATCCGTTCAGGAGCCTTTGAATCTACACGCGCCAAGAGATGTAGTTCGTGTCATCGAGCTTGTCAGCCACGAATTCAGTGGCATGTTTAAGAAGATCCATGGGAGACGACATGGGATTGAACACACTGAATGATCAAAGAATCAAGAAAAGGTTGGTCAGGAATTAAAAAAAGGCCAGAAAAGAACGAATGTAAACACAAAAGAACACCTGAATTCTTTGGAAGTTCAGAGTAACGAAGAATTGAAAAGTGTATTAATGAACTAGTCAAGAACTTCAGATTAAAGATCGAGAAGAATCTTAATCTTTGCAGATAATCAAGGAAGAGCACTTAAAGAATGATTGAAGGAGTGAAGATTCGAAGTAGGACTAAAGAATCGAAGAGACGAAAGAGAAAGAAGATTCAAAAAGTTCAAAAACAATCATACCTTACAGATTTCTTTGTATTCACCATTGCGGAGGTTTCACTACTCGTATTTCTAGAGTAGAAGGATCTCAGGATGAAGAGGTTTGAGCTTATAGCTCTGATACCATGAAAGCTTCCATGGAGTGATCAGAGGTAACACAATGAGAAACTAAAAGAGAGAGAGAGAGAGAGAGAGAGAGAGAGAGAGAGAGAGAGAGATTAAGAGAGATAAAAGACGAAGAGAAGTTTAGTGAAGAGAATTCTTTGATTGTATTCAACTTAATTACAAGTACAATAGTTTTCATCTTTTATATATCTCACACTTAAGCTAACCTACTAACCTCCTATTCTAACAACTTTTCTAGCTGTCAAATAGCTCATCAATAACTAACTTCCCTTCTAACAAACTATTAACACCTCAGCACATATTAAAAAACCCTATAACAAACCCTATATGTCATCAATTTTTACTCCTATTGCTTAGGTTGTTGATGTTCAACGATCAGGACCTTCAACTTCAGGTAATCCTTGCACTGATCTTCAAGTGGCAATCCTCATATGTTAATCTGATTTTTTTTGCTTTTTATCTGTTTTGCAGGGAAGGGTCGAAGACCACTAGCTTCAGGTATACCTCATTTACTCTAACATTCCTAGTTGCAAATAGAGACTAGCTCTACTAGTTTTAGGATAAAAGAGAGGTTGTGAGATAGTGTGGATCGATATGACTGAATTGGATTGATTGTGGTGTGTATGAAATTGTGATTTCTAATGATGCACATGAACTGTTTGATAAAATGCACACAGAAACTTTCTTTTATTTCTTTAGTAGCTATGATTACTGAATTCTCATTCTATTTGTTGTCGTACATTTTTCTGATACATAGCAATTGATTCTTGCATTCTCTCAGTACTCACAGCTCACACACACAGCTCACACCTCTCTAAAACAGTTACACACAAAGTGCATGACACTATGATGTCATCACTAGCCTATTACAGCCTTCCTCGTGTTCTCTTACGTTCTAGAAGCTTACACACACAATCTAGGTGAGGGGAATTTGTTATTCTCTCTCACACTTTTCAAACTTCTACACCTAGCAACCGATTAGGGATAGGAGATAGTGATCTGCTGAGGCAGGGAGCAGGCTATGTACCAACACTCCCTTCTAAACTGCTCACTAGTTTAACACTAAGTAGTTCTCTCAAGTAGTTGAACCTTATCTTAGGCAGTGCCTTTGTAAAAATGCCAGGCACTTGATCTTCTGATCTGCAGTAGATTATGACACGACTCATCCCAATCCCACGAGAAGAACAAGGGATATGCCATGCTCCCGTCTGACACGAAGTGGCAAACAAAGGATAACCTAAAACCTCAGCCCGTTCGGGGCTTCCAGAGTGCGCCAATATCAGTGGAGGGGAGTGATGTCTCGATTTCTACTACAGCCCGCATCAACGATCAACCTGATGGGCATTACAACCATTGAAAGTTGTGAGTGGATGGAATAAATAATTTAATTAAAACTCATTTCATAAGAAGAAATTTATGCCCTTCACTAAAAAGCACGCATGCATTCGAAAACCAATAATCAAACCATTTACTTTTTTAAATCATTAGGGTCGTAGCCCAAAACCAAGTATATGGGAACTCAACCCAAAACCAATCATATGGGATCTTAGCCCAAAACCAAGTATATAGGAACTCAGCCCAAAACCAAATACATGGGAACTCAGCCCAAAACCAATCACACGGGAACTCAGCCCAAAATCAATCATGTGGGAACTCAACCCAAAACCAAGTATATGGGAACTCAGCCCAAAACCAAATATATGGGAACTCAGCCCAAAACCAATCCTCGGTATCCCTGATGCCTGACACCCTAGATGTCACAATTAATACTGTCACGGTTCCAAAGCTACGCGTGCTACCCGGGGTCTCAATCCCAAGTTTCCCTAGGGTCCACTCAGGTCAATGACCTGCAGATCAATGACCCTTCCTAGGGGGAGGTTTTAACCTCGAGCAATCTTGCTCCTGAGTCACTATACGAACCAGTCACTCCGTGTAATGTCCTCTCGCAGGCAATGCTCCTTGACTACTCCAGGATACTACGGGACGTCTGGAGAAAACAACCACTCGTGAGGTTGGTATATGGAAAACCATTTCATAAATCATCTCAAATCGTTTAAAGGTCAATGCCCGGGATTTCCATAAAACCATCGTAAATCCAGAAATCCAATTCCATGTAGGGTCTCTGAACCCGAAATAAAATTTTATAAACCATTATGGGACACATGCCCGATATCATAAACCAATTGGGCCTCAAGCCCGATATCATAACCAACTGGGCCTCAAGCCCCATCATGTAAACCAAATGGGCCTCCAGCCCGATATCTCATTAAATCAAATGGACTTCAAGTCCGGTAGTTTCCAAATCAAATGAGTCTCATGCCCGATTCCATATTTTCAAATCCAAAACCCTTTTATTAAACCATCATAGAATTACTAGCACGTATAAGCACAGTATAAATATATAAATCTCGAAATACGTGCAAATACGTAAATCATAATACCACAATCATATGCACTCAAGGCATCTCAAAATCATAGATATAAAACATATAAAACAGTTATGCATGCATCAATTTAGAAATCAATATCCACTCACAGACCGTCCTAGTTGTCGCCTCGATACGCATGCCATAAGCCTTTTGAGGCTATATCACCATCTCCGGAACTTCCGGACCTGTCCAAATCATACTCGAAGGTCACTAACTACTTCAAATAGGCTAACATTGAATCCCCCAATTTTTTTGGGATTTTTAAACGTATTTAAAATAAACCCTAAACCTTCGGACACTCAAAACTACCTCGAAACGGTGTCTGATCGACTCGAAACTTGTGCCAAAATACTTGTTACATCAAATGGATGAAAAAACATGTTGACTGTGACACCCAACCCTACCCCGCCCGCTAGGCACATGGTCGTCTTTAACCTCGCGTGAACAAGGTTTGTCCTGGTTTTCCGGTTCGATCGAACCAGCGAACATACCCGGCCGGTTCTCCCAACTTCAGCCACCATTCTCGACACGGTTTCTTTCTACACCTTTGTCTGGATCTAACTAGAGGCTCTATCGATTTAAAAATACAAAACAAGGTCTAGATTCATACCTTCAACGTCAAACCTGTAGCCCAGTTTTCCTCCTCAGTTTCTGGCCACCACAGACCACCTCCAGCCACGATTTCAATCCCCATCATCTCCTAGGATCACCAGAAACCATTCCCAATCATTAGAACCAATCAAAAACCCCTAAAAATTGACCTTCGAATTTGAACCAAAACTTACCGTTTTCGGGTTCTCTAGCCACCGTCCACGACGATCGACACCGTTAGCTCCTTCTTCATCATCTCACATCACTCTCTCTTTACCTTTCACACACCCAACACAGAGGATGAGGTTTGGGGAAGGTGGGTTTGAGTTTTAGGGTGGGTTGTATGTGGGTTTCAGGTTTGGTTTGAATAGAACAGATGAGGATGAAGGAGTGGGTGCATGTATCTGTGTTAGGTGAGCAATTTTTCACTCGTCCATTGGGCCTAAACTAAATATTTGGGGCTCACTCAGGACAAAAGTCCACCCGCCTCGTAAAACGTGCAATAGTGTTATGAACTTCCGTGACCAGTAACTTTCTTGTCGAATGTCCGATTTTGACATGCCGCCTATTTACGGACTTGTAACAACTCGATCTACGTAACAGTCCTCAATTGTAACACCCCGGACATTCAAGGATTTTAATATTGTATTTTAATGTGTGAATTGACGCTTTTACCCTTGTGATTGGCATGGTCAAATTGTTGACTTTTTGATTGATGAACTAAATGGACTTTGACCTATGACCGTGACGTAGTTCGGGACGTCACGAGTTCATAGACAGGTGGCACGTCCAATTCGGACGATCAAGGTAAAAGTTATGACTATCGGAAGTTCAGGGGCATTACCGTAATTTGGACTTTCGGGGGGAAGATGTTGACTTTTCTTTTGACAAAAAATTTTCTGTTGACTCAAGGACCGTCCGTCAGGTAGGTCTCGACGTCCTGAGTCCGTAGACAGGCGGCACGCCGAAATCGGACTTCGTACGAGGAAGTTATGGTCAGAAACGTGAAATCGGGAGGTTCGTGTCTCGGTTTTCGTGTCGAATATTTTATTCTGGAAATTCTGATTGGAGGACACCTGGTGAGTGACAAGTGTCACTCACCCATTGGCTAGATTGGATCAGATCCACTATGGGATTAAATAGCATTTAAATCAACTTTTAATTTCAGCCCTTGGATCTGAAAACCCCAGATCCAATCATCACCTTTGATCTCATTCTGAGATTCAATCCTGGCCCTTGATTCATGTTCCTGTTCAGTATTAAGATTCATGCACCCATGTGTTCATTCTCTCAACCCGTTTGTGCGATTCCCCCTTGGAACCAGCTCACCAGCCCTCATCACTCAACCCCACACCTCAGGCAACCAGCAACCACCGTCCTGACGCCGGCCACCGCTCCACGGCCACCCTGCACGGCCGGTATTCCCTCAAACCCGAGAAGGAAACCCGAGCAGCCCAAGTCACCAAACCATCCAAACCTTCAATCTGGGACTTGAACCAACGTACGGTTGGGATCACCGTGACGACGGGACGGCGAGGAACTGACCTTGACGAGGTACGGCGGTGACACGGCGGCAATAGGACGATAAACCCGTGAGTTGCCGTTTTCCTTCCCTGCTTCGAACCGTCTGTGTTTGACGTTAACTTTGTTGGATGATTGTTAGGACACATCTAGGAGACCTTGACGACCAATTTGGACCTAGGACCGGGACTGGAAAGCCGTCGACTCGCCGGAGAGGATAACCAGAACCGGCAACCAAACTTCCCATCGATTTGCAGGTAATCTCTTAGACCTAAAACCTAATTCTATTTACACAGAACCGTTGTAGGGATTAAGACGTGTAGTTAGGAATCAAACGGAACAAAAATGATCGAGAAATGATGAAATGGTAACCGGGTCATGATCGCGGATCTGATCGACCCGAGTTACAGGAATATGGGTCAACCCGTCTGAGGACAGCGGTGCTGACGTGGCACCCTATCAGACTGTCAGGTGACGTGGACCAACCGTGATCCGACACGTGTCACATGTCAGTGCACAGTCAGCACTGACATGTCAGTGACGTGGCCCAATCAGGGACTGCCACGTGTCACTGACATGTCAGTGACGTGGACTAGTGCCATGCTGACACGTGCCACATGTCAGATCTGACACGTGGCCTGACAGATCAGTGGGGTGGACCAATCGGATGTTGACACGTGGCACCTGTCAGAGTCTGACATGTCAGACCTGACAGCTGTCAGATGACGTCAGCAGGGACTGTTCCTGCGTTGACCGACGCGTTGACTGGCGCATGTGGTCGCGTGTGAACAGTACTTTTGGTGGGACCACTACCATTCTTTAGGTTTCGACGATCCGGATCTAATGGCGGTGGTTTCGGGTCAATCGGAGATCATTAAGTTGGTCAAATTAAGGTTTATTGCATTGGGAAGTGCGTTCAGGCGGCTTTCCCGGGCCGGTTTCGGCCTAGGCTTTCATGGTTGAATGTTGGGGGTTTAAATTAACCTTTACGAATACTTTGGACTTGACAGGGATTGTACATTTGTACCAGATCGAGGGTATACGCTCGGTTTTCAGCAGGACTGTACTGTGAGTGGGCCCGTTTTCATTAAACCCTTGCATGCTTAAATGTTTTCCGATTTACTTATATGTTCACATGCTGGAATCTATAAATGGTTTTGAGATTTCGGTTATGGCACGTTTCACCGTATTTGGGCATGAGACCCGTTTGATGAAACGTAACGATCGGTTCAGATTTTACCTATGTATACATATATATATTTGCATGTGGATATAAATAAAACGTATTTGGTACTGCACTGTATAGATCCTTTCATATTATATTGTCTCCTCCGGATGAGGTACCCCGGAGAGGTCACGGACGTCTAGTACGTCCAGCGTCTATGACGCTAAGCATCGGGGATGCTGTAACCGAACAGGGTTCGGGGATTGAACTCGGAATTGAGACCCGAGTGGCACGCGTAGCCATGTGATTGTGACCTTATTGGACGTCAGACATCGGGGATGTCGGGATTGGAGTGTATAGTGCAGTGGCTAAAATTATGGTTATGGTTTTATTACATGCCTTATGATTCATATTATATTATTTATGATTTTAAATGGTGCTGCATGCATGTTTGGAAAACGGAGAGGTAAATTATATGTTTTACTTATCAAATGATTTTATAAACTTGAGTTCGGTCCACTCACCCTTAATGTTTTTGGTAACCCCTCCAGGTCGTGATACTGAGGTAGAGGAGGAACCTGAGGCTGAGGCATAGATCTACTTCTGCGTACCTGAACCCCTGCTGGGTGGTTTACCCGCAGGTTTATGTTAGAGTCGTGCTCGCAACTTGTAATTTTGAATTTCATCCCTTGTCTGACATTCGTTTAATTCGGATTTGATGTATGACTTTAATTTGGTTATTTATGCATTTGATGTTTTGAGGTTAAAATTGGTATGAATTATTGGGTGTCAGACGGGAGCAGGGCACGTCCCCTTGTGGTCCCTGTGGGATCGGGGCGGGTCCTGTCAGCTTGGTATCAGAGCACTAGGTTGTGGTCAGTACTAGGGTATGGTTAGCATGCTAGACTAGCGATTAGTACTAGTTACTTTTCGACTTTTAAGAATATCGTTATCTGATCTTTGCCTCTTGACAGTTGGTTATGCCTCCTAGGAGAATTCCTCATACACGAACTGACGAGGATCTGGAAAGGGAGATGGAATGCGCGAGCATTGAAAGGGCTCAACGGTTGGGAGCCACTCCTTTCTGCGGGGGATCAAACCCCGAGGATGCTCATGATTGGATCACCAAGTGGGAGAGGATCTTCTCGGTGATGCACTGCCCTCCGGGCGAACGAGTGACCTTGGCGGCCTTCTTACTCGAGGGAGGAGCCTACCAGTGGTGGCACGGACTCGAAATGTCTGGGTGGTCTGTCCATACCACTACTTGGGAAGCTTTCCGTTCCAGATTTCTGGACCAGTACTACCCGCGATCCTTTCGCGCGGCGCGGGAGGCTGAATTCCTGCGGCTGGAGCAGGGTGACATGTCCGTTGCAGACTACGAGCAAACTTTCGGAAAACTATCCCGGTTCGCTGCATCATTCGTGAGCACGGAGGAGGACAAATGCTAAAGGTTTGAGCTTGGACTCCGAGGGGAGATCTAGGCAAGTGTGACTGCTGCTACTCATGCTTCACTGAGAGATTTGGTCGACGCTGCGGTGCGTGTCGAGGCCAGTCTGGCGGCACACCAGACACGACAACCTTCGGGCGAGGGACGACGTCAGGATCGCCCACATCGTGGGCCATCGGGCCATAAGAACAACAAGGGAGGGGGCTACAGGGGAGCACCCTCATCCTTCAAGGGTCGTGGCTGGTCAGGTCGACGCGGAGGCTCTCAGGGCAGAGGATCTGGATACAACTCTGGGCAACGCTCATCTTGGAGCGGTACTTCTGGCGGGCATTCGAACAGGCCAAGGCCAGTAACTTGTTTTGCTTGCGGAGAGGAGGGCCACTATGCCTGTGATTGCCCGCAGTTGTCCAAGAACAACGACGCTGGGGGCTCTAGTGTGGTGCAGAGCACGGCTTCCCACACTAATGGAGGTCGCGGTCAGGGAGGTGACAGTGGTGCTGGGCGTGGTACTAGTGGACGTGGTACTATTGAACTACTCCCGGGTACCCGACCCATGTCCCAGGCACCATACCGGATGGCGCCGGCCGAGTTACGAGAACTCAAGACTCAATTGCAGGAGTTGGTGGATTTGGGATATGTCCGACCGAGTACTTCACCGTGGGGGGCACCAGTGTTGTTCGTAAAGAAGAAGGAGGGAAGTCTCCGTTTATGTATTGACTATCGACAACTCAACAAGGTGACGCTGAGGAACCAGTATCCTCTACCCAGGATCGATGACCTTTTTGACCAGTTGCGGGGAGCTCAGTGCTTCTCGAAAATTGATTTGCGGTCTGGGTATCACCAACTGAGGATTTCGGAGGAGGATATTCCGAAAACTGCTTTTCGAACCCGTTACGGACACTACGAGTTCCTTGTTATGCCATTTGGTTTGACGAATGCTCCAGCAGCATTCATGGATCTGATGAACCGGGTCTTCCGACCCTACCTGGATAAGTTCGTGATTGTGTTCATCGATGACATTTTGGTGTACTCGAGGAGTGCCCGTGCACATGAGGAACATCTACGGTTGGTCTTGGAGAGGCTGAGACAAGAACAATTGTACGCCAAACTGAGCAAGTGTCAGTTTTGGCTGAGCAGTATTGGTTTTCTGGGACACGTGATATCGACGGATGGGATTTGCGTGGATCCCCAGAAAACAGAAGCGGTGAACAACTGGGCTAAACCGACAACAGTGACCGAGGTGCGGAGTTTCGTCGAATTAGCAGGTTACTACCGGAGATTCGTGGAGGGTTTCTCCAAAATTGCTGCACCATTGACTCGTTTGACTCGGAAGGGAGTGAAGTTTATCTGGGACGAGCAGTGCGATCGGAGCTTTCAAGAGTTGAAAGATCGATTGACCACTGCACCTGTCCTTGCATTGCCGGATGACAGTGGAGAGTTTGTGGTCTTCAGTGATGCATCGCTGAAAGGTCTGGGCTGCGTGTTGATGCAAACTGGCAAGGTTATCGCCTATGCATCCCGGCAGCTGAAGACCCACGAGTTGAACTACCCTACCCATGATTTGGAGTTGGCAGCGGTGGTTCATGCCCTGAAAATCTGGAGACATTATCTATTCGGCGCAACGTGTCGGATAAACACCGACCACCAGAGTCTTAAATACTTATTCACTCAGAAGGAGCTTAACATGAGACAACGGAGATGGTTGGAGCTGCTGAAGGACTATGACTGTACGATCGAGTACCATCCGGGTAAGGCCAATGTGGTGGCTGATGCACTCAGTAGGAAGTCAGCAGGATCCGTTGCACACCTAGGGATGGTGTATCTTCCCTTGCTAGTGGAACTCCGGAAGGCGGGAGTTATTTTGGGTACGGATGCGCATGGAGCTTTGTTGGCCAGCTTCCATGTACGACCAGTACTGATTGATCGGATCATCGAGGCACAACTTCAGGATCCGATACTCTGTATTTACAGAATTGAGGTCGATGCGGATGGGAGACAGGATTTTACCATCCGGGACGATGAAGCACTTGTGAAATTGGGCCGTTTGTGTGTACCTGCATTGGCAGAGTTACGAGCCGAGATTCTTAAGGAGGCCCATAGTTCGGCCTATACTATGCATCCGAGAGGTATAAAGATGTACCGTACCCTCCGGAACCATTATTGGTGGCCAGGAATGAAGAAGGATATTGCTGAATTCGTGAGCAGATGCTTAACCTGTCAGCAGGTTAAGGCGGAACGGCAGAGACCGTATGGGGCTATGCAGCCACTTCCGATTCCCGAGTGGAAGTGGGATCACATCACCATGGACTTCGTCTTTAAGTTGCCAAGGACTCAGAGTGGAGTTGACGGAGTATGGGTGATCGTGGACCGGCTAACCAAATCGGCCCATTTTCTGCCAGTTCAGGAAACCTATAAACCTAATCGACTGGCTCAATTGTTTGTGAAGGAAATCATACGATTGCATGGTACGCCGGAATCTATCGTGTCCGATCGTGATCCGCGTTTCACTTCCAGGTTCTGGCGGAGTTTGCAAGCTACTCTGGGAACAACCCTACGTTTTAGTACTGCGTTCCATCCTCAGACCGATGGACAGTCTGAAAGAACCATTCAGACCCTGGAGGACATGATGAGGTCATGTGTACTACAGTTTCAGGACTCTTGGGATACTCATTTGCCATTGATGGAATTCGCCTACAACAACAGCTATCAGACAAGCATCGGGATGGCACCCTATGAGGCACTGTATGGACGACAGTGCAGGACACCTATCTGCTGGACGGAGATAGGAGAGCGAGCGGCGGTAGGGCCGGAATTGATGGACTTAACCATGGAAACTGTTCGTGTTATCAAGGAGAGATTGAGGGCGGCACAGGATCGCCAGAAGAGTTATGCCGATCGACGGATTCGAGACTTGGAATTTGAAGTGGGAGATTTCGTCTTCCTGAAGTTATCACCGTGGAAGGGGATTATCCGATTCGGTCGACGAGGGAAACTGAGTCCCCGTTTTATCGGACCTTATGAGATCGTTGAGAAAATTGGCAGAGTTTCTTACAGATTGGCGCTACCTCCAGAACTATCTAGAGTTCACGATGTTTTCCACATATCGATGCTGCGGAAGTACGTACGTGATGCTTCTCATGTACTTGGGGAACAACCTGTCGAACTACGGGAGGATTTGAGCTTTGAGGAACAACCAGTGCAGATCTTGGATCGGAAGGACAAGGTACTACGTCGGAAGACGATCCCTCTCGTGAAGATTCTCTGGAGAAACCAGAATGTGGAAGAAGCCACATGGGAGCCTGAGGCTCAGATGCGAGAACAATTTCCTCATTTGTTTCTTTGAAATTTCGGGACGAAATTTCTTAAGGGGGGAAGGTTGTAACACCCCGGACATTCGAGGATTTTAATATTGTATTTTAATGTGTGAATTGACGCTTTTACCCTTGTGATTGGCATGGTCAAATTATTGACTTTTTGATTGATGAACTAAATGGACTTTGACCTATGACCGTGACGTAGTTCGGGACGTCACGAGTTCATAGACAGGTGGCACGTCCAATTCGGACGATCAGGGTAAAAGTTATGACTATCGGAAGTTCATGGGCATTACCGTAATTTGGACTTTCGGGGGGAAGATGTTGACTTTTCTTTTGACAAAAAATTTTCTGTTGACTCAAGGACCGTCAGGTAGGTCTCGACGTCCTGAGTCCGTAGACAGGCGGCACGCCGAAATCGGACTTCGTACGAGGAAGTTATGGTCAGAAACGTGAAATCGGGAGGTTCGTGTCTCGGTTTTCGTGTCGAATATTTTATTCTGGAAATTCTGATTGGAGGACACCTGGTGAGTGACAAGTGTCACTCACCCATTGGCTAGATTGGATCAGATCCACTATGGGATTAAATAGCATTTAAATCAACTTTTAATTTCAGCCCTTGGATCTGAAAACCCCAGATCCAATCATCACCTTTGATCTCATTCTGAGATTCAATCCTGGCCCTTGATTCATGTTCCTGTTCAGTATTAAGATTCATGCACCCATGTGTTCATTCTCTCAACCCGTTTGTGCGATTCCCCCTTGGAACCAGCTCACCAGCCCTCATCACTCAACCCCACACCTCAGGCAACCAGCAACCACCTTCCTGACGCCGGCCACCGCTCCACGGCCACCCTGCACGGCCGGCATTCCCTCAAACCCGAGAAGGAAACCCGAGCAGCCCAAGTCACCAAACCATCCAAACCTTCAATCTGGGACTTGAACCAACGTACGGTTGGGATCACCGTGACGACGGGACGGCGAGGAACTGACCTTGACGAGGTACGGCGGTGACACGGCGGCAATAGGACGATAAACCCGTGAGTTTCCGTTTTCCTTCCCTGCTTCGAACCGTCTGTGTTTGACGTTAACTTTGTTGGATGATTGTTAGGACACATCTAGGAGACCTTGACGACCAATTTGGACCTAGGACCGGGACTGGAAAGTCGTCGACTCGCCGGAGAGGATAACCAGAACCGGCAACCAAACTTCCCGTCGATTTGCAGGTAATCTCTTATACCTAAAACCTAATTCTATTTACACAGAACCGTTGTAGGGATTAAGACGTGTAGTTAGGAATCAAACGGAACAAAAATGATCGAGAAATGATGAAATGGTAACCGGGTCATGATCACGGGTCTGATCGACCCGAGTTACAGGAATATGGGTCAACCCGTCTGAGGACAGCGGTGCTGACGTGGCACCCTGTCAGACTGTCAGGTGACGTGGACCAACCGTGAGCCGACACGTGTCACATGTCAGTGCACAGTCAGCACTGACATGTCAGTGACGTGGCCCAATCAGGGACTGCCACGTGTCACTGACATGTCAGTGACGTGGACTAGTGTCGTGCTGACACGTGGCACATGTCAGATCTGACACGTGGCCTGACAGATCAGTGGGGTGGACCAATCGGATGTTGACACGTGGCACCTGTCAGAGTCTGACATGTCAGACCTGACAGCTGTCAGATGACGTCAGCATGACGTCATGCTGACGTCAGCGATGACGTCAGCAGGGACTGTTCCTGCGTTGACCGACGCGTTGACTGGCGCATGTGGGCGCGTGTGAACAGTACTTTTGGTGGGACCACTACCATTCTTTAGGTTTCGACGATCCGGATCCAATGGCGGTGGTTTCGGGTCAATCGGAGATCATTAAGTTGGTCAAATTAAGGTTTATTGCATTGGGAAGTGCGTTCGGGCGGCTTTCCCGGGCC
The DNA here is from genome assembly GCA_032719365.1 of Prinsepia uniflora. Taxonomy (NCBI): domain Eukaryota; kingdom Viridiplantae; phylum Streptophyta; class Magnoliopsida; order Rosales; family Rosaceae; genus Prinsepia; species Prinsepia uniflora. The sequence goes on from CM064873.1 coordinate 28,149,289, forward strand.
GGTTTCGGCCTAGGCTTTCATGGTTGAATGTTGGGGGTTTAAATTGACCTTTACGAATACTTTGGACTTGACAGGGATTGTACATTTGTACCACATCGAGGGTATACGCTCGGTTTTCAGCAGGACTGTACTGTGAGTGGGCCCGTTTTCATTAAACCCTTGCATGCTTAAATGTTTTCCGATTTACTTATATGTTCACATGCTGGAATCTATAAATGGTTTTGAGATTTCGGTTATGGCACGTTTCACGGTATTTAGGCATGAGACCCGTTTGATGAAACGTAACGATCGGTTCAGATTTTACCTATGTATACATATATATATATTTGCATGTGGATATAAATAAAACGTATTTGGTACTGCACTGTATAGATCCTTTCATATTATATTGTCTCCTCCGGATGAGGTACCCCGGAGAGGTCACGGACGTCTAGTACGTCCAGCGTCTATGACGCTAAGCATCGGGGATGCTGTAACCGAACAGGGTTCGGGGATTGAACTCGGAATTGAGACCCGAGTGGCACGCGTAGCCATGTGATTGTGACCTTATTGGACGTCAGACATCGGGGATGTCGGGATTGGAGTGTATAGTGCAGTGGCTAAAATTATGGTTATGGTTTTATTACATGCCTTATGATTCATATTATATTATTTATGATTTTAAATGGTGCTGCATGCATGTTTGGAAAACGGAGAGGTAAATTATATGTTTTACTTATCAAATGATTTTATAAACTTGAGTTCGGTCCACTCACCCTTAATGTTTTTGGTAACCCCTCCAGGTCGTGATACTGAGGTAGAGGAGGAACCTGAGGCTGAGGCATAGATCTACTTCTGCGTACCTGAACCCCTGCTGGGTGGTTTACCCGCAGGTTTATGTTAGAGTCGTGCTCGCAACTTGTAATTTTGAATTTCATCCCTTGTCTGACATTCGTTTAATTCGGATTTGATGTATGACTTTAATTTTGTTATTTATGCATTTGATGTTTTGAGGTTAAAATTGGTATGAATTATTGGGTGTCAGACGGGAGCAGGGCACGTCCCCTTGTGGTCCCTGTGGGATCGGGGCGGGTCCTGTCATCAATCCACGGGCATTGGACCTCCCGGGTCAAAAGTCAACTTTTTACCTTCGTCTAAGGGTAAAATCGTAATTTCACCCTGAACGTTCGATAATTCTGGACTAATCCCCGATTAGGCGATTAGCCGATTAGCCTTGCTAATATATAATTAATTCTTAATTAATCCCAAGAATTTGGGACGGGTCGTTACATATTAGGTCCACTTATCCAAATTGCATTGCCTCTCTAATGAAGTGAAATCTCCTGCTGATGTGTTTTGTCTTTTGATGAAACACAGGGTTCTTTTTCAATGCTATTGCAGAGGTTTTGTCACAAGACAAGGTAGTAGGCCCTGTTTGTTCCTCCCCAAAATCTTCTAGCACAAACCTGAGCCATTTTGCTTGAGTTGTGGCTTTCGAGGTACTGAAATATTCAGCCTCTGCATTAAATAAAACAACACTATATTGCTTTATAGATGCTCAAGAGAAAACCCTCCTCTAAATGAGAAAGCATAGCCTAATGTGCTTCTTATGTCATCTATGCTTCCACTCCAATCAGAGTCACAATACCCTATTAGAGTTGCCGGTTTTCAGTTAATGTACTCAATTCCATAATCCATTATCCCTTGGATATATCTTAGGACTTTCTTGGTTGTTCCAAGATGTTTCTTGGATGGATAGTGCATAAATCTGGACAGCAAACTTGCAGAAAACATTATATCAGGCCTAGTAGCTATTAGGTAAATGAGACTACCTATAATCTGTCTATAGAGTCCCTCATCTGCCTCTTCTGATCCATCTGTTCTATAGCCTGTCATTTGTAGCCAATGGCACACTAACTGGTTTGCATCCCTTCAAACCAAACTTCTCTAGGAGAGTCAATGCATACTTCTTCTGATGAATGAATATATTTCTTGCAGACTGTACCACTCCTATTCCAAGAAAATGATGTAAAAGTAACAAATATGTCATCTCATACTTTGACATCATCTCTTCTTTGAATTCTGAGATCATTTCCTCACTGTCTCCTATGTATACTATGTCATCCATATAGATAGACACAATAAGAGTCTCTTTCTTGCTATTTTTCTTCAAATACAGTGTAGGCTCACTAGGACTCCTGTGAAAACTACACTTTCCTAGATAAGTGTCAATTTCACCACACCAAGCTCTTGGTGCTTGCTTCAAACCATACAAGGCCTTCCTTAGCATGTATACCTTATTTTCTTCATTTCTGATTTCATGCCCCTCTGGTTGTTCTACATAAACCTCTTCTTCCAAAACACCATTTAGGAATGTTGACTTGACATCAAGCTGGTACAATTTCCAGCTTCTTTGAGCTGCAAGGGCAATCCGAACTCTAATTGTGTCATGTCTTGCCACAGGGTCAAATGTCTCATTGAAGTCTATCCCAGGCTTCTGTGAATACCCTTTGGCAACCAACCTTGCTTTGTGTTTCTGAACAGAACCATCTAAGTTCAGTTTTGTCTTGTACACCCATTTCACTCCTATCACCTTCTTATCTGATGGCCTGTTTACTAGTTCCCAAGGAGGGTTCTTTTCTATCATTTCCAGTTCTGCCTGCATTGCCTTCTACCATGCTTTATCCTGAGAAGCTTCTTGGTAGTTTTCTGGTTCTACAATGCACATGTTGCATCTTGCATAGATCTTATTTTTACCTGGTTGAACCAGACATAGAAGCACTAGTGTTACTTGAACCATATTCATATCTAGGACTAGTTCTTTGGTTTGGTATAGGAGAAGCACTCAATGAACTCTGATCTTCAGTTGTGACTGGATCAACTTCACTGTCAAACAGAACATCAACTTCTCCTTCTTTCGTCAGAATGGTGATCTTATCATACTCATTCTAAACAAATTTGTCATTTTCCCTCCTAGCTTCCATAGAACTTGATTTCGGGTCTTCCTTGGGCATATGGTCGTGCAAAACCTTCCCATTTCGAGTTGTAACATAACTAGCATGCTCAAAAGCATTGTTCTTTGGGTTGGGAACAATTTTTGAAGGAAACTTCCTAGTATTTTTTACTTGTCCCATGAAATCGACAATTTGACCAATTTGTTTCTTCATTTTAGAAATGCCACGACCATGATTGTTCAATGTCTCCTTTGTTTACTTTTGGCTATCCAGAAGGACTTGAGTTGAAGTGGATAATTTTGCAAATATCTTATCATAATTCGGGTTAAAGAATTGATGAACCGGAGGAGCTTGTTGCGTACCCATAGGTTGGTTAGGCATTGGTGGTCTTGTTATGAATTGTTGTCGTGAATACCCTTGTTGGTCTTGAGATGAAGGGTTCAAACATCCTTCATTGTTGCTTCACTTGAATCCCGGATGATCACGGTTGCCTTGTCCATAGTTGGTAAAGTTATTGAATTGTTGGTTCCCTTGATATCCTCCTAAGGCATTGGCTTGTTCCATGCCATCATTTGGGTATGTAACTTGAAGGCATTGATCACTTAGGTGTCCATCCAATTGGCACACGCCACATATAGGTCCCTTAGGTTGCATAGCCCTTTTGGCTTCTAATTCCAGAACTTGTACAAGCATAGATTGAAGCTTTTCAATCCTTTCATCAGAGGTACCCTTGGAATTAAGTGCATTTACCCCCTTCTTGTGAGACATGCCATAGTGGGCATCATTGGTGGCCCTACTCTTGAGTGACTGTCTTGCTTTGGGCTCGTCTAAGTCCATAAATACTCCATGTGAAGCTGCATCAAGAAGGTCTCGGTCCATGGGATTTAGACCATCGTAAAAGTAATTCATTGGGTTAGTCGCCGAGAAACCATGTGAAGGACAAGTAGAACAAAAGACCTTGAAACAATCATAGTATGAACCAAAGGTTTCGTCTAGTGCTTGGGTAATGGATGTGATCTCTCGCCTCTTTGACGTGATCATAGAAGAGGGAAATTACTTGGCCAAAAACAAGTTCGCAAGTTGTTGCCAAGTGGTGATATGATTAGCGGGCAAGTCCATGAGCCAAGATTGGGCCTTATCCTCCAAAGAGAAGGGAAAGGCCTTAAGTTGCAGAAGTTCATCATCAGCATCACTTGGTTTCATGATATTGCACACAAATTAGAAAGTTCTAAGATGTTTATTTGGATTCTCATTGGGTAACCCATATTAGGTTGAAAGTCGATGAAAGAAACCACTCTTAAGCTCAATGTCCGTTTTGTTTTCCTTGGGTATAGGAAAAACAATGCAGGAGGGTCCTATGCTCTACTCAGTTGAGCAAGTACGTTGGCGAAGAGACTTACATCCGTTGTTGGCCATCTCAGTTTTCGGTTCACTTTCAAGTGGGTGTTTAGGGGAAAAAGAGGACTCAAATTCATAGCCATCCTCAAAAACAGGTTCCAAGATGGGTTCTAAGGTTGAATTATCAAACTTTGTTTCCCTTAACTCACTTTCCAGTTTAGGTTGTGTATCGGAACTAGAAAAGCGTGGAGATATGCAAGTTGGAATCACTAGCTTTGGCTTGGTCTTGCATAGGAACCTGAGATGCAACAAACATACAATGCGAGAGTCATATCCTAATCGCGACAATAGATAGGAGAAATGGGTAAGCGAAATAGGTAGTTATGAAATGTAGAGAACAAAAAATACGCAAAGAACATTGTATGGATAAAAAACAGGTTATATGCAAATCAGTAAAGACGTTAAAGAGTATAACCAAGAATATGCAAGGTAGATCATGACAATGATATGCAAAAACACAAGTTCAAAAACGTTCAAATCAAAGTCTACATGAAGAATGGTGTGAGTGCATAAGAGGGAAATCGTTAGAACCTGCATAAAACATAAGAGTTATGTAACATTGCATGAAAAGAATGGCCTGCACCTTTGATCTCACTTCACTAGATTCATTTAGTCATAGAAGGCCCGGTGATGAAATACGAGCAACATGAAACCGCATGGAGGGTATGCAATCTACCAATGCCATAGATAGAGTCTTAGAGTGATATGAATAAGTTTCCCACTTCGCTTCTCATAGTACTTTCATGGGCGTACAACATGCGCGTACTGATAAACATATTTCAATCCCCTCCACCATTCAACGTTAATTATGGCCAGTTGGAATAGATGTAACGCGAGAAGCAAGGACTAATTTCGAGAACACCCCGAGGCTAACCTAGCTAAGGTATGTACTCCATTTGAGTCCTCTTTCTTAGTGCCCCACTTGTCACTAGTCATAACCCTCCTAGACACTATAACCAACCGATGGAAGTTTTCAAAATAGAAGTTTACCAAACCCAAGTGTTTACAACCTCCACCCCACCTCATGTCCATAGATTCGTGTCTACAGTGTGTGGTGATGAAATCAACACATCACGAAGGGTTAAGGAGAAAGTAAACAAAAGGAGCGCTACCTATTCCCGAAAGTAAGATTTTGAAGAAAAACTTTTGAAATTCATGCAACTCTAAAACATTTAATAGGAAACATTTTTTTTATTTCTTTTAATTTTAACTTCGGAATTTTTTTTTGTTTATTTTATATTTATTTTTTTGTTTTCAATCGTTTATTTTTTAGAAATTTACAAAGAAAACGTTTTTATCGACAGGTATTACAATTTATAAAGAAGTATGAAAATTATGTACGAAAATTATATTTACATTATGGACATATTTACATAAACGAAATTATACAAGAGATTATTTCAATCCCCGGCAACAACGCCAAAAATTGATACGCTAAAATTAAGCATTAAAGTAAATACAAAGTCACACTCACCACTTAATAAAAACATATACAAATTAAAACCTTTTTTTTTTGTAGATTGTAGCATTGATAAGTAGAGATCGTTCTTAATTAGGAATTGAGGGTACCTAAGCATGATTATTGTTTGAACAATTAATTTCGGGGGAGGGGGGGGGGTAGTTGATTGTTTCTATTATCCTACGTGATTAACTAACCTAATCTATTATTTACATGGTTACCTCATCTTTAAACCTAACTCATTCATAAATTATGCCAATTCCAAAACCTACGAAATTTCATAATCTTAGTTCTACGAAATACAAGTATATTATCTCAAGTATGTGCTCAGGAATTTCCCTATACACTTTCAATGACCTAGACTCGAGAACTGCCCTATATCTAATCAAGCATTAAACACAACATACCAGTATAACAAAAAATAAGATATTGAAACACATGGAAGATTATTGAAATTCATATCAGATATAAAACCATAATTATATTAGAGATTAATCCTACAAAACGATCATTTAATAAAAAAATACAGTTTCAGGGTAAAGAGGTCGTGTTACACTTTTTCTCTTCGGGAACTGCCCTATGGATGCTAAGTGGTCGACACTCCTTGGTAAGACACTCGGGAACTTCCCTATATGTCACGAGTGAAGGTGTTTTGTAACGACCCGTCCCGGAAAGTAGGGTTAAGACGGTGATTAGTGACGGATTAGTGAGTTTAAGTAGTACTTAGTTGGGTACTTTTGGACCGACAGGGTAGAATGACGATTTTGCCCCTGGTTCGGGTAAATAGTTTACTTTTAGTTCGGGTGGTCAATTGAGTATTGACCAGTGACCAGGACGTAGTTTAGGACGTCACGAATCCGTAGATAGGTGGTACGCCCGATTCCGACATCCGAGGAGGACGTTATGATGTTCGGAAGGTTGAGGGCATAACCGTAATTTGGGTAAAATAGGGGGAAAAGTTGACTTTTTGGAAGATTGGGTTTTGGCACGTTGACGTAGGACTGTTAGGTAGATCTCGTCGTCCTGAGTTCGATGACAGGCGGCACGTATTCATCGGACTTACGATGTGTGAGATACGGGTCTAGAAAGGTAGTGGCGAAACCGTAAATTTGACTAAAAAGAGGGGTATTTTGGTCTTTGTGCCATGGGATTTGTGCAGCAGAGAGGGACAGATGGATGGCTAGGATTGGGCCATTTGTGTGAGAAGGGACAGGATTGTGACATGTGGCAAAGGGCTAGAAGCTTCCAGGATTGTGTGCACGGGTCCAATAATTTGGGATTAAATTGTGCAGTGTGTTCGTGTATGTTCTTCAAACCAGACAAAAAACAGAGGGGGGAGATTGAGAGAAAATTGGACGGTGATTGTGTGTGGTTGTGTGGATTGGTGAGGGAATGAGTGATCAGAGAGTGAGAAGAAGACAGTGAGAAGGTTAGAAGGTGTGATGGTTGTGTGTGTGTAAGTTGTGAGTCACGGGAAAACCAGGGAGGAAAAACAGGGTGACCAGAGAGATCGTGGTGGTGGAGTTGCCGTGTACGGTGCAATTGGACTCGTGGAGGTGTCCAGAGGACAGAGGAGGACGGGAGGAGCTGCTGCCTCACGGCTGAGCTCACGACGGCGACAGGAGGACAGGTAATTCCTCATCCCCGTTTCTTTGCTCTGTTTTGTCGTCTGGATTCAGAAGCTAAGTCGTAACTTTAGAGGTAGAATCGAGGAGTCCCGTGAGGTCTAGGGAGTTCAGTGGAGTCCTAGGAGTCTTCTGGTGGAGTGCCGTGACGGGGAGTGCATGGTGGAGGCTAGACGACGTAGAGTACCCTGTGTGCTCTGTTTTACCGACGAGTTTCAAATCAAAAGTCGTGGACTTAGGGAGTGAGTCGACAGTCTTGGTGAGTTGGGTGAGGTTTAGGATGGTCTTAGGAAGAGGTTGAGACTGCCACCGTGACGGGAGGTGACCTGGGTGGTCGGAGAAGGAAACAGGGGACTGATCGGGTCTGGTTTCGAGTTGGGGACGATGACTTAGAGGCTGTGTCGAGGTGGTTGAGTAAGGGTAATAGATAGGGTAGGTCTGGACGATGCTGTTGGTGAAGAGAGAAGTGGTTTTGGTGCAGGTACGGCGGAGAACCGTTCTCGCCGGTTCGATTTGCAGGCACTGTGTCGAACCGGTCTGCTCGAGGTTGACGGTGCACTGTAGCTGGCGCGTGAGGGCCACGCGCAGCCACTTTGGGCGGCGCGTGGGGGCGCGTGAGGCGGCGGCTGGGAAAACGGTCAACATGGTTTTTAGTCTAGGTGTTGTGACGAGTCTAATGGGTTTGGTTTCGGGTTAATCGGACGTCGAATCGAAGTAGTTTCGCGAGGGTGAAGGTTTAGGGTTCCGGTTCGTTATGTTTAGGACCCGGGGATTTTTGAGGGAATTTAGGTGGATCCTCGTAGACGTGTTAGTGACGTACTTTGGTGGTTGTTGACAGGATCGGGAGTTCCCGAGAAAGCTGAGGAACGTACGAGACGTTCAGGACGCGATTGAGGGCTTGGTACTGTGAGTGGACCCTTTCTCTAAACTCGAGCATGCATAACTGTTTTTCTATAATTATTTTATGGTTTTACATGTGAATTAGTGATTATTGAATATGCTATGTTTGTTTTATATAATTGCATGATTTTCGAGAAATAACATATTTTGTACGTTTTACGAGAAAATAGTGATTTCTGCATATGAAGCTATGGTTTTGGGATTTCAAAGAATAAATAGTTTTCAATGATTATAAAGGGATTTTGGAACATGATTTGATGATCAAGGATTTCGGTTTTGAAATCGGATTTCGGTAACGGGATTTGGTTTTAAGGTTGAAAAGTGGAATTCCGGATTTGGGTTCGGAATGACGGTTCGGACCGCCGGAAGGGCTTCGGACCGTTGATTTCGAATTCGGGTTTGGATATGGATTTAGAAATGGTTTTCAATGGTTTTGGATTGGATTTGCTGGATCTGGTTATTGGGTTTAAAGACCCGGATATTGATTGACGGGGGACGGGCTTGGATTGGGTTTAAAGACCCGGATTGAGTTTAAAGACTCGGATATATTGATATTTCCCCTGTAGGCCTGTTGAGTTTAAAGACTCGGGAGTTTAAAGACTCGGATATTATTGAGACCTGGATTGAGTTTAAAGACTCGGGAGTTTAAAGACTCGGATAGGTCCAGCAGGTTTGATCGGAAAATGATGATTTGATATTCACGGTTTATGATACGGCTTTATGATGTTTCTGCTATGATTTCTATAACTGTTTTATAGTGTTCTGTTTCTTATGATGTTTCATGGTGATTGATTTATAACTGTTTTAATAACGGGGTTATGCATGTGATTTCAAAACGGAGGGTTAAATTCGGTTTTCTTATAAAATGGTTTTAGAAACTTTCCTTTCTTATGGTCCACTCACACCTTCTGTTTTAAATTGCCCTCCAGGTCGTGGAGCTAGCGCGGGGTTTAGACGTCGAGGCAGCGTCGGAGGCATAGAAGTTACGATAGCGACCCCGGAGTGTTTAAATTTTCTTCCGCGTACGTGAAATTGTTATCGGTTTTGTTTTCTTCGTATTTCGTACTATGCTCTGTAAAACTGGACTTTGGGATGTGTAAAAATTTCTCCTGCGTCTGATAGTGTATAGTAATGGGTTTCGTGAGTTTAATTTGTATTTAGTGTCAGGGTGTCAGACGGGAGCAGGATTTACCTCGGGTTTCGGGGTGAAACCGGGGTGGGTCCTGACATGTTTATGATGGAGTATGGTGTGATTGAATTTTGCTAAAGAAATCTCGAATTGATGAAATGGGAAATTTGGTTAAATAGAGTTTTAGTACAAAAATGGGAGACCCCTTTAAAAATAATCTACACCTCTCTATTTATAGGAGAAAATTAATCCTCAAATAAATAGGAGTTACACAATTTAAATCCTAAAAGAAAAATGGTTAAACTAATTAAATTAAAGTCCTAAAGGAGAAAGGTAATAGAAATCCTAATTAAAAAGGTTTCCTAAATAAAAAAGAAACAAATCCAAGCTTGATTTGGACAAATTTCCACAAGAAATAAGGAAAATAGGTGCTGGAATTGAACAGAAGATGGTTCGGTGGAAGCCCACCGAAATTTGGACTGAATTTCGGTGGTGATCACGTGGTCAACGCGCAAGGAGAGACTAGAAGGGCAATCGGTGAACGCACATTGAAAGGGTGCAAGGAGGTTCGGCAGGCGCACGCCGAGGAGAGAGGAGTCGTTTTCGGTACATGCGCGCCGAGAAAGAAACAGTTGTGTCGGTACATGCGCGCCAAAACACTCCACATGGCTTTCGTAGGCGCTAGCCGATACTGTTCCTTGGGCTGCTTTTGTGGATTCGGTAGGTCCCAACCGAATTCTTGAGTAATTTTTGGTGGCTTCCTTTCATTCGATCATAACTTTTTCGTTACAACTCCGATTGAGGTGATTATTTTGCCTAAATTCTCGTAATTCCGTGATCTATCCAATTATACACATTTCTCACAAAATATATTATTTTCTACAATTGTTTGGTATTTAAACATTAAAAGATAAACATAAAATGTATAAAATGATGTTTAATACACGGCTTATCAGTTACACAGAAAGTGCATGACACTATGATGTCATCACTAGCCTAGTATAGCCTTCCACGTGTTTTCTTAGGTTCTAGAAGCTTAAACACACAATCTAAGTGAGGGGAATCTGTTATTCTTTCTCACATGTACTCTTCAAACTTCTGCACCAAGCAACCAAGTAGGGATAAGAGATAGTGATCTGCTAAGGCAGAGAGCAGGCTATGTACCAACATAGGTGTAGTTTTATTGAAGTAAGATATGATTCGTTGGCTTTGAGCATGTGCACCTTACTTACTTAGATATATTGTTCTTCTAATTGATATAGATTCAGTTGGGGATTATATTGCTCATAGAACATCATCAGTTGTTTTATCATGCCATATTTGATAAAGAAGCAATGGGTCAAAAAAATTTCAATAAATATATCAACTTGCAAACACTAGAGCTTTTCATGGCAATGAAGCAGCTGACCGGTTAGATATTTTACTCCATTTCATTGTGATTGTCTTTAGCTTATAGGATTTGTTCATACTAGTTTTAATGTTAGTATGATATTCTTTTACCCACTTATCTTTGACTAAAATTTTACTCCTAAAATGAAGTACGTAAATTTGAAACCACCACTATAGTAGTTTGCCCGCCACTTTAAAGCATAAACTATAAAGCATCATGTTTCATGTATTTGCTGTTACCTACTAACATTAGCAATCCAATATTCACTTGCATGTCTCAAATCACCACTGATTTTTTTTTAAAGGATTGTCATGAATCACAGGTTGGTTACATGTAATTCTCAATTAAGAAACTAAATAGTTGAGCTTTCAGTACTCAATAGGCTAGAGCTCAAAGGCTTGATTCATTTTGTAGAGTTTGGAGGAAGAAGAAAGTGAGCCTGAACAATGCCTTAGTTGGTCAGTTTATCATGTATTATTTTCATTTATTCTTTTAATAGGGGGAAAATGCATTTAATTTAATTTTGGGTTCCACTGAGCATACAGGGGTACACTACAACAAAATAATATTTGCCCGGGAGAAGGGCTACACTGGGCCAACCCCACTATACGCCGGTCGAAAGTTTGCTCGACGACGAGCCGCCGGGCAAACTTCATCGAGCAGGTCTCTTCGGGCAAAGGGTTAGCCTGGGAGATGACTATGATCCGTCGAGCTAACCACTAGTCAACATTTGTTGCCCGACGCAGTGTTCACCGAGCAACGTAGTCGAAAAACCCTAAACAATCAGGCATTCACAATTTGCCTGGCGGGGGTGCATCAGGCATGACTAACTGGCCCGGCGGAGGTACGCCAGGCAAGAGTTATTATGTGATAGTTGCCCGGCGGACATAGCCGCCGGGCCACCGTTTAAATTTTTTTAAAATAATTATATTTATGTAATTATATATATAATTAAAATATTATTAAAACATGGACAATTATTATAATTAAAAGAAAATTAAATCTAATATATAAAAAGAAAATGTAATGATTGTACATAATTAAAAAAACCTAATAAAATTCTAATTGTTCGGTGGTGGGTGAGCATCATCCCGGGCAGACTGCTGACTATGATCCAACTGGGAAGAGGTGTCATTGACATTAGGCTTACGCTGACCCATTTGTGTGAGCTGTGCCTGCATAACTGCATGTAGGCCTCGAGGCGCGCATAGCTAGCCTTAAGCTCCATATTTTCCGCTTGAACGGCCTCCAAGTTACCCCACAGCTAATTGACCTCTTCGAGATTGACTCCCCGAGACGAACTCGAAGATCGGCTGGAGACGTCTCGAAAAAGCCCCGTTCCCGCGCTCCCGGACAACTTTCTCGGGTCGTCGACCACGATGTCGTTCCAGGATGCCAATCGACGTCTAGGGATCTGCTAGTTGGTCTTGCAGCGGGACCTCAAGTTTTTGCTGGGTCAACTGTTCCTGAGTCTGTTCCACATTCTCTACCATGTCAGTCTACAAAGTTGAATAAAGCAATAATTACAAAATTACGTAATTAAAAATAATAAAATATTTAATAACTGCAAATATTGAACTTACGTGAATAGCGTCAACTGCCTCATTGCCTCGCCTAGCATAAATCTCCCCCCAAGCTTCTATCTCCGGGAACAGGGACCCAGCTGCATGTCTTGCCTCATGTCTAGCCAACAGAGGGCGCGATCCCCCGTGGTGCTCAAATTTCTTTTATGCCCGATCCTCCTTGTTAGCCTTCGATTTTACCTGCACATTAGGAAAACAGGTATTACTAATACGGAAGTACGTAAATTTATATTAAAGAAATATAGAAAAAATAAACTTACTTTAAATTGATTGGTGATCCAATGCTCGCATAACTACTCCCACCCCCACCAACTTGTCCCTTAGCATCTCCTCAGGAGGATTTGCTAGGGCCAAAGCATTCGAGCTCCAGCGCTCGTAGTAGGCATGGACCTCGAATTTCTAGTCAGAATACCGCTTCTGCCAATGGAAGTTGATATATTCCATTAGAGTGGCGTTGGTCTCATCCCATTCAAAATTAATCTGCATGGGTAAATATTAAAGTACGTTAAACCATAAAAAATTTAAAAAATAATTAAAATAATAATTAAAATTTTTGTACCCGTAAAGCATACCAACAAATGACGAGGTTCGCGGGGGCTTGTTCTCTGAAGGAGTCAGCCATCATCTTTGATCTGGTGCGAATAATTGTCCCCATTTCCCGCACCAGCAGAGTATGTACGTTGGGGTATGATGCGGAAAGTCGTTCAACCCACTCCACCTAGATCTTCGCTCTAGTTGACCTGCAGATCTGCTGAGACTTTAACCCCTTACTAATACCCCGCAATTTTATGGTACTCCCTAAAAATTCAATTCACATTAGTACATAACAGTATGCAAAATATATACAAGTTTTAAATTCAATAAGATAAAGGGTCTTACCCCGATGGGTTATGTGCATCGCCTCCCTCTATTGGGGCAACTCCAGTGACCTTAGGGGCAGTACGAGGTTGCCCTCGTTTCGAGCTGGTGCGACGTCTCGCTGATCGGGGCCCTGGTATCACCCGATCGTCAAGAATGACTCTCGAGTGTTTTGAGGAAAATCCTGGCTAATCTGTTGATGATGGTCTAGTTGAAGATGTTAACTGCTCCGTCGGAGGAAAAACAAGTCTCGGAGATGGCTGCTTCGTTAGGGACGGAACTATCGGAGATGGTTGCTTCGTCGAAGAAGGCACTGGAAATGGAGATGGCTGCTCCGCGGGTGCATTACGACGACCTTACGAAGTGATGAATTTACGTAAAGACATCTGCAAATACAAAAGTAATTAATAATAATTATTATTGAAATAATTAAATAAATAAACGAATAACCAAATAATCAAATAATTTCTTACAATTTCTAATAGTTTCCAAAAGCATGCAGTAATCCACTAATTTCTAATAATGTCCAAAAATACAAAATAATGCAATAATTAAATACAATTCAATAATTTTCAAAAATCATCGAAAAATTCGAGAATTTCCAAAAATACATAATTATTTCAAATATTTATCAAATATACTAATTTTCAATATTGTCTAAAAATTTTAAAAAATTCGATAATCTTCATTTTATATATAATAATTTCAAATATATTCCAATAACTAACTAATTAAATAATTTTCAATCATTCTTGAAATTTTCAAACGAGTTTTTTCCCAAAAAGTTCTAATAATTTCCAAACATTTTAAAAAAATATTAATAATGCCATATTTTCCAAAGTAGCAAAATTCATCAATTTCCAATAATTTCCAAACATATCCAAAAATACAACAATTTCCAATAATTATTGCCTAGACGGATTTGAGTTAGGGAAGGATGTGAGTGAGGGAAGGATTTGAGCGAGGGAGTGAGGGAGTGAGAAAGGAGGGTGAGGAGAGTTGCAGAGGTTGCATAGCTGGAGATGAAGACGTACGGGTGTGTTTGGGGAAAACTGAAGAGAACGACGAAAGGAAGGGTCGCGGCTGTTCTAAATGAATGAGGGATTTTGCCAGCGCACCCCTTCGCCGGGCCAGGTTTAATAATGCGCTGGGCCACCTTGGGCGGCAGTTTCAATTTTCGCGAATTTTTTGGCAAAATTTTTTAATTTTCGTGAAAATTCATCTTGCCCGACGAATCATCCGCCAGGCCAGGTCTTCAATAAATCTAACACTTTTGGGTTCGATCGATATGGTAACGAGTGAATTTGATAAATCCGACCATTCAGTTTGTGATAAGGTGTGTCCAAACCTCGCCTTTTGAAAATGACGACATTTGGAGGGCTTAAAGGTCGTGGATCAACGAAGGATGATGTGTTACTGTCGATTCATCTCGCACCATAACCTATTCTCGAGACGTCGAAATTCCGTGAAATTTTACGGACATCATATATGAGTGTTTATCATTAATTTGGACGGTTGGATCACTCAAACCACGAAGAAAAATAGAGAAAATACTAAAATCATCCTATTCATTAACACTTATAACTTTTAAAGGAATTTTCAATACTAAGCTTCGTTTTTGGGTTCAGTCGATGTGGTAATGAGTGAATTTGACAAATCTGACCGTTTGGTTTGTGATAGGGTGTGTCCAGACCTCGCCTGTCGAAATGGCGACATTTCGAGGGCTTAAAGGTCGTGGATCAACGAACGACGATTTGTTACTATTGATTCGTTTCGCACCGTAACCTATTCTCGGGACGTCGAAATTCCGTGAAGTTTTACGGACATGATTTATGAGTGTTTATCATTAATTTGGACGGTTGTATCACTTGAACCACAAAGGAAAAATAGAGAAATCACTAAAATCAGACGTGAAAGGTGAACATATTACAAAGGGGCTTGCACGGCGAATCCATGAGATGCGCCAGGCCAAAGTACCCTGGCCCGACGTGTAACGACCCGTCCCGAAAACCGAGATTAGATTAGTGGTTAATGACGGATTAGTGAAGTTAATCGGTGATTAGTTGGTTACATTCGGACGGACGGTGCAAAATGACAATTTTGCCCCTAGAATGGGCAAAAATGTTAACGTCAGGTCGGGCGGTCAAGTGGACTTTGACCGATGACCGTGACGTAGTTTGGGACGTCACAAGTTTATAGACAGGTGGCACGTCCGATTCTGACATCCGAGGAAAAAGTTATGACGTTCGGAAGTTCAAGGATAATTGGGTAATTTGGTTGAAAATGGTTAATTTGTTGACTTTTCAAACAATAACTACTTTTGTAATTCGAGGATCGTTAGGAAGGTCTCGATCTCCTGAATACAACGACAGGCGGCATGTGTCGATTGGAGTTCAGACGTTAAAGTTACGGGTCTAGGAACTCGAGGGGAAAATGGTAATTTATGCTGCAAGGGGTATTCTGGACATTTCCTGCATTGGGATCTATGCCCACTTAGAGATGGACACTTGGATGTGGTTGGATGGGGTGACCGCCAGGTTTTGGACACTTGGCTGGGTCTGGATGGTGGTAGAACCTTAAGGCCGCCTCATGTCGTTTTAAATGTGTGCACGGTGTAGAAACCAAAACAGAGAACCTGTGATGAATACTTGATTCCCTCACTCTCCACGGCGATTGTTTGCCCCTGAATTGTGAATAAGAATGGGAGTACGGACGATGAGGAAGGTAGTGGTGGTACTGAAGAGGACTGCCGTGTGCGGTGGTGGTAGAAAAAAAGAAAGGGGTTTTTGAAGTTGAAAGGAGTCGAGAGAGCCTAGAATCAATGCCTGCCATGGCTGGTGGCCGTGGAACCCGTGATTGGTTTTGGATGTTGTTAGGATCCTTCTGGGCTTGGTAGGAAGAACAGAGATGGCCAGAGTCAGGAAAACAGAGAAGGGGAACTTTACGGTTTGAAGGATAATCGGGAAGGTTCGGGAAAGCCGGGTGGTAGTGGATTGGCCGGGAACGGCATAAGTGCATGCGTATCGAGACGACGACACTATGGTCTGTGAGTGGACTTTGCTTTCAAACTTATGATGCATACATATATGTTTTTATATATTTTCTATACGTGATTCTATGATTTGATTTATGATCTTGATGATTTACGGTTTTACGCGTATTTCGAGATATTTACGGAATTGCACGTTTTATGAGATTTCGAATGATCTTGTGATTTGATCATGGTTTTAATGACTTGATTTCGGAATTTGAAATATGATTTGATTTCAAAGATTTGAAATGGATTTCGAAAAAGTGATTTCGGGCTTGGAGCCCTGTTCATGAGATTTCGATATACGAGATTTCAGTTTTGAAACTGGATTTCGGAAATGATATTTCGGATTTGGTTTTGAAACTTGGAAAGGAAATCTGGATTTGAGTTCGGGATGATGGTTCCGGATGCTAGCTTACGGAATCATTGTTGTGAATTCGGAGATGGATTTTCTATGGTTTTCACTGTTGAATGAAAAATGGTTTTTGGTTTAAAGACCCGGAAAAGAAAAAGAAAACTGTTGGATCTGGTTTTGAGTTTAAAGACTCGGTTGATTGACGGGGGGAGGGCCCTGGATTGATATTTTTTGAGTTTAAAGACTCGGTATATGTTTTGAGTTTAAAGACTCGGATATGATACCCCCCCCCCCCCCCCCTCCTCCTCCTCCTCCTCCTCTCCTGAGGCCTGTTGATTGTGTTTTGAGTTTAAAGACTCGTTGATATCCAAGGAAGGCCTGATTGTTGCGAATGGTTTTGAGTTTAAAGACTTGGGCGCACTTGAGATCCAGCAAAGTCGTATGATTGATGTTTTTCACTATTTTTTCACCGGTTTGTCAGATGTTTTGGGCAGTGGCCCAGATGAATTGGATTTGATGAATTTTGGGACTGAGTTCCCGTACTTTGAGATCGATTTGTGATTTTGGGCTGAGGCCCTAGATTTGAATTGTGGATTTGATTAACGGATTTGATTCGGGTTTTCATTGATGGTTTCAAATGTGAAATAATTTCATAACATGAATTGATATGCATGCATTGGTTTTCGCGTGGAGAGTAAAAATGTAATTATGTTTTTCTGTAAACTGTTTTTGAACTATACTTTATTTTTGTCCACTCACAGTCTTTTGTGTTTTCGATACACTCTAGGTTGTTGCGGTGCGGGCTGTTGGTCGAGAGAGACGGAGACATCACACCCACGATCCACAATAGATTCGGCGCACTCTGGGAAGTCCGGATACTTTTAGGACAGTTGAATCGAGAATCCCTTGTCCGACTTACATGTCACATGGAGGTTGGACGTCAGTTCAGTTTTCGTGTCATGCGTAAGTTAGACGGGAGCAGGATTTAGCCTTTAATCCAGGGGGATTGTGACAGGACCTGCCCCGATCCCCCGAGGACCACAAGGGGACGTGCCCTGCTCCCGTCTGACACCCGAACCAATATTCCAAATTTAACCTCAAAAGTTCAAATGCATAAATAACCAAATTAAAGTTATAAAACAAATCCGAATTTAACAGATGTCAGACAAGGGATAAAGTCCAAAATTACAAGTTCCGAGCATGACTCTAAATTAATCCTGCGGGTCAACCCACCCAACAGGGGTTCAGGTACGCAGAAGTAAATCTATGCCTCAGCCTCAGGATCCTCCTCTACCTCAGCAGCACAGCCTGGAGGGGTTACCAGAACATTAAGGGTGAGTGAGCCGAAACTCAAAGTTTATAAAAACAGTTTCATAGATAAACATATACTTTTACCCCTCCGTTTTCCAAACATGCATGCATCAGCATTTAAAACCATAAATCATATAAAATGAACCACAAGGCATATAATAAAACCATAAACATAATCACAGCCACTGCACTATACACTCCAATCCCGACATCCCAGAAGTCTGACGTCCCTGACGTCCAATAAGTCACAGTCCCAAGGCTATGCGTGCCACTCGGGGTCTCAATCCCGAGTCCAATCCTCGAACCCAGTCCGGGTACGACATCCCAGATGCCTAGCGTCCCAGACGTCCAATCATAGCAATCCTTTTCCTGAGTCATTCTACGGTCCGGTTCTTCTGTAGAATGGCCCCTCACAAGCAATGCGTCGTGACCACTCCGGAGGAGACAGTATCAGACGAGTGGATCTATACAGTGCAGTACCAAATATAGTCATCGATATCCACATGCATATATATATATATAGATAAAATCCAAAACCATTCTTAAATTTCACCAGACGGGTCTCAAGCCCAAACGTCGTGAAATGTGCCATAACCATAATTTCAAGATCATCAAAACCATTACTTGATTCCAGCATGTGTATATATAAGTAAATCGGAAAACATTTATGCATGCAAGGGTTTAATAAAAGCAGGCCCACTCACAGTACGATCCCGCTGCGAACTGCGCGTACGAACTTGTTCCGGGATTATCGTACGATTCCTGTTAGTCCAAATCACACATAAGGGTCACCACAAGTCCTTAACATTTATCCAAGAAGTCCGGAACAGAAACCGGCTCGGGGAAGCCGTCTGAACACGCTTCCCGAGACAACCGGCCTTAAACTGACACACTTAACAATCTCAGAACAACTTGGTTATTTCACTAAAAATGTTCAGAATAATGAAAGGATAAAAACTCTAGTTGACCGTGATCGGAGATAAGCCTCAACGCGCCCTCACGAGCCGCCCAAAGTGGCTGCGTGTGAGAGTCACGCGCCTAACACTGTAGCTACAGTGTCACCTTTTTCGCCTCATAGCCTGTTAAACGGGTCTGCCACCCGCGGCTTGACCCGATCAATTACCCATCAATTCCTACTCGATTTCAAACGTTTTTTATCCTAAAATGTTCATTAACCATCTAATTTAGGTTCTGTGATATTAATTAGCCATAACAGTTCCTTAAATGGACCTTCGACCCGTGATCACCCAAACGGGTCGATCATCACAACTCTCTGGTTTCTAAACCATTACCAAATTAACTTAACAGTAAGCATCCTAGGACTAATACGAACTAAAATACACAGCCAATTGAACGAGAAATCACCTGGAAGTTGTCGTCCCTAGCTCTGCAACTCCACAGAAACAGTGACCTCAGTTCTAGCCCAACAGTGGTTGGTTTCCTTCGAATTTGATATGGTTGAGTTCCAATCACTCCCAGAAGACTAAACCAGCCCTTGGTTTGGTCCAACAATCCTCAGAAATTAAAATCTGATTTTCCCTCCAATTTTTCAAAAACGGGTTTTTCTCTGGTTTTCTCTCTAATTCGCAGTCCTCACTCCAGCAGAGTGAAGCTCACTCAAAATCCCACTCAATTTAATTAAACCGTGCCACCCAACAGCTCATGGAAGTCCATCCTAGCCTCTGAGAAATTGTTTCCCGCAAAGGTCCAATTTCGATTAAAAATTGTTGCCCATGCCTGATGAATGAATCATCCCACGTTCCACTGCCTTTAAGGCCTTAAACAAATCCCTCTTTCCAGTCCACTACAAGTTTAAACTAATGGGTTGATCAGAACCACCAAGTATGGTCGTGTAGTCTCTGTTTTCCCACGGCTTCTACAGTAACCAACCAGTAAAATTACCAAAATGCCCTCCTGTTCAAAAATTACAAAAATGCCCTTCATTTTCCAGACCCGTAGCTCAGCCATCTGATGTCCGATTTCAGCGTGCCACCTGTCTACGAACTCAGGGCATCGAGACCTACCTAACGGTCTTCGAATCGTGTGGAAATCAGTTGTCAAACGAAAAGTCAACATTTTCCCCCCTTTAGTCCAAATTACGGAAATGCCCCTAAACTTCCGATAGTCATAACTTTTTCCCCGATCGTCGGAATTGGACGTGTCACCTGTTCGTGGACTCGTGACGTTCGAACTACGTCACGACATCGGTCAAAGTCCGTTTGACCCACCAATCAAAAAGTCAACAATTTGGCCATACAATTCACAGGGGTAAAAACGTCAATTCATTCAATAATTTACAATATTAAAATCCTCGAATTTCCGGGGCGTTACAGATTGGGGGCGGGTCCTGTCACGACGGAGGTGCGCTGGGCAAGCCCTTCTATCTAAACCCACACTTATAAACATATATATAATTATACTTGATTTTAATAATTATAGTATATAACCTATCTTGTAATATAATGTACATATATTACATATGAATATATACTAGCCTAAATATGAACCTATGTTATTAATTAATAAGTAAAATTTCAAAAAAAAAAACAAAAACAAAAGACAAATATTATACAAGGATCTTGCACGGCGAATCAACCATATGCGCCGGGAAAAAGTCATCGGGCCAGGCGGATGTACGCCGAGCAAGATCCCCTTGTAATATTTTTTTATATATTACATAATATATCTTATTTTAATTTATATATTACATACACCTTGTAATTTACTATGCAAAAATGAAGCCGAGACCCACACTAAAGATTAAAAATAACATATAAAAATATCATTAATCAATGAAATTAATTAAGTAATAATGTAATTTTATATACATTCCATACTTATGGTGGGTAGACAACATCTAATCAATGTCGGTTTCACTATCCCCCTCCCAATCACCTTCATCATCTGAGCTATGCAGGCTACCTGTCTCCTCATCGTCACTTTCAATTGGTTCTAAGGTACCGAGATCAATAAAAATATCATCAATCGCAACTGGCGGGGTGAGGTCGTCGGTTCGAATTCCTTCCACATTTATGGTGGGTGCTGAGGAATCCTCTTGGTAAACAAAATCGTCAGTTTCCGTGTCACCGCCATCTTCACGGTGCCGGTCCTCCAAGTCCCAAATGTGTCTATGTTTCACCGTCTCAACTACTTTCGAACTAGCACCAGTTTTTGGATCATCAACGTAGAAAACTTGTTTCATTGTACTAGCAATGATGTATGGATCACTCTCAAATCACCAGATGTTTGTGTTGACAGAGGTAGATAAATGATCTTTGATGATCCTGCTCGGGATACTTGGGTCCGTATAAAAAAAATGACACTTAAACAATACTACAATCTTGCGGTCTGCATAAAATACTTTCACTACACTTAATAATTTACCGTAAAACCCCGTATCAGCATTTAATCCATCCCCCGGTACGAATACGCCACTGGTTTGAGTAGACAGCTTGTCATCACGCTTCTTACACACGAACTTAACTCCGTTGACGTAACAACCAGCGTATGTTTCTCCTTGAAATGGGCCAATTTCAAGCTACTTCCATGTTGCTATCAGTAAAAGACTCTGAGATTGGACCTATGCCGAACGGTTTTGCGGGTTGGGCAAATCCTAATAGGGACTTTAGATGTTGACCACCATCGTCATTTCGCGGGGCTCTGTTGAAAGAAGTTTCAACATTTCGAAGGTACATTGCGCAAAATGTAAGTGACTCTTTTGCAATGTATGCCTCCACTATAGAGCCTTCTAGACGTGTCTTGTTGCGGACATACGGCATGTAGGTACCTAACATTCTGCAACGATATAAACAAAGTGATTCAAATATAAATAGTTTATTATGGACATAGTCACAGTATTAGGAAAATTTTATACCTTTTGATTGGGTATATCCAACGAAATTGAACTGGGCCAACTAGGATTGCCTTGTCTGGAAGATGTATTAGTAAGTGAACCATTACATCAAAGAATGCTGGTGTAAATATTTACTTAAGTCGACACATAATATAGATAATGTCCTCTTTAATTGTTTCGAGGTCCACCTTCGCTAGTGACTTGGCACAGAGTATCTGGAAAAATTGAGATAAATAAACTACCGTTTCAATAACTTTAAGCTGCAAACAAGGCTGAATGCCAATCGGAATGAGTCGTTGTAATAAAACGTGGTAGTCGTGACTTTTCATGCTAGATAGGGTGCTGTCATCAGTGCTAACATTTTGGGAGATGTTGCCTGCATAACCATCGGCAAATTTCACACTTTGCAACCACTTATGAAATTTTTTCTTGTTTTCTGGCGTAAATGTATAACCTGGATGAGCCATGCTGTATTTTCCATTCACAACTTTTGGCCAAAAATGTCGCCGAATGCCCATCTCTTGCATACCCATACGAGTTTTTTGGGTGTCTTTTTACTTACTCTCAGTAGGTAAAATTGTTCTGACAAGACTCTTGTCAACATTCTTCTTAATATGCATGGGATCCATGATGTGCCTGATTTTCAATTTCGACTAATACGTCAACCGAAAAAATATACTTTTTTCGTTCAGTTTTCTAGTTCGACAGGTTTTGAGCTTTTTGTGATGAATGTGGGAATACTATTTAAGTTGTCTAGTATCTCTTCACTAGACCTCTCTCTTGGTCGTGGTCATAACTTTGTTTTACCATCGAATAACTCAGACTGCATATACCATCGATGATCCCAGGGTAAAAATTGTCTCGCACCCAGATAACATACCTCTGATGCTTGACAAAAAGATATTGTGTCTGGTTCGCATGTCAGACAAGCAAGATAACTATTGGTGCTCCATCCCGGGAGCATTCCGTAAGCAGAAAAATCATTAATTGTCCACATTACAGCCGCGCATAGTGTGAACATTTCTCCACTAAACTTGTCATAGGTTCGAACACCATTTTCCCTTAAATCGACAAGCTCATCAATCAACGACCGCAAATAAACGTCGATTGAATTACTCGATGATTTGGGCCCCGGTATTAAAGACCTAGGAATTTTGAATTCTTTTTTCATGCATCTCCAAGGTGGCAAGTTATACGGAACTAAAACTACCAGCCAAGTGTTATAGGGTCTTGCAAAACTTCCAAAATGATTAAAACCGTCAGTAGCAAGTCCTAATCTGACATTTCTTGGCTCCGATGCAAAATCAGGATACATCTTATCAAATTCCTTCTAAGCATCTCCATCAGCCGGATGCCTTAGTGAATCATCATTAGTGCGTTCATCTTTATGTCACTTCATATCACGAGATGTGTGAGCAGACATGAAGAATCTTTGTAATCTTGGTTTCAGTAGAAAATAGCGCAACACCTTATTCAGAATCTTATTCTTTCGAAACCTAACCTCATTGCACACAAGACATTTGTCGAGATGCTCGAATTCACCGTAAAACAATGCACAGTTGTTCGTACATGCATGAATCTTCACATACCCTAAACCAAGATCCTTTAAAAGCGTTTTCGATTTATAATGATCTTTAGGGAGGCTGTTATCTTCAGGGAGCATTCGGGTGATGATGTCCATCATGTGATCAAAATGCTCGTTCGTTTGATTATACTCAACTTTCATGTGCATCAATTCCACAACTGCCCCTAGAACTGAAAAGGATTTACAGCCAGGGTATAATTCGCGCCGAGTTTCTTTTAATAACCTTTCATAATGGATATCTGACTCTTCGGGTTGAGACCTAGGGGCATCCTCATACATATCATATGCAAGGGAAAAATATCGGTTAATATATCAACAAATTGATCATTATTACACCGATTATCTGAATCACTCTCATATTGAGGGTCCCCATGAACTGAAGATGTCGATGCACTAAAATTTGGTTCCCCGTGATAAATCCAATTAGTGTAATGTACGATCCCGTTCCGTCCTAGATGCAAATGGACATCACTCAACGACATCCAACAATAGTTGTTACATTTACAACACGGACATACTATGCGCTTGCATCACTACAGTGAGTACGTACAAAAGCGATGAAGCTATCAATCCCATCCAAATACTGATCAGAAAATCTATCCAACATTTGCATCTAGCCTCTGTCCATTGTGTCTGCTTCCACAAAATATAACTAATGTAAGTATATAATTATAATGTTTAAGACTTTATCACGTCCAAAACCAGCTTGTCTCCTTATGCCTCCAGTGATTTAGCCCTATCCCATTCGAGAGTGCACGTTCTGTGTTATATAGTTTGTGACCTACGAGGTAAAGTTTAGATTGAGTGAAATTTCGGTAGCATCACCCTACAGTTCTCCAAATACACGACGTAGATATTTCAAACTAATATCTAGTATTCATTCAGAGAACAATAAGGGGATATAAATTGAATTTCACACTATCCAAACCTAACCACATAGCCAGCAAACTCTACAACACATAGTCGTGCACTCCCAAACTGTCCCGATAAATGGACAATTCAAGAGTCAGTCAATCGATCCGATTGACTGACTCTCAAACGGGTCTAAGGTTTTCAATCGAAGTTCGATATACGAAGTTAATTGGGTTGATTAAATTTGCATTAATGGATAAACCACAATTCTCTTACACAATAATATCTAGATTTCTAAGCATTTTCTATAATATATCACAATTTTCAAACATAATCAAATACAAGTTTTTTAACATAATTAAATTGAGAAGCAAATACACATACCTGTTATAAGTAATCCTTCAAATCAATCACAAATTACCTAAAACAAAAAATAATTTTAGCTTATAATACAAATTAAAATCCCAAAAGCAAAAAACAAAAAATAAAAAACAAAATCTTTAAAATCATTAATTTTACCTTATGTGAGGTATTGATGATGAAATAATGATGAAGTGATGATGATATTATGTAGGGGTTGTGAGAGTAAATGAGGGAGAGAATAATGAGAGAATTAATGAGGAATGAGGAAGAAGATGAAGAAATGAAACCGTTCTGCACTAAATGCAGATTAGACTTTTGCCCGGCGCAGGCTTCGCCAAGCAAGCTTTAATGAACCGTCGGGCTGACTATAGGCGCCAAAAAACTTTCGCGCTAAAAATTTTCCTGCCTCGAGCCATCAGAAATACTTTGCCCGGCGCACACGGTTCGCCGTTAAACACATCTACCCCGGTGGAGTTTGACCACCTGCCAGGAAAACCACCCCCCTTTACACGCCAAGGAAGCCGGCGTTCCCGCACATGGTTTGCCCAGCGAGCCACTCTCCATCCACCAGGCGAAGCCCCCTTTACCAGTGAATATGGGTGCACCGGGCAACCCTTAGCAGGGCATGGTATAATTTCTTGTAGTGGTAAGTTCAATTGGCAATATATGAATGGAGTTTAGGAGTACACTATGTCATTTTTGCCCTTAGATGATAATGAAAAAGTGTAGTCTGATTATAAAAAAAAAAAAAAAAAAGTGTTGTCTATGTGAGTGTCATCTATTTAAATACAATCAGATGACAGTTTTTTTTTTTGTCATCTATGTCATCAAACGACAGTCTAAAAACTGTCGTCTAATATGTCATCAGACAACCATTTTTGTAAAAAAACTATCGTCTAATATGCCATCAGTCCAATGTGCCATCAGACGATAGTTTTTTTACGACGTGTAGCCTATGATCAGTTCACATACATATATTATTTTCAATCAAATAAAAGGAGTCTCATTCTTTGAAATAAATCTATGAAACGTGATTTTATATATTAAATCCTCTAAAAGCCATAAGGAGTCGAAACTACATTTAACATCAAGTACACCAAGTCTAGCTATCTAGCTAGCTAAGTCAATGTGCCTTAAGAAATAACGAAAGAAAAAGTAAAATTAACATCAAAGTACATGTTTAGGCAAAATTAAGTAATTTGCTCATTCAGATCTTCGATACCCAAATCTTTCTCCAGGCAGTTAACCCCTTTTCTCTGGGCATGTGAAATTTACATCAGGAATTTCATCTCTAAATTCTACTTCTCTAAAGTCATATTCTAGATCCTGACACATTTACAGCTCAACTAGTGAGTTCAATATTTAACCAAGATAGCTCAATCTCATTGTTTTCCACATGGACATAGTTTTCAGTAACTTAGATCATATATAACAAGCAAACAGATCCAGATGCAAGACCTCACCGTATGATGTAGCTGATATTTGCAAGCATATAAAAACTGACAGCGATGGTTTTCTTTTCTTAACTTGTCCTATCTTGAGGGGAGCTTTGGTCTTCAATTTCATTTTATATGGACCCTGCAGTTTTCGAACTATTACAATTCGAGGACATTCATTAACTTCCATTTAAGCTTTGAGCTTTGATTACCTTCAATTTATGAGCATGACAAGCTATTTGCTCTAACAATCCAGAGTTCACAGTTTTTTTTTTAGAGATATAAAAAAGTACTTCATTCCAAGAATAACATTTTTTTTAATGACATTATTCTTACCGAACAAAAACAAGGACCAAAAAGCTTTAAGTGCAAGATCTAAGGCTCATACAAACAACAAATTCCCAGCCTATAAACCGAAGGCATACTGAAACTTCATTGATGAAAAAATTCTAGTGTTCTTAATATTTATAAAAACTAAATTCCATTATATTCTCGAGAAGTTATATAATTTTTGTGGTTGCTATATATGTATGCATGGCTATTTGTACTTGAAAGAGAATTACAGATGGAAGAGAGGGAAGAGAAGTTCTATTGAGATGCACATAGTTGAGAACATGAGAAACAGAGCTCAAAAACAGGGGAATGCAACTGCAGATTATAATTAGAATTTTTACAATAAAGAGAATTTACAATGTGGCATACATCTATGACACATTATAAATGAATAACATGATGCAACCTAATGAAACCATTGTATGTGGCAATAACATGAGGAAAAAGGTGTTTCTACAGTGATTTCAAGGAATATATTTTCATGTGAAAGAACTTGAACTAGGTGAACTTGTTTCAATGACTTTAAGCAAGAATAAAGGTACTTGAATTCTGTCTTCCTATCCCAGTCAGTCAATCAGCAGGTTGCTTATCCAAGTGTTCCAAACAGTTTGCACTACTTCCGTATTCTTATGCCAGGTATATCTTTCAAACCCATCTTTAAAGTTATATTTCTAAAGAGAGACGTAGGTTTTATAAACCAATTGATTTACAAAATTGGTTGGCTTCCTCAACGAGTGTGGTTTTGTCCCTTCTGGTTTCCCTGATGGAGCTACTAGCAGATATTACCACAACTATGGAAAATGCTTAAACAAATACTAGTTAGGGCTGAAACACTACTATTTCCGGAATTCAAATGAAGGATACAAATACAATCCTTAAATTATCAAGGTTGGGCCATGAAAAGACAGCAAGCTCTAAGAATTTCAAATTCAACCAAACAACTCTATTTGGTTCCCTCAAAATACATATATTTTAATCCAATTCTCTATAATGAACTTTCATAGCACAAATTAACAAAGAAAATACGATAAGGAAACCGAATGCAAGTGCCCTTTTTCGTGCATATGTGATGCTAGGAAGGATAAGAACACAAACCAGATTTTGGTATGTGAGAATGTAAAACATCTTCAGATATCATCTTGGTTGATAGATCTTGTACTATAGAGAAATCTGACATAGAAACATTGGATAGGTCTTGTGCATATGTGAAGTTCATCAAATGCTACAGTTAATTTATACCGAAGTCCCCAACTATCACAAGCATAAGCTATATCAGAGAATGGATTTCATTGACTTACATGCATGAACTCCGGAGAAAAAAATTGAACTTCACCTCGTACGACCAACAAAAAAAATTATAAAAACTCAAGAAATGCAAGGATACCTGGCTGAAGTAAATCAAGCTGAATTTGTCATAACAACATTAATACTATCTTCCATATCTTGTCAATTTAAAGAACATATTCTAGGATGTTTTGCGGATGGAGATACTGATTGTAAAAGTGTAAAATTACTTGGCCTAGAGTTTGATAGGATATCGCCTCCAAAACATCATCCTGCAAATTTTTCAACAATTTTTTCCTGGATTCAGATTTCAGGTTTCAGTTAGTCTAAAATTGAATGTTACTAAGCAACAATTTGATTTTACGAGCCATTACAAAAATATCAAACTTACAGCTATGTAGGTGGTCAAACTAAGATAAATAAGTGAAATAACAATTAAGACAAGACAATCAATAAGTTCAGGTGAAAATTAAAGACATAGAGCTCCTATTCAAATGTCTAGACACTGCCCTCACCCATTACTTTCTCATCCTCATCCCAGACTTCAACAATCTGAACCCATTAGTCAGCTCCACAAATGTCCTTTTTAAACAAAAATTCCCAAGAACCCAAAACCAGCAAGTGGATACAACTAAAAGGTAAAAGAAAAATAAATAAGAAAATATACATCATATCAATTGCTTAACCATATTAATTTTGAGCAGCGTTACCATAATAGTATAGAAGGGATGACTCCATAAATCTAAAACAACGACATTGGTTAAGAATCACTACCTTATTTTATGAAAGAATAAAAAACAATGAAAGAATTGTGAGCACTCAGATTTAGCAAAAACTCTAAATGGAATTCATAAAAGAAAACTCTCCAAAAAGAGAATGTTGTGAAATTAACAAAAACCTGATGGGCCTTCAACTTTGCTGAGATGCTTGGAGGAATTCTGACAGCTTCTTCACCTTTCTCTCTCACAACATTCACTATATAACCATCTGATGCATCACCCAGCACCTCAGCACTGGCCCCTTCTGATAAATTCCTGTTACAGCTTGCAAAGCTCATCAACTTAGACTTGGCAGAAAATTCTACTTTCAAAGAATATGGTTTATGACTCATTTCTGGTACCAAAAGGCCTGTTCTGAATAACAAATCAGTAAAAGATGGTACCTTTTCAATCGCAATTTTTCGTTTCGTCTCTTCTCCTAATTCGGTATCATCAATTACCCTCCGGATCTTCTTCTTTCTCTTCCTCTTAGAATTAACACAAACATGAAATATGTTCATAAACACATTAACCTAAGTAATACACAATGGAAGAAATCTGAAAGAGAGAGAGAGAGAGAGAGAGAGAGAGAGAGAGAGAGAGAGAGAGAGAGAGAGAAGAAAGAAGAAAGAAGAAAGACTCACATAGAAACAAGTATAGAAAAATATCATTATACCTGGTAGCAACATCCGTTTGTGCATCTAAATTATTGAATCACTATCAGAGCTAGAAAGTACCAAATTTCCTACACCTTGCTTTCTCTAATTGCAATGTCAATGTCCGTAGAAGATTCGGGCAACAAAAACAACAATTCCAGCCACAGGTCTGGGCCTCAGATAAGCATTTATCTCCAATATTCCTCTTTATATAGATCGTACAAAATAATTTCTTGAAAGATTTACAACCTACTAGTTCATTGGTTTGCGCACACCACCGAAATCAAATCCCAAAAACCATTAACCAAATTTTATCAAACACCAGTCACAAAAAAATACCTTATAACAGAGCCAATCAAATTGAAAGCAATGAAAATAAATACACTGACCTTGGGCCTCAGATCAGACATGTAATCGAACTTCCAATCCTTATAGTAGGGGAAGGAGGGCGACCTACTCCGACCCAGAAGATCAACGCAGTTGGAGCCTGAAGAATGAGATGCCTGGACAGGAGGCCCTCCCAAATGAACCATGTCAAGGAACTCGTGATGGTCAGGTGACCATTGCGTAATGGGATCATTGACACCACCGCGCCATTGGAGGACGAAAGAGAAGCAAGCGAGAGTTAAAGGGAGGATGGTAGGGAGCAAGAGAAGGCGTGAAGCGAAGGTCTGAAAGGAAGAATATGAGGCAGATGACGACGACGACAATGATGAGCTATTGATCACCTTCCATCTCTCAATTGAAACCCTCGCAGAGTTACCAGTCCCCTTCGATCAATTCTCAATCGTGTGCGTGAAATTTGGTTGGTGGTATGAAGTTTTGGAATTTTTTTTACTGTTGCTACAGTATCTCGCGTGTTTATTGAGTTTTTCCTTTGCCGCTGAAGGTTCCTTCTCAAATATCACATATTCATCGGAGACGACATTTTTTTAATACCTTCCACTTATTACCTCTTATAATACTAGATGACAGTTTTTTAAAAAATTGTTGATTTTATATTATTATAGATGACAGTTTAAGTTCAAACCGTAATCTCTTTAAATAAAATAACAGTTTTAATAAAAATTATCATATTTTTAGTGTCATCTAATCCCTTAAATGGCATATTGGTAGGAGATTGTATGCAGCTTTTATTTCACACATATAATATGGTATTATTACTTTGTTCTTGTTTGGCAGGATGCCATTTTGATGTTATCAACTAGGGCTGAGAAACTATTACTTGGTCGGCCCCTGAAAGTTGAAGCGGTTCTTCCTTTTCCAACTAGGTGACGAGCTTAAACACATAGCCATCCAGATATTCCTGGACACAAAATGAGGAGTTTATAGTATCGTTTTGTAGTTGAATGAAACAGAAGTGTTTTCCTAGCAAGGGATCACCTTAGCTAATCTAAGTATCTAACTGAGTTCATGTTGGTTTCAGATGTTGGTTTCAGGATCGATGATCGAAGATCAAAGAGATTTCAGGATCAGTTTGATAATCTTGAAATCGGTAAAGAGATTTCTTACTCAAGCTAAGAGAGGAGAGCTAAGGATAAGTGATGGTGGGCCTTTGTGCGGTGTTCCTCGATTAGATCAAGGCTGAGCATTATCTGGTCGTCGTTCTGGTTGGCATTGTACGACGAAACTCGGTAAGATTCCCCATCGACCTCGGCGGGAACAACGGTCTCGGTTCCGAAGGCCAAGGAGAAAGGGGTCTCGTTGGTGGTCGTTCGGTATGAGGTCCGGTATGACCAGAGTGCGCTTGGTAGGATGTCGGCCCACTTGCCCCTGGCCTCACCGAGTTGGGTTTTCAAAGTGTGTTTGATAATCTTGTTTACAGCTTCGACCTGTCCGTTAGACTGAGGGTGAGCGGGAAAGGAGAAACACAGATTGATTCCATACCAAGCGCAGAATGCTTTAAAACGGGCATTGTCGAACTGTTTTCCGTTATCGGTGATGATTGTATGTGGGAGGCTAAAACGGCATATGATGTTCTGGAAGATGAAAGTTTCGATCTGGGCAGTGGTGATGGAGGCGAGGGCCTTGGCTTCGACCCACTTGGTGAAGTAGTCAACGGCAACGACTGCGTACTCAGTCTGTCCTTTACCGGTTGGCATCTTTCCAATCAGGTCGAGCCTCCACTGAGCAAAAAGCCATGGGCTGAGCATTGGTGTCAGGTTCTCGGGTGGAATCAGGATGAACAGGGCAAAGCGTTGGCATGCGTCACAATGTCGAGTGAGGTCGGCAGCGTCAGCATGCATGGTTGGCCACTAGAATCCTTGGCAGAAAGCCTTGTGGGCGAGCGATCGGGGGCCTGAGTGATTACCACAGACGCTGGCGTGGATTTCCCGTAGGGGGAGTTTCCCATCTTGCGAATCGATGCATTTAAGCAGCGGGAGAGTGAAACCGCGCTTGTAAAGCTGACCCGTGATGAGGGTGTACCGGGCGGCCTGTCGGTGAATCCGTTTGGCCTCCATTCTGTCGGTTTGAAGGCTTCCATCGGTGAGGAAGTGGATGAGAGGAGCCATCCAAGTGGAGCTGGTGTTGACATAAAGTACCAAGGAGGGGGAGGTGCTCGGTTGGTGGAGGATCTCCACTGGACCTGTCGACCGATCCGCTCGTCCAAAGATGAGGCAAGTCAGGCCAGAGCATCGACATGACTGTTTTCGGACCTGGGATCCAAGTGATGGTATGGGCATGAAAACTGCCAAGGAGGGACTGAGCCAACGTTCGGTACTGCGCCATGGAGGTGTCTTTGGCCTCATACTCATCGTTAACCTGGTTGACTACAAGCTGCGAGTCGCTATAGACTTGTATTTTCTCGGCCTGCAAGTGCTTTGCCAGGCGGAGGCCGGTGAGCAATGCCTCATACTCGGCCTCATTGTTGGAAGCCTTGAACATGAAGCGAAGTGCATACTCCAGTCGGTGTTTGTCTGGGGTAGTCAGAACAAGCCCGACGCCAAAGCCACTATGGCATGCCGAACCGTCAACATGGAGAAGCCAGGTAGGTCGGTGCACGTTCATTGTTGGTCGGGACGTTGAAGCCTGTTCTGTGTCGGCATGGACTTCGGGCTCGGCCGATGGATAGGTGAATTCGGCGATAAAATTAACGATGGTCTGCCCTTTTTCCGCTGGTCGGGGGGTGAAGGTGATGTCAAACTTGCTGAGCTCAATGGACCATTTGAGAAGCCGACCGGAAATGTCCGAGTTTTGTAAAACTTGGCAGAGTGGGCGACTGGTCAGGACGACGATCGCGTGGGCCTGGAAGTATGGCCGGAGTTTCCTGGAAGAAGTTATCAAAGCAAAAAACGTGCTTTTCAAGGTCAGTGTACCTGGTTTCTGCGTCCTGTAGTGCTCGGCTGACATAGTAGACAAGGTGTTCAGCGCCCTCAAAGTTTCTGATGAGGACGGAGCTGACGGCGGAGCTGGAGACCGACAGATACATGATGAGGGTGTCAGGACCCACCCCTAATCCCTAGGGATTAAGGGCTAAATCCCGATCCCGTCTAACTTACATATGACACGAAGGCTAAACCAACGTCCAACCTTCGTGTGACACGTAAGTCGGACAAGGGATTCTCGATCCAACCATCCACAAAGGTAATCGATATTCCCAGAGTATGCCGAACTATTGTGGATCGTGGGTGTGATGTCTGCATCTCTATCGATCAACAACCTGTGCTGCAACAACCTGGAGGGTATCGAAAACACGAAAAGACTGTGAGTGGACAAAAATAAAGTGTAAAGTCAAGATCAGTTCAATAAACCAATTACAGTTATACCCTCCATTTCAAAAACCAATGCATGCATATCAGATTCATGTCATAAAAGCCACTCTATTTTCAAAATAAACAAACCATGTTAGAAAACCAACAAAGTTTTCCTTTTCTCAAATCCCGGGCCTCAGCTCAAAACCATCGAAAACCATTATCGAAAACCATCATCATCAATCTCAGCGAAAACCAAAACATATTTACACCACATTTTCGTCCATCGAACCTGCTAGATCTATTAGAGTCTTTAAACTCTCGAGTCTTTAAGCTCAATCCAGGCCTTAATATAATCCGAGTCTTTAAACTCCCGAGTCTTTAAACTCAACAGGCCTACGGGGGAAATATCAATATCCGAGTCTTTAAACTCCCGAGTCTTTAAACTCAATCCGGGCCCGCCCCCGTCATAATCATATCCGGGTCTTTAAACCCAATAACCAGATCCAGCAAATCCATTCCATAAACCATTTGAAAACCATTTTCCATTTCCAAATCCAGATCAGCAATCTCATCAGGATCCCGAATCCAAACCCAGAACTCATATCCATATCCAATTCTAAATCCGAGTTCGAAACCATCATCCCGTAAGCCGGCATCCGGAATAACTATTCTGAACCCAAACCCGGAATTCCACTTCCAAGTTCCAAATCGAATCCCGGATCGTCATCCGAAGATCCGATTCAAAAACCTGAAATCACTTTTCTTCAAACCACTTTTTGAACTGGGCCTCTTAGCCCGAAGTCATGTTCCGAAATCCATTTTTAAATTATTGTTATTAAATCATATTTCAAATCCCATGATCAAATCATTAAAACCAGGTTTAAATCACAACATCCGTAAAATCTCGTAAAACGTGAAATTTCGTAATTTCCTCGAAAAACGTGCAAAACCGTAAAACATCAAGATCATAAAGCAAATCATATAATCACGTATAGAAAACATATTAAAACATGTATGCATGCATCAAGAGTTAGAAAACAAAGTTTACTCACAGACCATTCCGACGTCGCCTCGATACGCGCGCACTTATGCCGTTCCCGGCCATTTTGCTATCCTCGGCATTTCCGAACCTGTCCAAAACCCATACCAAGGTCACTAACTGCTTCACAAAGGTCATACTAAAGTCCCATAATTTTCCTGTATTTTTGGCTATTTTTAACCGAGCCCCTAAAACCTTCGGACATCTCGAAACATATCGAGACGATGTCTGATCGACTCAAAACCAACGCCAAAATGTTCATTACATCAAATACTTTAAAAGTTGTGTTGAAACCATCCTCGAAAACTGAGCCACACGCCCACACGCGCCGCCCAAAGGGGCTGCACGTGGGCCTCATGCGCTGCTATAGTGTCGTCCCCTACCTTGGGATAGACCGGTTCGGACCGGCCGATTCAACTGGACTGGCGTACCCGATTTCAGTCTCTTTCCTGGTTCATTCTTCGTCCTTTTGATGCCATTAAATTTGTCCAAACATGTACAATTGTTTTAACTAATAAAATCATGGAAAGAGGACGTGTTTATACCTGCCCACATCGAATAAGAAAAACCCAAACCGCTTCTCTGTGTCCTCATCAATCCGGCCACCTCAAGCCATAATTCCAAGTTCAAACTTCCTCTTTTGACCTCCAGAACCTCATCCAATCAATCAATTGAACTAACAAACACGAGAACACACCTTGCCATTTTTTAAACTAAAACGAAGGTTCCATGGGGAAGCCTCTTACCCTTCGACTCAGGCCTCGAATAAGGGCTTAATCATCGTCTTAGCCTCCTCCAAACATAATCCAACTAAAGAATCAGTCAATAAATCCTTAATTCAATTTGTCCATTTTCCAATCAAATAGGACAGTTCACGTTATTACCTTTTCCTGCCGCCTCGAGCTCCGTCTTGCACGGTCGTGGGTACTAACAGCATCCTCACACCACTCTCTTCAAAAGTCATTCTTTAATCTCAAAGAATCGATGAGGAAGGAGGAAGTTAGAGGGGTAGGTTCCTCTCGGGTTACCCAGTACCCTGTTCTAGTTTTCTCTGTTCTCACTCTCAAACACAGACACCCCACAAGTTCGATCACGGCATAAGCACAACCTAGACACAGGAACGAAACACACACCACTGCTCTGTCTCTGTCTCCTCATTTAAACGTTAAAATTGGTTTAAACCATGAGAGAAGGCTAGAAGCCTCTAGGAAGTAGCCAAGTGTCAAGCACCTAATGGACTCAACCCAAAATATCCAATCCAAGCTTCCAGGTGTCCTTAATCGGTGGGACACATTACCCTAGGTGTTAAAAGACCAAACTACCCCTAAAAGTCCAAATTAGCATTTTTCCCTTCAATTTCCTTGACTCATAACTTTGTCGTCCGAACTCCAATTGACGCGTGCCGCCTGTCGTTATACTCAGGGCATCGAGATCTACCTAACGGTCCTTGGTTTGCGTGAAGAAACCTTGTTGTGCAAAAAGTCAACTAATGCCCATCTTTTAACCAAATACGAAAGTGCCCTCAACCTTCTGAACATGATAACTTCCTCCTCGGATGTCGGAATTGGGCGTGCCACTTGTCTATGGACTCGTGACGTCCCGAACTATGTCACTGCGATTGGTCAATGTCCATTTGACCGCTCGAACTAAAAGTCAACATGTAGCCCATTCTAGGGGCAAAATCATCATTCTGCAATTTCCATCCAAAAGTATCTAACTAATCGCCGATTAACCGAGCTAATCCGTTAATAACTACTAAGCTAATCCCGACTTCCGGGATGGGTCGTTACAGAGGGTCTCTCCAGTTTTTGGTCGGGATAGTAAGGGTGCTCGACTCATGTATGCTTTTAGCTCGGTAAAATTTTTGTCGCTCTCCTCGGTCCAGGTAATGTGTTTGGACTGAGCTTTGAGGGCCTTGAAGAAAGGGATGCACCGGTCGGTTGCCTTTGAAATGAATCGGGTCAGCGCGACGACTCGACCGGTCAGGCTCTAGATCTTCTTCTGGGTCTGGGGGGCCTTCATATTCAGGAGTGCCTGTATCTTCTCGGGATTAACTTCGATGTCGTGCTGGCTGATCATGAAGCCGAGGAACTTTCCCGAACCGACCCCAAAAACTCACTTTGCCAGATTGAGGCGCATTCGGAATTTTTTGAAGACCGAGAACATGCGGGTGAGGTTGGTGATGTGTTGGTCGGCCGTCTTGCTCTTTACAAACATATCGCCCACATAGACCTCCATGGTTTTGCCGATCTGGTCGGCGAACATGTAGTTGACCAATCGCTGGTAGGTGGCCCCAGTATTTTTTAGACCGAAGAGCATCACGTTGTAGCAATACAACCACTGGTCGGTGCGGAAAGTGGTGTGGATCTGGTCTGCAGGGTGCATGAATATCTGATTGTATCCCGAGTAAGCATCTATGAAGCTGAGGAGTTCATGCCCAGCAGTGGCGTCGACCAGCTGATCGATTTTGGGCAGTGGGAAGCTGTCTTTGGGGCATGCCTTGTTTAGGTCGGTGAAGTCGATGCACATGCGCCACACCCCTGAGGGCTTCTTCACCAGGACTACGTTGGCCACCCAGATGGCATATACGGCCTTATGGACGAAGTGGATAGTGCTGAGCTTCACAATTTCAGCCTTCGTGGCCTCGGTTCACTCGGCGTCGTATATGCATCTCTTTTACTCTACTGGTTTGAATTTTGGGTCGATACTCAGTCGGTGGCAGATGGCGTCGGTCAAGATTCCAAGCATGTCTGCGTAAGACCATGTGAATACCTCTGCGTTATCGTGTAGGAACTTGATCAGGTCGGCGCGCAGAGCTGGGCCCAGTGTAGTGCCAATTTTGACCTTCCTGTCGGTGAAGTCGTGCGAGAGGACGACCTCCTCTACCTCCTCGATCGGCTGAGGGTGCAGCATGGTAGAGTGGTCGCAAGGGTCTTCGATCGGCCCGTCTCATAGATTCTGGGCAACCTGGGGTTCAACTGGGTCAGCCTCAAAGGCGGACTCAATAACGGCTAGGGTTTCTGCGAGCTGGGTGATAGCCTTCCCCGCGAGAGTAGTGGAGTTGCAGGTTCGAGCTGCCATTTGGTCTCCACGGACTCGTCCGACGCCCATGGGGGTCGGGAACTTCATAAGGAGGAGATGGGTGGAGACAACGGCTCGGAGCTGGTTGATAAGTCCACGGCCCAAGATGACGTTGTACGCGTTCGGGCAATCAACCATGAGAAAAGCCGCCAGAACGGTTGCGGGCTTCGGGTTCTCGCCGACCGTTGCCATCGACGTTATCCTGCATGCTGGAAGATGGGGAGGGTAACGGTGTTTTAGGCTCGGTAGAGTAAAGGGAAAACTTAGTCAGTTTCCCACAGACGGCGCCAAACTGTTGATGCACGAAATGTGCCAACTTAGGGAACGAATGATGCTCTGCCACGTGCCCTGTGTAAACCTGAAAAGGAAGGAAACTGGTCGGTCGGTTAGAGTATAGGCATCAGTGTGGTACCGGCCCAAAGGTACTCCGACGCGCAAGTCAGTGGTCGGTCTAAGGTGTAGAGGGTGGTGGAAAGTATATTGTAATAGTAGTAGTGAACAGTAAATTGCTTAGTTACCTTTGTACGGGTGCAGCGAATATAATATTTGTATTTTCTCGATGTGGGACAAATGTCAATTCACTGTGGGACTGTTACGTGGAGGTTCCATCCAGGCCCGACTAGGGTTTGTTCACGTGAGTGGGCCTGGACCCCTTGGGCTTGTGCTAGGCGGCGGTACTAGACCGACCGGTCGGTCTGGGCGACTCACCGACCGATAGGGGCTGGGCCTCTAGAGTCGGCCAGCGGCATGGTGTCAGAAGAGGGCTGGGCCTCTAGGTCGGTCTGGGCCAACACGCCGAGCCAGGCAGAGGGCTGGGCCTCCAAGATTGGTCCGAACTGGTACTGTTTTGGCAGTGGGCTGGGCCTGTAGTCAGTATGGGCTTCAAGCTCGGTCTGGGCCGATATGGTTTGAACATTGTGCTCTCACGGTATAGATAGAGTCACAAATGTTCTACTGAATCTTTAATCATCATTTTTTCTTATATTCACTCGCACTTCTCTTTACAATTCGGTTAGAAGAAGGTGACATCAGCACTCACGCACATTTCATGTTTTCTTACTCACTAAGTTACTCACACACCTCACTCACGTGCTATAGCTAGTCTCTAACTGTTTTACAGGTGTCATGATTCTATTAGTAGAGTTTGATCAGCTGCAATGCAACTTGATCAACTCTGGTGCAACTTATATGCCAACACCCCTTCCTAAGCTGCACACCGATTTAACTCATATAAGACCTCTTAGATAGTTAAACCTTTTCTTAGGAAGTGCTTTAGTGAAGATATCTGCTACTTGATCCTCTGTCTTGTAGTATTGCAGTAGAATCTCTCCATCTTTCATAGAGTCCCTAATGTAGTGAACTTTCCTGCTGACATGCTTAGTCCTGTTGTGGAACACAGGGTTCTTAGCCATTGCTATGACAGACTGATTGTCACAGTTAAGAGCAGTAGGCTCTTACTACTTTTCTCCAAGGTCTGGTAGGATAAACCTGAGCCACACTGCCTGTGTTGTGGCCTCAGCAGCACTTACATATTCTGCCTCTGTAGTTGACAATGCAACATTGTTCTGCTTGATTGAGGCCCAGGAAAACACACCATTGCCAAAAGTGAACACATAGCCTGACGTGATCTTGCTGTCATCCTCAGAATCCCCCCCCCCCCCCCCTCCCCCCAAAAAAAAA
This sequence comes from Prinsepia uniflora, assembly GCA_032719365.1. Taxonomy (NCBI): domain Eukaryota; kingdom Viridiplantae; phylum Streptophyta; class Magnoliopsida; order Rosales; family Rosaceae; genus Prinsepia; species Prinsepia uniflora. The sequence continues at coordinate 28,187,876 of CM064873.1, forward strand.
AAAATTCACTAGCACAGTAGCCTATTAGGGTAGTAGCCTCACTCCTCTTGTACTCTATGCCATAATCCAGTGTCCCTTGAATGTATCTAAGGACCCTTCTTGCTGTTCCAAGATGCTTCTTGGTTGGATTATGCATGTATCTTGATAGTATGTTGGTAGCATACATAACATTAGGTCTTGTGGCAGTCATGTACAGCATACTGCCTACAATCTGTCTGTAAAGTTGTTCATCAGCAACTTCACTTCCATCATCCCTTCTTAGTTTCTCATTAGCTGCTAGGGGTATACTTACTGACTTACAACCTTTGAGTCCAAATCTTTCAAGCAAGGAAGCAACATACTTCCTTTGCTGAATAAAGATCCTTGAACTAGTCTGAATAACCCCCATACCAAGAAAATGATGAAGCAAATCCAGGTCTGTCATTTCATACCTCGTCATCATATCTTGTTTAAATTCCTCCATCATTTCAGCATTATCACCAATGTAGATGATATCATCTACATAGATAGAGACAATTAGGGTTCCTTCATCCTCTCTCACCTTCAAGTATAATGAGGCTTCACTTGAGCTTCTTAGGAACCCACAACCAAGTAGATAGCAGTCAATCTCAAAATACCAGGCCCTAGGTGCCTGCTTCAGACCATAGAGAGCTTTCTGCAACTTATAAACCTTGTCCTCATGTCCCAGTCTTTCAAAACCTTCTGGTTGGTCTACATAGACCTCTTCTTCTAAGACACCATTGTGAAATGCTGACTTCACATCTAACTGGAGCAGAAAGAGCAATCAAAACTCTGATGGTATCACATAGACCTCCTAGGTTTCTGTGAGTACCCCTTTAGACCTCCTAGGTTTCTGTGAGTACCCCTTTAGGTTCAGTTTAGTCTTATAAACCCACTTAACTCCAATAACATGCTTTTTAGTAGGTTTATCCACTAGGCACCAGGTTTCATTCTTTTCAATCATTTCAATTTCAGTTTCCATAGCCTTCTGCCATGATTTGTCCAGAACTGCTTCTTGGAATGACTCAGGTTCCACAATGGCAACATGACACCTAGCATAGATCTCATTCAAACTTCTGATCTTTACTGGTGTTAAACTATCTTCTAAATCAGTCCCTTCACTCACATTGTCTGTAGTCACAGGTTGAGTCTATCCTGGTGTAACTGGCTTACAGTCTTCCGCACTAGTTTCAGTGTGGATATCAGAGAAACATGGAACACTAACTTCCATGTTAGTTTCCCAATTCCAAATTGTACTTTCTTTGAAGGTTACTGACACGACCCACCCCCAATCCCTTGGGATTAAGGGATAAGTCATGCTCTCGTCTAACTCACGTGCGACACGAAGGCTAATCACCCGTTCAACTCCCGTGGAACATGCAAGCCAGACAAGGGACTCCAGGTCAATGTCATCCGAAAAGTCAACATCAGTTAACTAGAGTTTTCCGTAACACTGTGGATCGCGTGTGTGATGTCTTCGTCTCTCTCTTAACAGCCCGTACCACATCAACCTAGAGGGTATCGAAAACATAAAAGACTGTGAGTGGACAAAAAGAAAGAGTAAGTTCATAAAACATTTCAAGAAAAGATAATTATACCCTCCACGTAAAACCAATGCATTATGCATGCATCATAAGTTAGAAAGCAAAGTCCACTCATAGACCATCCGCGTCGCTGCCTCGATACGCGTGCAATTACGCTTTCCCAGCTAATCCACTATCGACGGAATTCCTGAACCTATCCATATCACATACTAAGGTCACTAACTACTTCATAATGCTTCTACTAAAGTCCCGTAATTTTCCCGAATTTTTAACTATTTTTAACCTAGCCTTTAAACCTTCGGACATCCCGAAACATATCGAGACGATGTCTGATCGACTCGAAACCAGTCCCAAAATGTTCTTTACATCGAATAATTTAAAAGTCGTGTTGAAATATTCCCCAAAAGAAGCCCCACGCGCCTTCACATGCCCCACGCGCGGTTACTGTTCATTGTCTTCAACCTTGGTAAACCGGTTCAGACCAGTCTAGAAAGACCCAGTCCAGACCCGAACCGGCGTCCACGATTTTCGGTCATTTCTAGCCTGATTTCGATCCTTTCTTCTCCTATAGCTTCGTCCAACTCTCTACACTAGATCTATGTTGTCAAAACATGAAATTTAAGACTAGAAGTTACCTCCTAAATCAAGGTACGATCCAACAAACTTCCACCGTCCAATTTCTATGTTCCCGGCCACCATGGGTCTCCACTTCAAGCTCAATAGCTTTGTTTTGAGCTCCAAAACATGTTCCAATAACCCCAAACAAATCAATAACAACTAAAATATACTTCACCATTTTTTAATCCAAACGAAGGCTTCTCGGGAACTCACCTTACCGTCAATCTTAGGCCTCAAAACCAGGCTCATTTGACTCCCTAGACCTCCAGCAACACCTTCCCATCAACTGAATCGATCAAAACCCATGAGAACACGATTTGTCATTTTCAATTTAAAAGCAGGACTTCACGGGTTGCACATGGTCCTTACCTCAACCCGCCGTCGTGGAAGAGGTTTGGGTTCTCACGATCACACACACACACACACACACACACACACACACACACACACACACACACACACACACACACACACACACACACACACACACACACACACACACACACACACACACACACACACACACACACACACACACTCTCTGTTCTCTATTTTCATTCCCATGATCGTGCAACCATAATTTAAAATAGTGAGAGACGGTGCTGAGGCTTCCACAGTCTTCGAGTGAGGAACATGTGTCCCAATCTGGTTAGGCACCAATGTCAGGACAGGCACCTGTCCAATTTTAACTAGGCACCGCAAAAAGACCAAATTGTCCTTGCCCCTGTAAATTACCATTTTTCCCCTAAGGCATTTAGACCAAAATCTGGGCCGTCTGAAGTCCTATGATAGCATGTCACCTGTCATTGTACTCAGGGGATCGAGACCTACCTAATGGTCATTGAAATACGTGAAAGGTCCTATAAAAACCAACAATTTGCTTCTTTTCAACCAAATTACCAAAATACCCCCAAACTATCGAACGTCATAACTTCTTCCTCGAATGTCGGAATCGGACGTGCTACCTGTCTATGAACTCGTGACATCCCAAACTATGTCACAATCATCGGCTAAAGTCCGTTTGCCCACCCGAATCAAAAGTCAACATTTCGCCTATTCTAGGGGCAAAATTGTCATTTCGCACTGTCCGTCCGTAAGCACCCAACTAATCACTGATTAATTCCACTAATCCGTCATTAAGTACTAATCTAATCCCTGTCTTTGGGACGGGTCGTTACAGTTACTGTTCTAGACACCACAACTTTCTTGGTTTCTAAACAGTAAATTCTATACCCTTTTCACAGCTATCATATCCCACAAAAAACTTTTTTTTTGCAGAAGAATCCAACTTCTTTCTTAGTTGATTAGGAACATGATAAAAACTGATTGACCCAAAAACTCTTAGGTGACTGACCCCTGGTTTTCTTCCACTGTATACTTCAAAAGGAGTTTTTTTCTTTATGGCCTTTGTTGGACACCTATTGAGTAAATACACATCAGTGTTTACTGCTTCACCCCAAAACATATAAGGCATCTTCTTGTCATGGAGCATTGCCTTAGCCATCTCCACTATGGTTCTGTTTTTTCTCTCTGCAACACCATTCTGTTGTGGAGAGTAGGCAACAGTAAGTTCCCTTTGAATTCCCATGTCCTCACAGTAACTTAGGAATTCCTTAGAGGTGTACTCTCCACCCCTGTCACTCCTTATCTTCTTGATCTTCTTTCTTGTCTGAAGTTCAACCATAGCCTTGAACTTCTTGAAGGAATTAAAAACCCCCTATTTGTGCCTTAGAAGATAAATCCAACACATTCTAGAGTGGTCATTAATAAAAGTGAGGAGGTACTTGTTCCCACTTAATGTCTTAACCTGCATTGGACCACAGACGTCTGAATGTATCAGTTCCAGCAATTGTGATGACCTCCAGGCCCCTTTCTCAAAACTTTCCACATGCTGCTTTCCAACAATACAACCCTCATAACATTCTTCTTTCTTAGAAAGTCTAGGCAAACCAATCACCATATCATCATTGACTAGTGTAGAAAAACTTGAGTGGTTTAGGTGCCCAAATCTCCTGTGCCACAACCATGAACTTCCTTCTTCTACTGCCACCTTAGCCATTGGAAGAACTTGTTGGAAGGATAGGGGGAAACACCTGTTACTGGTCATAGCAACACTAGCTATCTCATGTGCTTGATCATAGATAGATGCTCTTCTCCATTCAAAAACTAGATTATATCCATGCTCCACCATCTGTCCAACACTTAACAGATTCTCATCCAATCCAGGCACTAACATTACTTCTTTTATCAACCTGTCACCTCCATGAGTCTTGATAACCAGGGAACCCTTGCCTTTGGCTTCCACCAATTCTCTTGTCCTCATTTTCACTCTGCACTTTAGAGTTCTATCAAGATCAACCAATGCTAATTCTTGTGAGGTCATGTGGTTACTGCAATCACTGTCCAGGTACCAGATATCAGCCCCCTTAGAAGTAGTGACTAAATGGCATGCATAGAGCATGGCTCCATCATCTTCTATTTGCTGAGCAACATTGACACTGCCCTTGGTATGACAGTCCTTAGCATAGTGCCCCATCTTGTTACACTTGAAACATTTTCTAGTCTTAAACCAACAATTTCCAAAGTGTTTCTTGCTGCACACTTTACAAGTAGGCTTAGTCTTACCCTCGCCCTTGTTTTCACCTTTGTGATGTACAAGATTATCATTCTCAGTTCTCTTGATCCATGGCTTGCTTCCTACACTTGTACCCTTCTTTGGTTTGCTTGCCCATGTCTTAACATGACTTGAGAAAGCCTTTTCAGTAGAACTTTCAGAGTGAAATTCTAGCCTCTAATCATAGGTCTTAATGAAAGCAATCAGTTCCTGAACATTCACTTCATCTAGATCTTTGGTTTCTTCTAGAATTGAAACTATAGGATCATAGGCCTTAGTCAAACTTATGAGAATTTTCTGCCCCATTCTAGTTTCTTTTACATCTTCACCATAAGACCTCATTTGATCTACTATAGAATATAGTCTAGACAGATATGCATGCAGTGATTCATCATTCCTCATTCTAATGCACTCAAAATCTCTCCTCAACCCTTGTAGTTTAACAGATCTTACCTTCTGATTCCCACAGAATTCTCTCTTCAACCGATCCCAAGTAGCCTTAGAACTCTCTTCATTAGCTATCCTTGAGAAGATAGAATCCACCACAGACGTTTGGATGAATCCAAAAGCCTTTGCATCTTTGATCAGGTCAGCACAGGAAGGTTGCCCCTTCTTCTCCTTCAGGATCTGCATTGAGACCTCTGTTGACCAGCTCCCACAGGTCTTGAGCTCGAAGCAAGGTACGCATCTTAATGCTCCAAAACTCATAATTGTTGCCATCAAACATAGGAACCCATAACTCACTACTAGCTCCTACCATTTCAGGTTCTTCAACACAGTCTACGCCCCAGTTCGCATATCAGAACCGAAGCTCTAATACCATGTTGGTTTCAGATGTTGGTTTCACGATCAATGATCGAAGATCAAAGAGATTTCATGATCGGTTTGCAGGACTGCTTCTCCTAGCTTGTGGTAATTTACTTACTCATTCTCTTAGCTGAAATTGGTTGGATAGGATAGCTTTAGGATCTTTAATGAGTGATTAGCACTCAATGTAACATAGTAAGAAGAATGGATTGATTGATCAATGAAATTGTTGTATTTTCTTTACTGTTTCATTGACGCGTTGAAGGTGTTTGATGAAATGCACATAAGAACAATTTTTCTGTATTTCTTGTGCTCTCACGGTATAGAGAGAGTCACAACTGTTCTATTGAATCTTTAATCATCATTTTTGCTTATATTCACTCACACTTCTCTTTACAATTCGGTTAGAAGAAGGTGACATCATTTTTGCTACAATCAATTCTAGTGCAGCTTATATGCCAACCGTGCAAAGACGAGGGTCATATGTGTTGATTTGATACAAAGTTTTGACAGGTGAACAGACTGCTGCTGTTGAATTTGTAGAGCATTGCCCAATATAAGCAATTGAATTGAGGGATATTTGAAAAGTTGATAGATTTTATAGCAACAGGACAATCCTATTTGGTCAAATACCTAATGGCAGCTTCAACCCCTTGGCCTGGAGGCTGGAGATAACCCTTGTACATTAGATTCATATATGCATGAGTATACTAGCTACCAACTGCCTATTCCCCCATCAATTCTCAATGTAACCGGTGCGCTCGGAAGTCGGAAGAGCTCCAATTCGATCATCATACTCATATGCAGTGCAAAGTGGAACATCTTTTTTCCTTTCATAGAAGATTATATTTTGAGTAGGAATAACCACCGTGCTAGTATTATTTGATTGAAAAAAAAAAAGTGCAATCAAACCCAAAATCAAATTGTGCTGGTATTATTTGATTGGGATGTAGCTGTTACTTTTTAGGCACGCAACAATATATATATATATATTATCATTATCCGAAATATGTTTCCTGGAGAGGATTAGTAGTTTAATAAATATATAAAAGAATAAACAGCCAAAGATTCATCTTAATTTAAAAAAAAATACAAAGTAAGAATTAAAATGAAAAAAAAAGGCCTGATAGTAATTAGGTAATGAATTAACTAATTAAGAATTAAGAATATTCGACAGTGCATTGATCCACCGGCTGGCCCTTGATGAGGGACGGAGCAACAAAAACGCCGCCGTTGATGGCGACGCTGCCCATCTGGATATTTACGGGGCACTGGACTTCCAAGCTGTATTTACGCGACATCAACGTCTCGTATTTGCCCCTCATTTTGCCCCTGATATTGATGCCCATCATCACCGTCCCAACGTTCAAATCTTGAGCAAAAGCCTCGCCGGACAATGGCGATACTGCCACCGAATTCGCGACTAAAAACGGCGACGACACGGAAACCTCCCTGTGGCCCTGGTACGTATCTGTCAACGTATTCCATTTTGTGATTTGCTCCCCTCTGTACTTGCCGCACACGTGGACCTCTTCGTACTCTATTCCCTTGCTGGAACTAGGGTTTTTAGACCAAAGTGTCACCTGTATGCACATACATGCATAATTACATATATAACCCATTGAACACGTTGTAAAAACCGTGATAGTAAAATATAATTTGGGGTAGAAATCGTGATAGTAAAATATAATTTGGTGCAGAAATCGTGATAGTAAAATATAATTTGGTGTAGAAACCGTGATAGTAAAATATAATTTGTTTGAAGAATATAAACCTAACAACTTACTTATGAAAAAGAAAAAGAAATCGAATATAGATATGGACCTGCATGTTGACGGTGATTGCATAAGGTAGTGCAGTGGAGACGCTGAAGTTGTAAACAGTGACATCTTGAAGGTTGAAGATTGGGCGGGAGGGCACAGGGAGTAAGGTCAGAATTAAGGTCAGGGTGCTCGCAGCCGCCAACACGCCGACCAAGATGAGAAAGTAGAACTTCCGCTTGCCGCCGAACATGGCGGTAGCAGCAGCTGCGGCTGTATCACTCATGCTTCCGGGAATTAATGCGGGATCAATCGATTGCCGTTGGCCCGTTGCAAAAAATTAGCCTTACAAAAGTAGCAAGACTACGTACGTACACTCCTCTATTTATATTGTTTTGCATATTATATAGGAAATTTTGAGCTTTAGTTATTTGACGGATTATTAATTTCGTTTTTTCTTTGAAAGAGATTATTAATTAGATGGAAATAAAGGAAGAGATCTTCCGCGGAGGAAATGTAGGAATCAATGATTGAGGAAGAAGAAGAAATACCTAGTTAGTACTTTACGTGTTGATGATCTATAAGGTCATTATTTGCTTCCTTTTTCATATACCTCAGCCCGGTGAGTACGTACGTAGTAAATAATTTTTTTATTTTATTGGCTACTATTTTTTTAGATAATTTTTTCTTTAAAAAAATTCGAATTTGAAATCACAACTATATATTAAATATGAGATTAAATTATATTCTTTTAATTAAAAATTATTTATATATTAAATTGGGCTTTAGAGGGAATCTATCTAAAGAAGATATGAAAATATTTGGATTGCTCTGTATTTCTAAGAAATCGATGGAAAATCCTCTTATGGTAGTGAAAAATATTTTTGAAATGTTTTCCTTCTTTAATTAACTTGTGAACAAAGTATTTGATGATTAATTGACTCCCTCTTGCATAGTGATCAGTCGAGAGCAAGAGATGAGATTCTTATGCTTGACGTGCATTCAATGTGATGAGTCTGATGTACGTATATCTTCCTAGTTAATGAAAAAAAGGAGGAACACCATACATATAACAACTTCAATATAAAAGGGTTTGTATCATTAATTAGTTAAGATGATTATCTTGTTAAAGCTAGCTAGGTTATTTTCACTACACTTGGATAAGCCCTAGCTAGCCTCTTTCTTGCACATTAGTTTGTGATGTGCAAGACTGATCGATGCTGAGAATTTGGGTCTTCTTTTATTTTCATTTTCCAGTAGCATTGACAGATCCTTGGTTGACGTTACCTAGGGTAAATATGTAGTCGAATTTATGGAGTACGTAGGTAGTAATGAACGTAGGTGCAGTATTACGTTATCGATGGTGCTTCATGCTTGCGTATTGTTTTAATTCAAGAGTATTATCAAATTGTTTTACTGATCCATTGTACACGTATATATGATCTGATTTGATAAGCTGCAGCTTGCAGAAATAGGTTAGTTTAGGGTTAGGACATTAATATTCATAACAATGAGAAGTGATAGGTCGTTAATTAAGCGTTATTTTATATTATTTTATACCCTTTATACTTGAATTTTAATATTAAAATAATAAACAATTGGAGAAAATAATATATTTTGTGGATTTTTGTATAATTAAATAAAGTTTTGAATTTTCAGCATTTTGATAAAAAAATCGTCCCGATCGGAATTATAACAAAGAAAATATGGATGAAATAAGGGAAGCCACTGAAATACTCAAGGGAATTCAATGACCTCCCCACTGAATTCAAATCCTAATTCCAGCCCAAAAGTTATGGCAGCCAGTCCAATCAATGCACCAAGCCCACGACCCAAGAAACCCAACCCAATTTCCTCTCAGTCCTGAAGACTACTTGGCGTGCGTCTACCGAAGTCGACACCAGTGGTTCGGCGCGCATGCACTGAAACACATTATACTTCCTTGGCGCCTGACACGCTGATTTCCAACTACTCCGCTGCACTTGCACGCCGAATCTGCTCCACCTGCACACCCACCTACCCGCCGAATCCTATCTTTCTAGATCAGTTGCACCTGCCGAGTCCCATCACTGCTCCTCTGCGCCTTACTGCCGACTCCACTGCACCCTTTTGCCATGTTCCCAACAACTACCAACCCCAAAATCAGCCCTTTTGAATAATTTTATTTATGTAATATTTTTTATTTTTTTGTATTTTATTTTTTATTTCTTTTGCTTTCATTGAGACACCTTCCTCTATAAATTTAGCAGTGTTTCTCATTGTAAATAGTCCCCAATTGCCCCCTTTTGTGTAATTTTTCTCTCAAGTTTCTCTCTTAGTTTTTCTTCTTTCTATTTTGTTCTTTATTTTTGGGACCATTTATAACTTCTTGTAAATTTTCTTATCAATTAACTCTCTTTTAATTCTTGTTTTTAGATTTTTTTTTTTATAATTTGCTTTTAGATTCATTTCTTAAGTTTCATTTCCTCTTAATTTTAGCTCTTAGATTTTCTTTGTAAACTTTTTTTTTTCACTTCTTTGACTTCTCTTTTACGCATTATTTTACTTGTTAAAACATTTTGTTATCATGCATTAACTCTTGAATTTCATATGCTTAAATGCTTTAAGTGAAAATCTTTGATGCCATGATCATAATAATGAAATATTGAGACAAATAGTTAAGGGTTTACTTGTTTTGACTTCGTAGTTTAATTTTAGTATTTGCTAGGGAGTAGCAAAGTTTAAGTGTTGGGGTGTTTGATAGGTCGTTAATTAAGCATTATTTTATATTATATACCCTTTATACTTGACTTTTAATATTAAAATAATAAACAATTGGAAAAAATAATATATTTTGTGGATTTTTGTAGAGTTAAATAAAGCATGGAATTTGGAGCATTTTGGCGAAAAAATCGTTCCGATCGGAATTATAACAAAGAAAATATGAATGAAATAAGGGAAGCCACCGAAATACTCAAGGGAATTCAGTGGCTTGCCATTGAATTCAATTCCAAATTCCAGCCCAAAAGTTCTGGCAGCCGGTCCAATCCATGCACCAAGCCCACGGCCCAAGAAACCCAACCTAATTTCCTCTCAATCCTAAAGACTCCTTGGCGTGCGTCTACCGAAGTCGACGTCAGTGGTTCAGCGCGCGTGCACTGAAACGCACTGTACTTCCTCAGCGCCTGCTGCGTTGATTTCCAATTACTCCGCTGCACCTGCACCTCGAATCTGCTCCGCCTGCACACCCACCTACCCGCCGAATCCCATCTTTCCAAATCAGCTGCTCCTGTCGAGTCCCATCACTGCTCCTCTGCGCCTTGTTGGCGACTCCACTGCACCCTTTTGCCCTGTTCCCAACAACTACCAACCCCAAAATCAGCCCTTTTGAATAATTTATTTATGTAATTTTGTTTTATTTGTTTTGTATTTTTTTACTTTATTTTTTTTGCTTTCATTGAGACACCTTCCTCTATAAATTAAGAAGTGTTTTTCATTGTAAATGGTCCCCAATTGTCCCCTTTTGTGTAATATTTCTCTCTAGTTTCTCTTTTAGTTTTTCTTCTTTCTATTTTGTTCTTTATTTTTGGGACCATTTATAACTTCTTGTAGATTTTCTTATCAATTAACTCTCTTTTAATTCTTGTTTCTAGATTTGTTTTTATAATTTGTTTTTAGATTCATTTCTTAAGTTTCATTTCCTCTTAATTTTAGTTCTAAGATTTTCTTTATAAACTTTTCTTTTTAACTTCATTGACTTCTCTTTTAAATATGAATTTATGTTTTCCTTAAGAAAATCCTAGGCCGAGTATTTTCGAAATAATTCTAGAATTTAAGTCCGAATTCTTATAATTTATCCTCCATCTTCATAAGGTTCCTTTTGATGTTCAGAGAATTTTATGAATAACATTTCATTGTTTCCATCCACTTTCGGAATCACAAGTTGTTCATGGGTTCCGACAGTGTAACTTTATTTCCTTTACTTAAATTCTTATTCTTGTTTCGGTTTACTTATAATTCAATACATGTGATGATATTTTCTTTCTAAACTTTTGTAAGTATGAATGCAATCTTCATGTGTTTTACTTTTTGAATTTCTTTTACTTCATATATCTTAGTGTTTAAACTTAAATTTGAAGATATATGTTTTATCTGCTGTTCGGTGCATTTAGACTAAAATTGAAGAGATTAAATAGTGATCGCTGTCGGCGCATTTAATTATAAACTTAAGGTGAATCATATTGTAAATGTTTGAAGCATATTGATATTTGACGCACATTAATGGTTGATGCATTTATAATATTGAAAGATATATACAAGTATTTGAGATGATGAAGCTAGGATTTCGTGATTGGTTTGTTATAAGAAAAATGTTAGAGTGTTGGTAAAATTTGTATTTGAAGGAAGTCTATTTTATGAGTAGTTTAAATAATATGATTGTTAATTTGAAATTACTTAGGTAAAAATGTCGATTTTGTCTAGGAAACTACTCTATAGTTTGTAAGTTCTAATTAGCATGAGCATTTACATTTTAATTCTTAGTTTGGTTAAAATGTAGTTTATATTACACTTTGTTCAAAGCCCCCCATCTATTTTTTTATTCTATGATTCTTTATTCTTTAATTATTTAATTCATTTATTCATTTATTCTTTAATTATTTAATTCTTTATTATTTAATTTTTTAAATTCATTTATTCTTTAATTCATTTATTCATTTATTATTTTATTCATTATTTCTTCTCACTAACACATTATTAATTTTCCCTAATTTCCCTGGTTAAGAACGATCCCTATTTACCAATACTACATCTACACAAAAAGGTTTAAATTGCATAATACTTGAATTACGTGTTTAATTTAATGCGTAGTTTGAGCGTTATCAATTTTTGGCGCCGTTGCCGGTGAAATTGAAAATCATTTTTAATATGTTAGTGTATGTATATAAATTGTACATATTATACTTGTTTATAATTTTTACTTTTGTTAATATTATATTTGTTCATAACTTTTACTTACTTGTTTATATTCTTTATACTTGTTTATATTATATTTGTTTATTTTTATTTTTATACATGTACATAGTATACTTGTTCATAATGTTTATCTTTATATATGTTCATATTATACTTGTACATTATTTTTATTTATTTTTATACTTGTTCATTTATTTTTATACTTATTCATAACTTTTATTTTTATGCTTGTTCACAATTTTGATTATTATAATTGTTCTTATTATATTTGTTTATAATGTTCATACTTTACTTGTTCATAATTTTTATTTTTATACTTGTTCATAAATGTTCATAATTTTTTATTTTTTTATTTTATATATATACTTGTTTATATTATAATTGTTTATGTAAATTTAAATTCTTATCATACTTGTTCATATTTTAATTATTTATAATTGTACATACTTGTTCATACTTGTGTATAATTGTTCTTACTTTCATACTTGTTCATAAATTGTTCATAATTTTTATGTTTCATAGTGTTTATTCATACTTGTTCATAATTTTTATGTATTAATTTTTTTTATACTTGTTCATATTTGTACATAGTTGTTCATATTTATTTGTTTATACTTGTTTATAATTTGTATATTACTTGTTTACATTTATTTTATTTATCTATTTTATTTGTGTATATATTTTTTAAAAATAAATTTCCTTTCTCTTCTCAACTTAGTTATCATTACTTATTCTTTAATTATGAAAAAAAAATTCTTATCTTAGCTTTGTGTTAGTGTAAATATATATATATATATATATATTTGTAAATAAATAAATCTTGTACACATTATTTCGTTAATGTGAAATTGTTTTGTAAATATCATTACTTGTGCATAAAACCATACTTGTGAATAAATTGTTCATACTTGTATAAATTGTTCATATGTAAATTGTCATATCATACTTGCAAATTGTGCATTAAAACATACTTGTAAATAATTCTTGCATTCATGCATTAGTCTCGGCTATATGTACATCACTTGTGCTTCAAAATTTAAATTTTGATCTTTAATGGAATAGGTAAAGACTCTTTTGTTAACTCTCACCTACGGTAATTGTTAACACTTGAGTTATCTTAATTCCTCTGGAATAAGAAATTTCGAGGGTGATGTCTAGGATAAGAGACGATACTCATAACGGGTTTTGGGTCTAAGAAAGGGACGTCAATGGAGTTTAAGCATCGGGATGTCTTGAAATTAGCCCTACCTCTTATGCTTATTCTTTCTAACATGGTCACCTTTGAACTTGCCTAAACAGTTGAATTAATCTAAGATATTTACTTAGGCCGCACGGACGTATAAGTCTCCATCTAAACTTTGAAGTTATGTGAACCATATATATATTTGACTTCCCCGGACATGTAAATATTGTTTATATCTGTTTACATTTGTTTATATCTTAACTTACATTACTTGTCATGACAACTTTAATTTGCATCTTTAGTTTAACTAACTTACATATTTTATTCTAACTTGCATTGCATCTTTAATTTAAACTTGCATTTCTAACTTACATCTTTAACTTACATTTTTAACTTGCATCTCTAACTCAAATTTGCATATCTAACTTGCATTCTTGACAAATGTATATTTCTGACTAACTAACTTGCATTTATGTCTAGGCTAGATGAACGTTAAACTTCAAGCGCTTGTTGGGAGGCAACCCAATGTGTTCCTGGAATGTGAAGGAGTCATCAACGCAGATTTGCTATCTTTCTACCCTTCACTCTCCTTTCTTTTGTTTATTTATTGTTTTCTTGCTTTATTTTCGTAAATCATCTTCCTTACTTTGATTCTATGTTCAATTACTTCTTATTTTCCTACATTGAGGACCATGTAGAATTAAAGTGTGGGGGAATGGTTTACAATTTTAATTGTTTTATAAAAAATATTAAAAATAAAAAAAATAAAAAAAACAAAAAAAATGTTTTTATTGTTTTCTTGAGTCTTATTGTTTTAACTTAGTGTTTTTACTAGTATTAAGTTTCCCTTTAACTTGTCAATGATATAAATGAACGGAAATTAATATGTTATGGCTAAAGATGATCACAATAACTTGAATTCGTTTGATAATACTTTGTGATTAAGTGTGATAACTTTTAGATAATGCATGTAAATTGGTACATAAACGAGCATCATAAGATAAGTATGAATCATTTGAACCTTATGTGAGCTTTAGTACTTTATATACATCTTTGATGAGTGATTCATAAGTTCTTTATTTAAATTGATATACATAAGCCTCATAACTGTTTGTCATAGCTTTTAATGAACTCTAGAGTACTAGAATTTATTCTATGTGATTTTCAAAACTTTTAAATCAAGAAACTCTCTGATTTTGGATATGATTAAGCCATTAGGGTTAACATCATAAATTCAAACATCCATGTTCCCTATTTTGTGCGCACAAGTTGTGACCCCCTTAGTTTTAACCCCTTTGAGCCTACATTAAGTCTTTATGTCATCACCATAATTATCTAAACACTTGAGCTTAGTATAGACATCATTTACCCTTGTTCCAAGGACTTGGTTGAAGACATGAAGATAGTGTGAAGAAAAATGATAATATTTTGAAGATTTTTATGCGTATATTTTGGATTTAATTACTCAAATTTTGTTGTATTATTGACACATATTATTACCTTGATATTTGGGAAAAAAAATATTTTGACTCTTTATCAAGGTAATAAGGGTTGCCACCTCACCGAGATGTCGAGTTCACCATCGACCTGGTTCCAGGTACGCGACCTATTTCTCAGACTCCGTATCGCATGGCGCCAGCTGAGTTGAAAGAACTGAAGGTGCAGTTACAAGAATTACTTGAGATGGGTTTTATTCGACCGAGTGTATCCCCCTAGGGAGCCCCGGTGTTGTTTGTGAGGAAAAAAGATGGGAGTTTGAGACTCTGCATCGATTACAGGCAACTGAATAAAGTAACAGTCAGGAACAAATACCCGTTGCCTCGGATCGATGATTTGTTCGATCAGCTGCGAGGAGCGCAGTACTTCTCCAAAATCGATCTTCGTTCTAGGTATCATCAGTTGCGGGTTAAGGATGAGGATGTATCTAAGACAGCCTTTAGGACCCGATATGGTCATTATGAGTTCCTTGTGATGCCGTTTGGTTTGACCAACGCACCCGCAACGTTTATGGATTTGATGAACCGAGTGTTGCAGCCATACTTGGATCACTTTTTTATCGTGTTCATTGATGATATCCTAGTCTACTCGAGGAGTGCGGAAGCGCACGAGGAGCACTTAAGGAGGGTGCTAGGTACCTTGAGGGAAAACCAGTTGTACGCGAAGCTCAGCAAGTGTCAGTTTTGGTTGACGAGCGTGAGTTTCTTGGGGCATGTGATCTCAACTGACGGGATCAGTGTGGATTCTCAGAAAATTGAGGCAGTGGCGAAGTGGGAACAACCGAGGACCGTCACTGAAGTCAGAAGTTTCTTGGGTTTGGCTGGTTATTACAGGAGGTTTGTAGAGGGTTTCTCTACCATTGCTGCCCCGTTGACACGACTGACGCGGAAGGGAGTCAAGTTTGTCTGGGATGACGATTGTGAGCGTAGTTTTCGGGAGTTGAAAGAAAGGTTGACATCTGCTCCTATACTGACCTTTCCAGACGACAGTGGGGAATTCGAGGTGTATAGTGATGCATCCTTACAGGGTTTGGGATGTGTGCTAATGCAGCATGGGAAAGTGATTGTCTATGCTTCGCGCCAGTTGAAGCCGCATGAGCGCAATTATCCGACGCACGACTTGAAGTTAGCTGCTGTTGTGCATGCGTTGAAAAATTGGAGACATCACTTGTATGGTGCGACTTGCAGAATGTTCACGGATCACAAGAGCCTGAAGTACTTGTTCACTCAGAAGGAGTTAAATGTGAGGCAACGACGGTGGCTAGAGCTAATTAAGGACTATGACTGCATAATTGAGTACCACCCGGGAAAAGCCAATGTGGTGGCTGATGCTCTAAGCCGGAAGTCAACGCATTCTGTAGCACATCTACGGACGGTTCATTTGCCACTTTTGGTTGAACTTCGTAAGACTAGCATTGATTTGTGTTTGGACTTCCTAGGACACCCAGAGGTCACGATGGAGTTTGGGTGATTGTGGACAAGCTTACGAAATCAGCTCATTTCTTTCCGGTGCGAGAGAACTTCAGGATGACACAGTTGGCTCAGTTTTTTATCGATGAGATCATCCGGTTGCACGGTACTCCAGAATCCATAGTTTCTGACAGAGACCCGAGGTTTACTTCTCAGTTTTGGTAGAGTCTACAGGAAGCCTTTGGGACGAAACTTCGTTTTAGTACTGCATTCCATCCTCATACTGACGGCCAGTCTGAGTGGACCATCCAGATATTGGAGGATATGATGCGAGCTTGCGTCTTGCAATTTCAAGGCACTTGGGAATCACATCTAGCTTTGATGTAATTTGCCTATAATAACAGCTATCAGGCGAGCATTGGGATGGCTCCTTACGAAGCCTTGTACGGACGGCAGTGTAGAACTCCGTTGTGTTGGACGGATGTGGGTGAAAGGAAACTAACTAAATCCGAGTTGGTGGAATTGACAACCGAGAAAGTCAAACTCATCAGAGATAGGCTCAAGGCAGCCCAAGACAGACAAAAGAGCTATGGGGACCATCGGATTAGAGATCTTGAGTTTGCGGTCGGAGATCGGGTATTCCTGAAACTGTCCCCTTGGAAAGGTGTAGTGAGATTTGGCAGGCGAGGAAAGTTGAGCCCTCGTTTTATTGGACCATATGAGATTACTGAGAGGATTGGCCAGGTGGCCGACAGGTTAGCACTACCGCCAGAACTTTCGAAGGTCCACGATGTTTTCCATGTGTCGATGTTGCGGAAATATGTGTTTGATGCATCTCATGTACTGGAGGAACAACCCATTGAACTCCGAGAGGATTTGAGTTTCGAAGAACAGCCGGTGCAGATTTTAGGATGGTTGTAACACCCCGGACATTCGGAAAGTGTAATATTGTAAAATATTGAATAAAATGACATTTTTACCCCTGTGATTCGTAGGGTCAATTTGTTGACTTTTTGATTGGGAGGTCGAACGGACGTTGAACGATGACCGTGACGTAGTTCGGGACATCACGAGTTCATAGGCAGGTGGCACGTCCGATTCGGACGCTCGAGGTGAAAGTTATGATGCTCGGAAGTTCAGAGGCATTATTGAGGGAAAAAGTTGACTTTTTGTTTGACAATTGAATTTCACTTGACTCGAAGACCGTTAGGTTCGTCTCGGAGCCCCGAGTACAACGACAGGCGGCACGCGTGAAACGGACATCGGGTGACCGAGTTACGGGTCACGGAAGTTGGAGGGCATTTTGTTAATTATTGCCCTGAGGGCATTTTGGTCATTTGCACGGCGGTTATTGTAGCACCACCGTGAAAAACAGAGTGCACGGCCATGTCGTGGTGTTTTGTGCGTGAAATTGTTTAAGGCGTTAGTGGATTGATCAGATGATTAGTTTATGGACATTGAGGCAGTGGGAGACACCCATGGGAAGACTGAACAGAGCTCAGTGCACGGGTTGGATTTTAAAATGGCCGTGGTTTCTGTGTTTGCGGGAAACCATTTTCAGAGACCCTAGTTGGTCTCCCACGAGTTGCTGGCCGCTTGAATCGATTAACTGAATGCTATTGGGATGAGAGGACTCATTTGCATCCTTCTGCCTTGGAGAAACTAAGAGAGATTGAGAGAAACCGTGAAGAACATTTTCGGGGTTTTTGGGGGGAAAGTTCAGAGTTCGATTTCTACGGGTTGAGGGACCAATCTAATCACTGAGGGAGTTTCCTGGGAGTGTAAGGAGCACAACCGTGCAAGAGATCAAGAGAATTGAGCAAGGATTGCTCAGGACCCAAGTTCCAATTCAGAGAAAACCAGTTTGGAGGGAAAATCTAAGTTTGATTTTTACAGCCTATTGGACGGTACTAATCATTGATTGAGCCTTCTGGGAGCATTTGGAACTCGTCCATATCGAAATCGACGGCAACCAGCCACAGAGGAGCTGGGACGATAACCACCGTGTGCAGAGGAAATCCAGTGTTGAGGACGACGACTTCCAGGTAACGGCGAGTTCAATTGATTGTGCCATTGTGTTTGTCTAAGTCCCCTTAAGCTACTGGTGAAGTTAATTTGGAAATGGGGCTAGGTTGGGTGAGTTCCAGACGTCGACTTGTTCGACTGTTCGAGTCTGGGTTGGATCGATTTAGTTTTAGTCGAGAGTAATCGTTAATACAGACATGTAATTGAATGATTATAGAACATGTTAGGATTAAAAACGAGAGCAATTGAGTGAGAATTGATGGTTAATTTTCCGGGTCATATCGCAGGTTGGAGGTCCGGTTAACAGGCTATTCGGGGTGAGGAAGACAGCACTGTAGCTGGGCGCGTGGCCTTCATGCGCAGCCACCTTGGGCGGCGCGTGACGGCGCGTGTGATATCATCTCCAGTCACGTTCAACATGAAACTTTTTCCTTTCAGTCTAATTGACATTTTACCTTTAGGATTCGAGTCGATCGGGAGTCGTTCGGGATAATTTCGGGAGTTCGGAAGTTTAGGTCCTTAAGTTTAATTATGCAAAAAATCCGGAAAAATTAGGAAAAATCCTACGAGTTATTTTGGGATGATTGTAACCCTCCTTGTACGTTTTACAGGCCCGGACATTTCCGAAGCTACTGAGGAGTGCACGGGGCGCGATTGACGCGTCCTAAAACCGTGAGTGGACTTTTGATTTCGAAACTGTGCATGCATGACTATTTTACCTATTTATTTTGAGCTTTCACATATGATTTTATGATGATGATATGATATTTCGATTTTATGTGATTTCACGCTTTTCGAGATATTCATCGTATTTCACGCATTTCGAGGTTACAGTTTTCGCTTATGCATGAATGATGTTTTGATGAAGTATCTGGATATGATTATGCATGTTAAGGATTTATGATGTTTTGATTATAATTGTGAAGTGATTTCGAGAATTGCATGTTTTGGAATTTTCATGTGAATTCGGACATGAGTCCTGTTATGACAAGATATGATTTCGGAATGATTTTGGAAAACGGATTATGATGAATCCTGGTTTATTGTGTTATTAAATGGTTTTGGGTTTAAAGACCCGATTGATTGTTGGATCTGGTTTTGGGTTTAAAGACCCAGTTTGTTGATGACGGGGGTGGGCCCGAAAATTGGGTTTAAAGACCCGGATTGAGTTTAAAGACTCGTGAGTTTAAAGACTCGGTTAATGTGATACCCCCGAGGCGTATTGATCATGTTTTGAGTTTAAAGACTCGTTGATATCCCGGGAAGGCCTGATATTGAGTTTAAAGACTCGGATGGATCCAACGGCTTAATTGTGATTATTGATTCACTTTTTACTTGATTTGCACAATTGATGTTTCAAAATGACGGTTTCTGGATTCTGGTAATATTATATTATTTTACATGAGTTACGACGGTTTTCTGTAATGTTTTCCATGTGTTTCGGAAAAAGTGATTTCGAATGTTTAATACGCGATTTTTGAACATTTGGTTATGCATGCGTGTTGTAAAACTGGAAGGCGAACCCCGATTTCCTTAAACTGTTTTCTGCAAACTTTGTTTCGGTCCACTCACACTTTGTTGTTTTAACTACCCTCCAGGTCGTGGTACGAGTTTGGGGGCTAGCGCCGAGGCAGAGGCAGAGGCATAAAGTTTTCCGTTGCGGAGTAGTTAGTTCACAGAGTAGGATTTGTTCTTTAACCTGTTTTGTAATATTATGCTCTGTGGAACTATGGACTTGATGTCCAGTCGGATGTATTTGTTTAATCTCCCTAGTCTGACAATGGGTGTGATGTAATGTTATTTGGTTTTCCGGTCTTTTGGTTTCGATTGTCAGACGGGAGCAGGATGCTTCTCGATTATCGAGGCGATAATCGGGGTGGGTCCTGTCAATTGGTATTAGAGCATAGGTTTACGGTTTGTGTCTGGCACTTGGGTGTGCCTCGATTATTGTACTAACTTATGCCACTTTCAGAAAAATGACGATCGGCCATGCCTCCGCGACGTGAACCCCCTCTACGACCTGACGTTGATGCCGAGAGTGCTTCGATCGAGCGAGCCCAGCGTCTTGGGGCTACGGTGTTTAGTGGTGGAGCGGATCCCGAGGATGCCCACCGTTGGATTTCTCGGTTTGAGCGGATTTTTGCTGTGATGCACTGTCCTCCTGGGGAGCGAGTTGTGTTGGCCACCTTTTTACTTGATGGATCTGCTTATGAGTGGTGGTATACTCTGGAGTTGTCGGGATGGGATGCCCGTACAGTGACTTGGGAGACCTTTCGTGAACGGTTTTTGGAGCAGTTCTATCCCCGTTCATTCCGTGATGCTAGGGAGACCGAGTTTCTACAGCTCCAACAGGGGAGCATGTCCGTGTCTGAGTATGAGCTGAAATTTCAGATGCTAGCCCGTTTTGCTCCTACCTTTGTGTCTATTGAGGCTGAGAAATGTCGTAGGTTTGAGCTTGGCCTACGGGGTGAGATACGGGCCATTGTGACGACCAGAGCTTTTACTACTCTCAGGGAGTTGTCAGATGCCGCAGTGCGGGTTGAGGCCAGTCTCCCGACACGTTCACAATACTCTGGTAGTGGACAACGTCAAGAGCATTCTTATCCTGGATCGTATGGTCAGAGAGCCCCGAAGAAGGGACATTATGGTGGAGCCTCATCTGCAGGCAATGATCGATATGGCAGGCCTGGTAACTTTCAGAGTCCTGGATTCAGAGCGCCTAAGGCGCAGACTGCTCCGCAGGCGAGCCCGACTTCGGTTGCTTCCACAGGACGGCAGAGTGGTGGTTTTACTCGCGATGCTTCTAGTGTTATCTGTTTCTTCTGTGGCGAGCGGGGCCACTATCGGAGGGAGTGTCCATCTTTGCCACAGGGTGGTGGCGCAGGTCGGGGTGGAGCAGAGCAGGGACGAAACACAGCTACAGTTTCTGGGACTGGGAGTACTAGAGGAGGTGGTGCTGGAGCGGCTAATGGACAGAGGGGCCGGGGCCGTGGGCGAGCAGCTGGACCACAGGCCCGAGTTTTTGCTGTTACGCAGTAGGAGGCCAGGGCAGCACCTGGTGTTGTGACAGGTACACTCCCGATCTTTGGACATGATGTTTGTGCTTTAATTGATCCTGGAGCTACTCATTTGTTTATATCACGGGATTGTGAGTTGTTGGCGGGTAGAGAGGTGTCCGCACTGGACTGTGAGATAGGAGTGAGTACGCCCACCGGAGATGTGTTTGTGGTAAATCAAGTGTTACGGGAGTGTCCCGTAATGGTAGGTGACGTTGGTTTGGTAGCTGACTTGATACTCTTGGAATTACACGACTTTGATGTCATTTTGGGTATGGATTGGTTGACGCTCCATCATGCTTCTATCGAATGTGTCGATAAGAAGGTTACTTTTCGGAGCCCGGGGTTACCGGAAACCACCTTTCAGGGAATACAACGAGCAACTCCTGTCGGAGTGATTTCGGCCCTGAAGGCAAGTAAGTTGTTGAGGAAAGGGTGCCAGGGATACTTAGCCCAAGTGATGGACGCACGACCTGCACCATTGAGGGTGGAGGATATACCGACAGTACGGGAGTTTCCGGATGTCTTTCCGGAGGATCTACCGGGATTGCCACCTCACCGAGATGTCGAGTTCACCATCGACCTGGTTCCAGGTACGCGACCTATTTCTCAGACTCCGTCTCGCATGGCGCCAGCTGAGTTGAAAGAACTGAAGGCGCAGTTACAAGAATTACTTGAGATGAGGTTTATTCGACCGAGTGTATCCCCCTGGGGAGCCCTGGTGTTTTTTGTGAGGAAAAAGGATGGGAGTTTGAGACTCTGCATCGATTACAGGCAACTGAATAAAGTAACAGTCAGGAACAAATACCCGTTGCCTCGGATCGATGATTTGTTCGATCAGCTGCGAGGAGGGCAGTACTTCTCCAAAATTGATCTTCGTTCTGGGTATCATCAGTTGCGCGTTAAGGATGATGAGGATGTACCTAAGACAACCTTTAGGACCCGATATGGTCATTATGAGTTCCTTGTGATGCCGTTTGGTTTGACCAACACACCCGCAGGGTTTATGGATTTGATGAACCGAGTGTTGCAGCCATACTTGGATCACTTTGTTATCGTGTTCATTGACGATATCCTAGTCTACTCGAGGAGTGTGGAAGCGCATGAGGAGCACTTAAGGAGGGTGCTAGGTACCTTGAGGGAAAACCAGTTGTACGCGAAGCTCAGCGAGTGTCAGTTTTGGTTGACGAGCGTGAGTTTCTTGGGGCATGTGATCTCAACTGACGGGATCAGTGTGGATTCTCAGAAAATTGAGGCAGTGGCGAAGTGGGAACAACCAAGGACCGTCACTGAAGTCAGAAGTTTCTTGGGTTTGGCTGGTTATTACAGGAGGTTTGTAGAGGGTTTCTCTACCATTGCCGCCCCGTTGACATGACTGACGCGGAAGGGAGTCAAGTTTGTCTGGGATGACGATTGTGAGCGTAGTTTTCGGGAGTTTAAAGAAAGGCTGACATCTGCTCCTATACTGACCCTTCTAGACGACAGTGGGGAATTCGAGGTGTATAGTGATGCATCCTTACAGGGTTTGGGATGTGTGCTAATGCAGCATGGGAAAGTGATTGCCTATGCTTCACGCCAGTTGAAGCCGCATGAGCGCAATTATCCGACGCACGACTTGAAGTTAGATGCTGTTGTGCATGCGTTGAAAATTTGGAGACATCACTTGTATGGTGCGACTTGCAGAATGTTCACGGATCACAAGAGCCTGAAGTACTTGTTCACTCGGAAGGAGTTAAATGTGAGGCAACGACGGTGGCTAGAGCTAATTAAGGACTATGACTGCATAATTGAGTACCACCCGGGAAAAGCCAATGTGGTGGCTGATGCTCTAAGCTCGAAGTCAACGCATTCTGTAGCACATCTACGGACGGTTCATTTGCCACTTTTGGTTGAACTTCGTAAGACTAGCATTGATTTGGGTTTGGATGGCCAAGGTGTCTTGCTGGCTAATTTTCATGAGAGACCACTTTTGATCGATCGGATCGTTGAGGCTCAATCTCAAGATCCTGTCTCGCGTGTACTTCAGATTGAAGTGGAAGCCGGTGAGCGGAAGGATTTCACAGTCAGAGAGGATGGAGCTTTGCAAAAAGAAGGGCGGTTATGTGTGCCAGACGTTGAGGCAATGAAGAAGGAGATCTTGGACGAGGCTCACAATTCGGCATACGCGATGCATCCTGGTGGGACCAAGATGTATCGTACCT
Source organism: Prinsepia uniflora (assembly GCA_032719365.1). Classification (NCBI taxonomy): domain Eukaryota; kingdom Viridiplantae; phylum Streptophyta; class Magnoliopsida; order Rosales; family Rosaceae; genus Prinsepia; species Prinsepia uniflora. The sequence goes on from CM064873.1 coordinate 28,211,543, forward strand.
TGCGAGAACATTACTAGTGGCCGGGTATGAAACGGGAGATCGCTGAGTTTGTCAGCAGGTGTCTGATTTGTCAGCAAGTGAAGGCTGAGAGACAACGACCTTATGGATCCTTACAACCACTACCTATCCCGGAATGGAAATGACATCACATAACGATGGAAATGAGATCACATAACGACCTTAAAATGGCCGTGGTTTTTGTGTTTGCGGGAAACCATTTTCAGAGACCCTAGTTGGTCTCCCAGGAGTTGCTGGCCGCTTGAATCGATTAACTGAATGCTATTGGGAGGAGAGGACTCATTTGCATCCTTCTGCCTTGGAGAAACTGAGAGAGATTGAGAGAAACCGTGAAGAACATTTTCGGGTTTTTGGGGGGAAAGTTCAGAGTTCGATTTCTACGGGTTGAGGGACCAATCTAATCACTGAGGGAGTTTCCTGGGAGTGTAAGGAGCACAACCGTGCAAGAGATCAAGAGAATTGAGCAAGGATTGCTCAGGACCCAAGTTCCAGTTAAGAGAAAAACCAGTTTGGAGGGAAAATCTAAGTTTGATTTTTACAGCCTATTGGACGGTACTAATCATTGATTGAGCCTTCTGGGATCATTTGGAACTCGTCCATATCGAAATCGACGGCAACCAGCCACAGAGGAGCTGGGACGGTGACCACCGTGTGCAGAGGAAATCCAGTGTTGAGGACGACGACTTCCAGGTAACGGCGAGTTCATTTGATTGTGCCATTTTGTTCGTCTAAGTCCCCTTAAGCTACTGGTGAAGTTAATTTGGAAATGGGGCTAGGTTGGGTGAGTTCCAGACGTCGACTTGTTCGACTGTTCGAGTCTGGGTTGGATCGATTTAGTTTTAGTCGAGAGTAATCGTTAATACAGACCTGTAATTGAATGATTATAGAACATGTTAGGATTAAAAACGAGAGCAATTGAGTGAGAATTGATGGTTAATTTTCTGGGTCATATCGCGGGTTGGAGGTCCGGTTAACAGGCTATTCGGGTGAGGAAGACAGCACTGTAGCTGGGCCCGTGGCCTTCACGCGCAGCCACCTTGGGCGGCACGTGACGGCGCGTGTGATGTCATCTCCGGTCACGGTCAACATGAAACTTGTTCCTTTCAGTCTAATTGACATTTTACCTTTAGGATTCGAGTCGATCGGGAGTCGTTCGGGATAATTTCGGGAGTTCGGAAGTTTAGGTCCTTAAGTTTAATTATGCAGAAAATCCGGAAAAATTAGGAAAAATCCTACGAGTTATTTTGGGATGATTGTAACCCTCCTTGTACGTTTTACAGGCCCGAACATTTCCGAAGCTACTGAGGAGCGCACGGGGCGCGATTGACGCGTCCTAAAACCGTGAGTGGACTTTTGATCTCGAAACTGTGCATGCATGACTATTTTACCTATTTATTTTGAGCTTTCACATATGATTTTATGATGATGATATGATATTTCGGTTTTACGTGATTTCACGCTTTTCGAGATATTCATCGTATTTCACGCATTTCGAGGTTACGGTTTTTGCTTATGCATGAATGATGTTTTGATGAAGTATCTAGATATGATTATGCATGTTAAGGATTTATGATGTTTTGATTATAATTGTGAAGTGATTTCGAGAATTGCATGTTTTGGAATTTGCATGTGAATTCAGACATGAGTCCTGTTATGACAAGATATGATTTCGGAATGATTTTGGAAAACGGATTATGATGAACCCTGGTTTGTTGTGTTATTAAATGGTTTTGGGTTTAAAGACCCGATTGATTGTTGGATCTGGTTTTGGGTTTAAAGACCCGGTTTGTTGATGACGGGGGCGGGCCCGAAAATTGGGTTTAAAGACTCGTGAGTTTAAAGACTCGGTTAATGTGATACCCCCGAGGCCTATTGATCATGTTTTGAGTTTAAAGACTCGTTGATATCCCGGGAAGGCCTGATATTGAGTTTAAAGACTCGGATGGATCCAACGGCTTAATTGTGATTATTGATTCATTTTTTACTTGATTTGCACAATTGATGTTTCAAAATGACGGTTTCTGGATTCTGGTAATATTATATTATTTTACATGAGTTACGACGGTTTTCTGTAATGTTTTCCATGTGTTTCGGAAAAAGTGATTTCGAATGTTTAATACGCGATTTTCGAACATTTGGTTATGCATGCGTGTTGTAAAACTGGAGGGCGAACCCCGATTTCCTTAAACTGTTTTCTGCAAACTTTGTTTCGGTCCACTCACACTTTGTTGTTTTAACTACCCTCCAGGTCGTGGTACGAGTTCGGGGGCTAGCGCCGAGGCAGAGGCAGAGGTATAAAGTTTTCCGTTGCGGAGTAGTTAGTTCACAGAGTAGGATTTGTTCTTTAACCTGTTTTGTAATATTATGCTCTGTGGAACTATGGACTTGATGTCCAGTCGGATGTATTTGTTTAATCTCCCTGGTCTGACAATGGGTGTGATGTAATGTTATTTGGTTTTCTGGTCTTTTGGTTTCGATTGTCAGACGGGAGCAGGATGCTTCCCGATTATCGAGGCGATAATCGGGGTGGGTCATGTCAGTGAGCACCCGTGCATTGGAGGCATGGTTAGCAATCGCACATCGCCCGGGGGATCTTGGGGATGCGCCTTATATGTGTGGGTGCACATCTATCCTGTTGGAGGCCTTTTCGGAGCTTACTAGCTTTTGATTCCTGAGGAAGACCAAAGTTAAGCGAGTAGGGGCTGGTGCAATCCCAAGATGGGTGACCTACTGAGAAGTTGTACGTGAGCTCCCAGGAACAAAATTACGAGGGTTAGGCCCAATGTGGACAATATCCTGTTGGAGCAGGTCAGGTCGTGACAATTATGAGGACCCGTGCCTTGGGGGCATGGTTAGTAATCCCAAATCGCCCGAACAATTTGGGGGATGTACCTTATATGTGTGGGCGCGCATCTATCTAACATGAGGCATTTTGGGAGCTCACTAGTTTGGGGTTCCTAGGGATCCAAAGTTAAGCGAGTAGGGGCTGGTGTAATGCCAAGATGGGTGACCCACTAGAAAGTTGCACGTGAGCTCTCAGGAACAAAACCTTGAGGGTTGTGCCCAAAGCAGACAATATCCTGTTAGAGGAGGTCGGGTCATGAAAATTTGGTATCAGAACCCAACCCTGGCCAAAATTGAGTGTGCCAGCGAGGACGCTGGGCCCCAAGGTCGGTGGATTATGAGGACCCGTGCCTTGGATTATGGGGGATGCACCATATATGTATGAGCGCGCATCTATCCAACATGAGGCCTTTTGGGGGCTCACTGGCATTGGATTCTGGAGGAACTCCAAAGTTAAGCGAGTAGCAGCTGCTGCAGTCATAAGATGAGTGACCCAATGGGAAGTTACACGTGAGGTCTGATAAAGCTCAAACTGCGCATTAAATTAAACATGTAATTTGAGTATTATGTAATTTAAACCCTTTTTGTGTAGATGTAGTATTGGTAAATAGGGATCGTTCTTAACTGGAGAAATTAGGAAACATTAATAATGTGTTAGTGAGAAAGAATAATGAATAAAATAATAAATGAATTAAAAAAAAATTATAAAATTAATGAATTAAAGAATTAAAGAATAAAGAATTAAAGAATTAAAGAATTAAAGAATTAAAGAACTAAAGAATTAAAGAACTAAAGAATAAATGAATTAAAGAATTAAAGAATTAAAGAATTAAAGAATTAAAGAATTAAAGAATTAAAGAATAAAGAATAAAATCGGCCGGGGGGGGGGGGGGGGGGGTTGGATTTGAACAAAGTGTAATCTAAACTACATTTTTAACCAAACTAAGAATTAAAATGCGAATACTCATGCTAATTAGAACTTACAAACCATAGAGTAGTTTTCTAGATAAAACCGACACTTTTACGTAAGTAATTTCAAATTAACAATCACATTATTTAAACTACTCCTAAAAATAGACATCCTTCAAATACAAATTTTACCAACACTCTAACATTTTGCTCATAACAAACAAATCACGAAATCATACTTTCATCATCTCAAATACTTGCATATATATTTCAATATTATAAATGCATCAACCATTAATGTGCGTCAAACATAAATATACTTTAAACATTTACAATATGATTCACCTTAAGTTTATAATTAAATGTGCCGACAACGATCAACATTTAATCTCTTCAATCTTAGTCTAAATGCACCGAACAGTGGATAAAACATATAACATCAAATTGAAGTTTAAGCACTAAGATATATGAAGTAAAAGAAATTCACAAACAAAAACACATGGAGATTGCATTCATACTTTCAAAAGTTTAGAAAGAAAATATCATTGCATGTATTGAATTATAAGTAAACCGAAACAAGAATAAGAATTTAAGTAAAGGGAATAAAGTTGCACTTTCGTAACCAAGAACAACTTGTGATTCCGAAAGTGGATGGAAACAATGGAATGTTATTCATAAAAGTTATTGAACAGCAGAAGGAACCTTATAAAGATGGAGGATAAAACATAAGAATTCGGACTTAAATTCTAGAATTATTTTGGAAATACTCGGCCTAGGATTTTCTTAAGGAAAGTATAAATTCATATTTAAAAGAGAAGTCAAAGAAGTTAAAAAGAAAAGTTTACAAAGAAAATCTAAGAACTAAAATTAAAAAGAAATTAAGCTTAAGAGATGAATCTAAAAACATAAATTAAAAGACAAGATTTAAAGGAAAACTAATTAAGAAGAAAAATTATAAGAAGTTAAAATGGTCACCAAAATAAATTTACAAAATAAAAACAAGAAAAACTAAGAGAAAACTAGAGAGAAAAACTAGAACTAAAAACTAAAAAGGGAACAAACTAGAACTAAAAACTAAAAAGGGAACAAAATGAGGACAATTGGGGACCAAAAGGGACTTGAAATGGCATCCCTATTTATAGAGGGAGTGCCAAAAATATTCAAATAAAAATAAAAAAATAAAATATAAAATGAAATGATGAATAATGATGAACAATGATGATATTAGGGATGGTTGGGGCTGAAATTGCAGGAAAATAGTGCAAAAGTGGAGCAGTTGGGAAGTAGCTAGAATTTGGTGGAAATCTGCTGAGAAGGACATGTGAGTATCGGTAGGTGCTGCTAACAAAAGCATGGGCTGCTAACAAAAGCATGGGCTGTTCGGCAGGCCTGGGCTGAAACGGAGTGGGTGGAGTCGGTAAGAGGTTGTCAGGAGGTGTGGGCGAGCATGTGTGATAGGTGCTGACAGGCGCAGAGCTATTTGGCACGTGTGCGCTGGGTGATGATGAGAAGTTTGGTAAGCACGCGCCACACGGGATGGCATACACTCAATTAGCGCTGGTCGAAAGTCCGTTCTGGGCTGATGCACAGGAAATGGGTTGGATTTGGATGCGAGCTGCGAACAGATTGGGCTGGGCCTGTTGATTGGGCTTTGGGCTGGTTTTCTGGATTGGGCCCGCAGCTAAAGGATGGGCTGAGATGGAAATGGATTTGGGTTGCACATAATTTGGGCTTGCAAATGAATGATTGATAAATTAATATAATTGCACAGAATTTCGTCCATAAATTCTTCGTTATAATTTCGATCGGGACGATTCTTTCGCCAAAACGCTCCAAATTTCAAACTTTATTTAATTCTACAAAAATCCATAAAATATTTTTTTCCAATAGTTTATTATTTTAATATTAAAAGTCAAATATAAAGGGTGTAAAATAATATAAAATAATGCTTAATTTTCGACCTATCAAATACCCCTACACTTAAACTTTGCTAGTCCCTAGCAAATACTAAAATTAAATTACGAATTCAAAACAAGTAAACCCTTAACCATTTGTCCCAAAAAAATTTGATTATCATGACATAAAAAATTTTCACTTAAAGCATTTAAGCATATAGAATTCAAGACTTAATACATGGTAACAAAATGTTTCAACAAGTAAGATAATGAGTAAATATGGTGAAATGGATTTCATCATGCATAAAACAAGTATGAATCAACTCACAAGGATATGCACTCATAAATTCACTCAATTTGTAAAGGTTTGTGTTTGCACTCAACGTATGTGAGAAAAGATGCTCACATAATAGAAATGAAGTACCTTTGCAAAATTTTAAACAAACACCTCAAGATAAAAAAAAAACATACTTACACAAATGAACCAAAATCATAAGCTTACTCTAGTGATAAACTCAACTAATCAAAATTTACCATCTTAAGGATTAGGTCTTTATGAAGGTTGTAATGAGGCTAAGTTTAGAGGCAAGTAATATATAAGACAAGTGGTGCTCAAATTCGTTCCAAGACTCAAAAGACTCCCAAAACGTATCATAACTGCCTAACCTTAGTGCAATGATATCAAGAATTCATCCCTTCGAACATAGGCCAAATTTCAACATGTTGGGCCTCACAATCATTCTTTGTGTCAGATTTATAAATGTAAGAGACTTAACTCAAATATTACATAATCAAACCTTATTACCTTGATAGAGACTCAATTTTTTTTTTTATATTTTATATATCAAGGTAATAACATGTGCCAATAATACAACAATATTTGACTAAGTAAATCCATATAATACACATAAAAATCTTCAAAACATCATCATTTTCTTTACACTATCTTCATGTCTTCAACCGAGTCCTTGGAACAAGGGTAAAGGATGTCTATACTAGGCTCAAGTGTTTAGACAATCATGGTGATGAAAGAAAGATTTAATGTGGGCTCAAAAGGGTTAAAACTAAGGAAGTCGTAACTTGTGCGCACAAAATAGGGAACGAGGATGTTGAATTTGTGGTGTTAACCCTAATGCCTTAATCATATCCAAAATTAGAGAGTTATTGACTTAAAAGCTTTGAAAATCACATAGAATAAGTTCTAGTACTCTAGAGTTCATTAAAAGTTATGGCATGCAGTTATGAGGCATATGTATATCAATTTAAACAAAGAACTTATGAATCACTCATCAAAGATGTATATAAAGTTTTAAAGCTCACATAAGGTTCAAATGATTCATACTTATCTTAACATGCTCGTTTATGTACCAATTTACATGCATTATGACATTACCCATCCCAAATTCCCCTAGGATTAACGCTGGATGTGTCATGCTCCCGTCTGACATGAAGTGTCAGACAAGGGATAACTCGAAACCGCAGCTCATTCAGGGCTTCCAGAGCGCGCCAAGATCAATGGAGTTGTGTGATGTCTCGGTATCTGCTACAGCCCGCATCCGTGATCAACCTGAAGGGCTATAATCATTAAAAGCTGTGATTGGACGAAAAATCAATAGTTTAATGAAACTCATTTAACAAAAGACAGTTATACCCTTCATTAAAAAGTATGCATGCATTCGAAAACCAATAATCAAACCTTTTACTTTAATTAAATCATTAGGGCCTTAGCCCAAAACCATAGATCCTAGTATGTGGGAACTCAGCCCAAAATCGTAAATCCAATCATGTGGGCCACTGCCCAAAACCACCAACACTGAAATACCATTTCATAAATCCAGTAAATCTGAAATCCAAATACATAATCCAGTAAAGTCACGAATCACAATTCAATCCAATACCATTATATACCAATCCTTGGCATCCCAGATGTCTTGCATCCCAAATGCCTGACGTCCCAGACGTCCAATAATAGCAATACTGCTCCTGAGTTACTCTACGGTCCGGTCGCTCCGTAGAATAACCCCTCGCAGGCAATGCCTGACATCCCAGATGTCATGTATAGAGCTACGTGTGGCCCTCGGTCTTAGCCGAGTCTCCCTCAGGGTCACCCAGGTCCCTGACCCTCCTTGGAGGGGCAATATCATATCATAAGGATGGTATATGGAAAACATTTCATAATCATCTCAATCCGTTCAAATAGGCCTATGCCCAGGATTTCCATAAAACCATCGTAATCCACAAATCCGATTTCTCAAATCCAAATCTATTTATGGGTCCCCGACCCAAAATCACATTCATAAAACACAGTTGGGCCTCATGCTTGATTTCGTAAACCAATTGGGCCCCTGACCCGATAATATAAGTTAAATGAACTTCATGTCCGAGGGTTTCCAAAAAAAATGGGTCTCATGCCCGAGATCACCTTTTCAAATCCAAAACCATTTCATCAACCATCACCGAAACCACAAGTACGTATAACCACAATGTAAAACCATAAATCTCGATATACGTGCAAATATATAAATCACCAATATCACAATCATCATAGAAATCACATATGTAAAACATATAAAATAGTTATGTATGCATCACAGTTTAGAAAACAATGTCCACTCAAAAACCGTCATAACTGCCGCCTTGATACTCGTGCCATAAGCCTCCCCAGCTAAATCACCATCTTCGGAACTTCCAGACCTGTCAAAATCACACCTGAAGGTCACTAACGACTTCAAAAAGGCTAACATTGAATCCCTCAATTTTTCGGGATTTTTAAACATATTTAAAATAGACCCTAAGCCTTCGGACACTCGAAACTACCCCGAAACGGTGTCCGATCGACTCGAAACTTGTCCCAAAATGTTCGTTAAATCAAAAGGATAAAACTACATGTTGATCGTGCCTCAAAATACAGGCCCACGCCCCCTCATGCGCTGCCTAAAGCCACTGTGCTCGAAATCCACGCGTCGGAACAGTGTCACCCCTAACCTTGGGTGAACCCGGTTCACTGGTTCAGTCCGGTTCGATTAAACCGGAGAACTGACCCAGCCGGTCTCCCAACTCCGGCCACCATTCTCGACGAGGCTTCTTCCTACACCATTGTCACATCCATCCCCATCGATCAGTGGCTTCAAAATCGAGAAAAGTGATCGAGATTATACTTGTTCATGTAGGAATAGCGACCAGCCACCTGCAACTGCCCCTCCCTGTCGACTCCGGCCACCATATTCCTTGAAATCGGTCCCAATCGACTCGTCTGAGTCCTAGGAACACGACGTTGTCCACCAAATCGATCTATAAGCCCTAAAACCCAGCTTTCGATTTCTAAACCAAAGTCTCACCGTGTCGGGTTGCCAGCCACCATACACCGCCATCCTCGTCTCACATCACTCTCACTTTTTCATTCACCGGTCATCAGTGTTAGATGAGGTTTGAAGGGGTTAGTGTTTGGGGGTTCACGGTTTAGAAGAAAAACAATAAAGAAGATGAAGATATTCGCATGGGAGAGAAGAGAGAGAAATGAGGAGGAAAATAATAAAATAACATAAAAATAATATTTTAATACATCACATCCACAATTTAGGGGAGATGGCCAATGGTATGAGTGACACTTGTCATTCATCTAAGGGCCCCACACTAATTAATTAGCCAATCAGATTTATTTAATATTTAATTCGAATCCCGAGATGTAAGTTCCCGATTTCAATCTCGTGACCATAACTTTTCCGTCGAGCGTCCGATTTCGACGTGTCGCCTATCTACGGATTCGTGATGTCCCGATCTACGTCACGATCATTGGTCCTTGTACGTTTGACTTCCCGAGTCAAAAGTCAACATTTTGCTCAATTCCAGAGATAAAACGGTCATTTTACACCATCTGTCCGAATTTTCTCGACTAATCCCTAATTAGTCATACTAAATTCATAATTAATTAATATTTAATCCCGATATTCGGGACGGGTCGTTACACATTATCTATGAGTTATAACATTTAATCACAATTAACAAACAAATTCAAGTTGTAGTGATAATCTTTATAGCCATAACATATTCATTTCCGTTCATTTATATCATTAAAAAGTTAAAGGGAAACTTAATATTACTAAGTTAAAACAAAATGACTCAAAGAAAGCAATAAAAACTCAAAAAAAAATTAATTAATTTTTTTAAAACAATTTTATTTCACAATTAAATTGTAAACCACTCCCCCACACTTAAATCTACATTGTCCTCAATGTAAGAAAATAAGAAGTAATTAAACATAGAATTGAAGTAAGGAAAATGATTTACGAAAATAAAGCAAGAAAAATATTAAGCAAACAAAGTAAAAGAGAGTGAAGGGTTGAAAGATAACAAATCTGCATTGATGACTCCTTCACATCTCGGAAACACAATAGGTTGCCTCCCAACAAGCGCTTGAAGTTTAACGTCCATCCAACCTAGACAGAAATGCAAGTTAGTTAGTCAGAGATGTACGTTCGTCAAGAATGCAAGTTAGATATGCAAATTTAGGTTAAGGATGCAATTTGAGTTAGAGATGCAAGTTAGATTAAAGATGCAATGAAAGTTAGAATGAAAGATGCAAGTTAGTTAAACTAAAGTTGTCATGACAAGTAATGTAAGTTAAGATATAAAAAAATATAAAAAGATATAAACAATATTTACATGTCGGGGGAAGTCAAAGATATATATGGTTCACATAACTTCAAAGTTTAGATGGAGACTTATACGCCCGTACGACCCAAGTAAATATCTTGGATTAAGTCAACTGTTTGGGCAAGTTCAAAAGTGATCAGGTTAGAAAGAATAAACATAAGAGACAGTGCTAATTTCAAGACATCTTGAGATTTAAACTCCATTGATATCCCTTTTTTAGACCCAAAACCTGCTATGAGTACCATCTCTTGTCCTATACATCACCCTCGAAAATTTCTTGCTCCAGAGGAATTAAGATAATTCAAGTGTTAACAATCACCGTAGGTGAGAGTTAACAAAAGAGTCTTCACCTATTTCATTAAAGATCAAAATCTAAATTTCGAAGCACAAGTGATCTACATATAGCCGAGACTAATGCATGAATGCAAGAATTATTCACAAGTATAGTTTTATGCACAATTTACAAGTATAATATGACAAATTACATATGAACAATTTATACAAGTATGAACAATTTATTCACAAGTAAGGTTTTATGCACAAGTAATGCTATTTACAAAACAATTTCACATTAACGAACTCATATATGTACAAGATTCATTTTACAAATATATATATTTACACTATCACAAATCTAAGATAATTTTTTTTTTTCATACATGAACACATAAATAAATTAAATGTAAACAAGAAATATACAAATTATGAACTAGTATAAATATGTACAAATATGAACAAGATAAAATAATAATAATAATAATAATAATAATAATAATAATAATAATAATAATAATAATAATAATAATAATAATAATAATAATAATAATAATAATAATGAACAAGTATGAATGAACACTATGGAATATAACAGTTATGAATAACTTATGAACAAGTATGAATAAGTAAGAACAATTATAAACAAGTATGAATAAGTAAGAACAATTATTAACAAGTATGAATAAGTAAGAACAATTATTAACAAGTCAAGTAAGAGTTTGAATTTGCATAAACAAATATAAAAAGAAAAATTATGAGCAAGCATACAAATGAAAATTATGAACAAGTATAATAATTATGAACAAATATGAAGAATAACAAGTAACATATATACAACATTTATTCACAAGTATAAATTAATACTAATATAAAGCTAAGATTAAAGAAAATAGGAAAGTAAACTTTATTTTTTTTTTGAATTTTTTTTTGTTATAAATAAAGAAAGAAACAAATTAAATATAAAAAGAAATATCCTTTTTTTTGAAATTTTTTTTTGAAATTTTTTGTTTTTACAAAAACAATTCAAAAGAAATAAAAATAAAAAATAAGAAAAAGTGAACAAGTATAATATACAATTTATGAACAAGTATAATATGAACATTATGTACAAGTATGAACAAATATCTACAATCATAAACAATTAAATAAAAACAAGTATAAAATGAATAAGTATGTACAATTATAAACAAGAATAAAATGAACAAGTATAAAACTAAAAGTTATGAACAAATATAAGAATAAATGAACAAGTATAAAAATAAATAAAAATAATATACAAGTATAATATGAACATGTATAAAGATAAATATTATGAACAAGTATAATACGTACATGTATAAAAATAAAAAATAAAATATAAACAAAAATAATAAGAACAAAAAAAAGATGGATAAATAAAATATAAACAAGTATAAAAAGTATAAACAAGTAAGTAAAAGTTATGAACAAATATAATATTAACAAAAGTAAAAATTATAAACAAGTATAATCTGCACAATTTATATACATCCACTAACAAATTAAAAATGATTTTCAATTTCTCCGGCAACGACGCCAAAAATTGATAAAGCTCAAACTATACATTAAATTAAACAAGTAATTTGAGTATTATGCAATTTAAAACTCTTTTTGTGTAAATGTAGTATTGGTAAATAAAGATCGTTCTTAACCGGAGAAATTAAGGAACATTAATAATGTGTTAGTGAGAAAGAATAATGAATAAAAGAATAAATGAATTAAAAAATAAATAAATTAAAAAAATTAATGAATTAGAAAATTAAAGAATAAATAATTAAAGAACTAAAGAATAAATGAATTAAAGAATTAAAGAATAAAGAATGAAATGGGGGAGGGTTTTGAACAAAGTGTAATCTAAACTACATTTTTAACCAAACTAAGAATTAAAATGCAAATGTTCATACTAATTAGAACTTACAAATCATAGAGTAGTTTCATAGACAAAACCAACTCTTTTACGTAAGTAATTTCAAATTAACAATCATATTATTTAAACTACTCCTAAAAATAGACATCCTTCAAATACAAATTTTACCAACATTCTAACATTTTGCTCATAACAAACCAATCATGAAATCTTACCTTCATCATCTCAAATACTTTCATATATCTTTCAATATTATAAATGCATCAACCATTATTGTGCGTCAAACATAAATATGCTTCAAGCATTTACAATATGACTTACCTTAAGTTTATAATTAAATGCGTCAACAACGATCAACATTTAATCTCTTCAATCCTAGTCTAAATGCACCGAACAACGAATAAAACATATAACATCAAATTGAAGTTTAAGCACTAAGATATATGAAGTAAAAGAAATTCAGAAAGTAAAACACATGGAGATTGCATTCATACTTACAAAGGTTTAGAAAGAAAATATCATCATATGTATTGAATTATAAGTAAACCGAAACAAGAACAAGAATTTAAGTAACGGGAATAAAGTAACACTTTCAGAAGCCAAGAACAGCTTGTGATTCCGAAAGTGGATGGAAACAATGGAATGTTATTCATAAAATTCTCTGAACAGCAAAATGAACCTTATAAAGATGGAGGATAAAACATAAGAATTCGGACTTAAATTCTAGAATTATTTCGGAAATACTTGGCCTAAGATTTTCTTAAGAAAAACATAAATTCATATTTAAAAGTGAAGTCAAAGAAGTTAAAAAGAAAAATTTACAAAGAAAATCTAAGAACTAAAATTAAAAGGAAATCAAGCTTAAGAGATGAATCTAAAAACACAAATTAAAAGACAAGGTTTAAAGGAAAACTAATTAAGAAAAAAAATTACAAGAAGTTAAAATGGTTCCCAAAATAAATCTACAAAATAAAAAAGAAAAAAAAACTAAGAGAGCAAACTAGAGAGAAAAACTAGAACTAAAAACTAAAAAGGGGACAAAATGAGGACAATTGGGGACCAAAAGGGACTTGAAATGGCATCTCTATTTATAGAGAGAGTGTACAAAATATTCAAATAAAAATATAAAAATAAAATATAAAAATGAAATGATGAATAATGATGAACAATGATGATATTAGGGATGGTTTGGGGATGGTTTGGGGCGGAAATTGCAAGAAAATAGTGCAAAAATGGAGCAGTTGGGAAGTAGCTGAAATTTGGTGGAAATTTGTTGAGAAGGGCAGGTGAGAATCAGCAGGTGCTGCTGACAAAAGCATGGGATGTTCGGCATGCCTGGGCTGAAACAGAGTGGGTGGAGTCGGTGAGAGGCTATCAGGAGGCGTGGGCGAGCATGCGTGATAGGCGCTGACAGACGCAGAGCTATTCGACGCGCGCTGGGAGATGATGAGAAGTTCGGTAAGCGCGAGCCGCATGGGAAGGCATACACTCGGCTAGCGCTGGCTGAAAGTCCGTTCTGGGCTGATGCGCATGAAATGGGCTGGATTTTGACACAGGCTGCGAACCGATTGGGCTGGGCCTGTTGATTGGTCTGTGGGTTGGTTTTTTGGATTGGGCCTGCAACTGAAGGATGGGATGAGATGGAAATGGATTTGGGATGCACATAATTTGGGCCTGCAAATGAATTTTTAATAAATTAATATAATTTCACCGAATTTCGTTCATAAATTCTTTGTTATAATTCTGATCGTTACGATTCTTTCGCCAAAACGCTCCAAATTCCAAGTTTTATTTAATTCTACAAAAATCCCACAAAATATATTATTTTCTCCAATATTTTATTATTTTAATATTAAAAATAAAGTATAAAGGGTATAAAATAATATAAAATAATGCTTAATTAACGACCTATCAAGCTCCCGGGAACAAAAGCGTGATGGCTGGGCTTAAAGCGGATAATATCCTATTGGAGTAAGTCGGGTCGTGACATACCTTTACTGGTTGAACTCCATAAACTTGGGGTTATTCTTGGAGTTGATAGTCAGGGAGTTTTATTAACCAGTTTCCAAGTGCGGCCTATTCTTATAGATAAGATTATTAATGCTTAGTTTCAGGAGCCTACTTTGTGTATTTTTCAGGTTAAGATTGAAGCCGGGGAGAGGCAAGATTATAAGCTTAGAGATGATGGAGCCTTATTGAAGAAAGGCCGGTTATGTGTACCGGAGGATGTTGCACTAAACAAAGAGATACTTGAGAAAGCCTTTTGGGAGCTCATTGGCTTTGGATTTCTTGGGAACTCCAAAGTTAAGCGAGTTTGAGTTAGTGCAATCTCAGGATGGGTAACCCGCTAGGAAGTTACACGTGAGCTCCCGGGAACAAAACCGTGATGGCTGGGCTCAAAGCGGACAATATCCTGTTCGAGTAGGTCGGGTCGTGATACATCATCTTCGATTTGGTGCAAAGAATCACACACTCATGCTCTGCACCACCAGAGCATGCACTTTGGGGGACGGTGCCTTCAATTGTTCCACCCACACAACATGGATCCTTTTGTTGGTCAACCTACAGATCCGCTGGGACGCCAACTCCTTTCTAATGCCACACACCTTTATATTTCTCCCTGCAAATTCGGTGTACATTAGCGCAACATTTGAGTAAAAAAATAGATGCCAAATTTGAAATTAGGCCAAACATTGAACTTATCCAATAAGAGTTGTCCATCAACGACCTCCTCTGGTATGTTTGCTCTAGCAACTTCCGGGTCGGTACGGGGTTGCTCCCATTTCTTGACGTTGCAGCGCCTCGCCTATCGTTCCCCTGGTATCACCTGATCATCAGGGAATGCAGGGGGTGCTGTGTTAGGACCCGACCCTCCTCTGTCAGGATCCGACTCATCTAGCACGATATTGTCCGCTTTGGGCCTCCTTACCCTTGCCCTCACGGTTTTGTTTTCGGGAGTTCACGGTGCAACTTCCCAAGGGGTAACCCATCATGGAATTGCACCAGCCTCAACTCGCTTAACTTTGGGGTTCCAATCCTCCCCAAAGCCACTAAGCTCCCCAAAGCCACTAAGCTCCCAAAAGGTCTCGTGCTAGATAGGTGTGTGCCTACACCTTTAAGGCACACCACCATCCTCTCCCAGACCATTCCCCTTCGCAGGAATGTGAGATTGTTCACCGTTCCCTCCAGGACACGAGTCTTACATGATGAGGAAGGAGATGGCTACTTTATCGATGGGGGTGCACCAGCAACAGATTGCTACTCCATCGGGGAATGTGTTGATCTAGCAGATGGGTGCTCTACAAGCATCGTGGGACGAACCCCCGATGCGATTAATCAATGCTTTCTTAACCTCTTTTATTATTATTATTATTATTAATTTTTTTATTCATCATTTTCTACATATATTATTATTTCTTAGTAGATGAAGCTCAATACGATTTCGAATGCAGTAGACACTTTACTTGTTTATAGAGAAATTCAACGAGTAAAATATTATTTGTGTGAAATTATCAATAAATTATATTATAATTTAATTTTTTTCTTTAGAGTGCATTTAACTCTAAGAAATAAACTAGTCATTTGGTATGAAGGGAGCATTTGCTAAGCGGAAAATCAATTTTCCTTCATTTGGGAAACTGAATCAGGATTTAGTGAATTTCTTGAGGAAAATTTGGGGAGAATTGAGTATCTCATCTCAAACGATGAGTTGAAATTCTGTCTAAAAGGACATAATTTTTTAAATGATGAATTGAAACAAGTGAAATTGTAATTTTCATGATTTTTAAAATTGATATCAAGACTCTAGAATTTACAAATCAAGAAATTATAAATATGAAATTTGTAAATTCTCATTAAACTAGAAATCTTTCATTCAAACACACTCTTAGGACTCGTTTGGTATACCGTATTGTACTGACTATTTCAGTCGGATAGACTAATCTATCCACCGGATAGACTGACTATTTAGTCGGGCGTTTGGTGCTCTATCAGATTAAAATACCGACTATATTATATTGGTCGGATTATACTATAGTAGGTGATGAAACATTTATATCATAAATATTAATTATTTATATTCATATTATTATTATTAATTATTTATTTATATAATATTATTATTACTATTTATTAAATTAGAATTAATTATTATTATTATTATTATTATTATTATTATTATTATTATTATTATTATACGTTTCAAGATTGCTAGTCATCCGACTATTTAATACGAACAATTTCGAGAGTATTATTTAAGTGTGACTGGACCGAATAAAATCACTCAACTGTATTAACTTATACGGTGACTAATTAATACGAGTGGTATCAAACACTGATTTCGTACTATATTATCCTATTCAGTCCCTTATACGGCGTACCAAACGTAACCTTAAGGTTTTATATATGTTACTCATCATCAGACCATATTATATCATATATTTATTATATCAAAATCATTTTATAATTTT
The DNA here is from genome assembly GCA_032719365.1 of Prinsepia uniflora. NCBI lineage: Eukaryota > Viridiplantae > Streptophyta > Magnoliopsida > Rosales > Rosaceae > Prinsepia > Prinsepia uniflora. The sequence goes on from CM064873.1 coordinate 28,228,492, forward strand.
TATTAGTCATATATAACAATTATTGGGTACTTAAATTTTTCCCAAAATTTTATTAAAAATTTCTAACTTTTAGACTAAATCTCCATTATTTTTGCATCGATATATCTGTTTTCCGTCGATATCGATATTCTCATTCTTAAGTATAAGATCCTATATTTTACTATGGCATTGATTTTATAAATATTTTTTAATTTAATTATATTATTTTAAACTATGAATTATCATTTTCGACGTTCTTCAATCTTTTCAAAACATTTGAAGAATTGTTAATAACTAATTCAAGTAGAATATATCTAAAAACTATCCTAATAATATAAACTGATCCAGTCTTCTCTGCACCAAACATAGCAAAAAATTTAATCGAGCGAATTCGGAGAAAGAATCTGGTAACAAATAGTCTTGGGACAGACAGTCCTAAGATGACAGTTCGGGATAAATAGTACGTCATGCCTACCAAATAAATCCTTACTTTTTTTTTTTATTTACATCAATGCTCCAGGAAAGTTGGGTCAGTTTTCCCGATAAATTTTAAATGGTGCTGAAAGTTGAATTTAAGATAATTTTGGATGGGATTAGCGGTTGGCTTAAAATGGAACTGCCATTAATCAAAGAAGACAAGGCAAGTTATTTTAATTTTTAGTATGCAAAGTGAGACTTGGCTATGTTTCAAAGGGTATTCTCACCCTGCAAACTGACTTAAAAATTTAGGCTTAATTACTTAAATGATGATTTTAAAATTAAAATTGTTGGCTTAAAAATTAAAGCTTGTTATACTACTACAGACTCTACAGTCTAGTGATATTATTCTCCATATTCGATATGAGTAACAAAATTGGTGTAACATAGGTAACTGAGTGTCTTATCGAGGTACGAAGTTACACAATTTCTTATTTTGGTACAGAGTGAGATTTCATGTCCTATTATGAGAGCTAGCAAGACCTCATCATTGGGCTGGGTCAAGCAAGCCCAACCCATATTTTTTGGGCTTGGGCCGAGCCAGGCCGAGTTTTTTGTCAAATTTTGAAAATTATCGAGTTGAGCTGGACGGGTTTAGTCACATATATAAAAGTCCAAGCACTTTTTTGGGCCAGATTTTTATCGAGTTTCACGAATCAGGCCAAATAAGCTCACTCGGATCGGGCTTAGTCAGATTTTTTTGAGTTATTTCAAAAATAAAAAGATAAATACGAAAAAATAAATATTAAAAAAAAATACTCGAGTTTACACTACCTATTAGTTTAATGGCCATATTACAAATTTGTTGATTAAAAAAATATATTATAATTTTATCCTCAAATTACCTCACTTTTACTCTCAAGTCAAATCACCTCATTATTACTTTTAAGTTTTTGATCCAAGTTTAGTTAATAATATGTTTTATATATTCGGGCTTACATACCATATTTATTCAAACGGATCGGGTCGGATTTAACGGGTCTTATTGGGTTGGGCCCATCGAATATATCGAGTTTAACACCTAAGCCCAAGCGCAGTCTACTAAATTTCAGGCGGGATTGAGTCCACAGCCTATAGTGGGTCGAGTCGGGCTTTTATCTACAGAGCCAAGTGGCCCCAACAAGCCTATGGGCTTCTGAGTCAAATGGTGAGAGCTAGCTCTTTTACTAGGTAAGTATTTTCTCAATTACAATTCCAATTCCAATTTCAATGGCTCCAATTATTGTAGGAGTGGCTGAATTTAGTTCTTATTGATAGTGATTTAACATAATATAGCTCTTTTACCTTCAATGTTTTTGAAGAAATACATTATCCATTATACATCGATTGAGAAATTTTTGGTCTTTTAAAAGAGAGCCCAATATGCAAATATGTTTACAGTTTATGTTCCCGGTTTCTGGGTATGATGTGTTCAAGCAATTGCTGAATCCTTGCTGAGACTTAGGTATATGATATTTACTTCGAGGTTAATTTTGTTAATTGGAAGGATTCAGAGCCCTTTATTATTTGAATTAGTAAAATCCATTTTCTTTGGTCGTTTGCTCCTCGTGATATATCTGGTGCTTTATTTAGTAGGAAGTAACCTTTTGTGAACATATACATCTTTAGAGTCAATTTGGAAATTCCGATAAAAGAAGTTGCTCTATATTCTATTTCCAATTGAACGTGGATTGAGCGTCACACTAGATAAAAGCATTTTTCTCAATACTACCTCTTCAGAACTTAGAATAATACCAGTATTATATTACACATCAAAATAGGGATCCAAATACATTATAGATATTTAATCAAGCTGTTCTCTTTCTTTGGTGAAGCAGGATTTTATTTATGTTTCCTTGGTATTCCATGTTGTATGCTTTTTCTTTTATTTGAAAAAAGTGCAAGAAAATGCATTTTCTTTTATTTGGTTGTTCATCAAGTTTCTTTTATTTGCAGATGAATACTGCAAGAAAATGCAATATGCTCCCATAGGAAAACAAAAATCTTTTGCATCAGTCAGCATGCATGAAGATAAGCCATTTGATTTCTTACCAGTTTTATTTGGTGCGTTTCAAATTTACAATTAATGATATTTATTACATTTACATTCCCCTAGTTATTAAATTCTAGGTTGCAGGTCATTAAGCATCATAAGTAAGTCCCATTCTTCGAGTTCGCGAATGTACCATGGGGCTGCTACTCTTTAAAGATCTAATGTAGAGAACAGATAATTTTTGAAAAGTAGGTTATTAAGGAAGTAGAACTTGATAATACGAGAGTGACTTGAAAGCTGTTTTATCTTTTAAGCATACGAAATGAAAAAAATAATTAAACCAGTATGGTTTGGGCTATAGCTTCTCGCTTTGTAACAAGCTTTTGGTTAGATGGAGGAAGATAGGACAACAGACTTTCTCTTTATGATTTTTGGTGTCCTAAGTGCATTATGTACTGAATTCCCGCTTTAACCATTATGGAGGGATTTTGCAGAGGGTTTTATAGCCGAGGGGACAGCTGGTGTTGTTGTTGAAACAACTTTGTACCCCATTGTTACTATAAAGACAAGACTGCAGGCAGGTTACTATGAATATGCATTCTAGTTAGTTTATGTTTTTAAATTTGATGGATTTGCACCACTGATCCTCTAGCCTGTCAATTATGTATTGGATAGAAACATATGTTATTCTTCAGGAGCATGTCAGAAGCACTGTTTTCTTTGTTCTTCATGGTTCCCGACTTGTTTAGTAGCATGTCAGAAGTCCAAGAAGGGTGCATCCAGTACTAGCTTCTTTGTATACTTTCCAATTCTTGTTGTTCATCAAGTTACTTATGCATTGAATACTTTTTTGAACTTTGAAATAGGCTGCTCGTGGTGGAGGGAAAATACTCTTGAAGGGGCTTTATTCTGGATTGGCAGGAAATCTTGCCGGTGCCTTACCGTAAGTACCTGGTTTTGATATGGGCTCTATGCATAAGCTAATTCATTTACTATTCATTTGGGTCGTTCATGTTTGTTGTAATTGATTCGTGTATCTGCTACGAACATGGTCAGGGGATAATTAGCTTGTAAAAATGGCTCAATTCATGCTTCAGATAATTTTATCACTCAGGAGTTCCATTTACAAAAAGATTCCGGATCTAGGCAGCATATGATCCCATAATCCTTTTAGTATTATCTCTCTCTCTCTCTTTCTCTCTCTTCTTATATATATATATATATATATATATCCCCATTAAGAAGGATAACTCTTTTTTCAGAAACTCAAAAGATCACATTGTTGTGGCCCACCCAGAAATATAGTGTCAAATCATCAAAACTTTCCATTTTTAGGTCTCATTTACTTATCATCCCTGACAAAATCAGCCAATCGAGGATCCTTCATTTCTTATAAAGAGGATCTTTTTTTTGAAGATACTCGTTGATGCACGCACACATGCAAAGTGACTAAATTGCTGATAGCGGGCTGCTGATACCAGAGCGTTGAAATGGCCACCATTGGTCTGCTAGAATGTACTGCAATCGTTTGTTTAATACACGCCCACTTTATGCCAATAATTCAGCTTTGAACTATCTAGTTGTTGTTAGTTCCTAAGCAATCAACTGATTGCACTAAGTGTGAGGATGCAGCTAATTACATCACTTGAGTGGGATGGCACACAAGGGAATGTGGGAATCTGCTTTACAGCAGATTAATACACCATTTGAGTGGGGTGGCACACCAGGGTGTGTGAGGGAATCTGCTTTACAGCTGATTCACTCACTTGAGGAGCAAGATGAACAAGTGTCATCTTCTAATTGGTTCTAAACTGGTCTAAATTCCTATTGGGTGAATGTCATCATAGTGACATCATGTTTTGTAACTGTTAAATCATTGTAATGCACGGCTAGTGTGCAGAATGTATGTTTTTGTTGAGGAAAAACCAGAGAAGCAAGTAGAGTACAGAAAACAAGAGAAAAACAGCTCATAAGCATTTTCACAAACAGTTGGTGTGCATCATATTGCAATCCAACCTTCTTCCTCACAAACATCATCACAATCCATCATTCTTCATCCTATTTACATTCTACACCTAAAAACTAATCCCAAACAGTTCAGAGTAAAAGAAACGGATCATTACCTCAAGCAACTCCTTTGAACCAGCACACTGTGTACTGTTCCATTGGCTCCCCTGCAAAAACGAGAAGGAAAACGTGTTAGTTGCCCTGATTCAAAAAGCTAAGATGGTATCAGAGCAGTGAATCGATCTGATTTACTGGGGCGTTAAGAAGTGTGAAGTTTACATTACACTGTAAACTTAGCTAACAAGCTAGTCATGGCTGCTGCTGGTGGGGATCTGCGAGTTCCAATCTTTGATGGCTCTAATTATGATTTTTGGAGCATCAAAATGCGCACAATTCTGAGAGCTAATGATCTATGGGAGTATGTGGATAAGGGATTGAATGAAGACATACCTGTTGCTGCTGCATCTGCATCTGAATCTGCAGATCCTGGAGTTGCAAGACCTCCAGAAGCTGCAAGACCAACTCGAGCAGATTATATAAAGGATGCTCGTGCTCTTGGAATGATCCAAACTGCTGTGGTGGACTCCATTTTCTCAAGAATCTCCAATGAACAAAGTGCAAAGTCAACATGGGATCTGCTGAAAAGGGAATACAGAGGAGATGAGAAGGTGAGGGCAGTAAAACTTCAAGCTCTCAGGAAGGATTTTGAATATGTGAGAATGAGAGATGATGAGTCTCTCTCAGTTTATACATCTAGACTGTACACCATTGTTGATCAAATGAGATCATATGGTGAAGAAGTGACAGAAAAGAGAATGGTGCAGAAGGTCCTAATCAGTCTCACTAAAGTCTACGATCCCATTGTGTCAATCCTGGAAGAAACTAAGGATTTGGACACTGTCAATGTGCAAACATTGCTAGCATCCATTCGAGCATATGACCAGAGGCTGGAAATGCATTCAGAGACTCACACAGAGAAGGCATTCTCTGCATTGAGTGTGAATCAAGGAGCACAAGACAGGTCACACAAGTATTATGGAAGAGGCAAACAGAATTTCAAAGGAAATAAGCGGTGGAAAGGCAAGACCTACAACACTGTCAAAAACAATCAGGGTGCTGAGAATCCTAAACCAGTTTTTGGTAATCCCTCTACTCCTAAAGACTCCTGCAAAATTTGTGGAAAACATCATTATGGTGAATGTTGGCTTAAGAACAAACCTAAGTGTTTCAAATGTAATAAACTGGGCCACATTGCCAAGAATTGCATTGTGAGACAAGTTGTCAATATGGCCAAACATGAGGAAGAAAATAAAGAAGGGACCATGTTCTATGCCTGTAATTCAGCAACAATTGCTGAGGGGAGTGGGGTATGGTATGTGGATAGTGCCTGTAGCAATCACATGACCTCACAAGAGGCATTACTGATTAATGTGGATAAGTCTATTACTGCTAAGGTGAAAATGGGGACTGGTGATTTGGTCCAAGCCACAGGACAGGGCTCTTTGGTCATCAAAACTCAGGATGGTGACAGGGTCATAAATGAAGTAATGCTTGTACCTGGACTTGATGCAAATTTGTTAAGTGTTGGACAGATGGTGGAGCATGGATACTATCTTAGATTTGGGAATAACAGTGCAGAAATCTATGAGGATGATGAAATGCTGCACTGTGTTGCTTCAGTTCCAATGCTGGGAAACAGGTGTTTTCCATTATCTTTGGATTGCATTCAGACTGTAGCTCAGAAGGCAACAGTTGAGGAAAGTTCAGACTTATGGCACAGACGTTTTGGCCATTTGAATTATCACAGTTTGCATAAACTGCAAACACAAAGCATGGTGCAGGGGCTACCTATCCTAGAAATGGGAAAGTAGGAAGTATGTGAGGGATGCATATCAGGAAAACAGCATGTGGAGAGTTTTGATCAAGACAAAGCATGGAGGGCAACTGTACCTTTGGAGTTGATCCACACTGATCTGTGTGGACCAATGCAAACAGAAACTATGGGAGGTAACAAGTACTTTATTACCTTCATAGATGACCATTCTAGGATGTGTTGGGTTTATTTCCTAAAGCACAAGTCTGGTGCACTTAATGTGTTCAAAAAATTCAAATCCATGTGTGTAACACCCCGGAAATTCGAGGATTTCAATATTGTACTTTAATGTGTGATTTGACGATTTTACCCTTGTGAATGGTATGGTCAATTGATGACTTTTTGTTTGATGAACTAAATGAACTTTGAACTATGACCGTGACGTAGTTCGGGACGTCACGAGTTCATAGACAGGTGGCACGTCCAATTCGGACGATCAGGGTAAAAGTTATTACTATCGGAAGTTCAGGGGCATTACCGTAATTTCGACTCTCGGGGGAAAATGTTGACTTTTCTTTTGACAACTAATTTTCAGTTGACTCAAGGACCGTTGGGTAGGCCTCGACGTCCTGAGTCCGTAGACAGGCGGCACGCCGAAATCGGACTTCGTACGAGGAAGTTATGGTCAGAAACGTGAATTCGGGAAGTTCGTGTCTCGGTTTTCGTGTCGAATATTAAATTCAGGAAATCTGATTGGAGGACACCTGGTGAGTGACAAGTGTCACTCACCCATTGGCTAGATTGGATCAGATCCACTATAGGATTAAATAACATTTAAATCAGCTTTAAATTACAGCCCTTAGATCTGAAATCCCTTGATCTGATCTCAGCCTTTGATCTCATTCTGAGATTCAATCCTGGCCCTTGATCCTTGTTCCTGTTCTGTATTAAACTACATGGAATCATGCAACCATGTGTTCATTCTCACCAACCGTTTGCACGATTTCCACTTGGGACCAAACCAGCAGCCCTCACCACTCAACCTCACACTCCCAGGCAGCCAACAGCCACCCCCGGACGCCGGCCACCGCTCCACGGCCGCCCTGCACGGCGGCATTCTCTCAAACCCGTGAAGAAAACCCGAGCAGCCCAAGTCACCAAACCATCCAACCTTCAATCTAGGACTTGAACCAACGTACGGTTGGGATCACCGTGACGACTGGACGGCAAGGAACTGACCCTGACTGTGTACGGCGGCGACACGGCGGCGACTGGACGATAAACCCGTAGGTAACCATTTTCCTTCCCTGCTTCGAACCGTCTGTTTGTGACGTTGACATCGTTTGGTTACTATTAGGACACGTCTAGGAGACCTTGACGACCAATTTGGACCCAGGACCGGGACTGAACAACCGTCGACTCACCGGAGGGGATAAACAGAACCGGCCACCAGACTTCCCGTCGATTTTCAGGTAACCTCTTAGACCTAAAACCTAACTCTAGTTACACAGAACCATTCTAGGGATTAAGACGAGTAAATAGGGATCAAACTGGACGAAAATGACCGAGAAATGAAGAAATGGCAACCGGGTCATGATCGCGGGTCTGATCGACCAGAGTTGCAGGTATTCGGGTCAACCCGTCTGATGACAGCGGTGCTGACGTGGCACCCTGTCAGTCTGTCAGATGACGTGGACCAACCGTGAGCCGACACGTGTCACATGTCAGTGCACAGTCAGCACTGACATGTCAGTGACGTGGACCAGTCAGGGACTGCCACGTGTCACTGACATGTCAGTGACGTGGACCAGTGCCGTGCTGACACGTGGCACATGTCAGATCCGACACGTGGCCTGACAGATCAGTGTGGTGGACCAATCAGATGTTGACACGTGGCACCTGTCAGAGTCTGACATGTCAGACCTGACAGCTGTCAGATGACGTCAGCATGACGTCAGCAGTGACGTCAGAGATGACGTCAGCAGGAACTGTTCCTGCGTTGACCGACGCGTTGACCGGCGCGTGGGGGAGCGTGGGGGCGCGTGTGAACAGTGTTTTTGGTGGGACCACCACCATTCTTTAGGTTTCGACGATCCGGATCCAATGGCGGTGGTTTCGGGTCGATCGGAGATCATTAAGTTGGTCAAATTAAAGTTTAATGCCTTGGGAAGCGCGTTCGGGCAGCTTTCCCGGGCCGGTTTCGACCTAGGTTTTCATGGTTGAATGTTGGGGGTTTAAATTGACCTTTACGAATACTTGGACTTGACAGGGATTGTACATTTGTACCAGGACGAGGGTATACGTTCGGTTTCTAGCAGGATTGTACTGTGAGTGGGCCATTTTCTTAAACCCTTGTGTGCATAAATGTTTTCTGGTTTTATTATACTTATTCACATGCTAAAACAATAATGGTTTTGATGATATGGAAAATATGGTTATGGTACGTTTCACGGTATTTGGGCTTGAGACCTGTCTGATGAAACTTAATGATTGGTTCGGATGTTATCTATGTATATATATATGCCTTGCATGTGGATATCAATAAAATGCATTTGTTACTGCACTGTATAGATCCTTCCATATTATATTGTCTCCTCCGGATGAGGTACCCCGGAGAGGTCACGGACGTCTTGAACGTCCAGCGTCTATGACGCTAAGCATCGGGGATGCTGTACCCGAACGGGGTTCGGGGAATGAACTCGGAAATTGAGACCCGAGTGGCACGCGTAGCCTTGTGATTGTGACCTTATTGGACGTCAGGGACGTCAGACATCAGGGATGTCGGGTTTGGAGTGTATAGTGCAGCAACTAAAATTATACTTATGGTTTTATTATATGCCTTATGGTTCATATTATATGGTTTATGATTTTGAATTATGATGCACGCATGTTTGGAAAACGGAGGGGTAAATTATATGTTTTACTTATCAAACGATTTCATAAACTTGAGTTTCGGTCCACTCACCCTTAATGTTTTGATAACCCCTCCAGGTCAGGAAACTGAGGTAGAGGAGGAACCAGAGGCTGAGGCATAGATCTACTTCTGCGTACCTGAACCCCTGCTGGGCGGTGTACCCGCAGGTTTACTTTAGAGTCGTGCTCGCAAATTTGTAATTTTGGATTATATCCCTTGTCTGACATTCGTTTAATTCGGATTTGATGTATGACTTTAATTTGGTTATTTATGCATTTAAATGTTTTGAGGTTAAAATTGGTATGAATTATTGGGTGTCAGACGGGAGCAGGGCACGTCCCCTTGTGGTCCCCGTGGGATCGGGGTGGGTCCTGTCAATGTGTGAATTGCAAAGTGGATATAAACTGAAAACTCTAAGGAGTGATAGGGGAGGTGAGTTTACTTCACAAGAGTTTCACAACTTCTGTGAAATTGAGGGAATCACAAGACAACTCACAGTGGCTTACTCACCACAACAGAATGGGGTGGCTGAAAGGAAGAACAGAACTGTGGTAGAGATGGCAAAGTCTATGCTTCATGACAAGGCCATGCCTTATCATTTTTGGGGTGAGGCTGTACACACAGCAGTATACCTGCTCAACAGGTGTCCTACAAAGGCCCTGGAAAAGAAGACACCGTTTGAAGTTTATAGTGGAAGAAAACCTGGAGTAAAACACCTAAAGGTTTTTGGATCCATCTGCTATGCCCATGTTCCCACACAATTAAGACAGAAGTGGGATGAGTCCTCGGTGAAGTGTGTGTTTGTGGGCTATGGAACTTGTGAGAAAGGCTATAGGTTGTTTAATCTGAAGACAAAGAAAATCATGGTGTCAAGAAGTGTGATTTTCAATGAAAGAGCCTACTGGAATTGGGGAGAAGGTGAGGAAGTTAGAGTGTCAGTTCCTGGAGTGATGGAACAAGAAGAAAGAACAAAAGCTGCTGAGGAGCTAATTGAAGGAACTGATGGTGTACAAGCACTGGAATTAGATGATTCAGAACCTGCAACCTCAAGCAACACTCCAGTAAAGCTGAGAAACTTGACTGACATCTATGCTAGATGTCATGTGTCCATTGTAGAACCTGAAACTTATCAGGAAGCTTCTAAGGATCAAGTGTGGAGACAAGCCATGGAAAGTGAACTGGAGATGATTGAGAAGAACTCAACCTGGGAGCTGGTTGAGAGACCGAGTGACAAACCTGTGATTGGTGTAAAGTGGATTTACAAGACCAAGTTGAACTTAGACGGTTCCATTCAGAAGCACAAGGCTAGACTAGTGGCTAAAGGGTACTCACAAAAGCCAGGAATTGATTTTAATGAAACTTTTTCACCAGTGGCAAGGCTGGATACAATCAGGACTCTCATTGCTTTGGCTGCACAGAAATGCTGGACCTTGCATCAGTTGGATATCAAATCGGCTTTTCTAAATGGAGTACTAAAGGAAGAGGTATTTTTGGAACAGCCTGAAGGATCTGTCACAGAAACTGATGGAAACTTGGTTTACAGGTTGCATAAGGCACTCTATGGATTAAAACAGGCACCAAGGGCCTGGTATGGGGAGATTGACACTCATCTGCTCAAGCATGGGTATGAAAGAAGTCCTAGTGAGGCTACCTTGTACACCAAGTCTACCAAAGAAGGCAAAACACTCATAGTGTCACTATATGTAGATGACATCATCTACACAGGAAATTGTGAGACTTTGAAGGAAGAATTCAAAGGAGAGATGATGAGCAAGTATGAAATGACAGATTTAGGTCTCCTACATCATTTCTTGGGGATGGGAGTCATTCAAACCAGGGACTGCATTTTCATACATCAGAAGAAGTATGCTCAGACCCTGTTGAATAAATTTGGCTTGAAGGATTGCAAGCATGTTAGTACTCCTCTTGCTGCAAATGATAAATTGTGCAGGGAGGATGGTTCTGAGGCTGCAGATGAAGGGATCTACAGACAAATGGTAGGAAGTCTCCTATATTTAACAGCAACAAGACCTGATATCATGTTTGCTGCAAGTCTCCTATCAAGGTTCATGCATAATCCATCTAAGAAGCATTTAGGAACTGCAAGAAGAGTTCTTAGGTACATCTCAGGTACCATTACTTATGGAATTGAACATCTGAAAGGGAAATCAACTACTTTGATTGGTTTTTGTGACTCTGATTGGAGTGGAAGTGCTGAGGATATGAGAAGCACTTCAGGGTATGCATTCTCATTTGGGAGTGGCATTTTCTCCTAGGCTTCTGTCAAACAGCACAGTGTGGCATTAAGCACGGCTGAAGCAGAATATGTAAGTGCATCTGAGGCAACTGCACAAGCTAAATGGCTGAGGTTTGTCCTAGAAGATTTTGGGGAAGAGGTGACAGAACCTACAACTGTCTACTGTGATAATACTGCTGCTATAGCCATGTCCAAAAATCCAGTTTTTCATCAGAGGTCTAAACATATCAAAAGGAAGTATCACTTTATCAGAGAAGCCATACAATCAGGAGAGATTGATTTGATCTACTGCAAGTCTGAAGATCAACTTGCAGATGTGTTTACAAAGGCTTTACCTAAGGAAAGGTTTTCATGTCTAAGGAACAAGCTTGGAGTGAAATCAGTGAATTGCTTAGAGGGGAGTGTTAGTTCCTAAGCAATCAACTGATTGCACTAAGTGTGAGGATGCAGCTAATTATATCACTTGAGTGGGATGGCACACAAGGGAATGTGGGAATCTGCTTTACAGCAGATTAATACACCATTTGAGTGGGGTGGCACACCAGGGTGTGTGAGGGAATCTGCTTTACAGCTGATTCACTCACTTGAGGAGCAAGATGAACAAGTGTCATCTTCTAATTGGTTCTAAACTGGTCTAAATTCCTATTGGGTGAATGTCATCATAGTGACATCATGTTTTGTAACTGTTAAATCATTGTAATGCACGGCTAGTGTGCAGAATGTATGTTTTTGTTGAGGAAAAACCAGAGAAGCAAGTAGAGTGCAGAAAACAAGAGAAAAACAGCTCATAAGCATTTTCACAAACAGTTGGTGTGCATCATATTGCAATCCAACCTTCTTCCTCACAAACATCATCACAATCCATCATTCTTCATCCTATTTACATTCTACACCTAAAAACTAATCCCAAACAGTTCAGAGTAAAAGAAACAGATCATTACCTCAAGCAACTCCTTTGAACCATTGGCTCCCCTGCAAAAACGAGAAGGAAAACGTGTTAGTTGCCCTGATTCAAAAAGCTAAGAGTTGTGTATGTGTGTGGGGTACCACAAGGTATGTATGAAGTGGGCTTTTCAGATTTCTTAAATTTTTAATGTATACTGGTTTTAGCATCCAAAATTTCAGCTCATTTTAGCTTATCAGGTAATCTAGATCTCCTTTTTATTTTTCTAACTTATTTTAATATGTTTGCTTTATAGAAAAATTCAATGTGTTTGATAATAATTTACTTGTTTGCAGGGCTTCGGCAATTTTTGTTGGAGTGTATGAACCTACGAAGCAGAAATTGTTGAAGATTATTCCGGAAAATCTAAGTGCAGTAGCTCATTTTGTAAGAGAAATATGTCTGTCGCTTTATGTTTTATGTATTTCATATGGGAGCATGACCAATGAGCGGTCTGAAAAATCTTCTAAGGTTATCATCTTATGTGTGAAGGCAATTTATGGCACAAATATCGTTGGTCACGGGATGCATGATCTTTTATACCACTAGTTGGAGCCTCACACACATTTTGATGCATGCCTCCTAGCGTGTGTCAACAATTACCATATGGGATCAGTAGTAGTATATTTACATTATATGATGTGATTTCGGTCTTCATTTCTATGGAATTTAGCTACCAAATTTGTGAACTTCAAAAACCATTCTCTTGTCCTTATTGATATGGTCTAGTAATCTATAAACCTATTTGGTTGCCTGATACTGAAGCTGTTAATGTGGCAACTATACTGTATCTCTTACTCAAAATTATCTTTTTGGTTAAATTTTGTGTAGACAGCAGGGGCTTTTGGAGGCATTGCTGCTTCACTTATTCGTGTTCCAACAGAGGTAGACTTGTTTACTTAAGCATTTTCATGTTTAAGTTTCTACTGGCTGACCATTTTCATCTAGTATTTCTCAGGTTGTAAAGCAAAGAATGCAAACTGGGCAGTTTACATCAGCTTCCGCTGCTGTCCGCCTTATTGCTTCTATAGAGGGTTTTAAAGGATTCTATGCAGTGTGTATATTCACCATGGGACAAATAAAGTCCCATTCAAGTTCCTCAGTTCTCCTAAGTCAAAATGTTGAAATGATTTTCCCTATGAGATAGTCTCTGTGGTTGCTGTTTAGTTCTTGTTTTTGTTAGTATTTTTTTTTTTGATAAGTCAAAAATGAATTAAAGGGAAAGCTCAAAAGAACCCAAAAAGGGAACAACACCACTTACAAAGGGGAAACAAGCCAACCGGCACCACCCACTATAGGCACCAACAAACCTAGGCAACACGCCACAAACAAACAGAGCTATAAACTAATCAATAAGGATACCCCACACATTAGTCAGACGGATATTACCTACACTCCTTTTAAAATTAAAATTACACAATCTTAGACTAATCAGCTCAATAATACGAATAAGGATAATATTGGGAAGACAACGAGTGTTGGAGAAAATCCGATCGTTCCGCTCCTTCCATAGCATATGGACCGTGACCGCCAAAACCAATTTCTTGATAGAAACATCCAAAGAATTACCCCGCCAACGAGAGGCAATGGAGTCCACAAAATTCGGCCACGGAGGACTCAACCAAGGTTCTCCACAAAGGCTAAGGACATGCCTCCAGATAGAATCACTAACTCGGCAGTCGAAGAATAAATGCTCGTGGGACTCAGGGGTCCTATCACAGAAACAACAGAGGCCCGTAGGGCGAGTAGAGTACCTGGAGATCCGATCCATAGTTGTAAGACGCCCCATGATTGCTAACCAAAGAATAAAGGAAGTCTTAGTATTGAACATGTATGTACATATATAAACAACCTAGATGCATTTTGGTGGGGCTTTGCTTTTTTTTAGCGGATTGACTTGTTAGTATAGTATGTTGCTCTCTCTTTCTCTTTAACTATACAGAAAAAGCAACCTGGTTTATTGCAATTCTTAAGTCATTCAAATTATTGACTTTCACCATCATTTTTGACAAAATAGGGATACGGATCGTTTTTATTTAGAGATTTGCCATTTGGTGCAATTCAGTTTTGCCTATACGAGCAGCTCAGGCTGGGTTACAAAGCCGCAGTAAGCTTCTTGCCACCCCTCATATTTTGAATTCTTCCAAGATGATAAGTCATGAATGTTGTATGTCTTATATATTATTCTTTGTTCTTATCTGTAATCACTCTTTTGATCTTTTTTTTTTAATTTTTAAAAAACCTTTTCAGGCAAAAAGAGAGCTAAATGATACTGAGAATGCAATCATTGGAGCTTTTGCTGGTACATTACTTATGTCACTTCCCTTTCGTAGAAAATCACTAGATTTAATCGTATAGTTTTGTTATGTGATTAAGTGAAATCTTTTTTATTCTACCTTTTCAGTGGGGGTGGTGGTGCAATGAAAGCATGAGAATTTCTAGATAGTTATTCTTCTGGTATAGATCATATTATGAACAGCATAAGGGTAATAGGAAATGTGGAAAGAGGGTTCCTAGACTATATTCATTTACAATTAATAGAATTAAATGATGAAAATTACATTTGGTAATTAAACCAATCAAGTAGGCTGTCCAACACTCCCCAAATGCTAATCTGGTGTCCCAACTCCCAAGTAAATATTGTAGTTGGTCAAAGTCTAGCAACTGTTGAGTTTGAACTTGGGCTTCTGAAAAATTGGACTTGAACCTTGGAAAGGAGAAACATTAAAATAATTGAAACTCTTCCAACTGTGCATATTGGATCATCTGGACGATTCGAAATAAGGCTGTGTATTGTGTAGGGCACTGACATTTGTACGACACTGCTTATCTATTACCATGGTGCATTTTCGAATCTGAAAATTATCAAAGACCCAAATTCATATGGGCTCTTCAATTAATTATACATAAAATAACATTGCTATCATCAAATTAGCCTTACTAGGTTATTATCATTATGGTTAGCCAATTCATTAGTAAGTGCTTGGGGAGCTCTAATAGCCAGATTGGCTTGGCATACAACGGATATGAGATTCTGGTCGCTCAAATCATCTACTCCTAGTTGTTATGCATTATATGGAGCATTTCAAAATTTTCTGCCATGGTCCCAGATATGGTTCTTTATTTTCTCCTTGCTTTGTTTCAGTTTTCATTTTGACACACTATCTATTGGTTTTATGTTCGTTTTAGTTTTTTTTTTTATTCTTCTCTTTAATGAGTTGATCGGTTGGACGCCTTCCCTTGACTTCATGGAAGAGTGACATTCTTTCATCGTTATCATGCATAGAAAAAAATCGATTATGAAATTTGGGGACATTTCTCACATTCTCATTCTCCCTTGGTTTTTACAAGGGCAACCTAATCATACTCTGTTGGTCGTATGAAATCTCTCATAGATTCAATGTCAAACTCTTGTAGGTGCACTAACTGGAGCTGTAACCACTCCCCTTGATGTGATTAAAACCAGGCTAATGGTTCCGGTAACGTCAATCTGCTATCCTGTTTCCTGCTATTCTCCTCCCTTAGATGTTCATACTAGTAATATTGCACCTAGCTGCAGAGCCTGAAAATCATGTCAGGGATCCCACAATATATATTATAACTTTGAGAGGCTATAATAAAAATAAAACTCATATAGGGGATTAAGATTACTTACTGATCTGTATTTAAACATCCTCGAAGATTTTTCATCTGTTAAAGTTTTCCATGCCTGAATTCATGTGTACATACGCCCCATAGTTAACCACTTGTATGGTGTGGTTTCTCGCTTGTTTTAAGGGATCTGCAAACCAGTTCAAAGGATTCATTGACTGTGTTCAAACTATTGTGAGGGAAGAAGGACCTCCTGCTCTGTTAAAGGTATGCTTGATTTTTTCTATTCATACAAACTATGATTCCGATGATTTTAATGGCCGCCCTTGAAAGAAAATAATAAAATTAAGAAAAACTTATGCACTTCTTTATATCAGTTCTATGTTCTTCAATTCATTTGCAAGTTATGTTTCTTTTATATGGTCACCAAGGTATCCATAAGTATGAGGTTAGTAAGATGCTTGCCACTGGTCTGGACCGAACATTAAATAATCACTTTCTTCTCTGATAGATGTTTCTTTTATAAGGCTGAATCCTAGTTTGGACTATTTCCCACTTAGATTCCTGTATATCCAATTTTGCGTTTGGCATACCCAACTATACAGTTGATTATGATTGTAATTAACTGGCTGTATATCACTTGATCAAACTATGTAAGTTTCAGTTTAGATCTCTGGGCTGTAGAGACTTCTTCCAGCTGTTTGGCCCTTGGTTGAAGTCTGATCTGACTATTCAGGTCGGGATGTATCATAATCTGTGACGTTTCTTGGTGGGTTGTGTCCTCACCTAACTTAAGTAACTAGTGCTTATATATTTGTGTTTGGTTCTGGGCATTGGTCCGAGAGTATTGTGGATAGGCATAGGAGGATCCAGCTTTTCTGGTGTCCTTGAGAGTACAAAGCGGTTTCTTGCTCAAAGGCGACCAACACTTGATCAAGACTCAAAGCAGGATTAACATTTAGGTATACATACTAAGAGCCTTATTTATCCATCCGGGACTTGTCTTAGGCACTTCTATTCTAGTTTATGTTCTTCCTTTCCTACTTCAAAATGAAATTTTGTTAGCATAAAAAAGTTAAGCTTTCCCATTTTTGTTTGAAATAATGCGGTTTCAAGTTAAGATTCCCGACTATTTGTCGATAGTATACACTAAAAATAAGAAATATTAATTATGTCCTTCACCTACATTTATGAATTAAAGATACTCAGAAATGAGAGAACAATTCCTTCCATATCACTTTTATCTATTGCTTCAGACTTAGTGAGCCTTGGCTCTCACTTTCTAGGCGAATTTGAGATCGAACAGAGGGAAAGACAAAGCCAATCATTTGAATCCACCATTCACTCTCGTTAGCACTCATCTCTAATCGAATCTGAAGAAAATGAGATTGGGTAATATGACTTCGGTGCCTCGATGTACGGAGGAACTTCTGAAAGGGTAAACCAATTAAGTTTTTCAATGAAGTTTTTTTTTTCTCGATACAATGATAGTGAAGGAAGAAAATTAAATTATATATACATTGGGTATTAATTTCATCAGGCGAAAGTTGAATTCGAGATTCCAATTAAGTTTGTGTTCTCATGTTTTGGAGTTAGAAGTTCCACCCTATGGTCTCGAAACCTAAGCCAGTCAGTTAATTGGTGTATGACACCGCTATGTAAAAAAAACCCTGATTTTGACACGAATGGGTATAAGCCATTCATTGGTGTAGTAAGAATGGGATATTCTGATATGAAATTCTCATTACCCTGACGATGAGGATACTATCGGAATATAAGACTAAAATTAAACTAGTAGGTCACTATCAGACTAGATCTACAAATTCTTCTTGATTTTTACTATAAGATTATAGAACTTATATGCTTTTAAACATACTTCTCATTGCTATGAATTGGTCCTTATGTACACGATATGCACTACCATATGACTTGGAACTATAGTATAGGGATTGACACATAAGCAATCAAGCAATACACTACCTAAACAAGGATTGCCAATTAGTGGCAATTACTTCATTATAGGGATCCTAGAAGATACAAGAAGATTATAACTAAATTAACAAGATCTGATTGGGATATGAGACTAGATGGATGTATATTGTTTAACATACCCCCGAAAACTGATAGGGCGGTCAAGAACACGCAACTTGGAGAGGAGATATTGAAACTAGAGATAGATAAGCCTTTGGTGAAGATGCCAACAATCTGATCAAGGGTATAAACATAAGATACTAGCAGCCCACCACGAATATCCTTCTCATGAATATAATGATAGTCAACTTCAACATGGCAAGTGTGAGCATGAAAAATAGGATTAGATGTTAAGGAGATGGAACTGATGTTGCCACAAAACAGCTAAAGACAGGACAAAAGAAGCCAAAGATCACAAAACAAGCCCAAAATTAGGAGATGGCAACAGTAGTGCAAGCAAGTTGATGGTACTTTGCCTCAGCGCTAGACCAGAAGACACCACCCTATTTTTTGGTGCTCTAAGAGACCGAGTTTGAGCCAAGATAGAGACAGTAACCACTTGTGGAATGACGATCGTCCGGATCACCGGAATAATTAGCATCAGAATAGGCACACATGGAGAGGGAACCCGAACAGTAGACCAAGCCAAGAGCAAGGGTACCCCTAAGATAATGTAGGATACATTTGATACAAATCCAATGAGTAAAAATGTGGCAATACATGAACTAACATATTTGATTAACGACGAAGGCAATGTCTAGATGCATGAGAGTAAGATAGAGACCAGAAAAGGTAGACTGAACTTCCATGCCCAACAAGTAGTGTATAGGGCCGAGATCTTTAAAAGAAAACAAGCGACCCAAATTAGCTATAAGAGTAGCAATGTGAGCGGGGTCATCTCCTAAGCCATTGAGAAAGGCGTTCTAAACATAAAGCTGACGAACTGCTCATCAAAATTGAATTGATAGGGCCTAGATGAAACAAATGGTCGAGTGGTTCACCATAGAGTTGAATGTTTCACCTAAATGAAGGCCCAATTGCTAATGAAATTCATTGGCAACAAGGCGGGCCATATACTGTTGAAGGGAACCATTGGAGATCCGTTTAATGCAGACACCCACTTATTAGAAAAACATTGGTATAAGGATCAAGAGACCATGTACCAGCTCTTTGAAGGGCGTTAAACTTGTCAGACATAGCACATCGCTAGTGCTCAAATGAATTTGCTTGAATAAAGTAAGTAAGCTCAACAGGATCATGAGTTAAAAGTAGAGCAACATTAGCAAGGTTAAGGTTAGGTTTGAGAGGTTTACTCTTACCATGGGTGAGCATAGGATGCACAAAAACCAGTGCTAGAGATGTGGGCTATAATGAGAAAAACGGTAGAAGCGACTGGCTATGCTCAGCTAGGGTGGGTAGAGAGGTGGCTGATTCTGGGCATAGCTAGGAGACAAGAAGGGGAGGTGCGGTGACTGCGATGAAGTTTGATTTATGGGTATGTTGATAAACATGAGTATGAGGCACATAAGGAGCTCTGGATGTAGAGTTATGAGGGTGGGGCTAGGGGATTAAGGGAGAATATCCTGGGCTTTCAAGGGATGGCGATTTGTGTTGGTAAAGATGGGCCACAACAGGCTGGGTTAGAGACAATATGGAGAGTGGTTGGGGAAGAGGAAGATCAAGAGGCCTAGTAATGAATGTAACGCCCTGTACT
Organism: Prinsepia uniflora; assembly: GCA_032719365.1. Lineage (NCBI taxonomy): Eukaryota > Viridiplantae > Streptophyta > Magnoliopsida > Rosales > Rosaceae > Prinsepia > Prinsepia uniflora. The sequence continues at coordinate 28,248,130 of CM064873.1, forward strand.
TTTAATTAAATGTAAATTCGGAAATTTAATGTAAAATTACTATTTTTTTCCCTAGTTAGGGAAAAATGTTGACTTTTGACCCGGGATACTTTGAACTTTGACCAAGGCCCATTACGTAGATCGAGACGTCGCGAGTCCATAAACAGGCGGCACGTCGAAATCAGACATCTGATAGGAATGTTATGAGTCACAAAAGAAATCATGTACTATTTACGCATTACGAGGACATGTACAGTTGGCTGAAATTAATTGGTTCAAAATATCTGAGTTAACCAATGGATGAGTGACAAGTGTCACTCATTCCATTAGCCCAGCCCCCCAAATATTTGGGTTCATTGAATCATCTTCATTCTTCATTTTTCCATTTCATTCGAAACCCACACAAACCCAAATACAACCCACACACCCTCATCCCCTTATCCTTGTTATTGCCTAAGTGAAACAAAGTGAGAGAGTGAGTTGAGACGAAGAGGAAGGGACCAACGACGACGACAACCGCGTACGGTGGCTGGAAAATGGAAAGGTAAGCCATTTGGGTTCAAAATTTGAAGTTTGATTTAGAGGGTTTGTTGGATGGTTTTGATGATTAAAACTAGTTCCCAGGGACTGTACAAACTCATATGAACCATTTTTGTGGACAGAGGTTGCTGGAATTGACCTAGGGAAGGACTTGAAGTTTGTCCGAAAAAACATCAAGCTTCACATGTGCTTTCTAGACCTTTTTAATCGATTTTGAGTCCATAGATCCATTTATGGGATCATTGCGATCATGTAGGAAGAAGAATAGTCGAAAATGGTTGAGGAATCAGTGAGATCGAGTCGGATCAAGTCGCGGGTCAAATCGACCCGTTACAGAGAACTAGGTCGACTTGGATGGAGGTTATCAATGATGGCGTGGCTGTCCACATCATCATCTTGTCAGAGCTGTCAGTCCACGTGAAAAATCAGGTGATGCCACGTGGCAAGCTGTCAGGCCTAGTCAGCAGCTGACGTGTTAGGTCCATGTCAGCATGTTAGACCACATGGACCAATCGGGTGGTGCCACGTGGTAGGGTGTAAGGACCTATCAGGCCTATGTGGCAGCTAACGTGGCAGGTCCAGTTAACACTGTTAGAACACATGGCACCAGTCAGGGAGTGTCACTTGGCAGGCTATCATACCTGACAAGTGTTAGATCTAACAGGTGTCAGACTTGTCAGGCTGATGTCAACGTTGACTGGCACGTGGGCATGAGTTTTGAGGTGAAAATGATCATGTTCGAAGGATTTCGACATTTTGAATCCAATGGTGGTGGTTTCAAGTCTATCGGAGATCGTTTGATAGGTCATTTAGGGGTTTTTAGCCTCAAGAAGCTTGTCCGGGACGCGTTTCTAGTATCGGGCTTTGTGAGGGTTTAGTGTATGAACTTGTATAGAACATTAGTGACCCTCAGATGTGATTTGGATAGACCCAAAGATTTCGGACTAGCTCAGGTAAGATTACGGTGTAGATATTGATCGCGCAGCATGGACCGAGTATGAGTGGAATGTTTGTTTTATAAATGAAATGCATGAATGAACTGTTTTAAATGCTTTATTATATGATTTAACTTGAAATAATTTGATATCATGATATTTGTGAACTTAATCATCGATTATGAACCAGTTTACGATTTTACGTGAAAAATACAATTTTGGGCTTGAGACCTGGTTGGATAACGATTTTGACTTAGATTTAGAGTCAAACGGGAAATAGGAAAAATCGGATTTATAAATGAATTCTGGACACTACTTTCGGGTGGTTTTTGTGGAAAAGATAAGTGAGGATTATGTCTCGGGCATAGGTCTAATTGAATAGTTTTTTTGACTTGATTTGAGATGTAAACGGTTTAAAAGTGATTTGAAATGTACTTGATTACAGTTCCACTTATACCATCCTAGTGAGTTGGATAGTTTCATCCAGACATCGAGGATCCTAGAGTAGTCACGGTGCATTACCTGAGATGAGTAGTGTAACGACCCGTCCCGGAAGTCGTGATTAGATTAGTGGTTAATGACGGTTTAGCTAAGATAATCAGTGATTAGTTGGATACTTTTGGACGGACGGTGCAGAATGACGATTTTGCCCATAGAATGGGCAAAATGTTGACTTTTAGTTCGGGAAGTCAAATGGACTTTGATCGATGACCGTGACGTCGTTCGGGACATCACGAGTCCGTAGACAGGTGGCACGTCCGATTCCGACATCCGAGGAGGAAGTTATGATGTTCGGAAGGTTGATGTCATTTTCGTAATTAGGTTAAAAAGAGGGAATTTATTGACTTTTTGCACGACAAGTTTTCTTCACGCAAATCGAGGACCGTTAGATAGGTCTCGACATCGTGAGTACAACGACAGGCGACACCCGTCATCGAACATCAGACGGATAAGATATGGGTCTAGAAAGTGAAGGGTAAAATGGTAATTTGGACTTTTAGGGGCAATTCAGTCTTTTCCAATCTTGGGATTTGTGCAACCAGATAAGGACACATGGGCTGAGTTAATTGGATATTTGTGGGCTGAGTCCACAGGGTGTTTGACACCTGGCCTTTATCTAGTGGTTTCCAGCCTTCTCTCACGGTTACAATTTAAATGTTTGGTTAGTCGTGCAACTGAGAAACAGAGAGACTGAGAAAGTGAGGAAATCGATCAGTTTTCAGGGTGTGTGAGTTCTTGGTGATCGAGTGTGAGTGATCAGAGAAAAGCTGAGAGTTTAGTGAGTGCATTGAGGTGTTGGGACTGAGTGAGAGCCTCGGAGGAAGGTGAGAACACTCAGAAAAACCGAGAGGCCACCGTGCACGACTGAGAGATCAATCAATCAAACCCATCGAAGTTGGGTTTGTGGTGGTGTTCAGAGACCTGAGGAGAGACTCTAGGATAGGCAGGGCCACGGCGGAGCTCATGGCGGTGAGCAGAGAAATAGGTAAGTCTCTGGTCCCCCGTTTTTCCAATTTTGTTCAAAATCAAAGTCGTGAGTTTTAGAGATTGGTTGAGTGTTTTAGTTGACACTAACAGCTAAAGGAAGTTACTATCAAGCTTAGGGACTCGAACCCGTGACTGGAAGGATGACGGGTGGTCGGAATCAGAGACAGGGATTTCTGGGTTTAAGTTCGAAGCTTGGAAGGTAAGGTTTAGGGCTTTATTTCACGAATTTCTTACGTGAATCAATCACAAATTCAAGGACGAAACTTAGGCTTTAGAAAGGTTTGAAAACGAACTGAAAACGAGTGAAAACCGGCCTCGCCGGCTCGGTTGGACCAGACCGGTCTGAACTGGGTTGGCTAGAGGTTGACGATGACACTGTAGCAGCCGCGTGGCTCCCACGCGCAGCCCCTTTGGGCGGAACGTACGGGCGCGTGGGGCTTCTTTTGGGGAAACATTGAACACAGTTTTCACTCTAATCGATGTAACAAACATTTTAGGACAAGTTTCGTGTCGATCGGACACCGTATCGACGTAGTTTTGAGTGTTTAAAGGTTTAGGGGTTCGTTTAATTACGTTTAAAAATCCGAAAAAATTGGGGAAATTAGGGTAAGCTTAAATGAAGTGTTTGTGACCCGGATTGGTGACTTTTGACAGGTTGGCATATTCCTGAGACAGCCGAGTAGCGTATGGGACGCGAGTGACGAATTCGGAACTTATGAGTGGACTGTTTGTTTTCTAACCGAGCATGCATAACTGTTTTACTCATTTATTTATGTTTTGATATATGATTTTATGCTTTCGATGCATGATTTTATGTTTATGCTTTCTATAATCTTGCTTTACTTGATTGCACGTTTTCCAATATAAGTTATCGGATTTGCACGTACTTCGAGAATATGATTTCTGTTATGTTTTTTAGTATGATTTCGGATGAATGATTTATGTTTATATGCATTCTGTTTTACTAGAGATTTATGGATATGATTTGAGATTTGGAAGTGAAATTCGGGCGGAAATCCCCTTTTAATTAAACGTGATTTCAGTTTTCAAAGATCTCCAGGCTGGTTTTGGTTTTCGATACATTTTCTTAGGCTTGAAAAATGGTTTTGGGTTTAAAGACCTGGAAAAAGAGAAAAACCCACTAGATATGGTTTTGAGTTTAAAGACTCAGATTGATTGACGGGGGGGAGGGCCCTGGATTGAGATGTTTTGATTTTAAAGACTTGGTATGGTTTTGAGTTTAAAGACTCGGTTATTGTGATACCCCCCGAGGCCTGTGATTGTGTTTTGAGTTTAAAGACTCGTTGATATCCCGGGAAGGCCTGGTTATTGCGCATGGTTTTGAGTTTAAAGGCTCGGGCGCACTTGAGATCCAGTAAACTTGTATGATTGATATTTTTCACTGGTTTTCGAATGTTTTTGGACTGTTACTCGAATAACTTGGTTCTTATGGATTTAGGCCCGAGTGCCCGAACTTTGGTTTTGATTTTTGATGCTTTCCATACTTATTTTCATATCGTACATATGGTTGTTTTAAGATACTTGGTTATGCATGCATGTTTTCAAACGAAGGGTGAACCCTGGTTTATTTCGTAAATGATTTTATAACTCTTATTTATTTTTAGTCTACTCACGCTTTTAATGTTTTTAACACCCTGCAGGTCGTGGTGCTAGCGCTAGGGCTAACGTTGAGGCAGAGGCCGAGACATAGAATTTTCCCATTGCGCGTGTAGCCAACTCTTAGTAGGATTTCTGTCTTATCTTGTACTGTACTATGCTCTGTGCTACTGTTGACTCGTTGTATTATAACTTCTCCCTGGTCTGGCAATGTATATTTCGTGGGGTTTTGTGGCTGTTTTGGTCTTTTGAGTTGGATTGTCAGACAGGAGCAGAGTTTGTCCCAGTTATCAGGGTGGTAATCGGGGTGGGTCCTGTCAAGTAGCTCTGAGGAGAGGCTCAGGATCAGGAGTGAGAGTTTATGATATCACCCTGGATGTGGTAGATCTGGGGAAGGCACCTCATTATGATATCACCTAGGACATCGTTGAGTTGTATCCTGGGGAGGTACTCGGAGATGAGACCCCAAGTTGCACGCGTAGCATTGGAAATCGTGACTGGTATTGAATATGGACATCATGGATGTCGATGATTGGCTATATCGTGCTCTACTGCTATGTGTGTCTAGATGTATATATATATATATGTATGATTTGAAATGTTTCCATACGATTTGACTTGAATGCATGCATGTTTGTAAAAAAAAAAGGGGTAAATGCTATTATTCTTAAATTATATTTGAAGATACTTATTTTTTGGTCCACTCAAATTTTTAATGTTTTATTGACCATCTAGGCCGTGATACAGAGACAGGGGTAGATACCGAGGCAGAGGCATAGACAGTACTACTGAGCATCTGATTACCCCTTTGGATAATTTTGGTACTTTTATTTGTACATACATGCATGCTCGATCCTGTATATAAAGATACTTATCCCTTTTCTGACAATGTTGTAGTTGAACTATGTATGTTGTTAAACCCATTAAGGGTCTTTTCGATATTTGGAGTATGATCGTCAGATGGGACTAGGCACTTCCCACTATAGTCCTAGGGGGATTACGGCGGATCCTGTCAGCTTGGTATTAGAGCATTAGGATATCAGTCTGTATGTTGTACATTGACTTGCTTAATATGCCGTACTAATTTATGCCTCTTAACAGATAAACATGCCTTCGAGAAGAGAACCCCATGCACGGTCTGATGCTAACCTCGCTAGAGATGTGGATAGTGTTAGTATTGAAAGAGTCCAATGTTTGGGTTCTACCGTATTTAGTGGTGGGGCCGACCCAGAGGAAGCCCACCTGTGGATTCTTCGGATTGAGCGGATCTTTCAGTGATTGTCCCGCTTTGCTTCTGCATTCATGAGTACTGAGGCCGAAAAGTGTCACTGATTCGAGATGGGTCTGCGAGGAGAGATCCGTGCCATGGTGACAACAGGATCCTATGCTACACTGAGGGGTCTAGTTGATGCGGCTGTGAGAGTGGAGCACAGTTGGCCGGCTCGACATCAATTTTCTGGTGATGGATGACACCGAGAGAGTTCGTATTCTAAACCTTCGAGCTAGAGAGCTCCGAAGGGAAGCCCTTTCAGTGGAGCCTCATCATCATCAAGTAGCGGATGATTTGGCAGGTACAGCAATAGCCAGAGATTTGGATTCCGAGCATAGTAGACATCTCAGACGAGTGGTACGTCAGTGGGGTCTATAGGCAGACCGAGGGTTTTGACTTGTTATGTATGTAGAGAACCTAGCCACTTCAGGAGAGAGTGCCCCCAGCTGTTGGGTGGCAGTGGTATCGGTTGGAGTGCAACAGGGCAGGACCGAGTACAACCACGACTTCATATGCGACTGGTGGCCGAGGACATGGAGAAGCTAGAGGTAGATTCTGACGATTGTGTGGAGGTGGTCGATCATCAGGACCACAAACCAAAGTGTTTGCAACTAATCAGCAGGAGGCCAAAGCAGCGCTGAGAGTGGTGACAAGTACACTCATTATTTTAGAGCATGATGTACGCATTTTGATAGACCCTGGAGCCCCGCATTCATTTATATCCTGGAGTTGTGCATTGTTGTTGAATAAAGAGGTGTCCGCACTTGATTTCGATATGGGGGTAGGTACACCGACCAGGGATGTGTACATTGTGAATCAGGTATTGAGGGATTGTCTGGTGAGGATAGGAGATGTGGATTTGGTAGTAGACCTGATACTTCTGGACCTACACGATTTTGATGTCATCCTCAGGATGGATTGGCTGACTTATCATCATACCTCTATCGAGTGTTTCGATAAGAGGGTGACCTTCTAAAGCCCTGGACTACCAGAGATGGCTTTTTAGGGAGATCAGAGGGAGTTACCCTCTGGAGTTATATCGACATTGATAGCGGAAAAGTTACTGAGGAAAGGCTATTAAGGATACTTGGCACATGTTATGGATAGTCGGGCTACACCCGAGAGAGCAGAGGACATACTAGTGGTGCGAGAATTCCCAGATGTGTTTCCAGAGGATTTACCGGGATTACCACTACATAGAGAGATTGAGTTCACCATACCGTGTGGCACCGATTGAATTAAGAGAACTGAAGGTGCAGCTACAAGAGTTGGTGGATATGGGGTTTATCCGACTAATTGTATCGCCTTGGGGAGCTCCGGTGTTGTTTGTAAGAAAAAAGGATGGTAGCTTGCGATTGTGTATAATTATTGGCAACTTAACAAAGTAATAGTGAGGAATAAGTATCCTTTGCCCCGGATATATGACTTGTTCGAACAATTGAGAGGGGCCAAATACTTTTCGAAGATTGACCTTCGGTAGGGATACCACCAATTGAGGATTGTCAGGAAAATGTTCTGAAGACTGCTTTCCAGATGAAATATAGCCATTACGAGTTTCTAGTAATGTCATTTGGGTTGACAAATGCATCTGCATCATTTATTGATTTGATGAACCGAGTGTTTCGATCATACCTGGATCGGTTTTTCATTGTGTTGATCGATGACATCCTGGTGTATTCGAAAAGTGCTAGGGTGCACGAGAAGCAATTGAGATTAGTGTTGAACAGACTGAGGAGGAATCAGGTGTATGCCAAGCTGAGCAAGTGTTAATTTTGGTAAAACAATATAGGCTTCTTGGTGCATGTGATTTCGACTGAGGGGATAAGTGTGGACCCCTAAACGACCGAAGCGGTAACCAGTTGGGAGCAATCGAAAACCGTTACTGAAGTACGGAGTTTAGTAGGGTTTGCTGGATATTACATGCGTTTTGTAGAGGATTTCTCTACCATAGAAGCCCTGTTAGCCTGTTTGGCTAGGAAATGGGTTAAGTTTGTTTGGAATGAACACTGTGAACGGAGTTTTTAGGAAATGAAAAGACTACTGACTTCTGCACTAGTGTTATCCATTCCAGATGACAGTGAGGAGTTCGAGGTATATAGTGATGCTTCATTGCAAGGATTGGGTTACGTGTTGATGCAACAAGGGAGAGTCATTGCCTATGCCTCTCGACAGTTGAAGCCACATGAGTCAAACTACCCTACACATGATTTAGAGCTGGCAGCAGTGGTACATGCTCTAAAGATTTGAAGACACTATCTGTACGGAGAGACGTGTAGGATTTTCATGAACCATCAGAGCTTGAAGCATCTTTTCACTCAGGAGGAACTGAATCTGAGACAGAGACGATGGTTGGAACTGATCAAGGATTACGATTGCACGATTGGGTATCATCCCAAGAAGGCAAATGTAGTGGCAAACGCTTTGAGCAGGAAGTCTGTGAGTTCGGTAGCTCATATGAGGATGGTGTATTTGCCTTTGTTAGTGGAACACCAAAGAGCTAGAGTTATACTCAAATTGGATAATGAGGGAACCATGTTGGCTAGTTTTCATGTGAGACCCATCTTGATTGACCGGATTATAGAGGCACAACTTCAAGATCCTACTTTGTGTATTCTGATGATAGAAGTTAAAACAGGTGACCGACAAGATTTTACTATCAGCAGTAATGGAGCCTTACTGAAACAGGTTCGATTGTGTGTGCCTGCAGATGTAGAGTTGAGGACCTTGATACTTGAGGAAACCCACAGATCAACATATGTGATGCATCTGGGAGGAAAACATATGTATTGTACGCTCAGAAAGTATTATTGGTGGACTGGCATGAAGAGAGAGATTGCAGAATATCTGGTAGATGTTTGACTTGTCAGCAGGTAAAAGCTGAGTGGCAGAAACCGTATGGAGGTTTATAGCCACATCCGATCCCTGAGTGGAAATGGGATCACATCACCATGGACTTCGTGTTTAAGTTTTCTAAGACACGGAGCGGTTTTGATGGGGTCTGGGTGATTGTGGACAGACTTACGAAGTCGGCTCATTTCTTGCCAGTGTGTGAAACCTTCAAATCGAATCAATTGGCTTGGCTCTTTGTTGATGTGATCATCAGGTTTTACGGGACGCCTGAATCGATTGTGTTGGATCGGGATCCGCAGTTTACATCAAGATTTTGGCAAAGTTTGCAGAAAACCCTGGGTACATGGTTACACTTCAGTACTGCCTTTCATCCCCAGAAAGATGAACAATCTGAGAGGACGATTCAGATTCTTGAGGATATGATGAGAGCCTATGTATTGCAGTTTCAAGATTCTTGGGATACGCTTCTGCCATTGATGGAGTTTTCCTACAATAATAGTTATCAATCAAGTATTGGATGGCACCATTTGAGGCACTATATGGGCGACAGTGCTGGTCGTCGATATGCTGGATCGAGGTAGGCAAGAGGGTAGTATTGACGCCAGATCTCATGGATATGACCCAGCAGAAAGTCCAAATTATCAAGGAAAGGCTGAAGATAGCACATGATCATCAGAAAAGCTATGCTAATTGTCAGATTAGAGCCCTAGAGTTTACTGTGGGAGACTGGGTTTTCCTGAAGTTATAACCGTAGAAAGGCATTGTACACTTTGGCAGACGTGGGAAGTTGAGTCCGTGTTACATTGGGTCGTACGAGATTACAGAGAGAGTTGGTGCTGTTGCATACAAACTAGCCTTATCCCCAAATCTTGCGAGAGTGCATGACGTATTCCATGTTTCGATGCTACATAAGTATGTACGTGAGGAATCACATGTTCTGGAGGAACAACCGTTGGAACTGAGGACCGATTTGAGATTCGAGAAAAAGCCAGTGCAGATTCCGAATTGGATGGAAAAGATCTTGAGGAACAAGACCATTCCCTTGTAAAAGTATTGTGGATGAACTATAACGTGGAGGAGGCTATGTGGGAGCCCGAAGCCTTGATGTGGTAACAACATCCACATTTATTTGAGTAAATTTCAGGGACGAAGATTTTGTAAAGTGGGTGGATTGTAACGCCCCGTACTTTTGATTAAATTTAATATAAAATGACTATTTTACCCTTAGTTAGGGAAAAATGTTGACTTTTGACCCAAGATACTATTTGAACTTTGACCAAGGCCTGTTACGTAGATCGAGACGTCGCAAGTCCATAGACAGGTGGCACGTCAAAATCAGACGTCTGATGGGAATGTTATTGGTCACAGAAGAAATCATGTACTATTTACGCATTACGAGGACATGTACAGTTGGCTGAAATTAATTGGTTCAAAATATCTTAGTTAACCAATGGATGAGTGACAAGTGTCACTCATTCCATTAGCCCAGCCCCCCAAATATTTGGGTTCATTGAATCATCTTCATTCTTTGTTTTTCCATTTTGTCTGAAACCCATACAAACCCACACACCCTCATTCCCTTATCCTTTTCTACTGCTTGAGTGAAACAAAGTGAGAGAGTGAGTTGAGACGAAGAGGAAGGGACCAACGACGAGGACAACCGCGTACGATGGCTGGAAAACTGATAAGTAAGCCGTTTGGGTTCAAAATTTGAAGTTTGATTTAGATGGTTTGTTGGACGGTTTTGATGATTAAAACTTGTTCCCAGGGACTATACGAACTCATAAGAACCAGTTTTGTGGACAGAGGTTGCTGGAATTGACCTAGGGAAGGACTTGAAGTTTGTTCGAAAAACATCAAGCTCCACATGTGCTTTCTAGACCTTTTTAATCTATTTTGAGTCCATAGATGCATTTCTAGTATCATTGCGATCATTTACGTAGAAGAATGGTCGAAAATGGTTGAGGAATGAGAGAGATCGAAAAGGGTCGGGCTGCAGGTCAAATTGACTCGTTATAGAGAATAGGGTCGACCTGACTAGAGGTTGACGATGATGACGTGGCAGTCAACGTCATCATCTTGTTAGAGCTGTTAGTACACGTGGCAACTCAGGTGACGCCATGTGGCAAGATGTCAAGCCCAGTCAGCAGCTGACGTGTTAGGTCCACTTCAGCATGTCAAACCATGTGGACCAATTGGGCTGTGCCACGTGGCAGGGTGTCAGGACCTGTGAGGCCTACGTGGCAGTTGATGTGGAAGGTCCAGTTAGCACTAACAGAACATGTGGCACCAGTTAGGGAGTACCACTTTGACACGACCCATCCCAATCCCTTCGGGATTAACTCGGGATGTGCCATGCTCCCATCTGACATGAAGTGTCAAACTAAGGATAATTCATACCTCGGCCCATACAGGGCTCCCAGAGCGCGCCAGGATCGGTGGAGGAGTTCGATGTCTCGGTCTCTGCTACATCCCGCATCCATGATCAACCTGAAGGACATTAAAACCATTAAAAACTGCGAGTGGACGAAAATAAATAATTTAATAAAACTCATTTCACAGGAAAAGACATTTATGCCCTTCACGTAAAACTATGCATGCATTCAGAAAGCCAGTTCATTTTGAACATAAGAAAATAGTTTATAAAACCCAACTTCTTTCCTTTCTCAAACCACTGGGCCTTAGTCCAAAACCATAAATCCAAATCATACCGGCCACTGCCCAAAGCCACAAACACAGAAATACCATTTCATCAATCAAATCAATCATGTTTACCAAATACCCATCCTCGTCATCCCAGATGCCTAGCATCCCAGACGCTTGACGTCCTTGACATAATATATATATATATATATATATCACGACTAAGCAACGCGTGCTACCCGGGGTATTTCCGAGTCTATATTTTTGACATCGCAGATGTCTGACGTCCTAGACGTCTAATCATAGCAATTCTGCTCCTGAGTCATTATACGGTCCGGTCGCTCCGTGCAATGACCCCTCGGAGGCAATGTGGCGTGTCTACTCCGATGTCCCAAACATGGAGTGACACCTATCCACGTATCCTCATCTCACAATGGTAAATAGGAAACATCCTTTTTTAAACCATTTCAAACATCCCAAAATATCTCAAAGGACCATGCCCGGAATCATAAATCCATTAATCAAATCCATAAATGGGTCCCATACCCGAAATCACATTTATAAATCACAAGTAGGACTCATGCCCTATATCATAACCAACTAGGCCCCGGCCCGATAATATAACTCAAATGGGTCGCAGCTCGATTTCTCATTAAATCAACTAGACTCCAAGTCCGATGGTTTCCAAATCAAATGGGTTTCATGCCCGATTTCATAGTTCCAAATCCAAAACCATTCCATTAAACCATCATAAAAAATCCAAGCACGTATAAAAACAATATAAAACCATAAACCTCGAAATACGTGCAAATACGCAAATCATAAATACCACGATCATAATCATAGAAATCACATATACAAAACATATAAAACAGTTATGCATGCATCATATTTAGAACGCAAAAGTCCACTCACAGACCATCCTATGCTGCCGCTTCGATAAGCGTGCCATATGCCTTCCCGAGTCACATCACTATCACCAGGACTTCCAAACATATCCAAACCATACTAGAGGGTTACTAACTACCTCATTAACCTTCCATTAAATCCTCGTAATTTTCCCAAAATTTTAAACGTATTTAAACTCGATCCTAAACCTTCAGACACCCCAAACTATATCGAAACGATGTCCGATCGACACGAAAACAGTCCCAAAATGTTCGTTACATCGAATAGATGATTTCACATGTTGAACACTTCCCCAGAATGTTCCCCACGTGCCCCCACGCACCGCCCAAAGACGCTGCGCATGGGCCTCACGCGCCTACTGTTCAGCTTCTTCCTCCTCAGGCAAACTAGTTCAGACCGGTTCACTGGTCCTACCGGTCCAACTGAGCTGGCGTGATTGATCCAAGCCCATATCTTCCTATTTTTTCATCATTTTTCTTCCTTCTTTCCACCAATCTTCTCTAATTTATCCTAGGGATTGTTCTATGTGATCAAATCAAAGAAAATTAATCTAAAACTCATTGGTTCATTAAACCATTTAAACCCAAAATTTCCTATCCATGTTCTGGGCATAACCAAGGGCGAAAATCACATCCTAGCGACTTCATATAGCTTCTAGGGACCAAAAAAAATAGGTTTAGCGCTTCGTTTTGGGTTTACCTGACCATTTGGATATTTCGACCGGTTACCACCAAAATCCTCCACGGTCGTTCCACCGCCGTGTTCTCCTTCCTCGGCCACCCTCAGCCATTAACTCGGCCTCCAACGACTCATAGAACCTCGAACAACCATTTTCAATTGTTAGAATCGATCAATAACCACCAAAACGTGGTTTACCATTTTTGTATTAAAAAACAGGGCATTCGGTTCCTTTCCTCCGAACTTCCACCACCGTGCACGACGATCGACACCACCACCATCATCATCGTCTCACCTCTCTCTCTCTCTCTCACTTTCATTCACATTCCAAGCATTGATAATGAGGATTGAAGGTTTGGGATTGGATAGGTTGCACGGTCATGGGTTTTGGGAGGAAAAACCAAAATGATCGATCGAATAGGAGAGAGAAATATCCTACCGTGTGGGAGAATGGGCCAATCAGATAAAGGACATGCGTCACTTACTGATTGGTCCACCCAGATTTCCAATCCAATCCAAACCTGCCACATGTACACCTTTTTCGGTTTTCGTGTAATAGTACCGTAAAACGTTATAGACCCATAACTTCTCTATCGAACCTCCGATTTCTATGTGCTGCCTGTCTACGGATTCATGACATCCAGATCTACGTCACGGTCATCGGTCCTTGTACTTTTGACTCCCCGAGCCAAAAGTCAACTTTTGCCCAATTCTAGGGGTAAAACGGTCATTTCGCACCGTTCGTCCGAATTGACTCAACTAATCCCCGATTAGTCATTCTAAATCCATAGTTAATTAACATCTAATACCGATATTCGGGACGGGTCGTTACAACCTTCCCCCCTTAACAAATTTCATCCTCGAAATTCCAACTATCACGAGTCTACATCCACCTTGTGGAAAGAAAATTCAACCTCACATCATGGATTCACTAGTACCCCCACTAACAAGAACAGTACTTGTCTGCACCCAAACGTTGCACTAATACTCACATCGCATCATCCACACTCGACCACGTCGAGTGAAATCGATCACACTTTCCGAGTTGATACCACTCGGCAATTCTACCATTACACTGACACATTTAGCTGACACACTCAACATGACGGTTCTTCCCAATCACCAATCCACTCAGACATCTGCTCCCACTAGGAGTCACCAAATCTCACTCATCAATCCATGTTGACAGCTCCAGCCAAACTGTCACCACTTTTCCAGTCACAATTCAATCCGACATCTCCCCTACATCGAGAGCTATCAAATCTCACAGTTCCTCTGCATTTCCTAAATTTTACCATGTCAATATCACACGTCCCAAAATGTTGCACTCAGCTGGCACACACGGCCCCATGGTCACAATTCGAATCACTAACACACCCTAACTCACTCTAGAGTTGTACCAAGGTACCTCGTACCAAAATTTCCTCATATATCCATGCTGCCATTAGTGAGAGTCACAGAGCAGCCGATCCACGGAAAAAAACCCGTGGTTACACTAACCGACAACTCACTCAACCTGAGTATACGTATACCAATATCCCACTCGACCTGTGTGTAACTGGACCCCATTAAATACCTGCCCAGCAGTGATACACATCATAACTCTAGGGTTCCACTAGCCATCCACAGCTCTGAGTACCTGCTCATACGACCACCGAACCCATCAAAATCACTCTGGCCCAGCGCCCAATATTCAATTTCCAATTTACGTCATCAACCACTGGTACATCCTGTATACCGTCACCAGGCACCACTCAGGCCTGTCCAATATCGGTCCTCACTCAACGTACCCAGTACGTACATCCAACCACCAACCAGCCTACTACACAACTCTTAGCAAGACACGCTTCAATTATGGAGTTCATCTATCCGGTCCAGTACTAGACAGATCAAATACTCCAACTCATCATCCAACACGAGTCTCATGGTCACCCGACCAGCATCACAACATCTACTCCCAATCATGTAAACCAACACTTACCAATCTGACTCACGCTCACCAAGGCATACCCATACATACTAAATTGCATCTAATCTCACCCACGTCTACTGAGGTGCACCAACTCTGAACCTATCGCTTACCAGTTCATTCGATTACCATACCATATTCGATTGACTTAAAAAGGAATCTAATCTCATCATTCACATATCCAAATATCCAAGACAGATCGTATACACCTCAACTCACTCAACTACAGTCTCGTACCGGATTAACTTCGAAAAGAAGTCAATCCAATATTCCCATATCCAACCTCTGTCTTGTTATCTCACTAACTATTTCAAAATATTCTTCAACTGTCTCACAAAACGATTCTCCTCTGCTCCTAGCTGAGCATAATTAGTGAGGCGAAGTCTGCCAGCAAGGGCACGACATCACAATTCACGTCATCCTGATCCACCACAACATCACCCGATCATTAACATCACGATCCTCGATCGCCACAACGCCCTATATCCTCAACACCACGATCCTGATCCACCTAGGATCCACACATGCACACTCCGCTAACGACCAGATTTCAAGTCATAGGGTCTTACACCCTCATTGAATCTGCATCCTACTGAAACGCTTCTCAATCATTTTCACATCTAAACTGATTAGTCAATGACGGAACACGTCTAGACTGTGGGTCCTCTCCAATTACCCCATATCGATCCTTGTCATCCCACCTAGGGAAAATCAAAGATGATCCAAGACGATGACATCAAAATTCATCTTACATGAATGCAAACAAAATCTCACTACACTCACCACACCATGTAACCCAACATCGTCTACCACTAAGCAGAAAATGAGAAATCTCATTCACCTAACTTCGAAATACCCAACTCCTCCTGATGACCCAAAACAAATCACGGGTCCACCAACCAATACACGATGACTGTACCAGTGACACCCAACATCATCGGTTACAAGGCAGAAAAATGACAAGTTCACCTTTACCAACCAATAATATATGTTGACAACTCCTCGACATCCATCCCCAATTCGGAGTCAAACACCTTTCTCATCGTCTCAATAACAACTTCTCTTGATTTCGAAGTTCCAACTATGCTGGAAATAGATATGCTTCTAACAAGTCCAACCAGTGGACTTCCCAAATCCTCAACTCACTCGGACAACCACATGTCCGTAATCAATCTATCCCCAAACCGCATGTCCGTTTATAACCATTTATGCACATCCAAAAGGATGTAATTCATTACTATCTTGTTCTCATATCTCAACCTTTACAGGCTCAACTCACGGATTTTCATGTTATTCACAATCACACAATCTCACATCAACACTACCATTGATTCTCTTTAGCTTCTTCCAATTTCAATAATTTCTTTGCACTTCCTCGTGAGACTAGAAACACTCAGCCACTCAAGTTTCGGAGTTGACGACAACTCCCTAAATCCACTAATTTCCATGATGCCCCCTGCGTCCCAAAACTCCTCGTGTCTCATTCATACCCTTTCATCCATTCATCACTAAGTCATCTCATACCTGTTGGGACTTAACCTAACACATCACAATCCCTGTTGGATCCCATCCAGTCCATCACTCAACCACTGCCGAATCTCAGATACCGAGCGTAGGCCCATCACGACGGAGTCACATCCCAACTCGTAGCTTATCGTCATCACAATCATCGACACGCAGTGTGCGAATTAGACGACCCTGAGTCGTTACTCATACCGAGCAACAACCCAGTACCTCCGTTCAGGTTAAAGGGATTTTACCGCTCTCGTACCCCATAATTATGGGTACCACCACTCTGACAAACAACAACAAGATAATGAACGTTCCTTGAATGTCCCCCAATTTTACAACAACCACAACTACATCGATCACTTTGGATAGCCAGCAATCTCCACACGGCTGTCGACCAACATTCATCGTTATCGAGATCCGCATCCACTCATCAGACTATTATTCGGTCCAACTCGAGATTCCATATATCATCTCATAATCGTACTCGTGGATCGAATCCCATCATTTCACGTTGTGTTGGGCCAACCAATCTCCATAGTTTCGACTAGACTCACTAGAGTCGTCCACTTGGTCATCCACAAACTCAGCTACACTCTGCAGCACAAACTCCAATCCATCAGTCACAATCTAGGGTTTGAACCCAACAGACCACCCTGACTTCGGAAAGCCGTCCTCTTCAAAACAAATACGGACTCACAATACTAGTTCAACAATCACAACTAAAGTTCACCTTTCCAGACCATTTATCATAAATTAGGGTTCCACAATCAAACCCTAGGATTCCTTTGAACCCAACTGCTCTCTGTAGTACAATCCACAATATGACCGACCCCGCAGTCCCGACATCATATGGACGTCAATCCAATCCTACCATTAACTCAATTGGTGACAGGACCCACCTCCAATCCCCTTGGATTAAGGGCTAAGTACTGCTCCCGTCTAACTTACGCATGACACAAAGGCTAAACCGACGTCCAACCTCCATGTGACACGTAAGTCGGATAAGAGATTTTTCCAAACACCGTTCCAATCTTCCGTACTTCCCAGAGCGCGCAAACTCTACTGTGGTTCACGTATGTGATGTCTCCATCTCTCTCGAGCAACAGCCCGCACCGCAACAACCTGGAGGGTATCGAAAACATGAAAAGACTGTGAGTGGAAAAAAATAAATAATAACTTCATAAAACAGTTTAACAGAAAGACAGTTTACCCTCCACGCAAAAACCAATGCATACATATACAATTCATGACACGAAACCATCTCATATCCAAAACCATTAATGAAAACCATTAATCAAATCCTGTCATCCAAATCTAGGGCCTCAGCCCAAAATCCATAAATCAACTTCAAAGTACGGGAGCTCAGTCCCAAAACTCATCAAATCCAAATCATCCGGGCCAACGCCCAAAAAATCTGAAAACCAGTGAAAAATATCAATCATGCAAGTTGCTAGATCTCAAGTGCGCCCGAGTCTTTAAACTCAAAACCATGCGCATGATCAGGCCTTCCCAGGATATCAACGAGTCTTTAAACTCAAAACACAATCAACAGGCCTCAGGGGGTATTATAACCGAGTCTTTACACGCAAAACATATACCGAGTCTTTAAACTCAAAATATATCAATCCAGGGCCCTCCCCCCATCAATCAACCGAGTCTTTAAACTCAAAACCAGATCCAGCGGTTTTTCTTTTTTCTTTTTCCGGGTCTTGAAACCCAAAACCTTTTTCAATCAAGTGAAACCACAGAAAATTCATATCCGAATTCGCAACAATGATTCTGTAAGCCGACATCAGGAACCATCATCCCGAACAGAAATCCAGAATTTCCTTTCAAGTTTCAAAACCAAATCCAAAACATCGTTTCTGAAATCCAATTCCAAAACCGAAATCTCATTTATCAAAATCACATGAACAGGGCTCCAAGCTCGAAATCACTTTTTCAAAATCCACTTTAAACCATATTTCAAATCCTGAAATCCAATCATCAAAATCATGCTCAAATCATAATAGAAGTCGGAAACTCGAAAAACGTGCAATTCCGAAAATATCTCGAAAATCGTGCAAAATTGTAAATCATCAATATCAATTCACAATTATAGAAATCACGTATAGAAAATATATAAAAACATATATGCATGTATCAAGAGTTAGAAAGCAAGGTCTACCCACAGACCATTTTGCCCCTGCCTTGATATGCGCGCACTAATACCGTTCCCGGCCAATCCACTATCGCCGGCTTTCTCGAACCTGTCCAAATCCCATAACAAGGTCACTAACTACTTCATTAAGCTTCTACTAAGTCCCTGCAATTTTCCCGTACTTTTAAATATTTTTAAATGAGCCCTAAAACCGTCGGATATCCCGAAACATATCGAGACGATGTCCGATTGACTCGAAACTAGTGCTAAAATGTTAGTTACATCGAATACTTTAAAAATAGTGTTGGAAACTTCCCCAAAAGTGGCCCCACGCACCCTCTCGCGCCCCCAAAGAGGATGCGCGTGGGAGCCACGCGCGGTACTGTTCATCATCGACAACCTCCAGCCAACTCGATTCAAACCGATCCAGACCAGTCCGGTCCAACCGAGCCGGTGAGGTTGATTTTCACCAATTTTCAAATCGTTTTCAGTCCTTTATTCTTCCTAAGCTTCATCCTTAAGTTTGGGATTGATTCAACTAATGAAAATGCACAAATGAACCCTAAACCTTACCTTCCCTGCTCGAACCAAAAATCCAGAAATCCCAATTTCTTTTCCCCGCCACCAATAGCTTCTCAGGTCACAATTTTGAGTCCTACGTTCAGTAATAACTTCCTACAACTACAAGAATCATCAGAATCAACCAACCATTCCCTAAAACCATCGACTTCCAATTTGAACCAATTCTGGAAAACAGGGGTCCCGAGAGAACTTACCGGCTTCCAGCCATCCGCCGTGACCTCCACTGCAGCCTCACGTTGTCCTGAGTTCACCTCCTACTCACTGAACACACGAGCACCTATAATTCCACTCACCTGACTCCCAAACTCAAAAAAACCCTCACGATTCCCTTGTTTCTATTTCTCAGTATTCCTCACCACACTCTCACCTGATCTCTTTCTTTGTGCACTCTCACTCACAAATACAAACCCACACACTCTTTGCACAAGCACGACTGATCCCTCACTTACTAACACAAGGAACTCACATGACTCACGACTGAGAACTGATCGTGTTCAAAGTCTCTGTTTTCCTCTCAACAGATCAAGTAATCCTGTTCAAAGTCTCTGTTCACTAATCCGTCATTAACCACGAATCTAATCCCGATCTCCGGGACGGGCTGTTACAATCTACCCCCCTTAAAGAATTTCATCCTCGAAATTTCGAATCTCATACATCCGTAATCAACTGGGGAAATTCAACTGATCTCACACCAAATCCCTTACCCGGTGGCCATTAACTGTCAATCCAAAATAGTTGGACAGTTCCCAAACTGTCATCCTAACTCGGCCAAGCGAACCATCCAACAAGGTTCAGTCCATCTGGCGGATCCTCCCTTCCTTACCGGGGCAACACGTTTCCAAACCGTACCCGAGGTACCTCTAACGTCTCGTCAGTCGACACTCACGGTTCAACTAACCCTAGGTATGCCATATCACCACTACTACCAATTCGAACACTTCCGACTCTTTCCTGAGTCGAGCGTACCTTGTACCACAATCCATACCACTTCCGTCAGTGATCCGTGCCAACCTCACTGGAGTCACAACCTACTCGTCTACATCCCTAATTCAACCAATCGTCTCCCCCGTGGTTCCACTAACCACCAACACAGTCAATCTGTGGGCACACCAACCATGTCCCACACTACCTGTCTGCAACTGGACCATACCAATTTCCGTTCATTGCAATCCTACGTCGCTGAACTACCTATCTCAACATCAGGGTCCCACCAGCCAATCGTGGCTCTGAGCATCTAGCTCATCAGCATTAATCGACAGATCACTCTGGATCCCCCCGGATCCAGTCCACAGGCTCCGCCAAAATCCATCATATCAGAACTACGCCGATCATCCATCTATCCACAACATCCCTCGGCACTAAGCTGATCACCGACACTTCTACCAGAACATCACGATGCACGTTCAAGTACATCGACATGGTCCTGACCACTGCAGATCCAGTACGTACACATCTCAAGTACATACACCAACCACCACCAACTATAACCACATTGTATACTACCATACACAGGCAAGGACAACCCTACAAAATTTATAGAAAACAAAGATATTTTAGAATACCTCAACATAGCTCGTGGAGTCTAGCCTCACGTACTTCTAACGTCATCATAGCGGCATCAAATACGTACTACGACATCCCACGTCCATCTAACAACATCATAGTGTACCTGTCACCCTCACGGTGAACTCTCCAGGGCATACAAATATCCTCATAACGATACTGATGACTCACTGTGAACGAGCCAATCACGTCGTCAGTCAGTTGGTCAATCCTACTTCCAGACTAAACTACACGTATTCCGGGAAGGTCCAACTCAATCCCTTCCAACTCTCTCGGTCTCCTGGGTCTCCCAACCAATGTGAAATCCCATCTCATCTCAGCTATGAATACAAAGCAGACCTAGTACCAGTTCCTAAACCCAAACCCCAAGCATGCAAGACGAACCACCGCGTTCTGCACAACTCCAAGGTGGCCAAGCTATCCAACTTGTCTCACATACGATCCTCCTGATCCACAACAACTTCAACCTAAGCCATAAGCGTTCCAATTCTGATCCACTCACTCCTAGGTGGATCCCACGTCCCGTCCATACCACTCTTACCACCAGTCCATTACATCGACTTAAATCGATCCAGAATACTCCACGTCTACAGGCATATCTAGATTGTGGGTTCTCTTCAATAACCTCATATCGATTAGTTGTAGTCACTCCTTTTCAGTTTCCTTCCGTCATCCTTCAACGGAACACACCATGGTTCACATATATGACATCACAAGTCAGCCTGCCTTAAGCCTACTTAGCACAATCCCCTAACGCTCGCCATGCAGACCAAAGATGGTGTCACCAAGTACTCTTTTATTCCTGAACATATCCACTCGTGTCCACAACTAAGGGGGTCACAACTCCTGATGTCCCATCAAGCAGTCTCCCAGATCGACGCCAGAGTATCTACCACACAACCTACTCACCACCTCGGAACCAAAAACAGTATCTCACCATCTCAAGCTCAACATCTCCTGATTCAGAGATGCCAACCAGGTTAGAAATATGTCCACCTTTTCCAATCATGGAACTTAATTCGCAACACGAATACCACCATTGGACAAACCATCCAAACTTCATCTCCTCTATACTTAGGCGATCTTAAACTCCTACGGATCACGACCACGTGTCCGTAACCAACCCAACTCACCGACCAACTCGCCTGTCGATTAACTCCATTTATGTACATTCAAAAGGATGTCAATCATCATTCCTTCTGATGCTCGCATCGCAACCTGTCCGAGATTCAACTCCGAGCACCTACTAAAACATGAGTCACCAATTCTCGAAATCCTCAATCCTCAGTCACTGCCCTCGGACTCTCCAATTACCACCCTCGAAGTCGCCACTCACCAAATGACAACCTCGGCATCTGTCAACATCTACCAACAAATCAGGGGGAGGCCTCTAAGACCAAGCTCACGAACGGTCAAACCCAACCATACAAACCTAGCCCGATCCAACACGAGGCATAGGTTCACCGCGCTTTCGCTGCGCTACTCTAATCCACCTACCGACATTCTGACCGTTCGTCCTGAAGCATGACCTACCAGACATCGGCACCTCGACACTAGCCATAATCTCGACTCAATGTGCCCATCCGACCAAGCATTCCCGCTCGTGGCACATCAAGTCCAATATAGTGCTCACAGTACACCAGTCCCAATCCTCTGCTCCCACTGAGCCAAAACCTTAAATCTATGCTTGGGTCAGAGGAACTTGCATCCCTCATAATCCAGAACTCCGAGCAACTCAATGCTCAACCAAATTCCACAACCATACTGGACTTATCGGAAGTCAGCTACCCAGCCATCCAGTCCCCTCGGCTGCATCCAGCAGCACCATCTTCAATCCAGCCGTAAGTCGGCCCAAACCACAACCACCAACTCAGGTTTCCTAACCAAAGCACTTCCTCCGGGTCACTCTCTAATGAACTCACAGTCCAGACCAGTCATCCTACGGGGTTCTCAAATCATCCCCGTCATACGGGTTACCAAAACCTGCGTCCCCCACTAGCTCACAACAACCTTACCACTCGGGTCGTCACACCCGGCTAACCATCCCTGATTGTAAAGGTTACACTTCAACATCACCCAGTATCCATCATTAGGGGAATCCCTTAGATCCTCAAAGGTGTTTTCTATACCCTCGTCGTGCGAGGCATCCAACTACTCGTGGCTACACAAATCCAAACTCAACCCAAAATGACCAAAAGGTCACCAATCCACTATCATCATCCGGCTTAACCCGGCCTAACAAGCCATCGTCAACCAGCCTCTTCGGCCCACGTAGACCACCCGCTCAACAGGCCGTTAACAGACTTCACATATCGACCAGTCGACTCGTAATCGTAACTCACCGCCTACCATCCAGGTTAATCACGCATGCATACAGCCGGCCCTAGGGTTCAATCATCGAGCATATCCAGTGCCAAACGCACTAATCATTCCGGCCCCAAGCCGACATACATCATACCCTGCACCGCGTATCGAGGGACTATCATCCCGACACTAACAATCGCCCTTATCTAACCACTAATGAGCGTACTGTCACTATCATATCCAGGTTGATGACGAGCTGTTCCGCGTCGAGACATCACATCGACAGTAGTATCACAACACCTAAGTCGACGAACCGACGACTCTAGGAACCAAACCTCGAGCAGATCGTACGAAACCTGCTCTGATAACAATTTGACAGGACCCACCCCCAATCCCCCTGGATTAAGGGCTAAGTCCTACTCCCGTCTAACTTACACATGACACGAAGGCTAAACCGACGCCCAACCTCCATGTGACACGTAAGTCAGACAAGGGATTTTCCTAAACACCATTCCAATCTTCCCTACTTCCTAAAGCACGCAGACTCTACTGTGGTTCCCGTATGTGATGTCTCCATCTCTCTCGAGCAACAGCCCACCCCGCAACAACCTGGAGGGTATCCAAAACATGAAAAGACTGTGAGTGGAAAAAAATAAATAATAACTTCATAAAACAGTTTAACAGAAAGACAGTTTACCCTCCACGCAAAAACCAATGCATGCATATACAATTCATGTCACGAAACCATCTCATATCCAAAACCATTAATGAAAACCATTAATCAAATCCTGTCATTGAAATCCAGGGCCTCAGCCCAAAATCCATAAATCAACTTCAAAGTACGGGAGCTCAGTCCCAAAACTCATCAAATCCAAATCATCCGAGCCAACGCCCAAAGCATCTGAAAACCAGTGAAAACCAGTGAAAAACATCAATCATGCAAGTTGCTGGATCTCAAGTGCACCCGAGTCTTTAAACTCAAAACCATGCGCATAATCAAGCCTTCCCAGGATATCAACGAGTCTTTAAACTCAAAACACAATCAACAGGCCTCAGGGGGTATTATAACCGAGTCTTTAAACTCAAAACATATACCGAGTCTTTAAACTCAAAACATATCAATCCAGGGCCCTCCCCCCGTCAATCAACCGAGTCTTTAAACTCAAAATCAGATCCAACGATTTTTCTTTTTTCTTTTTCCGGGTCTAGAAACCCAAACCCTTTTTCAATCAAGTGAAAACCACAGAAAATCCATATCCGAATTCGCAACAATGATTCTGTAAGCCTGCATCCGGAACCATCATCCCGAACCCAAATCCAGAATTTCCTTTCAAGTTTCAAAACCAAATCTGAAACATCGTTTTCGAAATCCAGTTCCAAAACCAAAATCTCATTTATCAAAATCACATGAACAAGGCTCCAAGCCCGAAATCACTTTTCCAAAATACACTTTAAATCATATTTCAAATCCCGAAATCCAATCATCAAAATCATGCTCAAATCACAATAGAAGTTGGAAACTCGTAAAACGTGCAATTCGGGAAATATCTCGAAAATCGTGCAAAACCGTAAATCATCAATATCAATTCACAATTATAGAAATCACGTATAGAAAACATATAAAAACATATATGCATGCATCAGGAGTTAGAAAGAAAGGTCCACTCACAGACCATTTCGCCGCTACCTCGATATGCGCCCACTTATGTCGTTCCCGGTCAATCCACTATCGCCAATTTTCCCGAACCTGTCGAAATCCCATAACAAGGTCACTAACTACTTCATTAAGCTTCTATTAAGTGCCCGTAATTTTCCTGTACTTTTAACTATTTTTAAACGAGCCCTAAAATCTTCGGACATCCCGAAACATATCGAGACGATGTCCGATTGACTCGAAACCAGTGCTAAAATGTTCGTTACATCGAATACTTTAAAAATCGTGTTGGAAACTTCCCCAAAAAAGGCACCACGCGCCGCTCAAAGGGTTTCGCATGGGAGCCACACGCGGCACTGTTCATCATCGTCAACCTCCAGCCAACCCGTTTCAAACCGATCCGGTCCAACCGAGCCGATGAGGCTGGTTTTCACCAATTTTCAAACCTTTTTCAGTCCTTTATTCTTCCTAAGCTTCGTCCTTTTTTTTTGGATTGATTCAACTAGTTAAAATGCACAAATGAACCCTAAACCTTACCTTCCCAGTTCGAACCAATAACCCAGAAATCCCAGTTTCTGTTCCCAGCCACCAATAGCTTCTCAGGTCACAATTTTGAGTCCCTACGTTCAGTAATAACTTCCTACAACTGCAAGAATCATCAAAATCAACCAACCATTCCCTAAAACCATCGACTTCCAATTTGAACCAATTCTGGAAAACAGGGGTCCCGAGAGAACTTACCTGCTTCCAGCCCTCCGCCGTGACCTCCACCGCAGCCTCATGTTGTCTTGAGTTCACCTCCTACTCACTGAACACATGAGCACCTCTAATTCCACTCACCTCACTCCCAAACTCACAGAAACTCGCATGATTCCCCTATTTCTATTTCTCAGTATTCCTCACCTCACTCTCACCCGATCTCCTTCTTTGTGCACTCTCACTCACAAATACAAACCCACACACTCCTTGTACAAGCATGACTAATCCCTCACTTACTAACACAAGGAACTCACACGACTCACCACTGAGAACTCATCATGTTCAAAGTCTCTGTTTTCCTCTCAACAGATCAAGTAATCCTGTTTAAAATGCAACTGTGTGTGTGAATTTGGTAGAAACCACTAGAGGTTGGCCAGGTGTCTTCAATCCTATGGTTCCAGCCTAAAAATATCCTTCCCAGCAGCCTCAGGTGTCCTCACATGATTGCTCACAGATCCCAAGGTGCCAAAAAGACCATTTTGCCCCTCACATAACCAGGCCCGTAGCTCAACCATCCAACGTCTGATGACGGCGTGCTGCCTGTCGTTGTACTCAAGACATCGAGACCTTTCTAACGGTCCTCGAATTACGTGAAAAATGCTTGTCAAGTAAAAAGTCAACAAATTCCCACTTTTTAACCTAATTACAAAAATACCCTCGAACTTCCGAACATCATAACATCTTCCTCGATTGTCGGAATCAGACGTGCCACCTGTCTATGAACTCGTGACATCCCGTACTACGTCAC
Organism: Prinsepia uniflora; assembly: GCA_032719365.1. Taxonomy (NCBI): domain Eukaryota; kingdom Viridiplantae; phylum Streptophyta; class Magnoliopsida; order Rosales; family Rosaceae; genus Prinsepia; species Prinsepia uniflora. The sequence goes on from CM064873.1 coordinate 28,274,270, forward strand.
AGTCTTTGGTCAAAGTCCATTTGACCGTCTGAACAAAAAGTCAACATTTTTTTGCCCATTCTAAGGGCAAAATCGTTATTTCGCGCCGTCCGTCCGAACGCATCCAACTAATCACCAATTACCTTCACTAATCCGTCATTAACCACGAATCTAATCCCGATCTCCTGGACGGGCTATTACAACTGGGGTTCCCCGAACCCAGTTGCTCCCAATAGCACAATAATCTAACATCATATGATCGAACCAACGGTCTCACATTACCAGTTCGTCAGATACAACTCCACTTGGGTCGAATCACATGAATGCACATCGTAGCGGACCAATCACACTCTATCCCTAATTCATTCCCAATAACGATCAAACTGGCATCCTAACTATCAGGTTGATAACGAACTGCAAACCATAGAGACATCTCATCCTCGACCTGTGAGTACCACAAGAGCAAACCTACTTTGATGCCACTTGACACGACCCATCCTAATACCTTCGGGATTAACTCGGGATGTGTCATGCTCCCGTCTGAAATGAAGTGTCAGACCAGGGATAATTCATACCTCGACCCATACGAGGCTTCCAGAGCACGACAGGATCGGTGGAGGAGTGCGATGTCTCGGTCTCTACTACAGCTCGTATCCGTGATCAACCTAAAGGGCATTAAAACCATTAAAAACAGTGAGTGGCCGAAAATAAATAATTTAATAAAACTCATTTCACAGGAAAAGACATTTATGCTCTTCACGTAAAACTATGCATGCATTCAGAAAGCCAGTTCATTTTCAATATATGAAAATTGTTTATAAAACCCAACTTCTTTCCTTTCTCAAACCACTGGTCCTTAGTCCAAAACCATAAATCCAAATCATACGGGCCACTACCCAAAGCCACAAACACAGAAATACCATTTCATAAATAAAATTAATCATGTTTACCAAATACTCATCCTCGGAATCCCAGATGCCTAGCGTCTCAAACGCTTGACGTCCCTGACGTCATATATATACCACGGCTAAGCAACGCGTGCTGCCCGGAGTCTTTCCGGGTCTATATTTTTGGCATCGCAAATGTCTGACGTCCCAGACGTCTAATCATAGCAATCCTACTCATGGGTCATTATACGGTCCGGTCGCTCCGTACAATGACCCCTCGGAGGCAATGCGCCGTGTCTACTTCGATGTCCCAGACATGAGGTGAGACCTTTCCACATATCCTCATCTCAGGCTGGTAAATAGGAAACATCCTTTTTAAAACCATTTCAAACATCCTAAAATATCTCAAAGGGCCATTGTCAGGACCCGACCCTCTTCTGTCAAGTCCCGATTCATCTAGCACGATATTCTCCGTTTTGGGCCTCGCCCTCACGGTTTTGTTTTCGGGAGCTCACGGTGCAACTTCCCAGGGGGTCACCCATTTGGAATTGCACCAGCCTCAACTCGCTTAACTTTGGGGTTTCAATCCCCCCCAAAGCCACTGAGCTCCCAAAAGGCCTCATGCTAGATAGGTGTGTGCCTACACCTTTAAGGCACACCACCATTCCCTTCCCAGACCATTCCCCCCTCGCAGGAATGTTGGATTGTTCACCGTTCCCTCCAGGACACGGGTCTTACAATCCACCCCCCTTAGGGCCCAGCGTCCTCGCTGGCACACTTCCCAGTTGGGGTCTGGCTCTGATACCAAATTGTCAGGACCCGACCCTCTTCTGTCAAGTCCCAATTCATCTAGCACGATATTGTCCGCTTTGGGCCTCGCCCTCACGGTTTTGTTTTCGAGAGCTCACGGTGCAACTTCCCAGGGGGTCACCTATCTGGAATTGCACCAGCCTCAACTCGCTTAACTTTGGGGTTCCAATCCCCCCCAAAGCCACTGAGCTCCCAAAAGGCCTCATGCTAGATAGGTGTGTGCCTACACCTTTAAGGCACACCACCATTCCCTTCCCAGACCATTCCCCCCTCGCAGGAATGTGGGATTGTTCACCGTTCCCTCCAGGACACGGGTCTTACAGCCATGCTCGGAATCATAAATCCATTAATCAAATCCATAAATGGGTCCCCCATCCGAAATCACATTTATATATCACAAGTGGGACTCATGCCCGATATCATAACCAACTGGGCCCCGGCTCGATAATATAAGTCAAATGGATCTTAGCCTGATTTCTCATTAAATCAACTAGACTCCAAGTCCGATGGTTTCCAAATCCAAAACCGTTCCATTAAACCATCATAAAAAAACCCAAGCACGTACAAACACAGTATAAAACTATAAATCTCGAAATACGTGCAAATATGTAAATCATAATTACCATGATCATAATCATAGAAATTACATATATAACATATAAAATAGTTATGCATGCATCATATTTAGAAAGCAAAAGTCTACTCACAGGCTGTTCTACGCTGCCACCTCGATACGCGTGCCGTAAGCCTTCCTGAGTCACATCACTATCACCAGGACTTCCAAACCTGTCCAAACCATGCTAGAGGGTTACTAACTACCTCATTAACCTTCCATTAAATCCCCGTAATTTTCCTAAATTTTTAAACGTATTTAAACTCGATCTTAAACCTTCGGACACTCCGAACTATATCAAAACGATGTCCGATCGACACGAAACCAGTCCCAAAATGTTCGTTACATCGAATAGATGATTTCACATGTTGAACACTTCCCCAGAATGTCCCCCACGTGCCACCCAAAGGTGCTGCACGTGGGCTTCACGTGCCTACTGTTCAGCTTCTTCCACCTCGCTTAGACCGGTCCAGACCAGTTCACTGGTCCGACTAGTCGAACTGAGTCGGCGTGACCGGTCCAAGCCTATATCTTCCCATTTTTTCATCCTTTTTCTTCCTTATTTCCATTAATCTTTTCTAATCTTTCTTAGGGATTGTTCTATGTGATCAGATAGAAGAAAACTAATCTAAAACTCATTGGTTCATTAAACTATGTAAACCCAAAATTTCCTATCCATGTTTTGGGCATAATCAAGGCCGAAAATCACATCCTAGGGACTTCATTTAGCTTCTAGGGACCTAAAAAATAGGTTTAGGGCTTCCGTTTGGGTTTACCTGACCATTTGGAGATTTCGGCTAGTTGCCACCGAAATCCTCCATGGTCGTTCGACTGCTGTGTTCTCCTGCCTCTGGCCACCCTCAGCCTTTAACTCGACCCCCTACAACTCATAGAACCTCCAGCAACCATTTTTAATTGTTAGAATCGATGAATAACCACCAAAACGTGGTTTACCATTTTTGAATTCAAAAATAGGGCATTCGGTTCCTTACCTCCGAACTTCCACCACCGTGCACGACGGTCGACACCACTACCACCATCATCATCGTCTCACCTCACTCTCTCACTTTCATTCACATACCAAGCCCTGATAATGTGGATTGAAGGTTTAGGATTGGATGGGTTGCATGGTCACGGGTTATAGGGGGAAAAACCAAAATGATCGTTCGAAGGGGAGAGAGAAATATCCCATCGTGTGGAAGAATGGGCCAATCAGATAAGGGACAGGTGTCACTTACTAATTGGTCCACCCAGATTCCAATTCAATCCAAACCTGCCACATGTCCACCTTTCTTGGTTTTCGTGCAATAGTATCGTAAAACGTTCTAGATTTGTAACTTCTCCGTCGAATGTCAGGACCGCCCCCGAAAGGGGCATCGATAACCGTGCCCGGTCCTGCTCCCGTCTGGCAAGTCGACTGAAATACCCAAGTTACCCTCAGTACGTGCCAGACCAGGGATAGCCACATGTGCTTACTCATGCCTCCGCCTCTTGAACAGCCTCGAACAACGCGCCATGACCTGGAGGGTCAATAAAAACCAAAAGGTGTGAGTGGACAAAATAAATCAGTTTAGCAAAACAGTTACGACAAACGTTTTTAGCCTCCGCGTAAAAACGAATGCATGCCTACAAAAATCATTTCGCAATCGGTTAAGATTTTCCGCATAAGAAAAACTGTGTATCAAATTTCATCATAAGGAAAACTCGTATGAACCTCAAAATCATTTTTCCTTTCTCAACCATCGGGTCTTAGCCCGCAATCATAAACACCGGGCCTCAGCCCAAAACCACGAATCAAAACCAAATGAACAACATGATCCAAAACCAACAACCATATACCGGGCCACTGCCCAACTCAACCGAAACATCAGAATTCATCAATCAAGCACAAGTCAATCATTTTGCTAGATATCAAGTGCGCCCGAGTCTTTAAACTCAAAACCATGCGCATAAACAGGCCTTCCCGGGATATCAACGAGTCTTTAAACTCAAAACATAATCAATAGGCCTCGGGGGTATCACAATAACCGAGTCTTTAAACTCACGAGTCTTTAAATTCATTAAGGGCCCTCCCCCGTCATCAATTAACCGAGTCTTTAAACTCAAAACGTGCTCCAGCAATAGCACCGGGTCTTTAAACCCGAAATAGTTTCCAACGGGTCTTTAAACCCAAAACATTTTTCAATCACAACAACGCGGGATCCATCCTGAAATCACATTTTTCACAACAGGACCCATGGTCCGAATTTCCACATTCAAGTCCCCAAATCATACTTCACAACCATAATCAAATTATCATTTGACACGGGGCATGCAAAATCAGATCAAATCATTTTGTTAAATCCTTTTTCATTCCCGAATCCGAATTTGCAATAATGATTCCGTAAGCCGGCATCCGGAAGCATCATCCCGAACCCAAACCAAGAATCCACTTTAAATTTGCGAAAAACTGAAATCTCGTTAATCAAAGTTATTTTTATGCCCCGAGCATCATGCCCGAAATCGCCTTTTTCAAAATACTTTTTAATTCCTTGAAATCACTTCATTACTCAAATCTCATTATCAGAACGTCAAAACCACAATCATAATCACCAAAATCACGGTCCATTCAAAACATACTTAAAATCTCGTAAAACGTGCAAATCCGCAAAAACCTCGAAAACCGTGTCAACACCGTGAATCGCACTCACAATCATAAACAACATTCGTAAATCATCATACACCCATTTCACATAAACTCTTTCATTAAACCATTATTAAGCACAAAAGTAACCATAGTCTCGAAATCCGTGTAATTTCACATATATAGTAAAAGTACGCATAAATACGGGAATCAAAATCAATCACAACTTATAATCATAATCATAAAAATCATAGAAATAATTTATGCATGCATTAAATTTTGAAAGCAACGTCCACTCACACACCAATTTTTAAGGCTCGATTTCGCGCCGCATGCATGCCCGTAATTTCCGATATTTTCCAGAAATTCCAAATCCTGTCCGAAAACATACTTTAGTGTCACTAAGGGCTTAGATAACAACATACTAATTTCCCATAATTTTCCGGGAATTAATCGTTAATTACAAACGTAACATACATCTTCGGACCCTCGGAATAACATCGAAACGGTGTCCGATAAATTCGAAACCAATACTAAAATGTTCATTACATTGTATAGGACAAAAGTCGTGTTGAACTCACCTTGAAATTCGGGTCCACGCGTCCTCACGCGCCGCCGTGAGTGGCTGCGCGTGAGCCCACGCGCCCAGCTACAGTTCCCGCTACAGTACGTCTTTTTCACCCGTTTCCCTGGTAAACGGGTCGTCGACCCGCGTGTGTGACCCGGTTCAATCCCTGCGATAAACTAACTAATTTCTTCAATAGATCAATCAGATGGACTCGCAACATACTTAATTAAAGGTCTGTGTCCCTCATTCAAGTCAACACAGCCCCAAATCGATCAACTCGAACTCGAACATCCAAACGGGTCGAAGTACGAAACTCACCCAACTCGACCCATTCCAAAATTAATTTAGACAGTAGTTTTCAGAGACCTAAACGAACACTTTAGCACCGTCAATTTGAGGGAAAATTGCCTGGAGGTTGTCGACCTCAGGCTCGAAAATCTCTGAAACCAGGGGCTTCCATTCAGGGCTAGTCTGTGATGGATTTTCCCCGAAATTGATGCGGTTGGTTCCCAAATGATCCCAGAGGATTAATACGATCCTCAGCTTCCTTCAACTCGACTCCTAGTTGAGAAACCGAATTTCCCTCCAAAACTGTTTTTCTCTGAAACCGGAGCTTAAGTCCCTGAGCAAACCTTGATCAAACCTCTTCAATCCTTGCATGATTGCGTTCCAGTCACTCCCAGAAAACTCCCTCAGTGTCTAGATTGGTCCCATAACCCGTAGGAATCAAACTCTGGATTTTCCCCCCAAAAACCCGAAATGGTTTTCTCCACGGTTTCTCCCAGCTCTACACTCTCACACTCAACAGAATGGTTCCCCAGCTCACCAGAGACTCAAGTAACCGATCAGAATAGGCGACAACTCGTGGGTGACACTCTGAAACTCCCTGGAATTTGTTTCCCGCAACACAGAGACCATGGCCATTTTTAACTCCTCCCGAGCACGGCAAGCAGTCCCAATCCTCACACCTTGTCTCCAATATCCTCAGTTCAATTAAACAATACTCTGATCCGTCCACTATTGATTAAACAATGGCAATGATCAGAGCACTCACAACACGGTGGTGCAGTCCCTGTTTTTCACGGTGGTGAACAGTAACCACCGTGTAAATGACCAAAATGCCCTCAGTTGGCAAATTACCAAATTGCCCCTCACCTTCCGTGACCCGTAACTTGGTCATCCGATGTCCGTTTCAAGCGTGCCGCCCGTCGTTGTACTCGGGGCATCAAGACCTTCCTAATGGTCCTTGGCCCTCGGCCATCGGACCTCCCGATCAAAAAGTCAACATTTTCCCTTATTTCGTCCAAATTACTGAAATGCCCCTAGACTTCCGCACGTCATAACTTTCACCCTGTTCGTCCGAATCAGACGTGTCGCCTGTCCATGAACTCGTGACGTCCCGAACTACGTCACGGTCATCGGGCAAGGTCCATTTGACCGCCCGAATAAAAAGTCAACGTTTCACCCACGACTAGGGGCAAAACAGTCATTTTGCCACATTCGTCCGATTCCACCCAACTAACCACCGATTAACCCTCTTTAATCATGATTAGTTACCAATCTAATCCCAAATTCCAGGATGGGTCGTTACATCGAACCTCCGATTTCGACATGCCGCCTGTCTACGGACTCGTGACCTCCCGATCTACGTCACGGTTATCGATCCTCATACGTTTGACTCCCAGAGTCAAAAGTCAACTTTTGCCCAATTCCAAGGGCAAAACGGTATTTCGCACCGTCCATTCGAATTCACTCAACTAATCCTCGATTAGTCATTCTAAATCTATAGTTAATTAACATCTAATCCCAATATTTGGGACGGGCCGTTACACACTTGGCAGGTTGTTAGACCTGACAGGTTTACCGTTGACCGAACCTTTGACTAGCACGTGAGGGCGCATGGGCATAAATTTCAAGGTGAAACAGATCATGTTTGAAAGAGTTCAACGTTTTGAATCTAATGGTGGATGTTTCAAGTCTATCGGAGACCATTTGATAGGTCATTTAGTGATTTTTAACCTTGGGATGTGTGTCCGTGATGCGTTTTTGGTATCAGGCTTTGTGAGGGTTTAATATATGAACTTATATAGAACATTAGTGACCCTCAGATGTGATTTTGAAATGCCCGAAAACTTTGGACTAGCTCTGGTAAGAATATAGTGCAGATATTGAACGAGCAGCGTGGATCGTGTGTGAGTGTGGACTGTTTGTTTTATAAATGAAATGCATGCATAAAATGTTTTAAATGCTTTATTATATGGTTTAAGTTGAAATGATTTGATTTCATGATATTTATGAACTTAATCATCGGCATTGAACCAATTTACGATTTTGCGTGAAAAACCTTATTTTGGGCTTAAGACTCGGTTGGATAACGGTTTTGACTTAGATTTAGAGTCCAACGGGAAATTGAACAAATAGAATTTATAAATGAATTATGGACAGTGTTTTCAGGTGGTTTTTGTGGAAAAGACAAGTGAGGATTATGTCTTGGGCATAGGCTAAATTAAATAGTGTTTTTTACTTGATTTGAGACGTAAATGGTTTAAAAGTGATTTGAAATGTATTTGGTTACAATTCCACATATACCATCCAGGTGAGATGGATAGTCTCCTCCAGACATTGAAGATCCTGGAGTAGTCACGATGCACTACCTGAGATGAGTAGCTCCAAGGAAAGGCTCAGGATCAAGAGTGCGAGTTTATGATATCACTCCGGACAAGGTAGATCCGGGGAAGGCACCCGATTATGATATCACCTCAGACATCGTTGTGGGGACCTGTGCCCTCGAGGCATGGTTTGCAATCCCACATCACTCGGGGAGATCTGGGAGATGCGCCTTATATGTGTGGGCGTGCATCTATCCAACATGAGGCTTTCTGGGAAGTTGCATCTATCCAACATGGTGCAATCTCAAGATGGGTGACTCACTGGGAAGTTGCATGTGAGCTTCCGAGAACAAAACTTTGAGAGCTGGGCCTAAAGTGGATAATATCCTTTTAGAGAAGGTCGGGTCGTGATAGTCGTTGAGTTGTATCCTGGGGAGGTACTCGGAAATGAGACTCCGAGTTGCACGCGTAGCATTGAAAATTGTGACTGGTATTGAATATAGACATTGTGGATGTCGAGAGGTCACGGAAGCCGAGGATTGACTATATCATGTTTTACTGTTATGTTATCCAGATGTATATATATATGATTTGAACTGTTTCCATATGATTTGACTTGAATGCATACATGTTTGTAAAACGGAGGGGGAAAATGCTATTATTTTTAAATTGTATTTGAAAATACTTATTTTTGGTCCACTTATATTTTTACTATTTTATTGACCCTCTGGGCCATGATACAGAGACAGAGATGAATACCAAGGCAGAGGCATAAACAGTACTACTGCGCATTTGATTACCTCTTTGGGTAGGATGTTGATACTTTTATTTGTACAGACATGCATGCTCGATCTTGTATATAGAGATACTTATCTCTTGTTTGACAATGTTGTAGTTGAACTCTGTATGTTGTTAAACCCATGAAGGGTCTTTTTGGTATTTTGAGTATGATCGTCAGAAGGGACCAGACGCATACCACTGTAGTCCTAAGGGGATTGAGATGGGTCCTGTCAATGAAAATATGGGAATCTGAAGATGCTAAAAAAATCTCGGAGATTGGGCAATCCTAATCTCGAAAGGAAAAAAGATTCATCAAAAAATAATCTGACAAGATAAGAAAACACGTTGAGAGGAAACATCTAAGCAACAATAACCCTGATTCAAGGAGAACCCAAAATGAACCATTTAATGGAATGTAGTTGCAACTTATTGGTATTATAAAGGCATAAATACAAAAAGAAAAAGCACCCAAAAAGTTTCAAAAAATCATATTGGGGAGAATGATTAAATAACTTTTGATAAGGAGAAAGAGAGCCCAATACGCGGGAAGGAAGCCAATTAATTAAATAAAAAGCAGTGTGCAGAGCTCCGACCCAATAGGCCAAAGGCATAGACGTGTAAGCAAGGAAAGTAAGGCCGGTGTCAAAAATATGACAATGCATGCGTTCAACAAGACTATTCTGTTCGGTATGACGGGGACACAAAACATAATGAACAATGTCATTGGAAGACAATAAAGTGATACCCATTGGAATACAATGAATAAGACTATATTACGCACACCATCATATTGGAGATATTTAATACGAGATGAGAACAGATTTTCTACCATTGATTTAAATTGAACAAAATGAGAGTAAACTTTAGACTTTAAGCGCATAGGATAGATCCAAGTATAACAAGAAAAGTCATCAACAAATAAAAACATAATATCTGCAACTAGAAACACAAGTATTCAAAAAAAATCCACAAATGAGAGAATAATTTGAAGAGGAAAATTACTATTAGTGTGAGAAGACATAACAGACAACTTGGCATTCTTTCCTAGAGGGGAATAGAGACAAACAAATAGACAAGAAACCGGAGTGCTAATAACAGGTAGAAGTTTCCGAGAAAACAAAACCACAAAGTTAAAAAAAAAAAGATGACTAAGACTCGAGTGCTAGACATTCTCAGCAACGTGAACACCATGAAGAGCAACACGAGCATAAAGAGGTTTATTAGAAATGAAATTTAGACCAATATTACTTGTACTCTAGAAAAAGATCTTCCCCGTTACGAGATCCTGATTAAAAAAATCATGTAAGGAGGTAAAATAACAATAATTGTCATAGGAAAATTTATTAACCTAAATGAGAGAATGAGAGGTAGTAGGGCAATGAAGGTGAAAAAATTGATATGTGGTGTTGAGTATTTTCTATATTTCATTGATTACTTCGTACATACATATATAGGATCAAGGATTACCGATCCACAATTCTAGGGATATACACGGCTCACTAAATGGATATACACCATACAAGATTAATGCGAATATATACGAATATAGAATAGAACTCCAAGATTTACGCCTTATTACTCCCCTTCAAGTTGGCGTGGATGTTGATCAAACCCAACTTGCGTAAGAACACATGGAATTGGTTGGAGCTCAAGGGCTTTGTAAACAAATCTGCTAGTTGTTCATGTGTGCCGATGTGCTGAGTTCTAATGATCCCTCGCTGCACTTTCTCTCTAACAACGTGAAAATCTATGCCTATATGTTTTTTTCTCTCATGGAAGACAAGGTTGGACGCAATGTGTATGATGTTGCGTATCCATGTAATCTCACAATAGGTTGTAGCCATGTACCGATACTCCGCTTCGGCACTAGATTGAGAGACGGTGCTTTGCTTCTTCGTTTTCCATGAAATCAAAGAATTACCAAGAAAAATGCAGTAGCTTGTTGTAGAGCGCCTGGTGTCCTTACATCTCACCCAGGCTGCATCACAATAGGCCTTGAGTGTTAACGAGCCTGTGGATGGCAAAAAAATGCCTTGACTTGGTGCAGACTTGATGTAGCGAAGTACTCTGTATGCTGCGTCTAAATGAGGTTGGCGAAGTTTGTCCATGAACTGACTTAATATATGTACAACATAAGTGAGGTTGGGCCTCGTGATTGTAAGGTAAATGGGCCTCCCTACAAGCTGCCTGTACTATGAGGAATCCTGCAATGACACCCCTTCATCTTGTGTTAAGGAAAGGTTAGCCTCTACTGGAAAATTTGAAGGCTTTGATCCGAGAAACCCTGCATCTTCAAGTATCTCCAATGCGTACTTTCTTTGACACATGATGATCCTGGCCTTTGATCTAGCTACTTCGATCCCAAGGAAATATGTTAACTTTCCCATATCTTTCAACTTGAACTGAGCAGCTAAGAACTTCTTTGTTGCTTTAATGTCTTCAAGATTTTTGCCAGCCAATATGACATCGTCTACATAAACAAGTAGGGTTGTGAACTTTCCATGTGAGCCATGAACAAAAAGACTATAATCTGACTATGATTGTCGAAATCCAGTCCTCTGTCGTGCAATGGTTAGCTTTAAAAACCATTGTCGTGAGGCTTTCTACAAGCCATACAGAGATTTGTGTAACTTAAAAACCCTAGTCTCCACCTTTCATCCAAAACCTGGAGGTAACTACATGTAGACGTCTTCGTTAAGGTCCCCATTCAAAAATGCATTGTTGACATCTAATTGATGGAGATGCCAATTTTGGATTGCTGTGATGCTAAGAAGGACTCGAATGTAGTATGTTTGGTGACAGGAGCAAATGTCTCTCGATAATCAATTCCATCTATTTGACTGTAACCCTTGGCCACCAACCGAGCTTTGTACCCTTCAACACTGCTATCCAGATTGTACTTGATCTTATAGACCCATTTACATCCTATCGGCTTTTTATGAGGAGGTGACACTTAGCTCCAAGTATGGTTGTTCTGCAAAGCTGTGATCACATCATGCATGGCCTGTTGCCAACGAGAATCTAAAACAGTCTATGAGAAGCACTGGGGTTCTTTTCAAGGGAAATCTTGGCTGTAAAAACTCGATGGTTGGGTGATAATTTATTATAGGAGAGAACATGAGAGATAGGGTGAAGGGTACCTGATGTAGTAGATTTAGTCGTGGAAGGCGATGGACCGGGACATGAGGGAAGTACTACCTCTACATGGAAGTCTTGTAAGGTAGTCGGGATCCTTGTTGAGAATTCGGATTTGAACGGTGGAGGCACAACAGGTGGCGATGAAGGTGGCGTGGCCCCATGGATAAGTGATGAAGGGGCATTCAGAGAAGTTAGAGTAAGAGGATCTATAGGAGATGGTGTATGTGTATTCAAATGTAATGGAGACTGAGGATCTGTTGGAGTAGGATCAGAATCAGCGGAAGATGTGGAATAAGGATTAGGTGGAGCAATTTGTGGAGTGGGAATTGCTGTGTCATCGATAAAAGGTGGTGGAGATAGGCCAAAAATTAAGGCATTTGATGTGGATGACTCTCTAGATTGGAAAGGCAGAGTTAAATTAGAACTCTCTTTGTAAGGGAAAACTTTTTCATGAAATACTACATCCCGTGAGACAAAAACTCTTTGGTCTTGTAAATCAAAAACCTTGTAACCCTTTTGACCGTAAGGGTAACCAAGAAAAATACATTCCCTAGCTCTAGGATCAAACTTGGTAGGTTTAAAAGGATGGGTAGACGAACACTTGCAACCAAAAACCTTAAGGTGAGAATAAGACGGTTCTTTATCAAAAAGTGTTTCGAAAGGAGTCTTACCATGTAGAAGTGGTTTTGGTGTGCGATTAATCAAGTAGGTTGTTGTGAGGATAACATCACCCCAGAACTCCTTAGGCAACTCTGCTTGAAAAAGTAATGCTTGAGCCATGTTTAACAAATGCCGATGTTTGCACTCAGCAACCCTATTCTGTTAGGGAGTATTGACACAACTCGTTTGATGAATAATACCCTTAGAATGATAAAAATCAATGCACTTAAACTCTGGACCATTATCACTGCGAACTACCTTGACTCTCTTGTCGAATTGTGTTTCAGCTAATAGAATGAACTGAATGAGTAAATCTCGTGCCTCTGACTTGCGCTTCATGAGATAGACCCATGTGTTATGTGAATGATCATCAACAATAGTAAGGAAGTATTTGGCACCAGAAATTGCTGGAACATGATATCCTCCCCATACGTTAACATGAATTAATTCAAAGCAAGAATGACTAGCAGTAACACTTAAAGGAAAAGATTGTTGTGTGAGTTTGGCTAAAGGACAAACAGAACAATTACTTGCAATGCAAGATTTATTTGCAAGAAAGGGAAATAATGTCAAAACTTTGCTGGAGAGGTGTCCAAGTCGTTGATGCCACATATTAAAGGTCGAAGTGCTCACCACATTACATGTTCCTTCCTTGGTCAATCTGAGGTAGTATAGTCCTTCATCCTCAATTCATGTCCCAATCATGTTACTCGATTGTAGGTCATGAACAAAGCAAATGTTTCTTAGAAAAATGGTGATGTAGAATGAGTAAAGTGTTAACTTGCTAATGGATGTGAGGTTAAGGTAAAATGAGGGAACATATGAGGTTAAGGTAAAATGAGGGAACAAAGAGGACTGTACGAAGGACAAAGTCAAATATGAATATAACAGATCCTATGTGAGACACTTGCAATTTAGTTCCATCAGGGAGTTTCACATAGTGATTGGGCACATCTTTAGAAGTACTCAGTAAAGCAAAATCACATAAGATATGATCACTGGCACCACTATCAAAAATCCACAATGACATCTCTTTGTTTCGAGTAACATTATTCATTTTACCTGACATCTCCTCATAGTTAGGAATATTACCGACAACGTTGGCAGTAGACTGCTTAGTTGTGTTCAACAGTTCAAGCAATTGATCTTCATCAGTAGTGCCTGCTCTACTCTTGATCTTTCCCAAGAGTCCCAACATTTGTTGGCACTCACTCTTTGACAAAGGAAACCCCCATCACTGCTTGAAGAGCTTGCATGATTCGCTCTAGCATTCCTCTTCCTTCTGCAAGTCTCTTGTGTGTGTCCTCTTCCATTACATTGAGTGCACTTGAGATGTGCACGAAAATAATCTTGAGTGTGGCCTTCCTCATTGCAGATTGTGCATTTAAGATGAGCTCGACAATTCTTGGTTCTATGATTGGTGTAATTACAAATCTCACACCTTAACTCCCCCTCAGTCCTAGCAAAGCCTTTTTTGTGCTGCTTCTTCACACTAAACGTTGAGGCTTCAACTGGAGCAACAACTTTGACACTTGATGCTTCTGCCTGTTTCTCATGGCGCAGGGTAGTAGAGTAGGCTTTGTTCAGGCTTGGCAAGGGATCAAGTGCAATGGTGTTGCTAAGCACCGTAGCAAAATTGACAATGAGTCCCATTAGGAACTATATTGTTTTATGCGTTTCTATGTATTTGTTCATTTCGGTAGCAGCTTCACATGTGCAGGAAGGAAAAGCACATACCAAATCCTTCTCATCCCATATCATCTTCCTTTTTGTGAAGAAGGCAGTGACAGACGTGGTCCCTTGTTCACAATCATGGATTGCCTTCTCGAGTTGAAACAACGGAACAATATTGTGCGAAAACCTCTCCTTTAATTCAAGCCATATGGCTTCTGCAGTGCCACAGTGCATGTCCACTCTATCCCATTGTTGTTGTTCGGCTTCTTTGTGAAGCGATCTTTTGATTTTCCCGTCAACATGACCTTTCTTGTTCTTGATTGCCAGTGCCATCTTCATCGATTGTGTCCAATCGGTATAGTTGTCTTCAACCAAAAGCTGTGGAACAAGAACCATTCTAGGCTGGTCTATATAATGAATATATAAGGGGTGACTTTTTTTCTCCCATGGTTTAGATGAAACATTCGAAGTACCAGAAGTTTTCTGGTTAGTCTCCAACTTCAGAACATCATCATCGATTGCCATGGGATGTGATTTGTGATTGGATTTGTGGGTTTGATTATTTAGGTCTCAAGAGCATTATGCTCTGATACCATGAAAGAATTGATATGTGGTGTTGAGTATTTTCTATATTTCATTGAATACTTCGTAAATACATATATAGGATCAAGGATTACCGATACACAATTCTAGGGATATACACAGCTCACTAAATGGATATACACCATACAAGATTAATGAGGATATATACAAATATAGAATAGAACTCCAAGATTTACGCCTATAGAATAGAACTCCAAGATTTATGCCTTATTATGTAAGAAGTTGAGGTTTCACCCCAAAACCAATTGGCAATTAGGGAAGTATCCCATGATCTTATAAGGCACAAATTATAGTTGTGCTTTTTCGATGTGGGACATTTTCTTCAAATCTTAACACGCCCCCTCACATGTGGCAGATTTCTAGCCTATCACGTGACGATTTGATGGGTACTTGTGACACGTGTGGTGGTTAAGCCTTCACATGAGATAATCCCGCTCTGATACCATGTAAGAAGTTGAGGTTTCACCCCAAAATCAATTGGAAATAAGGGGAGTAGCCCAAGATCTTATAAGGAATCCATATTAGTTAAAGGGAAATGGAGATACCAAAAAGAAAAGAAAGAAGAGCCAATATGGTGGATAGGTAAATATGTACCACCATCAACACCGCCTATCGAATCAGAGCCACGATACTCACTAGGACGAGTCAAAAAGCCTAACTCATTTGTAATATAAAAGTTTGTGTCAATGTCAACAAACTAGGGCGAAGAACTAGGAGAGGTAACTGTTTGGGCCTCATGGGCTGCCAAAGTAGTGAGATGCAAAAATGGACACATCCTTCAAAAGTGAGGTTGAGATGGTTGTAGCAGTCGACAGAAGAATAGCTAGAACGACGAAAAATCTGGAAGCACACACAATGCTTAGAAAATTGAGAATTCAAACCACCTTACCTAGTGGGAGAGGCACTGCTATCAAAGCCACTCGGAGGAGCCGAACCAAGAACACAGTCACTGTGAGGCCCATGCGAATAGTCTGTGCTGCTAAAGTTGATACGGTATCCATCAGAAGAACTGTGAGCACCACCGGGATAGCCACGAGAAGCACCACAGGAAGAACCACGACCACATGATGCATCATGAGCATTGACCGTGGAGTTAGAACCAAAACGAACAAGAGGCTACAAGCACTGCCCTGCTTTGAGGGAGGAAAAAGTCCAAGTCAACATAGGAGATAGGTGTGTCACAGGCATGAACAGAAGCAACAATGTTCTCATATACTGACCCAACATTAGACATGATGATAGTTATGAGATCAGAGTCAGAAATACAGAACCAGAAAGAGCCAAAGAGTTGGCAATCAAACTAACCTTGTCCAAATAGTTAGCAATAGAAAGATCACAGTGAAGAGTATAAAAGAGTTCACTACGAAGCTGCAATAGACGATTCTAATTGCGAGAAGTAAATCAATTCTCAAGAATCAACCAGGGGCTCGAACGGTAGAGAGATTAGTGATAGTGGAAAGAACGGTGTGGTAAAGGAACCCGTTAATCCAAGAAAGCACCAACTGATCACATTGGATCCAAGTAGCATAGTTAGGATTTTCCACAGTGGTGGAGTTGGTGACTTCCTTGTTAGGGGCAAGGAATTGAGACAAATAGAATGAGAAGCCATAAAAAAATAAAGCAGACGACAACTGCGAAGGAAAGGGAGGATTTAGGCTAACCAAAGAAGGTAGTTAGTCCTATCAAGTTTGACAGCAAGGACATTGATTTCCAATTAGTGGCAATTATCTTGATTAGAGGATAGAAGAAGATTATAACTAAATTGATGAGATCTGTTTGGGATATCAGACTAGATGGATGTAGATTGTCTAACATGTACAACCTTCTACTCAATCATTTTCCCGACCTCAAACTTGCAAATTCATTTTCATCACTCCCCAATTGGTTATTTGGTTTAGTTTCTTGAATGCTCAATACTTGGAGCTCATCGATCTTAATAGAAATCAAGCATCAAATTAAGGGAGATGAGGGGAAGATGAGAAAACATGCGAGGAAGATGAGAGAAGATGGGTGACCTCCCTTCTAATTTCATACTAAGTGTGAGTGTTTGGCTACCACAAGATTAACATCCCCTTTCTATCGTTTCTATTTTTGTAATTATATTTTTGGGCATTCTAGTTTTTGAATAAATTTGTGGAGAGGGTCCTGTTTCTATTAATTTCCCTCAATAAAATTTGGTTAAAAAATCATATATATATTTGACCACGTCACCGGTATGCGCTTAGACTCCCTTCTATTGGCAGCAAAACGTATGAAACCTCGCTTCCCACGCAAAAACCAATTTGATCAAATATCCCTCTCTGTCTTTCTCTCCCTCTCTATTTCCCACCCGGCTGCAATTGCGATGGTTCCACCGGCCCGTCCAAAGCCGCCGAACCCACAACTGATCCTAAATTTACTAAGCTCAGTCCTCTCCCAACGCGGCCCCTCCTCCCTCCCTTACTCCGAAGACACCAAATGGCTCATCCGCACCCACCTCGTCTCTCTTGCCTCCGCCTACCCATCCCTTAACCCCAAAACGGCGACCTTCATCCACAACGACGGTCGCTCCGTCAACATTCTCCAGGCCGACGGCACCGTCCCAATAGCTTATCAGGGCGCCACCTACAACATCCCCGTCATCATCTGGCTCATGGAGTCTTACCCTCGCCAGTCGCCCTGCGTCTACGTCAACCCCACGCGCGACATGGTCATCAAGCGTCTTCACCGCCATTGTGATCCCTCTGGTTTGGTCTCCATCCCCTACTTGCAGAACTGGGCCTACCCCAGCTCCAATCTCGTCGAGCTCGTCAAGAATCTCAGCGTTGTGTTTGGTCAAGACCCTCCGCTCCACTCACACCGCAGGCCCAGTTCCCATCCAAACCCTAATCTTGGCACTTCCTTCTCCTCTAATTCCAATTCGGGTTATTCTGGCTCTCCGGGCTCGCCTAATTCTGCCCGCCCTGCAATTCTGCCGAGCTCGTACCCACCGTCGCCGTATGCAAGTAGTGGATCTTTTTCTCGGATTCAGACCGATGATCCAAACGAGGTTTTCAAGCGGAATGCGATCAATAAGCTTGTGGAGATTTTGCACGGAGACGTGGCCGTTTTGAGGAAGACGAGAGAGGCAGAATTGGATGGCTTGTTTAGTGCACAAGCTGCCCTGAGGCAGCGATCGGAGCAGCTTAACAAAGGTTTGAAGGAGTTGGTGGATGAGAAAGAGGGTTTGGAGCAGCAATTGCAAATGGTTTTGATGAATTTAGATGTT
Source organism: Prinsepia uniflora (assembly GCA_032719365.1). Taxonomy (NCBI): domain Eukaryota; kingdom Viridiplantae; phylum Streptophyta; class Magnoliopsida; order Rosales; family Rosaceae; genus Prinsepia; species Prinsepia uniflora. The sequence goes on from CM064873.1 coordinate 28,292,461, forward strand.
TTGGAGGTATGGTTGAGAGAGAATGCGGCGAAAGCTAGAGGGAGGTTGGATGGAGTTGATGAGGATGATGCTTTTGAATGTGTAGACGTTCTCTCGAAGCAAATGTTGGAATCTACATCATCTGATTTGGCCATTGAAGATGTTGTGTATTCACTGGATAAGGCTTCGCAGGAAGGGGCCATACCCTTTGACGAGTACTTGAAGATGGTAAGGTCCTTGTCACGCAAGCAGTTCTATCACCGGGCTACCGCCGCTAAAGTCTGGGCTGTCCAAATGCAGTCACAGGTTACAAATATGGCTTCTAGCCTTTCACATTATGCTTCATCATAGAATATTCAGTCTCCATTCCATTATCATAGAAATTTTGTAGTTTCTAGTTAGAGTCCTGTGAAAAATTTCAATGCTTTTCTTTTCCTATATTTTACAATTTGTCTTTAGAGATGGTTGCTCTGGAAAATATGTTGTTGTTTGATAAGCACAATACCGAAACTTATTTTTGTCCGGAAATGTATACGAATTTCTGGTATAATCATTTCTCCTGAATCCTTACTTTTATGATATATTCTTTTGAGGAATGCATGAAATACCTGTGATGTGGCTTAATGCATTCCGTGCACAGTGAAATAGGGGAAGAGTGCACTGTAGTTGTACTGGGTAGAAAATCATGTGGTAGTAGTAGACGCATAAGTTAAATAATACAGGATTCTATGCCCCAGTTCCGATTCTTGAGCTTGGCCTGTTTTACTTGCTGTTACAGCAGATCTTTGAGAAATGCGCCAAGTTCTGATTCTTTTTATATTCAAAATAGTTTTTCTTTCATCTTCTTTTCTTTACTTTTATATTTTTTGTTTGGGAGATCCTTGAAATATCATGTTTTTAGTGTGTTTGTAGTTGTAATATGTTCCTGTGCTTGCTGAATGCTTGACTTGTAGCAGATGGTGTAAGTTTGTTCCTTTCGAGACCTAGCTACACCATTTGTGATATTAGAATGTTTAAATTGTAATCTTTGTTGCTATTGCCTATTGTGTAGTCTAGTTGGCTGCTAGATGCTTGACTTGACTCAAAGTTAGGAGCAGTATGTGTTTGTTTACTTACTGCTTCTATCCTGCGTTGTTGGATTGATTTTATTTTATTCCATGGCAGAATGCAATTTGAGAATAGTGCCCATGAGGCATGAGCTGAGAATTCGTGTAGTTTGGTAATGAGTTTGGCATCAAACTATTCAAATGAGTTTTCCCATGTTTTTGTATGTTTTTCAACTTGGTCTAGAGACTTGCATCTGGATAGAGAACTGGGGGGAAATATGTTTATTTCGTTTTTGTTTTTGTTTTGTAGAGAAAATGCCAATCAACTGAGTCTCTTGTATACATATAATGTTTGTTTGTGTGCACCAATTTGAATATTTGATGTTGAGAGTTGAGAGTTGAGAGTTGAGAGTTTTAGGAGCCTGCTATGTTGCCCTGCTATGATGGCTTGTCCAACAAGAGAAGTTTTGGCAGCTCTTCCTTTGGTCTAATTTCATTATGAAATAACTTTTCTTGGATGAAGAATTGTAGATGTAACATCATTATGCCAAAACATCGCTTGGATTGGATGGGTTGTACTTGTTGTGTTAGTAACTTAGTGGTGATAAATTGATAATAGGTGTCTCTCATTCTCGCAATGCGCCAGTTCAATGTCTTCGACTCTTTAGTCTATGTAGAATTGGCATCAATCGATGATTCTATTCATAAGTCAAGGGCTGTATTTATACAAGTGTTTATAGGTATTAACATAAGATCAGGTAGGTATCTCCTTCTAATTCTAGAATTGTAGCTATCCTAGAATAATTAGATGATGACGTGTACTTGATTCTATATCTGCCGGAAAACTAGGTGCTCGATGGTTGACAAGTTTGTTAGGAAAAGCTGAATGACGAGCAATTGGGAGCCCCTTTTTAAGAGATATGCAAGTTGGATAGTAGAGGGAACAAATTTAACACTGTGAGTTCCAGAGGCCACGCGTCCTCAAAGGAAGGAAGAGTGGAACAGGGGAAATGAATGAGAGCCATCGATGAAATGCCGAAGGTTTTGGCCAATTAGGAATAGTTTGATCTAACTTTCCTAGAGAAGGTAATTTGTTTCATTCAGTTTGACAGAGGCTAAGGTGGAGACATTAGTGGACAAGAGGGGAAATCGTTAGCCATTGCAAGGAAGAAGAAAAAGGAAGAATGAACGGGAAGAATCAGTTTTTAGTGGTGAGACATTGTGGCTTTAATACCATGTACAATTGGCATCAATCAATGATTCTATTCATATGTGTATGGCTGTATTTATACAAGTGTTTATGGGCATTGAGATAAGATTAGGTAGTTATCTCTTTCTAATTCTATAACTATAGCTATCTTACAATAACTAAATGGTGTGACATGTGTACATGATTCTACAGTATTTACTAATGAGTGGTGAGACTAGTGTAGATGAAAGTGAAATTTGGAAGTAGACATCTCGTTGTGCTCCATTCTCAACAAAAAAAAACCATAATTTCTTTCTTTGTATTCAAAATTTGAATGAAATTTTTGGGACTCTTTCAATTCATCAAATTTTTCATGTATCATAATTGGAACTATTTAACTCATAAATCATCTTTTTAAGGTCACATATGCACCTAATTCATCAAATTGGACATCATTTAACTATTTATATGTGCTAACTAATTGAAAAGTTTATTATGAGCATCTTAATTGTTATCAATATGATTGAGTGTTTTGATACTATAATAACTCAAAAATTCAAAAAAGGTAATTCTGAAAATTTAAAAAGGGAATCGGCGATTTTTCCCTTATAGGTTAGAAGTTGACTTTTTGCTTATGGGACTTTTTGGGCTTTTTATGAGGATTGTTGCGTAGGCCTAGGAGTCTTGAGTCCGTAGATAGATAGTACGTAGATAATTGGAGTTCAAACGGGTTAGTTACGAGTTTAAAACACCCAGTGGTATTTTGGTAATTTGACATCAAGGGTATTTTTGTCTTTTTGGATTAAGTGGTCAGTTAGCAGGTGTTAAATTAGGATGGTGACAAGTCTCACCATCTTGTATCAATTGGTGGCACTAGATATGTGGTGTCATGTGTGCACGTGTGTATACCCGTGGGTGTTTATAACCAAAAACCAATGCAAAGGTTTTGAGCCTTCAAACCGAAAGCCAAGAGAAATGGAGAAACTGAGAAGGAAAGATGAAACAGAAATAGTGATGAAAGAGAGGAGGACAACGAACACAACGAAAACAGAGAAGGGAAGGGGAGAATAAAGTTCCAAATCCAGAAACCCGAATACCCAACTGTGCCATTGAAATTGAGTTACATGAATTTGACATGGAAACAACAATTTAAGGTCATAATGCACACCTCTAGACTCGTGTGATCAGAACATAGTCGAAAATCGAAGGATTAGACACGGTAAGCCACCAAGTTCAAGTTCGAATCAAGCCAAAACTATTGAGGTCCTCTTTAGAAAAACAAGGGAAGAAGCCCATGATTTGATATCACATAGCGGTTTATGGGCTTGTGTAGATGCAATGTAATATTGAAATTACAAAAACTGGACATAAAATGGTGGATTTAGAATCGAGTCATGCTGCTAGGTCGGGTCCGAGTTGCAAACCCGTGGGTCAACTCGGACCAAGGAGGAAGGCGAGTACACGTTGCGCCTATAGCTACAGTGTGTGTGGGGGCCACTAGCCCCCGACATGCGGGGACGTGTGCGACACTATCTCAGAGTCTAGTCAACATAACTTCGATGTTACAGATATTTTGGCACAAGTTTTGAGTTGCTCAGCCATTATCTCAGCCATTAAATGTGAGATTACTACGAACGTTAGTGCCACTCAGTTATGATTTTTAACATGTTAGATAGCTTCTAGGACTTTGGAGGAGTGAAGAGTTCGGAATTGAGTTTCTTGGACAGTCTATAAGTGGACATTTGTTTTATAAATTGTGACGTATTCATAGTTAATTATTTTAAATGTTTTATTGCATGATTGAGTTGCAATTATCTGAATAATTATTTGAAATGATTATTTGATCATTTGTGGATTTATTGATTGAATTCTGGACACAGATTTTTACCGATTTTTTGGAAACAATGTTTTAGGCTTAGGCCTAGTTCGGAGACTTGAGTTCCCATGGATGTCATGGTTTAGTATTACTTAGAAGTCGACAATGGCGAGGTTGACCACCTAGAGGTTTTTTGGATCCCGGGGATGCTAGGACAGTCCGGATGATGCGTGAGTATAGTTCCCGAACGTGACTCAGATGATGTGTGGGTGCAGTTCCTGAATTTACCTACGCGAAGTGCCGATTGATTATTGTGACTAGTATTTGAGTTTTTGAGGATTGTTGTGTTCTGTTATTAAAATGACATGTGTGTCCAAATAATTTCACATGATTTGATAAACGAGGATTTCAGGGAAATACAAGTCACATGCTTTTATTGCATTATATGATTTGTGTGTCCCACGGCATATGATTTGATTTGTATTGAAATTCGGTTTATTATATTTTACCTTATGCATGCATGTTTTGTAATCGATGGGTAAATGTTAATTTTTTTCGAAATGTATTTTCAATTGATTCTTGTCCGCTCACACTTTTAATGATTTTATTGACCCTTCTTACCGTTGCAGAAAGATCGGGATTGATCTAGAGGTGGAGGCATGAACGAGTGATTTGTACGATTATTCCTTATCTAACAAGTGTTGAGGGTAAATTTCGAAATTTTAGTTTAATTATTAGACGGGAGTAGTATCAGGCACAGTTATCAAAGTATTCTTGGAACGAATCTTGTCAAATACATACGAAGGACTTTCAATCTTGTTGAATTCTTGACTTGATGATCTTGAAATAATAGTTACAATTTAGGATTTTTGACAAGATCTTGACATAATAGTGATGATTTAAAAAATAAATATGATATACAGATAATTTGATGCATTGAAATTGTGCCAGATATGGCTTCTAGGCTTTCACATTATGCTTCATCATAGTATATTTAGTCTGCATTCCATTATCATAGAAATTTTGTAGTTTCTGGTTAGTGGCCTGTGAAATTTTTTAATGCTTCGGACCCCTCAAAGCAGTCAAGAACAAGCCCTGTGAATTTATTTATTTATTATTCTCTCGTCCCGGGGTCACAGCCTGTAGAATTTGTCTTTGGAGATGGTTGCTCTGGAAAATATGTTGTTGTTTGATAAGCACAATACCGAACTTATTTTTGTCCAGAAATGTATACGAACTTCTAGTATAATCATTTCTCTTGAATTCTTTTTTTATTTTATGATATATTCTTTTGAGGAATGCATCAAATACCTGCAATGTGACTTAATGCATTCCGTGCATAGTGAAATAGGGGAAGAGTGCATTGTAGTTGTTACTAGGTAAACCATCATGTGGTAATATATACATAAGTTAAATCATACATGAGTGTATGTTGTAGTCCCAATTTTTGAGCTTGGCTGGTTTTACTTGCGCTATCACAGCAGGTTTTCGAGAAATACACTAAGTTCTGATTTTTTTTTATATTCAAACAGTTTGACTTTTATCTTCTTTTCTTTACTTTGTTTTTTCTTTTGGAGATCCTTGAATTATCATGTTTTTAGTGTGTGTTAGTGTGTGTAGTTGTACCATGCTCCTGTGCTTGTTGAACGCTTGATTTGAAGCAGATGGTCTAAGTTTGTTCCTTTCGAGACCTAGCTACATCAGTTGTGACGTAATATTAGAATGTTTTAACTGTAAACTCTGTTGCAATTGCCTATTGTATAGTCTAGTTGGCTATATATGCTTGATTGGATTCAAAATTAGGCGTGGTATGTGTTTGTTTGCTTACCGCTTCTATCCAGCGTTGGTGGATTTATTTCATTTTATCCCATAGTAGAATACAATTTGAGAATAGTGTGCAATTTGAGAATAATGTCCATGAGGCAGGAGCTGAGAATTCGTGTAGTTTTGAGACGTAATGAGTTTGGAATCAAACTATTCAAATGAGTTCTCCCATGTTTTTATATGTTTTTTAACATGGTTCAGATGCTTGATTCTGAATAGGGAGTGTTGGTGAAATTAAAGCATAACTCTAAATTTCAATAGTTAAAACCTTACAAGCAAACAAATTAGAAAATAGTTTAGCAACTAGTAAGGATCAATCCCACAAAGATTATGTATCAACGTTGTACCCAATTATGCTTAAAATTACTTGTAACTCAAACTACCACACACATGCATGCACACAAAGGGGGATTTTTTGATATGTGTATAAACATAATTTTAAAGACGCTAAAGCAAGAGTCACAAAGAATGAAAGAGCGTGATTGGCTTTATTAACTAAGTTGAATCAAGGCTTACTACCCACCCTAACCAACTATGATTCTTAGCTAGATTCACTTGGCCTAATTACTATCAAAGTTCTGAATTAGGTGCCAACGGGAAGGACCCAATGTTGATTCAACGATATGTTTTTATCCTTTCTTAATTGGCATGTCCTAGCATGATATTAACCTAGAACTTCTATCACCTATTGTTTAAGATGACTCCTTAAATTTTAAAAGGATTTAATGACACCATACTATCCTAGAAGAGTGATGTGCATTCCTCGGTTGCCATGGGTTTCGATTACAAGTTGTTTCTTACTCTCAACCTTTCAATGCTACGAATTACTAGATGGTATAGCTATAAGACCCGGTCTTGGAAGCAAGAACGATGAGCAAGACCCATGAGCTTGAGAAGCAAGAACGGTGAGCAAGACCCGTGAGCTTGGAAAGGTAAGATCGGTGAACGATCCCACAACGCTCGGGGAGGGAAAGGTGAAGTACCTTATATGTGTGGGCACGTATCTATCTAACACAAGGCCTTTTGGGAGCTCAGTGGCTTTGGGGGGGATTGGAACCCCAAAGTTAAGCGAGTTGTGGCTGGTACAATCTCATGATGGGTGACCTACTGGGAAGTTGCACGTGAGCTCCCGAAAACAAAACTGTGAGGGCTGGGCCCAAAGCGGACAATATTGTGTTAGATGGGTCGGGTCGTGACAGAATGGTATCAGAGCCGGACTCTGACCGGAAGTGTGCCAGCGAGGACGCTGGGCCCCAAGGGGGTGGATTGTAAGACCCGGTCTTGGAAGCAAGAACGGTGAGCAAGACCCGTGAGCTTGAGAAGAAAGAACGGTGAGTAAGACCCGTGAGCTTGGAAAGGTAAGATCGGTGAACGATCCCACATCGCTCGGGGAGGGAAAGGTGAAGTACCTTATATGTGTGGGCACGTATCTATCTAACACAAGGCCTTTTGGGAGCTCAGTGGCTTTGGGGGGGATTTGTAACGACCCGTCTCGAATTCCGGGATTAGATTAGTAACTAATCATGATTAGTGGGGTTGATCGGTGATTAGTTGGGCGAAATCAGACGAATGACGCAAAATGACCGTTTTGCCCCTAGTCTTGGGCAAAATGTTGACTTTTTGATCGGGCGGTCAAACGGACCTTGACCGATGACTGTGAAGTAGTTTAGGACGTCACGAGTTCATAGAGAGGTGGCACGTTCGATTCCGACATTCGAGGAAGAAGTTATGACGTTCGGAAGTCGAGGGGTATTTTGGTAATTTAGTGGAAAAGGGGCGAAATGTTGACTTTTGACCCGGGAGGTCCAATGGACGAGGGCCAAGGACTGTTACGTAGATGGAGTCGATACGAATCCATAGACAGGCGGCACGCCGAAATCGGAGGTTTGACGACGAAGTTGTGGTCACGGGAACGAAATCGATTAACCGAACGAATCGAGGTTTCGATTAAAATAATGAATAGTGACCGTTGATTGTGGATGCTTGGATGAGTGACAAGGGTCACCCATCCCTTGTTTTGAGGCCTAAATTTTGCTCCACGTTTTGGGGAAACATCATCATCATCATCACCATTAATCATTTCTCATCATTCATAATCAACACCATTAGTCTTCTTTTGTTTTCCTTCAAACCATGAACAACCAAGAAAACAGAGCATGAGAGAAGTGAGCCGTGAGAAACAAGCTCTCACGACCAGTGAATGAAAGTTGGAGAGGATGTTAAGACGAACCCAATGGTGGCCACAACAAGGACCATCATGCACGATGGTCGGAATTTTGGAAGGTAAACCGTGAGATTCAAATTTTGGGTTTTTGATTTTGATGGTGTTGATCGATTCTAAGCTTAGGATGATGTTCTTTGAGCTCTCACGAGCTTGTAGGTGCAATTTGGGACGGATTTGGACGTTGGAGGTGGCCGGAATGATGTTTGGAATTCTAGCCGAAACTTTGAATGGCCATAACCTAAAATCCAGGTACTTTCTGAAATTTCTGGGTTGATATTTGGAATCCTTGGCTCGAGTAGATGGATTTACATAGGTAGAACGTCGAATTTGGTTGAGAAACGAGTGAGATATCGAAGTTTGAAATTTGAGGCATCAATGGAGTTTTTCGGCGAGAAATTCCGACGAGTTGACTCGGTCGCCGGCGAGTTGACTCGTTGACCGGCGAGTTGACTCGTTGACTCTAATTCATGATGACGCCAGCGTTGACTTTTTGGTCAACGTATGACTAGAACTTTGACCTGAGCGTGGGGGCGCGTGTGAGCATATTTTTAGGTGGGACCAGGACCAACTTAAAGGTTTCGACGATCCAGATTCAATGGTGGTGGTTTCGGGTCAATTGGAGATCGTTAAGTTGGTCAAATCGAGGTTTTCACCTCGGGAAACGTGTACAAGACACGTTGACTTTTCCAGAAAAGTTTGGGGTTCTTAATATGACTTCTATAGGTTAGTAGTAACCTTTGGGTGTGATTTGGACAGGTTTGGAAGTCCCGGTGATAATGGTATGGCCCGGGAAGGCCTATGGCACGCATATCGAGGCGCAGCGGTTGGACGGTCTGTGAGTGGACTTTGGTTTTATAAATTCTATGCATGCCTAATGGTTTTATATGTTTTTTACACATGATTTCTATGATGGTGATTGTGATTATTGATTTCACATACGTTGCACGTATTTCGAGATATTTTTCGTATTACACGTATATCGAGGCTGACGATTTTACTGTGGTTTTACGTGCTTGGGGTTTTATGAATAATATGATGAAATGGTTTTGAAATTGGAAAGATGAACTCGGGCTTGAGGCCCAATTATTTTGGAAACCTCGGACTTGGTGTCCATTTGAGTTACGTAATCGGGTCGGGGGGCCCAGTTGCTTTATGAAATTGAGCCAGGGGCCTAGTTGTTACGAAATCGGGCTGAGACCCATTTGAGTTATACTATCGGACCAAGGGCCCAGTTGATTTACGAATTCGAGTCGTGGGCCCAATGGTTTACAAAATCGGGTCGTGGGCCCAGTGGTTCACAAAATCGGGCATGAAGCCCAGTTGGGTTATAAATGTGATTTCGGGTCTGGGACCCTATGTTTCGTGAATGTGATTTCGGGTCTGGGACCCTATATTTAATAAATGTGATTTCGGGTCGGGGACCCTAAATGAAATTGTGTTGTTTTATGGAGACTTCGGGCCGGGCCCATTGATATATTGTGAAATGATTTGATAAAACTGTTTTCCATATACCATCTTGATGCGAGGATATATGATGGTCTCCTCCAGGTGTCTAGGACACTGGGGAAGTCACGGTGCATTGCCTGTGAGGGGTCATTGTACGGAGCTACTGGACCGTATAGTGACTCAGGAGCAGGATTGCTATGATTAGACGTCTGGGACGTCAGACATCTGGGTTGTCAGAGATATGGACCCGAAGAGACCCCGGGCAGCATGCGTTACTTATTATACTGTGAGATATGACGTCTGGGACGTCAAGCGTCTGGGACGTCAAGCGTCTGGGACGCTAGGCAAATAGGATGACGAAGATGGTAATCTGGTAAATATGGACTAATGGATCTATGAAATGGTTTTTCGGTTGAATTTATGTTTATGGTTTTGGCGATGGCCCACATGGTTTTGTATTTATGGATGTGGTATTCCACAGTTTTGGGTTGAGTTCCCACACTTGGTTTTGAGTTACGGTTTTTGGGCTAAGGCCCTAATGGCTTGTTTGAGTAAATGTTTTGATTACTGGTTTTTGAGGCATGCATACGTTTTAATGAAGGGCATAAATGTCTTATGAAATGTGTTTATGAACTTATTTATTTTCGTCCACTCATAGTTTTATTGGTTTTAATGCCCTTCAGGTTGATTACGGATGCGACTGCAGCAGAGACTGGGACATTGCACGCCTCCTCCATCGATCCTTGCGCACTCTGGAAGCCCCGTTTGGGCAGTGACTTTTGGTTATCCTTTGTTTGACACCTCGTGTTGGACGGGAGCATGGCACATCACACGGTAATCCCGGGGGGATTGGGATGGGTCGTGTCAACTTGGTATAAGAGCAGGTTTGCTCTTTTGTGCGCACAGGTCGAGGGTGTGATGTCTCTTTGGACTGCAGTTCGTTATCAACCTGATAGATAGTTTTTGGGTCTGAATAGTGGATAAAGTATGATTGGCCCGATACGCCGTGTGTTAACGTGATTCGACCCAAGTGGGGTTGTATGTGATGAACTAGTAATGTGGGACCGTCGGCTCGGTCATGTGATATTAGATTGTTGTGCTGCTATGAGCAATTGGGTTCAAGGAACCCCATTTGAGTAATGGTCTAAAAATGTGAACCCTAGTGGTGATTGCTTGTGTGAGGGATGTTGGTACATTAGAGTTAGCCGATGACCTTAGTGGTGGAACCCACATTGAGTTGATGGTAGGAATGGATTTGACGTGTATACGATGTCTGGACCGTGGGGTCGGTCAGGTTGTGGATTTTATTGCAGAGAGCAGTTAGGTTCCTCTGAACCATAAGGTGTGATTGTGGAACCCTAGTATAGGATGGATTAAAAAGGTGAACCTTAATTGTGACTAGTGGATGAGAACTTGCGCTGCGACGAACGGCGAAGGTCATGGATGACCATGTGGAGGACTTTAGTGAGTCTAGTCAGAACTATGGGATTCAATCCACGGGTATGGTATGAGATAAGATATGGATTCCCAAGTTAGACCGGGTATTAGTGAGATGTGTGGATACGGATCTCGATAGCGATGACTGTTGGTCGGTAGTCGTGTGGAGATGACTGGCTATCGACGGTATTTAGTGTGGTTGCAGTACTTGAGGATCAGGGGACATTCAGGGAACGTTCATTATCCTGATGTGGATTTTCAGAATGGTGGTACCCGTAGTTGTGGGGTACGATTAGAGGTACGGGATCGTCGCTCGGTATGAGCGGAGATCCAGGGTTGTCAGATTTGCACACTGTGTGCTAGTGTGGATGTTTGTATGTTGGTGCTGATGTTGGTACTTTTGTGCTGATACTAGTATGGATGCCTGTGTGATGATACTAGTGTTGATGATAATGCGTTGGTGCTGGTACTAGCGCTGGTGCTGGTGTCGGTGATTGTGATGACGATGAGCCACGAGTTGGGGTGTGACTCCGTCATGATGGAAATATGTTCGGTATTTGCGATTTGGTAGTGGTTGAGTGATGGATTGGATGGGATCCAGTTGAGCTTGTGATGTGTTGGGATCAGTCCCAACAGTGATGAGATGACAAGTGATGAGTGGATAAAAAGGTATGATTGAGACTTGAGGAATCTTGGGATGACGTCCCCTACGTCATGAGAATTAGTGGATTTGGGGAGTTGTTGGCAACTCCAAGATTGGTGTGATTGTATGTTTCCAATATCTCCAGAAAGGATAAGGAAATGATTGGAATTGGAAAAGACGAGGAAATCATTGGTGGTATAGATGTGGGGATTTGTAATTGAGAACAACTTGGAAAACCGAGTGTTGAACCTGTAAAGGTTGGGATATGAGAACGAAATAGTAATGAATTACGTCATTTTGGATGTGCGTAAACGGTTATTAATGAACATGAGGGCTGAGTAATGGATTGATTACGGATACGTGGTTGCCCAATTAAGTTGAAGATGTGGGAAGTCCAGTGGTTGGACTTGACATCTCATTGGGAGCATGTCTGTTTCCAACACGGTTGGAACCTCAGTTTCGAGGAGAGTTGTGATTGAGGGACGAGATGAGTGCTCGTTTCCGCATTGGTGATAGGTATTCTGAAGTCATTGGGGTTGACTTCTTATTTTCTGCCCTGGTAGACGTTGATTATAGTTACCAGTACGTTGAGCGTGTATTGGTTGGTGGGCCCATGTGTGTTTTGGGATCATCGGGAGGAGTTGCGTATTTCGAAGTTAGGTAAACGAGATTTCTCATTTTCTGTTTGGTGGCAGACAATGTTGGGTTACATGGCGTGGTGAGTGCAGCAAGTTTTGTTTGCATCCACGTAGGATGAGTATTGGCGTCATCGTTTTGGATCATCCTTGGTTTTTCCTTGGTGGGATGGCAAGGATCGATACGAGGTAATCAGTGAGAACCCACAGTCTCGGCGTGTCTCGTCGTTGACTGATCTGCTTAGTTGTGGGAGTTGGTTGTCGAACGTTGTGACAATATGCAGATTAGTTGAGGGTGTAAGACCCTATGGTTTGGAATCTAGTAGTTAACTGTGTGGATCCTAGGTGGAGCAAGATCGTGACGTTTATAGTCAGGGACGCAGTGTCGAATCTGGGTCGTGATCTTGATGATCCAGATAGGGGGAGAGTTTATCACCTTTACTTTGGTATATGGGTCGTAAATGACGGGTGGTGGGATTGGCTTCCCTATGAAGTCAATCGAATGTATTAAGCAGGTAACCGATAGGTTCGGTTTTGGTATGTCTTGGTAGACGTGAACGAGATTCCGGGTTTTGGAATCGAATTTCTGGGTGAAGATTCAGGATTCTATTTTGGAACTTGAAAATGGATTTCTGGATTTGGGTGCGTAATGATTATTCCAAATGCTAGCTTACGGAATAATGATTTCAGATTCGGATTTGGAAATGGATTAAAAATATGATGTCTGGGTTTGGATTCGGGATTTCTTACGAAATTGCGGATTCAGATTTGGATTTGGAACTGGATGATGGGTGGAGTTTCGATTGGTCTAATGCTGGATTGGGCAAATGGACTCCATTATTGGAACGTGTTTGGCTATGACCTAGGTGGTTGTAGTCTGGTCGATGGATAGATGTATGTACTTTGTACATGGTTCCAGGTACGATACTTTGCAGACTTGTAGTGCCTGGTGACGGTATATGGGTTATACCCGAGGTATGTCGGTGAGCGTGTTGGTAGTCGGATTGGTTCTGATACCATTGGATTAGTCGAGATTGAGGACCGGACATTGGATACTATGCAATGGGTCATGATATTTCTGATGGGTCTAATTACACACGAGTCGAGTGAAATATTGGTAAGTGTATATTTGAGTCGAGTAAGTTGGTGGATTGTGTAGCCACGAGTGAGTATAGTGTCAGTTTTCGACTGACAACTACCGACTGGTGACAGATTGTCGGGATGCGTCAATGTGGATTGTTGAGTGAGGTCTGATGACTCCCAATGGGAGTAGATACCAGGATAGATTGGTGATTGAGAAAGGAACCGTCGAGTTGTTGCGTCAACGAAATGGTAGATTTGACAAGTGGTGTTAATTCGAAACTGGTGGTTTCAGTCATTCGACGAGTGGTGTACGAGTGTACACGTGTTGAGAGGTCGATTGTACTTTCCACGGGGTGTTTGTCGAATCAGGACAGTTGAAATTCCGAGAACGAAACTAATTAATGAGGGAAGAACATTTGAGATTAGATCGGTTGGAATTTTGAGAACGAAATTAATTAAGAAGGGAAGGTTGTAACGACCCGTCCCGAATTCCAGGATTAGATTAGTAACTAATCATGATTAGTGGGGTTGATCGGTGATTAGTTGGGCGAAATCAGACGAAAGACGCAAAATGACTGTTTTGCCCCTAGTCGTGGGCAAAATATTGATTTTTTGATCGGGCGGTCAAACGGACCTTGACCGATGACCGTGACTTAGTTCAGGACGTCACGAGTTCATAGACAGGTGGCACGTTCGATTCCGAGATTCGAGGAAGAAGTTATGACGTTCGGAATTCGAAGGGTATTTTGGTAATTTAGTGGAAAAGGGGCAAAATGTTGACTTTTGACCCGGGAGGGCCAAGGACTGTTACGTAGATCGAGTTGATATGAATCTATAGATAGGCGGCACGCCGAAATCGGAGGTTCGACGACGAAGTTGTGGTCACGGGAACGAAATCGATTAACCGAACGAACCGAGGTTTCGATTAAAATAATGAATAGTGACCGTTGATTGTGGATGCTTGGATGAGTGACAAGTGTCACCCATCCCTTGTTTTGAGGCCTAAATTCTGCTCCATGTTTTGGGGAAACATCATCATCATCATCACCATTAATCATTTTTCATCATTCATAATCAACACCATTAGTCTTCTTCTGTTTTCCTTCAAACCATGAACAACCAAGAAAACAGAGCATGAGAGAAGTGATCTGTGAGAAACAAGCTCTACAACCCCACTTGATCTTCATCCTTTGCTTATGACCCGTGAATGAAAGTTGGAGAGGATGTTGAGACGAACCCAATGGTGGCCACGGCAAGGACCGTCATGCACGGTGGCCGGAATTTTGGAAGGTAAACCGTGAGATTCAAAATTTGGGTTTTTGATTTTGATGGTGTTGATCGATTCTAAGCTTAGGATGATGTTCTTTGAGCTCTCACGAGCTTGTAGGTGCAATTTGGGACGGATTTGGACGTTGGAGGTGGCCGGAATGATGTTTGGAATTCTGGACGAAACTTTGAATGGCCATAACTTAAAATCCAGGTACTTTCTGAAATTTCTGGGTAGATTTTTGGAATCCTTGGCTCTAGTAGATGGATTTACATAGGTAGAACGTCGAATTTGGTTGAGAAACGAGTGAGACATCGAAGTTTGAAGTTTGAGGCATCAATGGAGTTTTCCGGCGAGAAATTCCGGCGAGTTGACTCGGTCGCCGGCGTATTGACTCGTTGACTGGCGAGTTGACTCTGATTCATGATGACGTCAGCGTTGACTTTTTGGTCAACGTTTGACTAGAACTTTGACCCGCGCGTGTGAGCATATTTTTAGGTGGGACTATGACCATTTTAAAGGTTTCGATGATCCGGATTCATTGGTGGTGGTTTCGGGTCGATCGGAGATCGTTAAGTTGGTCAAATCGAGGGTTTTCACCTCGAGAAACGTGTACGGGACACGTTGACTTGTCTGGAAAAGTTTAGGGTTCTTAATATGGACTTCTATAGGTTAGTAGTAACCTTTGGGTGTGATTTGGACAGGTTTGGAAGTCCCAGTGATAGTGGTATGGCCCGAGAAGGCCTATGGCACGGGTATCGAGGCGCAGCGGTTGGACGGTCTGTGAGTGGACTTTGGTTTGATAAATTCTATGCATGCCTAATAGTTTTATATGTTTCTTACACATGATTTTTATGATGGTGATTGTGATTATTGATTTCACATACGTTGCACGTATTTCGAGATATTTTTCGTAATACACGTATATCGAGGCTGACGATTTTACTGTGGTTTTACGTGCTTGTGGTTTTATGAATAATATGTGAAATGGTTTTGAAATTGGAAAGATGAACTCGGGCTTGAGGCCCAATTATTTTGGAAACCTCGGACTTGGTGTCCATTTGAGTTACGTAATCGGGTCGGGGGGCCCAGTTGCTTAGTGAAATCGAGCCAGGGGCCCAGTTGTTTCGAAATCGGGCTGAGACCCATTTGAGTTATACTATCGGACCAGGGGCCTAGTTGATTTACGAATTTGAGTCGTGGGCCCAGTGGTTTACAAAATCGGGCCGTGGGCCCAGTGGTTCACAAAATCGGGCATGAGGCCTAGTTGGGTTATAAATGTGATTTCGGGTCTGGGACCCTATGTTTCATGAATGTGATTTCGGGTCTGGGACCCTATATTTAATAAATGTGATTTCGGGTCGGGGACCCTAAATGAAATTGTGATGTTTTATGGAGATTTCGGGTAGGGCCCATTGATATGTTGTGAAATGATTTGATAAAACTGTTTTCCATATACCATCCTTATACGAGGATATATGATGGTCTCCTCCAGGTGTCTGAGACACTGGGGAAGTCACGGTGCATTACCTGCGAGGGGTCATTGTACGGAGCTACCGGACCGTATAGTGACTCAGGAGCAGGATTGCTATGATTAGACGTCTAGGACGTCAGACATCTGGGTTGTTAGAGATATGGACCCGGAGAGACCCCGGGCAGTATGCGTTGCTTATTATACCGTGAGATATGACATATGGGACGTCAAGCGTCTGGGACGCTAGGCATCTGGGATGCCGGAAATGGTAATGTGGTAAATATGGACTAATGGATCTATGAAATGGTTTTTCGGTTGAATTTATGTTTATGGTTTTGGGTGGTGGCCCACATGGTTTTGTATTTATGGATGTGGTATTCCACAGTTTTGGGCTGAGTTCCCACACTTGGTTTTGAGTTACGGTTTTTGGGCTAAGGCCCTAATGACTTGTTTGAGTAAATGTTTTGATTACTGGTTTTTGAGGCATGCATACGTTTTAATGAAGAGCATAAATGTCTTATGAAATGTGTTTATGAACTTATTTATTTTCGTCCACTCACAGCTTTTATTGGTTTTAATGCCCTTCAGGTTGATTACGGATGCAACTGCAGCAGAGACTAGGACATCGCACGCCTCCTCCATCGATCCTTGCGCACTCTGGAAGCCCCGTTTGGGCAGTGACTTTTGGTTATCCCTTGTCTGACACCTAGTGTTGGACGGGTGCATGGCACATCCCATGGTAATCCCGGGGGATTGGGATGGGTCGTGTCAGGATTGGAACCCCAAAGTTAAGCAAGTTGTGGCTGGTGCAATCCCATGATGGGTGACCTACTGGGAAGTTGCACGTGAGCTCCCGAAAACAAAACCGTGAGGTCTTGGCCCAAAGCGGACAATATTGTGTTAGATGGGCCGGGTCGTGACAATAGCGGTCTGTCACATAATTCCATCAATAATTTATGCAAATGAGGTAGCTAATCTTATAGGCATAAAAGAGTAGTAATTAAAGTAGTAATTAGAACCAATTCAGCATGCATAGTAATCAAAACCAAACACCAAAATCTAACTAATCATACATCACAACTAGGGCTTCAAGCAGCCATAATTCTATAAAGAACTACTCACACATGATTAAATTTGAAAACATAATGATATAAAATTGCATTAAATTTGTAATAAGAATAAGGGTTTATAATACAAATCTTGGGAACTATTTGCAGAGCAGAAGACACGGCCAAGCCTTCATTTCACAAGCTCCATGTCCAAACTCAAGAACAAAACTCAAAAATAATAAATTTCAAAGTTTGAAAACACTGTCTGCAACTGGGGAAAATTTGGGTAAAAAAGGAACCTTTACCGTGCCTTACGGATTCCTATATATAGAGGCTGAATCCTCAAGAATTTAGGAGAAATTTTTGCAAATAATCCCCAAAGAATTCAGAATTGAACAGCTGTCCTATATGGAATCTGATAAGCAAACTAGAAACTAGAAGGTTTAAGATTCCTTATGTGGCAGGGAATGTTGATAAGTGCTCTTAGTTTGGTTGGACACCCTTGTAGAGTGGAAATAGGAGAGTTATTTGCATAAGGAATCCCATGAATTTCAGATTTAACAGTTGTTCTTAGTTGGAAGCTGATCAGCAAAATTGTTTCCAAGTGGGAATGAGAATTTTTTTCAACAAGGAAAAAGGGTAAACATTTCTTGATTATTCATGCACACTAAGACTCCTTCTAAGGTGCTATTGGGCCACCTAGAACACACTTTGGCATCTGGAAAATGCCCTAAACAATGGGAGCAAGCTGAAACTCGTTTAGGCCCACAAACAAACCTGAATTGGGCCACCCTTGGGTCATTTTAGGACTTACTTCGAATTGGACCCTGATGATGTCCTTGGTTAGAATTAAATAGGTGTTTTAGGCACACGTCAAGTGGAGGAAAACACATTCAATATATTGCTGGCATAAAAGACTCAAAATGGGGCACCGCTGACCTTGGCACAACAAGGAACTTAGCGAGGCTAGGGGCAAGAACTTGGCACATGCCAGGTACTAGAATGGGCATAGCAACAAGGGCTTAGGTACAAGAACTCAAGGGCATGATTTGGCAGGGGCACATACTTTAGGGTCAGGTCTAGAGATAGGGCCTCAGTTTAGGCGCATGACCACAGTTTAGGGCCAAAGATCTTTCTTGAGATATTTTCTTCATTCTAACTTTGATTTCAGACATTTTTGTTTATATTATTCTTTGAATTAACTCCTCTTCCCTATTTTTCACAAGTGTCAGAAAATAGATCATTTTTACTTATTGATAGCACGAATACATTCATCACATAAGTAAAAAGGGCATTAAATGACGCCAACATGATGAATGAATAATGACTAAAAAAATACCCCTAAACCTACCTTTTACTAATCCATTAGAAAAACATAAAAAAAAAATGACTCAATCTAGTTAAGATAAACATTTAAACTTTTAGGTTCACCTAATAGGAAGAGTTTTGTCTCATAAGGGTTATAGCAACACGATACCCACAAACGTTTTCCTTAGACAACAAAGATGCTAGAAAAAATACCTTAATAAGCAAATAGGAAACAAAGTAAGAAAACATGATTCAAAGAACCAAGAGATATGTTATAACTAAGAGTTCATGTGTCAAGTGAATGTGTCAATATTTAAAGTAATCATGCTTAATAAGCAAATAGGAAACAAATTAAGAAAACATGCTTCAAAGAACCAAGAGATTCGCCTTGACTCTAATCCTTACTAGGCATCTCTCAATACACACAAGAATCGTAGGCTTTCACTCCTTCAAGCATATGTGATGAGTTTATCTTATGGAATTCAAAGTTAATCATATATGAATTTCAATGAAAAATTGCACTTTACAAAAATAAGATCTCATGAAAGGAATGGAAAATTAAGACCACAGACACATACCTTAATCCTTAGCATAATTTCCCATAAGATCATTTAGGTTTTCCATCAATGGTTGTAATGGTGCTAAGCTTTTTGGATTTAGAAAGGAAGGATAAGATTCAAAGAACCTGAGTTGTGTCAGGGCATGAGAAGTCATGACTTGAACTTCAAAATTTTGAACTGAATCCTTGCTTGAGCCCACGACGTTGTGCTTATTGATGGTAGAATGTGAGGTTCTTGGCTCGCTTGTCTTAATTCAAAATAGTTTTCACTTTTCCTTTTCTTTTCTTTTAATCACTTTTTTTTTATTTTGTTCTTTTCAGATTCTTGATGAACAATTTTTTTTTTATATTTCTTTTCTTTGAATTGAGCCCAAATCAAGCAAGAAGTTCCTCAACTTCTAAATAGCTTGTCACTTCATGACTTGTTAACTTTGAATGCCAATATTGTAAGACCCGTGTCTTGGAGGGAACGGTGAACGATCCCACATTCCTGCGAGGAGGGAATGGTCTGGGAGGGGAATGGTGGTGTGCCTTAAAGGTGTAGGCACACACCTATCTAGCACGAGGCCTTTTGGGAGATCAGTGGCTTTGAGTTCTGTTGGAACTCCAAAGTTAAGCGAGTTGAGGCTGGTGCAATTCCATGATGGGTGACCCCCTGGGAAGTTGCACCGTGAGCTCCCGAAAATAAAATCGTGAGGGCAAAGGCAAGGAGGCCCAAAGTGGACAATATCGTGCTAGATGAGTCAGGACCTGACAGAGGAAGGTCGGGTCCTGACAGAATGGTGACTTTTCCCCTAAAATGGGAAAAAATGTTGACTTTTCATCCGAACGGTCAAATGGACTTTGATCGATGATCGTGACGTAGTTCGGGACGTCACGAGTTTATAGACAAGTGGCATGTCTGATTCCGACATCCGAGGAGGAAGTTATGATGTTCGGAAGTTCAAGAGTAATTTGGTAATTTAGTTAACAATGGGCAATTTGTTGACTTTTCAAACGACATGGATTTTTTACGTAATTCGAGGATCATTAGGTAGGTCTCGATCCCCTGAGTACAACGACAGGCGGCACGCTGTCATTGGATTTAGGATGGCCCGGGTTTTGGTCTAAAAACCTTAGGGGCAAAATGGTAATTTATGAAGGCGGGGGCATTTTAGTCTTTTCACTGCTTAGGGATCTATGCCTAGTTAAATGGTGCCACCTGGTGTTTTGGGGGATGTGTCCATTGGTTTTGGGACACTTGTCCCTCTCTAGAAGGCAGGAGAAGCCTCTCCCACCGTCTTCCAATTGTTGCACACGTTTTAAAAGTGGGAAAAAACAAATGAAATGAGTTAAACGGTTTTGAGGTGCACCTGAGAAACAGAGAGACAGAGTTGATCGTGAGAACCAATTCCCTCTCCTAACATAGATGATGGCTACTTATGAATGGAGAAAGAAGGTGGGGAAAACAGAGGTGGAAGAGTATGGTGGTGCTTGTACCACGAACCGTCGTGGACGATGGGTTTCGAGCTATGAGAAACAGAGGATAGCGTGGCTTTGGATCCAATCTCTTCAAATCCTCATCAAGAGATGCTGACCTGTGAACAAAATATGGAAAGGATGATGAGACAAACTCATTGGAATCGAATTCAGGGCTTGAGATGGACGGTAAGGTCAAAACTAGTAAATTCATGATTTGAATTCGATCATGGAAAGTTGGAATTTAATGGCTGACGCTTAAATTGGCGCTTTGGATGAGGTTTTGGAAGTTAACAGGAATCAGATGGACTTGATTTCACGGCAGGAGGTGGCCTGAGTTTCGAAAACAGAGAGGAAGAAATTCGAAGTTATACCTTAATTGTGGGAGGTAAGAAACACGCCTTAAGCTCATGATTTTAATAGCTAGATCACATGTAGAGGTTAGGACGAAACTAAGGGTAAAAACAGAATCAAAATTGGGTTAAAAATGGACGAAAATCGTGACCTCCGGTTCGACTAGACCGGTCAGAACCGAACCGATCTAGACCCGGTTCGGCGAGAGGACAGGGATGAATAGTAGCCGCGCGTGAGGCCCACGAGTAGCCCCTTTGGGCGGCGCATGTGGGTGCGTGGTACACTGTTTGAGGAAGGTTCCAACACGACTTTTAAAGTATTCGATGTAACGAATATTTTGGAATTGGTTTCGAGTCAATCGGACATCGTTTCGATAGTTTTCGGGATGTCCGAAGGTTTTAGACCTCGGTTAAAAATAGTTAAAAATTCGGAAAAATTACGGGGCTTTAGTATGAACATTGTGAAGTAGTTAGTGACCTTATTATGAGATTTGGACAGGTTCGGGAAAGCCGGTGATAGTGGATTATCCCGGGAAGCGTAATTACGCGTGTATCGAGGCGGCGACGCTAATGGTCTGTGAGTGGACTTTGCTTTCTAACTTATGATGCATGCATATATGTTTTATATGTTTTTATACGTGATTTCTATATTTGTGAATTGATATTGGTGATTTACGATTTTGCACGTATTTCGAGATTATTACGCAATTGCACGTTTTACGAGTTTCTGAATTATCTTGCGAATTGATCATAGTTTTGATGAATGGAGTTTGGGATTTGAAATATGATTTGATTTCAATGGTTTAAAATGGATTTCGGAAAAGTGATTTCGGGCTTGGAGCCCTGTTCATGTGATTTCGATAAACGAGATTTCGGTTTTGGAATTGAATTTTGAAAAGAATGATTCTTGATTCGGTTTTGGAACTTGAAGGGAAATTGTAACGACCCATCCCGGAATTCGGGATTAGATTTGCAACTAATCCTGATTAGCAGGATTAATCGGTGATTAGTTGAGTGAAATCGGACGAACGATGCAAAATGACCGTTTTTCCCCTGGTCGTGGACAAAACGTTGACTTTTTATTCGAACGGTCAAATGGACTTTGACCGATGATCGTGACGTAGTTTGGGACGTCACGAGTTCATAGACAGGTGGCACGTTCGATTCCGACGTTCGAGGTGAAGGTTATGACGTTCAGAAGGCCAAGGGCATTTTCGTAATTTGGACGAAAATGGGGAAATTGTTGACTTTTTGACCGGGAGGTCCGATGGCCGAGGACCGGGGCCGTTAGGAAGGTATCGATGCCCTGAGTCCGTAAACAGGCGGCACGCGACAATCAGAGTTCGAATGACCAAGTTACAGGTCTAGATTGCATGAGGGCATTTTGGTAAATTGTCAATGAGGGTAAAATGGTAATTTTGGCTGTTGTTTGTGCGACAGCCGTGTATGGTGCTGGACACTTCTCAGAAACAGAGCATGGGTGGCTTTGTTTATGAAGCAAAAATGGTTGGGCTGAGTGAATTGAATTGTTTAAATGTGAGTGGCTTTGGGTCAATTGAGGTAGTGGAAACACCTTGTTGTGGCTGGGACAGATTGCAGGGCACGGGTGTTTGAACTGGGACTGAGACCGGGTGAGTGCCATTGGAAATGGGAGGAGCAGAGTACTGGGAATGGTTCCTGCTAACTGAGTGGATTGATTAGAGCACGATTTACCTTGAGATTGGGTTTGAGGTAGCTTGATCAATTGAGGGGAATGATAGAGAGAAACAGAGTGACACTGGGGAGTTGAGAGATCAGAGAGACAAAATCGTGAAAATTGAACAACGGAGGGAAAATAAGAAATTTAATCTGCGAGTTGAGAGGGCTGAAACAGAGATCAAATGCAGCTTCCTGAGCTTGTGTCGACTGCAACCCCGCAAAAATGGAGGGAAATTGGTCGTGTTTTGACCCCGAACTGGAGTTCAATTTCTGGACAAAGGTCGAGCTGGGGTTCAGACAGTTGGAGGGCTTGAATCTTGCAATTGAACTTGTAGTTCTGCTCTCAAATTAGATACTTGACGATCCTATTGAACGTTTGAATTGATGCATTTAGGTTGGAATTGACGGATTCCCAGCCGGGTCACGCCGCGGGCCAACCGGACCCATTTACCATACAGTCGGGTTGGGACGATGACTGTAGCTAGCACTGTAGCTGGTGCGTGGGTGTCACGCGCAGCCACTCACGGCGGCATGTAACAGCGCGTAGGGCGGTTTTTCAAGGTGAGTTCAAAACCACTTTTATCCTATTCAATGTAACGAACATTTTAGCGTTGGTTTCGAAATTATCGGACACCGTCTCGATGTTGTTTCGAGGGTCCGAAGGTTTACGTTACGTTTTTAATTAACGATTAATTCCCAGAAAATTATGGGAAATTAGTATGTTGTTATTTGGGACCTTAATGGCCCTGGAATGTGATTTCGGACAGGATTCAGGTTTTCTGGAAAATGCCGGAAATTACAAAACCGCGTGCGGCGCGAAACCGAGCCTTAAGAACGGTGTGTGAGTGGACATTTCCTTCAAAATTTAATGCATGCATAAATATTTCTATGATTTTTATGACTATGATTATGATCGTGATTTGTGGTGATTTCGATTTCTGTATTTTTACGTATTTTTAATATGCTATGCGAGATTGCACGTATTTCGAGATTGGTTTCTCGTGTGTTTTGGATGATGGGTTAACGACTGAATTTACAAGAAATGTGTGTATGATGTTTTAAGAATGTTGTTTATGATTGTGAGTGTGATTCACTGTATTGACACGGTTTTCGAGATTTCTACGGTTTTGCACGTTTTACGAGATTTTGAGTATATTGTGATTTGACCACTGTTTGATGTTTGAATTTGAAATTTGAAATGAGATTTGTGATTTTGAGGATTTTAAAATGGATTTTGAAAAAAAGTGATTTCGGGCTTGATGCTCGGGGCATAAAAGTAATTTTTGACAAACGAGATTTCGGTTTTCGGAAGTTTGAAAACGGATTCTTGGTTTGGGTTCGGGATGATGTTTCCGGATGCCGACTTACAGAATCATTATTACAAACTCGAATTCGGGAATGGAAAAAGGATTTAATAAAGTGATTTGGTATGATTATGCATGCCCCGTGTTTAATAATGATTGATTATGTTTTGTGAAAATGTAACGGATTGCGAAATGATTTTTGTATGCATGCATTGGTTTTTACGTGGAGGGTAAAAACGTCTTTCCGTAACTGTTTTATAAACTGATTTATTTTTACCCACTCACACCTTTTGGTTTTTATTGACCCTCCAGGTCGTGGCGCGTTGTTCGAGGCTGATTGAGGGGCGGAGGCATGAGTAAGTACGTGTGGCTATCCCTGGTTTGGCAAGTACTTAGGGTAAATTGGGAATTTCAGTCATCTTGCCAGACGGGAGCAGGACCGGGCACGGTTATCAATGCCCCTTTCGGGGGCAGTCTTGTCAGAAATTCTGGATTTGGGTTCGGGATGGTGGTTCCGGATGCTAGCTTATGGAATCATTATTGCGAATTCGGATATGGATTTTCGATGGTTTTCACTTGATTGAAAAATTGTTTTGGGTTTAAAGACCCGGAAAAAGAAAAAGAAAAACGGCTGAATCTGGTTTTGAGTTTAAAGACTCGGTTGATTGACGGGGGAGGACCCTGGATTGATATGTTTTGAGTTTAAAGACTCGGTATATGTTTTGAGTTTAAAGACTCTGTTATGATATCCCCTGGGGCCTGTTGATTGTGTTTTGAGTTTAAAGACTTGTTGATATCCCGGGAAGGCCTGATTATGCGCATGATTTTGAGTTTAAAGACTCGGGCGCACTTGAGATCCAGCAACTCAATTGATTGATGTTTTTCACTGATTTTTCACTGGTTTTCTGATGTTTTGGGCGATGGCCCAAATGATTTGGTTTTGAAGAGGATTTGTGATTTTGGGCTAGGGCCCTGGATTTGAATTGTGGATTTGAGGAAAGGAAATGATTCTGGTTTTCTTATCTCGGATATAGAATGAGTTTTATATGCATGCATTGGTTTTTAAATGGAGGGTATAAATGTCTTTCTGATAACTGTTTTCTGAAATTACTATTTATTTTTATCCACTCACAGACTTTTTATGTTTTTGATACCCTCCAGGTTGTTGCGGTGCGGGCTATTGGTTGAGAGAGATGGAGACATCACATACGCGATCCACAGTAGAGTCTGCGCGCTCTGGGAAGTCCGAAAGTTTGAACGGTTCAGTCGAGAATCCCTTGTTCGACTTATGTGTCACACGTAGGTTGGACGTCGGTTTGCCTTCGTGTCACGCGTAAGTTAGACAGGAGCATGACTTAACCCTTAATCCTTGGGGATTGAGGGTGGGTCGTGTCACCTATCTAGCACGAGGCCTTTTAGGAGCTCAGTGGCTTTGAGTTCTGTTGGAACTCCAAAGTTTAGCGAGTTGAGGCTAGTGTAATTCTATGATGGGTGACCCCCAAGGAAGTTGCACCGTGAGCTCCCAAAAACAAAACCGTGAGGGCAAAGGCAAGGAGGCCCAAAGCGGACAATATCATGCTAGATGAGTCGGGACCTGACAGAGGAGGGTCGGGTCCTGACAAATATTGTGGAATTGGACATACTTAATTTTATACTTATCATCCTAACCATCATTCTCATTTAATGTAACCTTGACACAAGCTCAAATTATAAGGTAGCCTTAATGTGTAGCTGAGTTCTTGTGTCGGTCATAACTTGGGTGATGAAAGAAAGCGCTGAGTGTTTGGCTTCAAAGTTGGCTTAGGGAGCATGCAATTGGGAAGGATCAAGCCTTTAGATTTAAAGCACACAAAGCCTAAATCATTTCTTATGGAAAATCACACATCAAATCAAAAACATCAATATGATATAGTTCTTTAAAATTCAATCAAAGTGATGTGATGAGCTCATGCAATTATGGACAAAAGTGATGAGTGTTGACAAGTAGATCAGTAAAAAAGTATGGAAATTAGACTCAAAGATCTCACAATGAAGTCTCTACTAATTTTCTATGGTCACTCAAATTTTGTTACTTTGTTTTGATAATCACTTAAAACATGGCATTTCTGAAGTGCAGATTACGACTTTTGGACATGGCATAACTCTTAGTAAAGCAAAGAAATTTAACTTAGTATGTATGTTCCAATTAGCATGTTAAAGCACTATAACTAGCAAACAAAAAAAAAACAAAAAAAAAAACAGGACTAAATGTTTTGGCACAATACACCCCCAAACCAATTGGTTTCTATATGCAAAGTTTAATCCCACACTCTCAAACCTAAATTAAACATTATCCTCAATGTTTGAACAAAAATCAGAGCATGGCAATATTTGAGTTTAGTGAGGTGTAAAAGGGCATAAATGAAAGGATAAGAGAGATGTACAAATCAGGGCTAGGTTGCCTCTTAGAAGCGTTTTATTTAACATCTGGGCAAGATCGGGAAAGCATGCTATGGAGGAGGAAAATGCTGGCCATCAGGCACAGGTGGTGGTGGTAGAGTTGTTGTGGCCAACGCTGGGTAGTGAAGGGTCGTGAAGTAGCGTTTGAGCCGATGACCATTGACTTTGAAGGGTACTTTCTTGATTGGGTGTTGTATTTTGACTGCATCATGAGAGAAAACATTAGTGACTTCAAAAGGACCAGACCATCTAGAATGTAGCTTACCTGAAAGAGTTTGAGTCGTGAGCTGAAAAGTAGAACATGTTGGCCCAGTTGAAAGGTCTTAGGCTGCAAGTGCTTATCTTGAAAATCCTTGGCCTTTTCTTTGTAGATCCGAGAGATCTCAAAGGCCTCGTTGTGAAGTTCCTCTAACTCACTAAGTTGGAGCTTTTTGTGTAGGCCTGCAACACCTAAATCCATATAACATTTGCTTGATAGCGCAAAATGTTTTGTGCTTCAATTCTACCTGTATGTAACACCCTTTTCCGTAGACAAGTCGGAATGGAGACATACCAATTGGGGTCTTATAAGTTGTCCTATAAGCCCATGATGTGTCATTCAATCTGGTGGACCAAGTATTTTCTAAGATATTCTTTACTTCCCAATTGGAAATTTCAGCTTGACCGCTCGTCTGAAGGTGGCAACTTGTTAAGATTTGGTGAGTTACATTATATTTCTTCATTAGGGTAGCAAACGATCAATTACAGAAGTGTGTACCTCCGTCGCTAAAGATGGCCATTAGGCCATCTCTAGCAATGCCCTCCTGAAGGGCTACCTAAACTAAAATTTGTCCTCCAAAAATTAGTTTTTTAATTAATAGTGTAAGACTATATTTTACTATTTTTAGTAGTTTAGGACTATGCTATATTCCATTTAATATTTTATAGTTTTTAAAATATCTTTGAGTGTAATGAATTAATAAATTAACTAAATTCACATTTTAACTATTTTTCAAATACGTGGAAAAATAAAAATATTTTGCATATTTACTATAAGCCAAAATAGTAAAAATAGTAATCATCCCCCTAAAATAGTAAACATAAAAAATATTACCGACATTATATGATTAGACACTAAAATTTATCAAAAACTCAATCGTGAATATTAGGTAATTTTGATTATTAAACACTGGTGCAAAAATTTACAAAAATTAAAATAAAATAAAATAACCAAATGCTAGGGTTAAAAAATATTGCTAGCACTGAGACACGATAATTGTCAAATACTTTAGACTAATTTTGTTCGCTCACTGTTCACATTTCAACAATGCAAAATATTAATAAGACTTTTATTATTAAATTAAAATACTTCTAATAAAAGATCAGAAACCTACTAGGCCATTGGCCCATTAAAGCGGCTGCAAACACAGCAATTGCGCACATGGGCCAAAACATGGCGCCACACCGTTTAATCCATCTCAAAGGACCAACTATATTTTCTTGGTCCTTTAGCCCAAAGAACAACATTCAGCCCTTTAGGACACATTTATGATGCTTTCTAGAGATGGTTTTTTTTACACAATATTTCTAAATTTTACTCTTTAGTCCTTTAGGAGAGAATTGCTAGAGATGAGCTTAGTGTGCCAAACCGTACTAGGATGTGGCCCTATATGAAACTTACCACAACTTTGGAATCACTTGTTTTCATGGGAATTGCTTCCACCTACTTAGAGGCATAATACACAACTAATAAGATATACAAGTAACGAAAAGAGTTTGGGAAGGGGGCTATGAAATCAATTCGCCACACATGAAAGATCTCAATAATAAGTATGGGATTAAGGGGCATTTGATTTCTAGGACCTATGGTACCTTGCCGTTGGCACTTGTCACATGCATGAACCAACTTGTGAGCATCCTTGAACAGTGTGGCTAATAAAAGCCACTCTGAAAATCCTTTATGGTAGTCTTCTTGGCACCAAAGTGCCCACCATATGCAGAGCTATGGAATAAGTGGAGCACAAAAAGCATCCCATCTTCTGGAATGCAGGGCCAGATAAGGTGGTTTGGGCAGTCCTTCCAAACGTATGGTTCATCCCAGACATAATATTTGGATTGCTTAATCAGCTTGTGCTTCTAAAATCTTCTAAAAGAAGGTGGAAGACGTTTAGTGACCAAGTAGTCAAATAAATTAACATACTAGGGCTCAAAGGCACAGAAGAAAAAAGTTCTTCATCTAGGAACGTCATTGAGATAGGGAGGTGATTAGCCTCTTCATTGGACTTGTGGGTGAACCTTCTGAGATGGTCTGCCACTATGTTTTTTTTACCCTTCTTGTCACGGATTTCAAGGTCACACTATCGGAGAAGGAGCATCCAGTGCAGTAATCTTGGCCTATCATCCTTCTTTGAGAGTAGGTACTTCAAAGATGCATGATGAATGTACACAATTACTTTTGTTTGAATGAGATATGATTGAAATTTTTCTAAAGAAAAAATAATAGCCAAAAGCTCATTCTTTGTTGTGGAATAGTAGAGTTGTGTGTCATTCATTGTCCAACTCACATAATATATCACATGAGGCATCTTGTTCCCTCATTTTCGTAGGACAACACCTATTTCATAATCAAATGCATTGCACATTAATTTAAAAGGTAAGCTCCAATCAGAGAGCATGATAATGGGTGAGGTTGTGAGCTTGGTCTTAAAGGTATTGAATGCCTCACGACAATCCTTGTTGAAATCAAGCACGACTTCCTTGCTAGGAGATTGCATAGTTTCCTTGAAATCTTGGAGAAGTTCTTGATGATCCTTCTATAAAAACCTGTGTGCTTAAGGAACGATCTGACCTCCTTCACGATGGTTGGGTAAGTTAGCCGCTCCTCAATGTCCAGTTATGCCTTGTATATGACCATGCCTTGGGATGAGATGACATGTCCCAAGATGACCCCTTGATGTAGCATAAAATCCAACTTCTCCCAATTTCAAGACTAGATTACTTTCCTTGCATCTTTCCAAAACTCTAGACGGATTATCTAAACATAATATAAATGATGTCTAAAAAATATTTAATGATATCCTTAACCATGTCCGAGAAAATACTTATCATATAATGCTAGAAAGTAGCAAGGGCATTGCAAAGTCCAAAAGGCATCATTATATAAGCAAACATACCATATGGGAACGTGAATGTGGTCTTTCACAACAACTTGATGATCCATTGGCCAAAGTTTAGTTTTCTCGGGTTGATTCTAGGATCTAGGGTGTATCTACGTCTCCAACCCTTTTATGGATCTCTTCTCCCTCAGGACTCTCTTCTTATGTCTTCTATCCTTCTTCTTCCCTCTCTCTCTGACTGTTTCTTTCCTCCTTGCTCTGTTTTTCATTTGGATTCTTCTCCACTGAAACACACACACACACACACACACACACACACACACACACACACAAAATGTATATA